>CM054952.1:4912920-4990190 GCA_029168755.2 Tillandsia fasciculata
AAAATCGAAGAAGCTTCGAAGTGCGCCGCGTCGCATAAAACTCCGATGCAGCGTCCTCCAAAAAATCCGTAAATCCCTCACAAGATAGAGCACAAGAAGAGGAACAATAATGCTTAAGGGCTCGATCGCAGGAGAGCTCGGGAAAGGGTCCGAAATTGCAGCCAAAGGGGGGTTTTTATAGCCTCAACTGAACAATTCACAAAATTCTATCCATGTCCCCACTTTCGGGCGCACGAAACTTTCGGGCGCCAACAGTGCCTCGATCCACAGTCGTTCATCAAGCGCCCGGAACGCCCCTGTCACGCCATGTAGCGCCGAACAGGGGATAGCGGAACCCGCTAGCCGCGTTGCGCCGCGTGGCCCGCGCGGAGGCTGACGCGTGGCGCACCCACGCGCGGGAACCGCGCGTCAACGCCTCGGGCTTCACACCCGCGTGCGCCCACGCCGCACCCACGCCGCGCACGCTTCCCGAGGCACCTACCGTACTAGCCCGTGGACCGCACCCACTGCACCCGCGAATCCAAAGCCGCCACGTGTCCACCTCTCGCCAATAATAAGATGCCACGTGGCACACTCCCCCGCTGCACCGCGCGCGCCTGCCCGCGTGCCTGCCCTCGCCCGCGCGCCTGCCCGCGCCTGCTCTGGTGCTTGTCCGCGCCAGCGCCGCCGTACTCCGCCGCTGCCGACCGCCACCGACGCTGCCCCGGCCGCCGGAATAGTACTATGATGCCTCGAAATTCGCACTGGGCATTCGGGCTTCGAAAAATACAAGTAAATACTCCATTTTCATCGTTTTCGCGTGCTGAATCCAAATCCGATGTCCGTTTTGCCCAATTCCACTTCTAAAATTTGTCGAAGGCATTCAAAAAAGTATTCTTAATCCAAATTTCACGTCGAGTCCATTTCTTGAGTTCGATACGCGCACAAGCACCTCCAACACATGCAAAGAGCCTCTAGAAGTTGCTGATCACATGCAAGTGCTCTGCGGAGATCTGGGTCATCACACCGGTCCTCCTTGGATGTAACGGTAGTAGGTAGGCGCAGGTTTGACTGGACCCTATGTGACAGTCTGTGTAGATTGGGTGATTATATATTGAGAGATAGTAGATGCGTCATGTTTCCATCTGTTCCACTTCTTGAGCATTTAGATAGAGACATAGTAGCTATAGAGTTATTTTCCAGCCTTTACTTTTAGTACTGCATTTATTACTTTATGCCTCTAGTAGACTTAGTGGGCAGATCGTCGGGCTTATTGACGGTACCCACTGAGAACTACTGTGGGATGTAGTTCTCACACCCGTCGTGGTGATTTTTTTCCCAGGAACCTCTACTCCAGTTCCTGCTCCTCCAGTTACTGATCCTGCTGATCGAGGTAAGGGAGTCACAAGCTAGATTCCTTCCAGTCTTCTTCCAGTGAGAGTAGATGTACCCTTTTTGGTGATGTTCTAGTACTGTCAGCGTTTTTGAGATGTATCTTGTACATTTTACATTTTGAGAGTTTTAGTTTTGGAGTGACTTATGTATTGTGAGGACCTGGCATGTACTATTTGAGGAGTTGTATATTTTTATTTCAGCAGTTTACTTTTCAGCTCTGATATCTGTATAGTGTAGTTGATCTTTTGCATGTTAGTCGCTTCGTCTATACGGGGCTTCTCGTATGGGCGGTGGATGTGTTGGCGAGCCCGGGTCGCAGTTTCGACGCCGGGGCGTGACACGCAGTCTAAAGACCGAACATTTGGCATAAAGCCGGAAAATCCCTATCGAGATGCTGAAAACTGTAATCTCAACTGATGTTGTATAACTGAAGTTGTATAACTGAAACTGAACAACTAAAGCTGTATAATAGAACTGTATAACTCAAGCTGAACTCCTATTCTAACATGTAATAGAAGAATAGAAAATGCTGATACAACTAAGCTAATGACCAAGCAAGTATGGCATATGTCCAACTGTATATATATGTATACCAAATGCTGAATATGAAATCATATCGAGAAGCTAAACAGCAAGATCGATGCTACATAGCTATAAAGACTGAATGCTGGAATGAAGCAAGTAGAAAGGCTCAACCATAGGATTAACGCTAACAACAAACACAGGGGTCCGACCTACCACAATACCCCATAGGGCCGAAATGATAAAGCCCGGACCGAAGATAAACCAATCTCAACGCAGACGGTCCTGAAATCCGCTGGGAGGCTCACGAGCCGGCGGTTGATTGCTTGGACCTGAATCATATACACAGGTAAGAAAATAAACTCTCACACACCCCAACCACTGACTCACTATACGCAGAAAACATAAACAAGGAACTTCACTGAAGTCCCGGGATTTGTCAGAATTTTTGAAAATCCGTCGATCGATCAACTATGATCCGATATGTACTATGATCCGATATGTGCCTACAGGTCTCCGAATTTGACGGAACTTGACGTGCTGGCCCAGAACGCTTCACTGAAGACGTTCAGACACTCAAAATCCACTGGGTGCGACTCTATGCTGAATTCGTGCCACAAACACTAAATACACCTCTGGAAAAACCGATTTCGGCTCCGGAAGTCGCCAACGCAAAACTGAAATCACTGGACTAGCCAGGACAGCGTCGAAAACAACTAAGGACATCTGGCAACTATAATTAATCACCGCAATTTTTTGAATTACGTGATTAATGCCGAATCGCTAATAAATCGACGATTTTGCCGATTTACGGTTCGATAACTAATTTTCGCTCAACGAAAAGCATCAGATCTCGAACGAAAAGTTCAGAGATCAAGTGCACACTGCCCAAACAGCCAGTGTGATCACAATTGCATTTAGGACCCTAGGGTTCCCTAAATTCGCATTATTTCATGATTTTAAGGCCTTTTAAGCTTGTACTTTCTTTCCGATTACTTTTGAACTGAACCGAGGCCACCAGTAGGTGGGCCTCGACGTACAAAATGTCGTGCTCACCATTTGGGAGCAGCACGGAACCCAAGAATAACTTCGGGTCATCCTTTCCTTAGGCTAATAGGTTCAACTTGCAATTTTAACCTAACCACTTGATCAATTGCCCAACTAAGGTGAGCATCATGCTCAGAAGGTCCAACAAACTCAAAGGCTCACCCCCGCGAAGCTGCGAAGCTGCTGGAACAACTCCCATGAACCCAACAGTCACCAAGATCATTTAGTGTAGGATTTTGGCATTTATTTCATTTTAGCCCCTGTACAATTAACCTCTTAACTCGAGCTCCCCACCGTAGGTCACTTTTTCAGAGAGAACCCTCTCCAAGAAATCCTATCTCAATTTGTTCATAAAATAATGGAGTTATTAAGAAAATTTCCTGTTTTTCGCTACTTTTTTTTTGTTTTTTGAGGCATTAGAGTCGTCAAACCGAAAAACAGATAATACCACGACGTCTGGCTCGACGAAACCCTTCAGATAGCATATTTGGTTAGCTGAGGTTGTGCCCTGACAAATTCTCTATCCACAATATTTAGTGCATTTAACAGTTTGGTACGCACTACGATGCCCTAGGCTCGTCGAACATAAATTTCGACTGCGCCATTGCATTCAGAATGTCGACGCCATTTAAATCGACTATTCGGATTGTCCGACTTGGACTCCAGACGAATGATTGGCCGACGTTGACCGACGAGGAAATTAAATCAAGAGTTACTATTCACGACTTAAGTCGTGGGCCCCACCTCGTTTTTTTGCTGTTTTCGAGACAATTCGACAGTCAAAGCAAAAATCAGTTTGCATCATATTTAATTAATTCGACGCGACGGATCTACTAGCGATTTTAGTTTTTCGATTTCATGCCCGGATCTGTAAGTTGGGAGACAGTTTCTCCGAAAACTGTGCAAATTTGCACTTTTTGACCCATAATTTTTATATTTTAATTTTGAATCCACATTCTAACTTATCAAAATTCAATTTTGAATTTTTCGAGTACTATAGTTTGGAAACGATCAATGATTCTACAGTTGTTAAATCTCTCCCTAGACATCCAGATGATACTCCTACTCCTCCTTGAGCCGCAAGACCTTCTGCATCGACTCCCACTCCAGTTGCACCCTCCCCTACTCCTGTTGCACCCACAACACATCCAGTACCTACTTCAGCTCCACGCACTGATACATCAGAGGACGATGCCTCTGTTACTTCAATTTATCGGAAACAACAACGGTTATCCACTAAACAGGAGCATATATCTCTTGACTTGCAGCGAATCACAGCAGACCAACATGAATTAAGGAAGAAATATTCAAAGCTATCGAAGTTGGTCAAAGCAATTTTCGACAAGCTGGGTTGCTACAGTTTTGATGGAGATTCTGGATCAGGCTGATTTTTTTTTCAAGTGACTGACATTTTCTTTTTTCTTTGTGCATGCATCTATTTTTCATTTGCAGTACCTTGTCCGACGGGTCTCTACCCAAGGAGTCGTGCTCCTAAATGACGAGTCTCAAATCCGAGGGTACATTGACATTACCATTTTATCTTTATATTATTTTCTGTCTTTACGTGCCACAACCCCTACATCAAAAAACAAACAATGAAAAATGAATAACCTCGTGAAAATAGATGTTAGACCTTTTCAATTCATGATCGGAGCTATAAAACGTTATCTAAATAATATAAAGAATTTTTTATAAAAAATTCAAACGGTTTGGATTGCTTTATACCGTTAAACAAGAAAACAACTCATATAGGTCATAAAAATTTATCGATTGTGTGATCCTTTGATCACTAAGGAAATAATTTTTAAAATTTATAAGATTTAGTTTCTAATTGCTTTAAATAAGGAAATAATTTTTAAAATTTATAAGATTTAGTTTCTAAATGCTTTAAATACTCTAAATCAACTTTAACGGTTCTGATTATTGATTTGAAATCCGTATCATCTAAAACGACTTAGGAGGCATTCATGATTCGAAATTCGTATCATCTAAAACGACTTAGGATGATGAAGGCCACCGTCCTTCTTAAAAGATAGTAGCTGGACTCTCTATATAACGACCTCGCCCACTAGCAATAATAACTTGTTGGGTCCAAAGTATATTCCAAAATGTTTAAACATAGTTATTATTACTAATGTTCATGTCTCTTATATACTCAATCATAACTCCATTCCTATCTGATGTGGGACTATTGGGTGTCAACCCAAACACACACAGCTTGTGAAACTTGTCTCACTAGCCCTGTCATCTACACTCAGGCTCAGTCGAGACTTTTCAGACTGATGATTGGCTCTAATACCAAATGTAACGATCTAACCCACTAGCAATAATAACTCGTTGGGCCCAAACCACAGCCTAAAATGCTTAAACCCAGTTATTATTACTAATGTCCATGTCTCTTATATACTAAATTACAACTCCATTTTCATCCGATATGTGACTATTGGAGTGTCACATACTCTCTCTCTCTTTATATATATATATATATATATATATATATATATATATATAATATATATAAAGAGAGAGAGAGAGAGAGAGAGAGACTGAGCGAGTATAGGATTGATAGTATATGAACAGTATTTACTATCAACTTTTTTACACCTTAATTATAAGACGAACACGAGCGAGCTTATCCCAATTCGTTTTCGACTCGTTAAGATATCGAGTTGAAAAATTCAGGTCATATTTAGCTTGTTTATGAAACCAATTGACGAATCTCGAGCTTATTTCGAGCTAAACATTAGCTGCTTTGCAAACAGCAAGCTGAATTACTAACCCTCTAACGGCTCACAGTACGCTTTGAATTTTTAGTATTTATATAAAAAAAAAAAAAAAACAAAACAATGGCTAACTTTTGACCTTGGGATAAAAAATATGTAAAATTTATACCTTTTTAAAATATATTAGTATTGCTCATATTTTTAAGAATAAATATGTAGAATCCTAAATTTCATCAAATAGTTCAATAGACCCTTCTTCTTAAGTGAACTTACTAATTACAAACCATTTTGATTGAATATCATGCACATAATTATATAAGACTTCAAAATATTTTAAAACAATTCTTTCAATTTTGATAATTAAGCATAACAAGTGAAGAATAAGTTGAACCAAACTTTAATTTTTACCATATTTTTTTATATATTAGAATACAAAAAATAAATTTATTTGTATTTTAAAGCTTTATAAAACTATATGCAACTACCAAAGTGATTACGTGATTAATAATTTTAATTGAGAAGAGTTTTATTGAACTATTTGATAAAATTTAAGAGATATAATTGCCAAATTAAAAAGTTCAGAAACCTATTCACAAAAAGAGCTAGAGTTCAGGCAGGCTCTAGACATTTTACCCTATTTCTAAATTACTTTAACTCAACTAAAGTCACTTTTAATAGGATTAATTATATACGGCTCTCAATAAAAATATTGAATAGCAGATAAATTTTTACAATACTTTAAGCGAACAGATTTATTGTTTCGAAAATTTTATGATTTACAAATATATTCATCGAAAAGTTTTGATATATTCATATTTGTTCATGCCGTTTGATCTACAATTAATTTTTTAACGATGAATATATAAAATAACTAATTTACACTTATAAATTTATTTTTACGCTATTTTTTTCCTCTTTTATCGCCTTCTGGATGGTCTCGCCATTGCCATAGACAAAGAGGAGAGAAAAAATAATAATAATAATAACGAGACTCAATATTATAATATAAATTATACAAATAAAAAATAATAAAATAATAAAAAATATTTATTTTTTACTCTTTATTTAATTGTCGTTAGTTTTTTTTCCACTTATGGTTATCTAAATTTAGATAATAAAATAATATTTTTGCAAAAGAATTTTTTGGAAAGGCAAATCTAATCTAATAACTTAAATTTTATAAAAATTTATTTATTATTGAATATTTTTGCATAAAGCCGCACATCATTTTATTTTATTTTTTTTAAATATGAAAGTCATTTTCAGTTGAACTGTAATGCAATTTTCCAGTCTCTTTCCATCCTTCTTGATTTCGCTTTTCCTGTAGCTGACATTATTCTCATTTGTCCTTCTACTCCTTTGTATGGGGGTGGGGGCCTGATAATTTAAAGCAAATTGTTTATTCATGTGGTCTCAATTACATCTGAAGTAATACTATCTAGACATTTCCAAAAAAAATATATTTTATATTTTATTTATTTTAAAATAATATTACTAGTAAAAAAAATTTGTATAATAAAATATAAAATATATATTCTAAAAAGAATGTACAAGCCATATTTTTCCTTACATCTGTCCATGTTGTTGGCTAAAGCAACCGATCCTGCAATCGTTATCTTGCCAAAAGTTGTAGCTCTACTTGTATTTTGATGATTGACATATAAGCCATGGATTTATTCTTAATAATTCACATTTTGTTAGAAGAAACTTGTTTGGCATTATTATCATTTTTTTTAGTTTTATAATATAAGTTTTGCTTATTCGGATATTCTGATGAACGAATATTTCAACGAATGATTAGCTTAGTCCAGTTAAAAATAAGGGTATATATATAAGTGTGTACACCTCAAATTTAAAAATAAAGGTAATACCTAATGTGGTGTAGGACACACCCCATTTGAGGTGTACATGTACATAGCTCATATAGGTGTACATTCCAGATGGGGTGTACATGTAGCATAGCCCATACTTATATATACCCTTTTAAAATATACGAAGGCAAGCACAAAAATAAAAAGTAATTATTTTTAGGATTATACTACATGTACATTTTTTTGAAGTGTATATCTTACACCCCATTCCATTCTGAGATGGGATAAATTTCACTCGTCACATCGAGTGACGAATGAAGATATATATCTAGCATGCATGCCCATTTTAAAAACTATTATTGTTTCTTCTTAAAATTTAAAATTACAACATTTAACCTCCAATAGTACCATTTGTTACCCTTCTATAAATACATTATATAATACAACCGGATAACTAATATCTATTTTACTATTAAAAATGAGAGAACAAAAATACTAATTAGTAAATAATAAAATATATCTTTCCTGAAGTTAGCTATTTTGAGGAAAAAAATAAAAAATTCATATACATTTTTACTATTTAAAGAACATAATAAACATCTCAATAAATTATTCGACTGTACCATACAATCAATGGACAAAATAATTAGGACACTAGATGGAGTGCTATAACTTTAAATTTTAAGGCTGTTCGAATATAAATTTAAAAGATATAAACTTTTTTATATCTTGAATAGCTTATTATTTCGAAATGATCAAGTGTAAAAATAAAATTACGTTTGGTTTAAAAATTAATATTTTCTGGAATAGAAAAAAAATATATTTGATTAAAATTATAGAATAGTAGAGAATAGTGAAAAAAAATAATAAATTTTTTTATCAAAATACAACTTTATCCTTACCTTCTATATATATAAATTAATTAAAATGTCAATTTAATTATAAATAATAAATTATATCTTACCTAAATAAAATAATTTTTTATATTTTATAGTATATTTTAATAAATAATAATTAGTAAACAAAATATTTTTTTATATTTTATAGTATATTTTAGTAAATAATAATTAGTAAACAAAAATGATTATAACCGCAAATTACTTAGCCTCGTGTTCATATAATCTCATATCGGAAGATAAACTAATATAAAAGAAAAAAAAAAAATTCCATTCATTGTCCCTGAGGTATAAACCCTATTCCGGAGGAGAGTTGAAAATTTTCTTAACGAGTTATCCCAGAATAACCCGTTAAGCAAGGATTATTTTAAACTTTTATCTCTAGCTATTTTTTTAGCTCCGTTTGGCAACAATTGTAGGACAAAGGAGGTGAATTGTAGGAAAAAGAAGGTTATTCCCCCTTTTATCCCACAACCAAACAGAATCTAAGAGAACAAAAACAAATTTATTATTATTATTTTTTTTTTTAAAAAAAAAAGCCAGAAGGAAAAATATAAAAATGGACACCTATAGAAGAATTTTTTATATTTTAGCCTTTATATAGATATATTATATTTGAGGGGAAAGATGACAAGCAAAGCCTAAGAATTTCTTTAGATGCCAAAGAAACACCTTATGCATTTTTTTAAATTTATTCAGAACAAAATACAATAATTAGAAGATAAGAACATGATTAGTTGCCTACAACAACATATTATGTTGGGTTTCCACGTGAGATACAATGCATTGTATAAATGAGTGAAATCACAAATTAAGAATACAATGTCATATTCGACTTCAAGTCATTTTTTCACAATATGAAAATTCTTTTCGTAAATAAAATATTATATTCTAACAAATTATAGATGTCAAAATTTAAAAAATAAATAAATTTTTACCTTCAAATTACACAAATAAATTTGTAACCAAATAAATTATCATTGAATAAATTATTCCCACATTCTAATAAAACCTAAATACATCTTGAGTTTCCAAATAGAATATTTATGCATCCAAATAAGACATATAAGCAAACTCTGGTATATATAAAAATATTACTTATAACTTTTGAATCTTTGGATCTAAATAGTAAACCCTAAATGTTGAAGGGTTTGAAGGTTAGAAATATCGTACTTTTGAAAGTATTCCCACAAAGATCTCTCTAAATATGGTTGAGCTAGAAAAATCTCTGTATATAGGATTGAGCTAGAATGCTATTGATAACACATGCTATCAACTATGATGCTTACTATTCCACCCCCACTATACTGAACCCTAAACATCAAAGGGTCAAAAAAAAAAAAAAGTGGCGACTGACAAGTGCACTATCAATAGCATTCCAGCCACCAATATATATATATATATATATATATATATATATAGAGAGAGAGAGAGAGAGAGAGAGTGTGTGTGTTTAGTAAATGATTGAAAAAATAATATAATCTAAAGGATGAAAATGAACAAAGAGATAGATCGAACGATAAAAAACTTGATAGCACAAAATTCTTAATGCTATTCATAACATAGTAACCGAACTATTATATATATATATATATATATATATATATATATATATATATATATATATATATATATATAATTGAGTTTCTATGTTTTTAAAAATATTAGTATTTGTAAATTTTTAATTTTTGGATGAAAAGATGTGCCGTTAAAATAATATTGAGTCAAAGAATTAGATCTAAGAAGTTAAATTAATGGATAGTTGGTGAAATAGCATGATCTAAGAAGTTAAATTAGTCAAAGGATTAGATCTAACGGTAAAAAATTTACAAACACAAAATATTTATTACTTTTACAAGCATAATAGCCGAACTCTCTCTCTCTCTCTCTCTCTCTCTCTCTCTCTCTCTCTCTCTATATATATATATATATATATATATAAAAAGTCCAGATACTCTATTTTTATAAGTTAAATTTTTTCTTACTCATAAATTTTTAATCATTGGATGAAAAAATATGTGGTTAGAATTATAGTGGTTCTCTAGGATTTGTATTATTTCACTTCACCCACCACCCACTAAATCCTAGGAAGACCACTATCATCTTAACCGCACATTTCTTCATCCAAAGACAAAAAAATTATGAGTATAAAAAATTATTAAGTATAATAGCCGTACTTTATATAGATCTCTACATATCTCGTCAACAAAGCAAATCCGGATAATCTATTGACGGCCAAACATAAATGAGGAGAATGATGTGAGAGGACTATAAATAGTAATTGAAATTTTATAAAGTCGAACAAAGGTGATCAGGTGATAAGGTTAGCTACCGACGTGACAACCTTTCATCCATCCAAGCAATCTTTTTAACAAAAGAAACTTGATTGAGACGACAAACAAACATTACCCAAAAAAAAACAAAACACAAAAGAAAGAAATGTGGATACCAAATATAATAGGATGAAATTGGGGACCAGTGATGTGATTAACCCTCTGATGTTTCCATGCACGGCTCCGGTTACATGCAGTTCATTGCAGACAAAAAAAAAAAAAAAAAGATTGAAAAATGAAAACCCAATCACAATATTATAATCTTTAGTAAGCATAATCTTACTACAGGAGGGACAAAAATATAATGAGATTATAGATATAAACCCTGGAACAACAAATGTAGAGATACTAGGACTAATAAACCATAAACAGAAGCTATAAAAAAACAGTGGAAAAAACCTTCTAATATCTATAAATGAAGATCATACCACACAACCACGAAAATTTAAAATATAAATGCAAGGAAAAAATAAGGGTAATACGCACAATCAAGAGAGCTCCAAGGACTCGACAACTCTTCGCGCTTGGATGCGAAGCGCCGTCTGCCTCTGCTCTGCATCTAGGGTTGAACCAAACTGGCTCGCCGCCCAAATAAGAGATGCACACTTCTCTCCGAGAAGCTGCCTTATATCTTCCTGTATGTTCGCCAAGGGAGAGTTCTCTCTCCCATTTAGATTTCCGATGAGTAACAAAAGGAACTCACCGCATTTTAATCTGCACCGGCGGAAAAAATAAAATCACAGGCAATTATATGTGCAACGTCCCAGAAATATGCAGATGTTTTTGAGATCATAAAAAGGTCTCAAATTAACAAGAAAATTTTGAAATAAGTTTTGGGTCGCTAGACCATATATGGTTCTTTCTCACTATTACGGGATAAATCCACCAGATAGTCAACTAAACTTTAAAAATTTTGTAATTTGCCACCCAAACTTCCAATTTTTTTTACATTTGACCACCTAAGTCTATATTTTATCAATTTAAAGTGAGTACCAATAGCTAAATGGTTAGGACACAACAATGGATGCATATCAGCAATATAGCAAGGGTCTTTTTCACGTTAAACTTTAGTCTTGCAGCAAAGAAATTACTTTTTATCATTTAATTTGTTAAAAATTAGAAGTGACAATTATGGTCAACTTTATCCAAAAGAATGATTTCTGACATAAAGAAGAGCCATATGTATCAACGGCAGGTGTCCTTTGTTGTTTCTTCACCATTTGGCTAATATAAGCGCCCGTTTGGCTATGCGGTTGCGCCTGCATTTGTAGCGCGCAACCGCAAGGCCAAGCCTTTTTGAGAAAGCTCTGATTTCAGAGCTTTCTCAAAAAGCTCTGCCATGCAGCCCCACTAGGCCAAGCATTGCTACTTCTCCTCAAATTGATAAGTTGTAGAATTAGGTGGTTAATTTGGAAAAAAAATAAATTGAATTTTAGGTAGCGAATCTGAAAATTTTCAAGTTTGGATGACTATGTGCAACCGGGCAAAAGTTGGAAATGGCTCTGGTGCATTTAACTCCATAAATAATAGATGATGTTGCATGGGGCCCATGAATGGCAATGACTATAGAGTCGGAAATAAGACGAGCAGTCTGCACGTCCTTCTTTTGCCCATATGTCCTCCCTTTCTTCCTCACGATTTCCAAGTGCAAGTCCTCGAAGTATTTATAAAATAGTAGGAGTCCAGAATATTTAATCCAAATAGGGTAGAGTTAAAGATAGTCTAATGTGCTGTAATTTTTAAATACAAGTTTAATTAATATAGAAGTATTTCTGCATGCCCTTGTCTATCATCTATTCTCATTTCTTATATTCATCTATCTGTTTCTTCTTTCTCTGATTCATCCTTTTGGACGCATCTTCATCACCTCATTGACTTCTTCAACTATGCTAACTGAACCCAATATTCATTTCCTAGCTATTAATTGACCTGATGCATGTAGTCTCAGACTCTCTCATTTAAGCCTTCAAATTGCAAGTATATCGTCAGTATTTTTTAGCAACATGAAAATGTGTGTTTCTAGTAAATCAAAGTTGCATTTCAGAAAGAAAATCTAAATTTTACTTAGTATAAGGAGGAGACGACCTAGAATTGCACCAACTATAAGGAGATGACCCTTATTTATGTAATTGGACATGGTTCTTATCTGTCTAACTAAATAAAAACTTTTCTTTTCATTTTCTTCTTTTCTTCGAAAGTGTATATGGACCAGAAAGGTCATACTTTCTCAATTAACATTGATATAATCGCATTAGCAAAAACAACTAGGCAAAACATATAAAATATAAAATGAAGACAGAAGGAAACAGGATTTTACATAGTATAAGGTAAAAGATCTTAACTTAGAGACAATCAAAACCAACCTCAGATTTTCGTCTGCTTGGTCGTCCTTTATAAGCTCCGCAATTTTTTCAACCCCATGGCATTCCGCAAAATCCTAAAAAATGAAATTCATTCACTAATATGAGAGAGAGAGAGAGAGAGAGAGAGAGAGAGAGAGAGAGAGAGATTGCCTCTGTCACAAGCACAGTTCAATCATAGAGCCTCATATGCAGATAATTCATCAATTAAGTCATAGTTGGTCCATTTGTCAACCACGATGGGATGGATAGGATAAGACAAGTGAGCAGTATTGGAAAAGAATAAAGGTTTAGTGATTCAAAGTCAGCGTTCATGAGAGCGGATTATCAAATCTGATTGGGTCAAACAAGCACACTTGATGGGATTATCAAATCCCACCTAAAATGTTGGAATTGAACAGGATTGAAATCAAACGTACCTTTCCAGCCCACTGGACTCTCCCTGCCTCTAAGGCACAAAACTCTCACTCTCCCATTGCACTTGTCTTATCCTATCCTATCCAATCTTGGGTGCCAAATACGCCCATTAGGGTTTCTTTCTCAAGATATGACTTCAAATAGCTATTAAAGGAAACAATTAACAGAGACTAAACAAAAAGAACTATAATCAGCTTCAAATATTGGCAAAATGTGAGACAACTTGTAATCTCGAGGATGTTCCATTTGGAAATTTAGCATTGATTCATAAGAATACTACCAAACTTTCTGTAGCTCCATCTGTTTAGGTTCTTATGCACATCAACTAAAAAGTTGACCATTTTTTTGTTGAATTTCACAATTATGTCTACTCAGCCAGTTTCAGTCTACATATTGGTGATACAATAATCAACTGTTTTGAGAGCATGAGAAGACAAATCAAATTGCTTAGTACAAGTGTCATGAGATAATTATTGATTGTATACTCCACCAAGAAACCTTTTGTTAAATTTAAAGTTAATAAGGTCCACCCATTTTGCAAATAATCTAAAAAGATGGGAGGGGTGCAATTGTTAGCAATAAGGAAGAATATTAAATCGTCCATCACGAGCATATGGAACAGGCTAGGACATGTTATCACCACAACTGAAAACGAAATGACAAGACAGGATAAGGATTACAATTTAGAAGCAACTGCTTAAATATCAAAACATAAAAAATGAAATGTGATTATCTAGTAAGGAATATCAAAATGATAACTGCAAAAGTTATAATTAGAATCAATCGATTGTTTTTGCACTCGTATCATTCATTTTTAAGGTAACAAGCAAATTTGCCTCAAGAGGTCTTGCATCTACCACCTCATTTGCAGTAATTGATAGAGAAGGGAAAATCCGTGTGAATGTGATCATAATGCCCTATTCTTTGTTATGAAAAGTAGCTTGATGGATGTCATATATACATTGGTCTACCTTGATGACTAGTGAGCAAAAAAAAAGAATCTCTAATTAATAGTGTTAGAATGGTAGCATACCATCTGATTGGAGGAAGACTCCAACATTAATGAAATTAGTGCATCCAAGCATGCTTCTTGTTCAGGTATTCCTCGGTTTGATAATATATTCACGAGTACCTGCACCAGATAAACATTCTCAGCTTCGTACTAGAATCAGAAATTAAGCACGAGCCCATGAATTCCCATGATTTCATCAATGCTATTTAGAAGCTTTAATATAACAAAATAAGTGTGTGCAAACTTTTTTTTCTCAATAGTTTGGTCAAACATCTACAAGAATTTCTTTTCTCAATAGTTTGGTCAAAACATCAACACAGTGCATAATCATCTGATCCTATTGCAGCCAAGTTAAATTTGTTATTAAGCTTTCAAAAAGTTTGATCTAGATTTTTAATTCCCACTGATATTTCAATTGTCAAACTGGCCATTCCACAGAACATGGTCTAATATTTATCCTAGAAAGTCTTTTTGAGTATCCCAGACTTCAAACTACAAAATGAGAACTTACATTTTTCACTATATTATTTTCTCATTCTCATTATTAGCATTAATTTTAAATTCTCAACTACCAGGACATCAAACAAATCCTTTACCAACAGAACTGGCAATACTAAAACTCATTCCATGACTCTCAAACTAGAAGTGAACCAAAACAAAGACATAGAGATATACTTGCATTCGCCATTCAGGATCAAGCATATAACACCTAGCAAACTGTACCTTAACTGCCTTGTATTTGTAGGCCAAAGCTGCACTTCGACTATATAAAAGACAACAACCTTCTAAGACTCTAAGAGCAAGTGCGACTTCAGAGTCCGTCGGAGGACTCGTAATCTTCACCGGCTCCACTCCAAATATGTGAACCAGAGTCACATCAGGGTTCTCTTTGGGTGGATGCAAAGTATTCTGAAATAGAACAGGAATCACTGTTACAGAACATAAGCTTGTTAGTAGGAGCACATCTTCCAAAGATGTTAGTCAGCAGGAAAAAGGATACATTATGACAATATATCCTAGGAGAAACAGAAACTAGCATTCCAGGTATAAAGCGTACTAAGCATCAGGTAACACCTCAAACAGCCGAGGCAGGCTAATCTAAGTAAAAGAATTTAAGTTGGAAGTTCAAGAATAACTGGTGCATTCTACAGCTTAATCAGGGAAAATAACGCATAACCAAAAAAAAAAAAAAAAAAAATTGCTCACCAACTAACATTACAAGCACCTTTCTCAATTCTCAACAAATTTACACCCCTCGGTAGTTAGGCCCCAAATTCTGTTAGGCAGATAAGGAAGACCAAACTGACTTAAACTTAATGATATTACACAATCATCGGAAGCAATTGAACCCAAAAGTTGAGCTATTAGGTTTGGATCCAATACCAATGTATCCAATACTAATGAATCAACCCTTACATTGCTTACTCATCTTTTTACGTGGGACTGTTCTTCGCCTGTGAAACACCAATAATCGCCCAGCTAACATGTGAATTAGCCAACTACCCCTTGATTCCCATACACTAATCCTCACCAAGCTTTTGCACCAACTTACTAAACTTTTCATCCCCATAACTGCACTTCGCAAGTCATCACAAACCCATTCATCTGGGCCAGTGTGCCTAACTCACGCTTTTGTGCACTAAACTAACATTCGCATGCCGTAACCTAGGGACCTTACTCTATTGAGTAAATCACATGGCTACGCTGCATTAGTTGTTACTTGTTACCATGACTCCATCCCAACAGCCCATATGTTCACAGGAGCCACCAATTGGCCACACCATACTACTTACGAGAGTAGTCGAGTATCTTTAGGCCTCCGGCTTTGATACCAATTGGTGGGGAGAGAAGGGAGCCAAGCCCACATTAGAAGCAATTCAACTGAAAACATCAAGCCATTAGGTATGGGCCCAATACTATGTAGCAATCCTTCACAAGTGATCAACCCAACAAATTCTCCAGGGCAAGGTCAGTTAAACAGATGGGTATAACAATCTACCGAATCCCTATCCCTTCTTAGTTTAGAGTCCTCCTTCAAAGACAATACCCCAGAGCTCAAATCAGTTCACAAGTCTCATTACACTTCCCATGCAAAGAATCTCCATAGCTAAAGATTCCAAATGAAAAAAGTAAAATAGCCAAAGCTATAATGCCTCATCTGTTGGATCGTTGGTGCTAACGATTAATCCCAAAAGTTAGAGCTGTTAGAAAGACGCAACTGATTCACTTAAACATACAGACAGACGCCCACGGGTCTCAATTATGACTCAGTCCAATCCAGCCTCACGTCATTTCAAACGTAACCGGCCCCAATCGAATCTCCCGTCACAAGGGCAGGATGTTAGCTCCTTTAAGCCAGCATCATCAACATTGTGATGAGCGAAAGATATGATTGCTTCAATCTACTAATCTCCAATGAAGCATCTCAAGATAGAGCAGCACTTCTTCAACTTTTGATTTACTGGCCTATCAAACGCTCTGCCCAGAGCTTTCCAGCTAGGCTTACGAATTTCACACTAGCACCCTCGATCACGCACCGATCTTCCGGGGCCTATTTGGATCCATGAACATATCGCTCGGCAGAAATCTATAGAAATCGAAAGGACTATGTAAACCCTAGATTGAGGGGGAAGGAGAAGGAGGGGGAAACCTTGGAGGTCGGGGATGGACTGGGAGTGGCGGAAGAGGCGGAGGGAGTCGGAGGAGGCGGCGGCGGCGGCGGAGGAGCGGAGGAACTTGAGGAGGCGGCGGAGGCCGCGGGTGCGGAGGAAGGAGAAGTCGGCCTGGGCGTCGCGGAGGCCGGACCGGAGGGCCAGCGTCACCTCCCGGTAGACCCGCCGCCGGCCCAGCGCCGCCACCAGATCCCCCACCGCCGCCGCCGACTCCTCCCCATCCGCGGCCGCCGGCAGAGGCGGAGGAAGCCCCGATCCCGAGCCCTCGCCGCCGTCTGCCTTCGTCTTCCGGATCATTGGACCGGCGGACGAGTCCCAGAGTGAGGCGAGGCGACTGTGCCAACTGCTCCTGCCGGGTACCTCTTTTGCGATCAAGGGCGCAGCCGTTAAAACGCTAAGGTCATGCTTCTTTACAATTACCCGTAATTATTATTCAATTTAAGGTTAAAAATGACTTTTAATTAATCTAAAAATTTTAAATAAATATAATAGCCATTTTGCATAAAAATATTTTGTTAGTTATAAAATTTTATAAATATTGGTCGATTTTCTTTGGGCTTTTCGGATTTTTATAAATATAACTAAAATACAAATACGCTAAGAATATCTATAAAAAATTATATGTATATAAACAGCTATACAAGCAATTCGTATTATCTTTTATTAGGTCCAAGAGTTGAGAGAGAGGCTACAGGAGGCCCGGAACCGCATGAAGCAGAATGCGAACCGGAAGAAAGTAGACATGGAGTATAAGGTGGGGGAGAAGGTATACCTCAAGCTCCAGCTTTATCGCCAAAGCAGCGTGGCTATGTACCGCAGCCTTAAACTTACCTCAAAATATTATGGCCCCTTCGAGATATTACAGAGAGTCGGCCCAGTTGCCTACCGGCTGCAGCTACCCGAAGGCGCCAGGGTCCACCCTGTCTTCCATGTGTCTTAGTTGAAGAAAGGGGCCCCAACGCTAGAGCAGACCACAAGGAGGGAGCTTCAAGCCGGAGAAGATGGTTTGTTGCTAACCCAGCCGGAGCAAATACTGGAAAGGAGGTTGGCAAAGAAGGGGAACCGCGCCATCACCCAAGTCCTCGTTAAATGGAGCAACTTGGGCCCTGAGGATGCAGCATGGGAGGACTACTGGGAGGTTAAAGCCAGGCAGGGACGAGGCCATATATAGGCCCACAGGGGCCATGGCCCTCCCCAGAAATTTTAATTTGTGGATCAAGTTATCTAAAATATTATTTTGTGGGCCAAATTTGAAATACAATGAAGCCCGCTGGCCCACTCCCTGTTGCTTCCCTGGCCCGCTCCATGCCTCCTAGGCTCCTAGGCCCTAGCACGTGGGTCAGTCTGTGGGTGCACTAGCTATTAGGCTAGAACTTCTAGGGTTTTTCCTCGCAAGTCCCAACCAAAGCCCCCTCCTTGGAGCCTCTCGCTATGCGAATCGCTTCCGCAAGGTCCAATTTTTGAGCAGGTGAATCGATTCTCATCTCCTTGTATTCGATCGATCGCCCAATCTCCGCACATTAGAGCATTTTTCTCCGATTTGGTTAGTATAGGCGTTCCCGTTCTGGATCCGTGCTCATACCCTACCGAATCTGAGCTCCGATCTTGCTAGGGTTTGTTTCGGTACCACCTTTAGGGTTTATTCGCCAAGTCTCCTGATTTTTTTTTTTTACTTTTATTCAGTAAATTTTCATATTTTTCTCGAGTATTTGGTGCTTTGGCTCTAATTCGGGAGTTTTGGATCCGATTTGGCTGGAATTTCTATTGCAATGTGTAATTTTCTTGCACTAGTTTCCATTTCCTTTTGATTTCATGAATCTTCTCCTAGGGTAGTTCGATTACTCATGAACTTGAGGAAATGGGCTTGATTTAGAAGATGATACTACTATAAATTTCTAGAGGGCTTGTAAAGTTTGCGACTTTTTGATAAAGCCACTTCCATGAATGGCAACTTATTCTATCACTTCTGGGGTTAGATATTGGTATTGGGAAACTTGTGAAAATGATGAAATGTGCTCTTATTCTCTCTTTACAAGAAGTCCCCCCTTTGATATTCCATAGTGCCACTAGATAACAATAGTCGTGCACTGGTACTTTCAAATCCACTTTTGTTTTGCAGAAAAAAGGGGAAAAAAAGCTATCAGATTCTGCCTGTAGAGTAGATTTTGTTATAAGTTTACGCATGAAGGAAAAGGAAGGTGGAATACTACATTCAAGGTTTTCGCCATTAGCAGCCAATTTCGGCCAGCCTGAAAGTCAATATTTTGGTATGAACATTGTGATTCGCAGAAAAGGCGGCAAGTATATGTAGAATAGATAGAGTGGTTGCAGATACCCAGCTTTAATCTTTGTTTTGTGACTAAGTAGGATTTTTTTTTTTTTTTTTTTTTGAGAGAAAAGCAGCATGCTACCTGCATCATTTATTTTTAAAATAAATTTAGCTGGAAATATGAAGCAACTAGGCTTCGAACTCGGGTCTTAGGTATCAACCACCAAGCCCTTTGCGTTATCATACTTTTTTTTCATGCGTTATCATACTTTTGAGAGAAAAGTGTAAAGAGATTACTATTGATTCAATCATTTGCAATTTTCTCATGCAGATTACTATTGATTCAATCATTGATGGATTTCGTGACTTGAAGGAGCGTCGAGCACTATTCTAACTTTTGAATGGTAAGCAATTTTTTTAAAATTTTTATTAGCATTTTTGTATTTTGAATTTTTTATATATAATTTGTTTTATTAATAATTTTTAAAAATTAATATATTTTATATAATATATTTTTGGCCCTCCCAGAATCAAACTCCTGGCTTCATCCCTGCATGCAGATTACTATTGATTCAATCATTGATGGATTTCGTGACTTGAAGGAGCGTCGAGCACTATTCTAACTTTTGAATGGTAAGCAATTTTTTTAAAATTTTTATTAGCATTTTTGTATTTTGAATTTTTTATATATAATTTGTTTTATTAATAATTTTTAAAAATTAATATATTTTATATAATATATTTTTGGCCCCCCCAGAATCAAACTCCTGGCTTCGTCCCTGAAGCCAGGTATCCAGGGTTGATCCTTGAGGACAAGGATCAATCGAAGAGGAGATGAGTGTAACACCAGTTGGTAGAGAGAAGGAGGAAGCGTCGAAGAAGAGGGTAGCATAGCAATAATGGAAGGGTAGCACCTGGGAGGTTATGGGGAGGAAGAGATAGGGGGAGCCAAGTCAGGGGAGTAGGTGAGCAGTCGACATCAACCACGATTTTGGAGTATTCCGAGTGGAGCGGGCAGCCGAGGAGAAGCGGGTCGAAACCGTTAGCAGAGGCAGGAGTGCACTGTAGGGGAGTCGAGGCCCAGTCCAGGCCCAGCAGCTTTCAGAGATTAGGCCTAGCCGTGGCCCAATAGTAAAATAAACACAATAGGCTATTTAGTACCTATAGTAGACTATAATTACAGAAGAGTCCAATTCGAGAAAGATATAAATAGCAGAATGTAAAGGAAACATTACATGCACATTTTTGAATCAAATTACTTTCTCTCAAATCTTCTACTGCATCTCATCATCTTCTTCTTCTTCTCTTCCAATCTACTCCCCAGTGCATCTCTTACCTACTAATCTACTCACCCGAGCTCACCATCATCTTTACCGCCGTGCCGATCTCAGAGCAGCCTCATCATAGATGGCTGCGGATCGTCCGGTTTGTTACATAATCTCTCTCTTTCTTCGCCTGTGGGCTGTGACGAAGTGTCGCCCACACCCAGTGACGAAGCCATAGTAGGGCCCAAGGTGGCCATGGCCCCTCTCAACATTTTAATATTGCTCAATAGTCCTTCATACTAATTTATCTCTTTCTCTCTTTTAGATAATAATGGCCCCCTCAACTTTTTAATATTTATTTTTGTGCCAACATAATTTTTTTTTTTTTATTTCTATATATTTTAAATAGATGAAAATATATTAGGAGTCTCGTACTTACAAGTTATTTGAAATACATATTTTAACTCCAAATTTTTTATTTTATATTTTTTTAATTTCTAACTATTTTTGGTAAGCTATTTTATTTAACTAAATAAAATATTACACTAAATTTAATAGATATTTTAGCTAAAATCATTGATCTAATTGAATTACGGTTATATTTAGTTATATTTAGATGAATTACGGTTAACTAAATAAAAAATTCTAATGAATTACAAGTTATTTGAAATACATATCTTAACTCTAAATTTTTTATTTCATATTTTTTTTAATTTCTAATTATTTTTGGTAAGCTATTTTATTTAACTAAATAAAATATTATACTAAATTTAATAGATCTTTTAGCTAAAGTTCTAATTGAATTACGGTTATATTTAGTAAAATTTTTAGTTATTTGAATAAAATAATATAAATAAAATAATTAAATATTAAATATTTTTAAATTAAAAAAATTTAATATTTTTATATTAATTATTTAATTAATAAATTAAAAAAAATAATGATGTACTAAAATTTTTATTTGAATATATTTTGGCCCCCCTCATAATTAAATTCTGGCTTCGTCCCTGCCCACACCAAACCCTAACCCTAATGTTCGACATTTACTAGGTCGACGAGCGTCTCTACTCCCTCATACGAGGACTCCGTTAAAGGTGCGACCCCGATCTCTCTTCGTTTTCACGTCATTTGTGTGGTTGCCATTATTGAGGCCACTCCAAACATTACCTCTCTAATGATGCTCTAATTTTGGTTTCCTAATGGTGTTTTTGCTGTTTGATCGATTTAGAGGTGGGCAGGACCGTAGGAGATTGGTTAGCTGCTATCATCTTCACGATCATGCAACAACACGTCTAGTTTCTAAGTAATACTAATCTTAGCGCAGCAGCAGCAGGTACTAGTAGAGCGTTTGATGGAAGTAGAAAGTCCGATTTACTACCGAAAGAAGCTGTAGGAGGCATTTTGATATAGTGCTTCTCACTACAACAAAATAAGCTTTTAGTGGCAATTTAATAACGGTAATTATAAAATGAGCAATGCTACATGTACACCCCCAAAGGGGGTGTACATCTTACACCCACCCATCTAAGGGTGGGGGGGTCACTTCACAAATTGTGAAGTGACCCCTCACCACACCCCACCCATTGGATGGATGGGATGTGTGATGTACACCCCCGAATGGGGTGTACAAGTAGCATTTTCCTTATAAAATGGTCGCTATTAAATAATATATAAATATACTTTAGTGGCAATTTTTTTTTTTTTTTTTTTTTTTTTTTTTGCGGACTAATAATTCTAGGTTAAATATGCTCGTATTTGGCTATTATTTGAAAAATAGTTTTGGACAAAAAAAAATAAAAAAATTGGCTCAATAAAGTATTTTAAAAGTGATTTTGATTTTTAAAATCAAATTTAAAAAATCTCAAATTTAAAATTTTAAAAATCTCAAATTAAAAAATTAAATATTTAAAACATTTAAAATTTAAAATTTGAAAGTTTTAATTTTATATTCTAAGATAAAATTTAAATTTTAAAAATTATAAATTTTAATTTTTAAATTCAAATTTAAGGTCTCACCTAAATTTAAACTCGAGTTATTGGATTCAGAGTCCAATGTCTTGACCATTAGACCAAGGGACCAATTTGATTACTCATAGTAAACTTGTGATCTAATATAGATTTAATTTATAATTATATATTGAAAAGGATAGCTGTGTGAACCTCACATCGCCCCCACTCTGCCGACCCCTTCTATCCCTCCTCCCCTCGCATCTATCCGAGCTCGCCCCCTCTCCCCTCCCCCCTCCTCCGACTCCGACTCCGACTCCGACTCCGACTCCAACGACGACAATCTGGGGGAATCCAAGTATTAGTTGTCTTATGCCTAGGTGATACTGGAAAACTTATGGTTTGGCACTGGAAATATGGAGCAGTTCTTACTAATGCTAGTTTATAGCAGAGAATAAGTAGGAAAGACGAAATACAACTTTCACCATCTCTATTTCTATTTTCTAGTTTTTAATTGGTAAATATATGTAGTTTGTGCGTTGAAATCGTTTAGCCTTGTGAAATTTGGTTTAGCATTTTTATTTTTGTTGGTGTTGGAAGATCGAGCATCTACTGCTGCTAAATTGAACATCATGGTAGATTAGGCAAAAAGGTAGTTTCTTTCTGAAAAAAAAATTATCTAAATCTATTTCTACTTTTACAGCAACTCATCAGGAGAGTGATACTTGTTGGAGTCATCCATGGAAGAGGAACAATCACCTAATTTATCGGACATGGAGATGGACTTTGTACCTGAGGATAACGGAAAGGGAAAATGTTCTACTTCTGAACCTATGTCTATTGATTCCCCCTCAAGCAGCATGGAAAATCTTGACATGAGTGTGGCAAGTCTGGAAAAATTCTGCAAGGAAGCTGCAAGGGCATTCTTCAATGATTGGGGTCTCATTAGTCATCAGATAAATTCCTACAATGAATTTATAGCCCATGGGCTTCAAGATCTTTTGATTCTCTTGGTGAAATAACTGTTGAGCCGGGCTACGATCCTTCAAAGAAAGGGGGAAGTGCTTGGAGGCATGCGACCATCTCATTCGGAAAAGTTAGTCTGGAAAAACCTGTATTTTGGTCCGGGAAGAATGATTATGAAGAGGAATGCCTGAAGTTGACTCCTAGACATGCACGCCTTCAAAACATGACATATTCTTCACAGATGAAAGTGGAAGTTCGGGTTCAGGTCAGCAACACTATGTTCTTTTTGTAAATTTTTTATTTGCCATGCCATCTAGTTTAACCGCACATTTGATATTTCATGTAACTCTATTTGGCTACCGACATGTACTAAACATATTGTGTACTTGTGGAGAAACAACAAGGCATCTGCGTGTAGTCGCCATGGGTTCTTATGATACTTTGATCACTATGCAAAGATTGAACTCCTTCCTGTATGTGCATTTTCTTTTTTTGCAGGATCATTTGGAAGAAGGTGAAACCTCCATCTAGGTTTAATTTACCTAGAATCCTAGGATTTTACTATTTCAGGTTAATCATACTGTTGTTCTAATGTATCATCGTGAAAAAGCTCGACATCAGAGAATCGGTGCCCCTAGGACCTAAATTCTAATATCAAGGGTTGGTGAAGTTAGATATGGTGAACATTAATTTTTTTTTTTTTTTTTTTTTCCAATATAGGGAACTGTATGTTAGCCTGACAATTTAATAATTTCTTTCATTGTACTCATTTTATTCCAATTATAAGCTATTATCTGCAAGAACCCATATTATTGTTTGTGCTTACATTACATGGTATTGTCTTTTATTGTACAAATATTTCCTATGACAGTGCATTGTGTTTTTTTTTTCACTTTTCAGTCTTCATTAATTTAAGGTGTGCATTTTTCTTGGCATGATATTATTATGGTTTTTTGGCATTCTGTATTAAGAGGCATTATATATACAGGTCTATTCACATGAGAAAAGTGACAAAACTAAGTCGGGGAAGGACCAATCCGTTCACAAGAGGGTGTGGGCTGATGAAAAGAAGGAGATTACCATAGGAAGGTTGCCTGTAATGGTGAGGTCAAATCTTTGTTGGTTGAACACGGTTGGGAAAAGTGATTGCCTTTTTGATTCTGGTGGCTACTTTTTGATCAAAGGAATGGAGAAGGTACGGTGTATCAATTCTGTGCTATCCAACAGCCTGCACCAGATGAATTATTTGTTTTGCATTATCTTATCGTGCATCCTTTGTAACTCATTTCTTTTGTTCATTAAAGGTTTATATTTTCTGTTTTCCTCATTTGACAGTATGGACAAGATTTGCATCTTCACTTTATTTTGGTTTGGAATCTGACTGCATGTAAATTTTTCTCCTTAGCTCAATTTAAAGATGACAAGTTCTACGATAATGTTAGCAATCAATACATGGAATAAATTACCTAAATCCTTTTTACCCCTAATACTAAAAGAAGCTTCCTAGCATCAAGACTCTGATTAAAATCATCGGAACATTTTTTAACCAAATTTCACTATTTGGAAACTTCCTGTTTCCTAATATTAAAATGAGCTCTTGCATCCGGATTCTAACATGTTTTAACCAGATTTCACTATTTGGAAGTTATTGACATTTGACAGAAAAAGGAGTTGCACTTATTGGAATAATGCTGTATTTTGCTCTTCTTTATTGGTTTATCAACATGAGCTTCAGTAATTTAGACTAAAGAGAAAAGAACATTTATCAAAGGGGATACCGGTGGCATTTTTATTATCAAGAAATAAGATTTATTCAAGTACCAAAGATCCCCATTTTATGAAAATTAAGCATGTTTATTTTCTGGTAATCAGATGGTCTCCTGGCATGTTTCTCCACCTTGATGCGACATGCAAACGGAACTAATAATGGTTATTTAACTTTTCTACTCTGCAGACCTTTATTGCTCAGGAGCAGAGATGTTTAACAAGGATCTGGGTAACTGACAGGCCAGTCTGGACGGTGTCATATATTTCTGAAATAAAAAGAAAAAGAATCTATATAAAGCTTCTTGAGTCGCCAAAGGCTGAAGGTTCCAATGGTCGAAGAGTTATCAGCTTATATTTCTTGTACGCAACAACGCCTATATGGTTAATGTTCTTTGCCCTCGGTGCATCATCTGATAAGGAGATTTTTGAGATGATCGATCTTGAAGACTGTAGTGCTTCTATTGTAAATATACTTCTAGCAACGATAAAAGAAACGGATGAGCATTTTGAGGGCTTCCGCAAAGGAGACAAAGCTCGTGAATACATTAATGAGCAAATAAAAAATGCAAAATTTCCTCCGTCCGAATCGTTCGATGAATATGTTTCTAAGTACCTATTTCCTGGTGTTAGTGGGCATCGCCAAAAAGCACTTTCCCTTGGATACATGGTGAAATGCCTGTTACTTGCCTTTTCTGGGAAAAGAAAGTGCGACAACAAGGACGATTTCAGGAACAAGAGATTGGATTTAGCTGGTGAACTGCTTGCAAGAGAATTGAGGGCACATATTAGACATGCTGAGAAGCGAATGGTTAAGACAATGCAGAGAGATTTATATGGGGACCGTGACTTGCAATTGATTGAACGTTATTGGGATGCCTCGATTATTACAAATGGCATAAACCGGGCCTTTTCAACCGGTGCATGGTGTCATCCGTATAAGAGAACTGAAAGGATCTCTGGCATTGTCGCGACTCTTAGAAGAACAAATCCTCTTCAAATGATGTCTGATTTGAGGAAATCCCGCCAACAGGTTGCTTATGCAGGGAAGGCTGGAGATGCTAGATACCCGTAAGTTGTTTTCTGTTTTTGTTTTTTTTTAATTTGAAACTGGGTGGTTTTATATTTATTTACAGCAAAATATCACGCCACTACCATTCCGATGTTGCCATTTCTGAACTTTTTTTTTTCTTTACTTGGTTAATTTACATGAAATGATAGAATAGGTGTCATCCATGTACGGTTATGTTGATATGTGATGTATTCTCGTTAATAATTTGTAATTTTAGTAAAATTGATTGATGAAGAATGACTCTGCAGAAACCCGTCCTACTGGGGTAAATTGTGCTTCTTATCAACCCCAGATGGTGAAAATTGTGGACTCGTCAAAAATTTGGCTGTTACTGCTATTGTTAGCTCAAGAATAATGGAACCAATCTTGGATAAATTGGTTTCTTGTGGAATGGAGAAATTGGATGAAAGTCCTTTATCATCAACAACCAAAATGGATAAAGTCTTCCTGAATGGGGACTGGATTGGAGTTTGTGCGGACCCAAGTTCATTTGTTGAAAGTTTCAGACACATGCGCCGCAACAAAGTAATTCATCCACAGGTTGGTCTTGCTTTCTCCATGTGGCTGGTAATTTCTAACAATTGTACAAGTGGCAGAGTATATGTTAGATATTTAACTTTGCTCGGATTTCCGATTACTAATTGTGGGAACTGTATGTAGAAAGTTGATTATATGATATATTATTGTTTTTAAACGCAGTTTTGGATTCTAATACTGTCCAGTAGTATAAAAAACTCTGAATGTTGATTTCTCTCACAATTTTTTTTTAGGTGGAAATCAAAAGGGACGAGCACCAAAAAGAAGTACGTATATTTTCTGATCCAGGAAGGGTTATGAGGCCCCTTCTTGTGGTTGATAATCTTAAGAAAATAAAAAATCTCAAAGGAGGATCATACTCTTTCCAGTATCTTATGGATCAAGAAATCATAGAACTCATTGGTGTTGAAGAAGAGGAAGACCTGCAAACTGCATGGGGAGTTAGGCATCTCTTTGTAGGAGATAAAGGAGAGCCTATTCCTAAGTACTCCCATAGTGAACTTGAACTATCTTTCCTAATGGGATTAAGTTGTGGAATTATTCCTTTTGCTAACCACAATTTTGCTCGAAGGGTCCTGTATCAGTCTGAGAAGCACTCTCAGCAGGCTATTGGCTTCTCGACGACAAATCCTAACATCCGAGTTGACACTTTGTCACACCAGCTTTATTATCCGCAGAGGCCCCTGTTCAGAACAGTGATAGCCGATTGCCTTGGTAGGACTGATTATAGTCCTGGGCGTAAGGATGATGTTGCTCGACCTGAATATTTCAATGGCCAGAATGCAATTGTAGCTGTCAATGTTCATCAGGGATACAACCAAGAGGATTCTTTGGTCATGAATAGGACTTCCCTAGAGCGTGGTATGTTCCGCACTGAACATTTCAGAAGCTACAAAGCTGAGGTCGAAAACAAGGATTTCACGAATCGGCTGAAGCCGAAGGATAAGATTGACTTTGGCAAGACTCAAAGCAAGAAAGGGCGGGTTGACAGTTTAGATGATGACGGCTTACCATACATTAGTGCAAGTCTCCAGAGTGGCGACATTGTCATAGGAAAGGTTGCAGAATCAGGAGAAGATCACAGTATAAAGCTAAAACATACAGAAAAAGGGATGGTACAGAAAGTTGTGCTTTCTGCCAATGATGAAGGGAAAAACTTTGCAGTTGTAACTCTCAGACAGGTAATCTCTTAAATGGTCCCACCAAAATTTTATATTATATTTCTTTTCATGCTATCAAGTAGGATATTTACTATGATATTATTTTCTTAATAGTGTACTAACCATCAGGGTTTGTGGTCAATTTGGTTCATCCTCATGTTATCGTCTTTATGATGTTAAATCTTTATGTGATCCTCTTGCCTCTTCTCATGTATGAAGTACTTTTCATGCCATACATTCTTCTTTCTTTCTTTCTTTCCTTCCCGAAGCGCTGCATTTTTGTGTAGATATTTAGAAGCAGATAAGTTATGGTATTACTCTTCGAAGAAGCTGCAGCTAGGTGAATGTCTACCATCTATTGAGAAGCATCTCAATCAAATTCTATTAGTTTCTTACTTTATTGTTTGTCTAGGAAATTTTTTACCCTCTGTAAATTTTATTCTAGTGTTCAAGTTTAGTATTGCTGTTTCAGTTTATACTTGCAGTGTTTATTTTAATACATTACAAGGCATTCTTGTGTGATTTGACTCTTTCCTGCAGGTTCGATCTCCCTGTCTTGGAGACAAGTTTTCCAGTATGCATGGTCAGAAAGGCGTGGTTGGTTTCTTGGAGTCTCAAGAAAATTTCCCATTTACCCGTCAAGGAATAGTTCCTGATATTGTGATTAATCCTCATGCCTTCCCAACACGGCAAACTCCTGGCCAGCTTCTTGAAGCTGCTCTGGGAAAGGGGATAGCATGTGGAGGTTCAGCAAGATATGCCACACCATTCACTACTCCCTCTGTTGATGTTATCACAGAGCAGTTGCACAGGTGAGTCAAATTTACATGTAAAAATAACAAATGAAAAACTAATTTCGTTTCCTCTTAATTGACCAAGTGATTTTATGACAATGTCAATTTTTTGCTGGTATGAGTAAACTGTGATCTGCCAAATGAAATGTTATGTCCTCATGGAGTACGAAAGCACATTTTGATGCCGACAGATATGCATATATGCATATATGCTATTCTTCAAATGGTTGACTGTTGACCCGAGTTGCACTTGGGCAGATAAATTATTTGTTATTTGGGCTGTGATGATATCGTCGTGGATGATAAGAACAAAAGACAGATCGATGCATTGGGATGCAATAAATAATTTGCTTCATATGAAAAACCTAAATTCGATACCTCTTTACTAGGTGGCTTATTATGATTCTATATTTGCTAATTTGTATAGCTGAAGTCTAGTTTTAGTTCATATTTTTTAAATAAAAAACTTTGCGACCCTTAATATGATTACTAAGTTTTTCTTCTAGATCTTTGAGAACAATCCTTGGCTGCAATTGCACATTTTACTGTTAGCAAGATCTCCAGTTCCCATTGTTAATTGTCATCTTTGTATTTCAGGGCTGGATATTCAAGGTGGGGGAGCGAGAAGGTTCTTAACGGCCGGACTGGGGAAATGATGCGATCCATGATCTTCATGGGCCCCACCTTTTATCAGCGGCTGATCCACATGGCTGAAGACAAGGTGAAGTTCAGAAACACGGGCCCGGTCCACCCGCTGACGAGGCAGCCTGTGGCCGATAGGAAGAGATTTGGTGGTGTGAAATTCGGGGAGATGGAGCGCGACTGCCTCCTTGCCCACGGGGCGGCTGCAAACCTCCACGAGCGGCTCTTCATGCTCAGTGACTTCTCTCAGATGCACATTTGCCAGACGTGCAAACGGGCTGCAAACGTCATCCTCCGGCCCGTCCCAGGAGGTAAGAAGATCCGTGGCCCGTTTTGTGGTTTCTGCCGCTCCGCTGAGAATATCGTGAAGATCAATGTGCCCTACGGTGCGAAGCTGCTCTACCAGGAGCTGTTTAGCACCGGTATCTGCCTTAAGTTTGAAACTGAAGTTTGCTGACTCAAAACCCTAGGTGAACTCTTTATCATGGTTAACTTTAGCGGCTAATTAGAGAAATTTAAGCTGGTTGTATATATCTATGATAGGTGGAGATTTTGAGTTGTTTGTGTGATCTAAAACAGTTCTCTTTCTCTATTAACTGAACCCGAGAAAAGGCCATCGACTAAGTTAATGATTAGGCCTGTATTAGACTCAGGATTAGCCATGTTTTGGATGCCATATTTCTGCTTAAAGTCGTCAGTTATTAGGTGGTAATTTATCAATGCATTCTCGCCGTGTGCTTGGATAAGGATTTGGTCTACAATTATTGATTTTCTGCTGAATCTGCATTAGCATCGAAAAGTCTCAAAGGCTGAAATATGCACAAATGAAATGGGTTGAAGGGAGAAACAACCGACATAAAAAGACTGGTTGGTTTGTTTCTTGAAAGAAAAATGCTACCTGTGCGCCTTCGCCTTCTTCCTACTTGTTTCCCAATTTATTTGAATCGCCATTCATGCTGTTGTTGTTGTTGTTGTTGTTGTTGTTGTTATTATTATTTGTTTTTGATGCGTCTGATTGGTGTGTTTATAACATATTTTCAAGGATTTTTTGTTAATTTTAGGTTTGGGGAAGATTGATCATACTAAAGGCTGAACAAGTTAAAGGGTCTCAATGTATCATCAACCCAAGGGATTACATTAGTATTTGACTAGTCAATTGTGTGGCTGTTGTTCAGATTAGTGAAGAGTTTAACCCAAGGAATATACTTTGTCCATTCCAAAAGGTACGAGTAAGGGCAAGGCATTATTTAATTTAGTTGTAGTCGAGAGAAATTCACATGTAGCATACAATAAATCAGGGTGTGATTCTAAAAATCTGATTTGTAATAAGCACATCACGCAATCCCTACCTGTTCATGAACGAGCAAGAAAATTCTACATTCAAGCATTAAATTTTGGTGGCGATTCAATAACATAATTTTCTGTTCTCTGTAGTTGCGGTTCTTCGACGATAGGAGAGGCAAGGGCAAGATAGTTGGAATCAACTAGAAGACAATAAAAAAGAACCTAGTAAGTTTCTATAATTTGAGAAAGAAAAGAAGTGAAGACTTTAATTTTAACAACAGGCTCGGGTCCATTGTAACCCTCTTGTGGTCGACCATCTATGGTGGTCAGTCGGTTGTCGGTTATAGTTAGTTGGACATTGTCAGTCCAAAAATTAAATAACTCTTGATACCTTATCCGGCGACCGCCAAAAATTATCGGTCGACTGCCTGGCATCTAGAACCAAATTTTAGATCCTATCATCATCAAAATGCTCTAGAAAGCATGGTATCACTCCTATCTAAGTATCCCCGGCCACTAGAAGGATGAAGCTACTCGAAACTAGGTAGATGTGAGAGAAAATGAAAAAAAAAAAAAGAGTGTAATTCAAGTGTCGAGTGTTTTATCGTTGGTTTCCACCTGCACGGATTTTTTAGTCTGTCACTATGTTCACTCAACTGCCCTTGTCGCTAGCCTTCTCTCTGGATTGTGTCGACTGCTTAGAACAAGCGAGGGGTCGCTGATTTGGTGAGCAAAGAAGGGGGTAATGAAGGGAAAAGGAGAAAGAGAAAACAACACTAGCAAGATCAAACCCAGCAACTAGAAAAACCAAAAACCCCAAAGCAACCTGATGTTACTGCCACTGTTGTTGTTGTTGTTCTGTTGCTATTGTTGCTGCTACTCAGAGAAGAGGAGAAGGGAAAAGATAAAATTTGAGCACGAGAAAATTGAATTTGGGAGATCTCTGCTACATGGGTGGAAAAAGAGTGTACACAGGACGTAAGAGTCAATTTATAGAGAAAATAGTTAGATAAAATGAGCCCAAAAAATAAAAGACACTAAACATGTCATTGCCGAAAATCTTATTTTTGGACGTTTGAACTATGCATTCGGGCGTCTAGAATCCCATGAACTCCATCTGAATCCAGTGACGAAGCCATATGTAGACTGAGGGGGGCCATGGCCCCCTCCCCCCCCCCCCCCCCCCCCATTTTTAAAATGTTCACTTTAGGTCCCTATATTGTTATTGATTTAAAAAAATAAATAGTTGTAGCTAAATAAATATTACATATAAAAAGTTTTTTAGTGTGTATCACTAAAGAAATTTTTTTAAAATAATTATATGCACCTGATATACCATACATCATATTTTATGACATTCATAATACTTGCATATTAAATATATAAGAAGTTATAAATTTAAGTATATATAAATTTAAGTATCTAATAGTCCTAAAAATCAGCAGTGAAAAAAAAAAATATTATGGACTATAAAATATAGATGTAATAGGGTTTCACCTTGTTTAATCAAAAAAAAAATATAGATGTCTAAAAATTATAATTGTTGATATGCATGTACTTTGAATGACATCAAATATACTCAACAGATTTAATTTTAATTTTAAATTTTTTTAATTGTATAACCTTTGGCCCTCCAGAAATTAAATTTTGGCTTTGTCCCTGTCTGAATCCACAACTGAGTGCACGCCATGGACTCCATCTGAATCCACAACTGAGTGCACGCTGGGTAGTGCGAAACCGCGCAGCTACGTCCAAACATTTCCAGGTGTCCGGTACATGTACCTGAAACCTCAACTATCACCTGCCACGTATCACAAAAGTTCGTGACATTCAAGAGAGCTCACCAACTCAATTCGAGCTGCTATAGTAACAATCGGGCATCTGGAAAGTGAGTCTGAAATGGCTTCAGTAACACCGCAACTCTGCATTGAACATCTAGGCGTTCCGTTTTCACATTTGGGTGTCTGAAATCTGCCAAAACTTCAGTTTTGACTAATTTCAATACTTGGAGTTGGTTTTCACGTCCATTTCACACCAAAACGATTTTGACTCATACTGATTCTTCACAGAAATGTTGATCAGCTGCTAACACTATAGTTATTTCGCGTGCTAAAATTTTGAAACACCACATATATTCTTATTTTTGTTTTTCTATTTGGCATAGATTTTTCATTTATCAACACTGTTGTAAAATGAGGGTGAAAAATATTGATGGTAATTTTACAAACACTTGGTGGGCAATTTTATAATTCACACCCTAAACACCCAAATTGAGATCCAAACACCAGAGCAATAATAATAAAAATTAAACCACAAAAACACAATAATTTTACGTGGTTCGACTATGCCTACATCCACGGGAGAATAAACAAAGAAGCCATTGCTGTAAGATCTATATATTGTAATGTTTAAATATGATGAGTATCCATTTTATATATAGTTTTCTTATTATTTTATTTATATAGTATTTGTTATAATCAGTTGTGCGATTATCTTTATGTTCCGTAATCTTTATAAATATCATAATTATTAAGTTGTACGATGTAGAAAATGGATACGCCAGTTAAGTTTTTACTTGTCAATCAGGTCAGTTTTAGCCTGATGATTACCAACACATAATATTTAGGAAGCTAATGTTAATATCTCTAACAATCGGATGTCTCAACATTTTGCTTAGCGCAATTGGCAAAAAGCTTGATGATTGATACCCGAGGTCTAATATTTAGAGCTAGTTGCTTTGCATTTTCAACTAAGTTCATTTCTAAGAACAAATGAATGAAGCAGCTAGCATTCTACATTTTTTTCAAAAAAAAAAAAAAATATTGCCACATGAACATTTTTCCTCGTTATCAAGTTGATAGAAAAAAAAATATTGCCACATGAACATTTTTCCTCGTTATCAAGTTGATAGATGCTCTACGTTAATGGAACCTAAAATTAAAATTAGGTTATGGTTATTGAATTATCTTTAGTGAGTCATTTGCCTAATAGATACTTTGACCTTTTGATTATTTCATGCTTCTTGATCCTCAAGTGCTACAACTTTCCTTTTGGTCATATTTTGGGAAATGCGTTGTGCCGTGTGTGTTTTGAGTAAATTCATAATTGAAAGAAGTCAAGGACATTTTCTTGTTGCGAGTGAGTGAGTGTTTCTATGAAATCTACTTCTTCGTCTATCTTGATCCTTTATCGCTATATATTTACTGTTCAATCATTCTGTACTGAAAAATTGTCTGTGAAAATTAAAGTTTATTCTATCCTCTTTATTCCATCTTAAGCCCCATTGGAAATAATGGGATGAGCCGGCTGTAATACTCGAACAATTCAAAATTGGATTTTGATAAGTTCGAATGTGGATTCGAAATTAAAATATAGTATATGAAAATATTATAAGTCAAAAAGTGCAAATTGTATAGATTTGGAGAAAACTGTCCCCCAACTTGCAGATCCGGATCTAATCTTGAAAAACTAGAATCGCCAGTGGATCCGTCTTGTCGAATTGATAAAAAATGATGCAAATTGATTTTCGATCTGACGGTCGGATCGTCTCGAAAACGGCAAAAGGCAAAGTGGAGCCCACGACTTAAGTCGTGAATAGTAACCCATGATTTAATTCCATCGCCGGCCAACATCGGCCGATCGACTGTCTAGAGTCCGATTCTGACGATCCGAATAGTCGATTTAAATGGTCTCGTCATTCTGAGCGCGGTGGCGCTGACGAAATTTGTGTTTGACGAGCCTAAAGTATCATAAAGCATGCAAAATAGTAGAATTCACTGTATAAGTTGGATTTCGAGTTTTTAGAGGATTGAACTTGACGAACCAAGATCACTAGTTGATAGGTTTCGTCGAGCCGATGTCGTGGTGGTGTCCGTTTTTCGATTTGACATCCCAACTGCCTCGAAAAGTGTGAAATACTGAAAAATTTAGTGTATTTTCTAAAAGAGCCCAATATTTTATGCACCAAGTGTAGTGAAACTTAGTGTTAAGGGACCTAGTTGCAAGATTGTGCTACAGTGAAGACTTGGGAGTGTGCGGTGAAGAGTTGAGGGACTAATTTGCAAATGTCACACTCTAAGTTAGGTTACACTTCACTTAACACTAGTGTAGTGTAGGGGGGGAGTTGTAACTGCTTTCCATAATCTCTAACTCCTCAGCCACAAAACCCACGCCTACGACCACGAAACCCACGCCCTCCCCATACCGTCGCCTTCGTGTGATAGGGCTTGGGGTGAGGAGAGGATGCCAAATTACAAGCAACCGGGTGAGTGTGGTGGAGAAGAAGCCATCACTTAGATTTTCCTTGCATCCAGCCAACATTAGTGAGCTTCTCACCTTCCTCTCTTCCCTACCTGAGCACCAGCCATCGGCCGCTGTCCTCCCCATCGCCGGAAAAGCAAGAAATCTCAAGAATTTTCTTGATCTCGGGTGTGGGGGGGGGGGGGGAGGCTGCACCGAAGCTCTTGGGATTGCTTCCAGAGCACCCTGAGGTCCCTTCTCACTCTTAGAGGCCGAGCCTAAGTGATCCGGTGGCAAGCCGTGGCCGCACGACGCCGGAAAGAACAAACCGGCATCTTCATTCTTCTCCAACTCCGTCCAGGGTAAGGGTTTCCTTTCCTTCGATTTCCTGCCCTCGAGACCCCTGGCAGTAAGACCTTTAGGCTCTGGGGAGTCCCCCCAGCCCGACCTTGTGGCCGGGAAAAGCTTGGTTTGCCCGCGGTGAAGTTGCATCGCCGAAAATCTAAGGTTGCTCCGCCTCGAGCTAGCCTCGCTCCTTGCGGCTTAGGACGATATTTAAAATGCCCATCTACTTTCTCTGATCCTGTTCTTGCTTCCCACAAAATTTGGTAAGGTTTGGTGCGGTGTGGAGCTCGCGAGGTTCTGCCCTAGTTTCGGGCAATATGGTAATTGGCCGAGCTAGGTGTTCCGGAGCCGACGCCGCTTCCCACCGCCGGCCATGCACCTAGTAACCTTTATAAGACTGAGAGGGACCCAATGATGCCCTTGCATGAGACCCATACTGACTGGATAGGGATTCGCCATTAATGGAGCTTGGATGGCTGAGGTCATGGTGGCCGGCCATTCATAGTTTCCTATCGCCGGCCAATCGTGCAGTTGGGATCAGTTTCATACCAGAAAACTTCTGGTGTTGTCCCTTGCACCTGGAAACACCTTGTTTGGTGTTGGCCAAGCCCAAGCTCTTGGATAGCCGTAAGTGCGCTTGTCGGAGTTGAGTTTGGAGGTGCGCTTGGAGGTGCCCTCGAGTCACAGGTACTGATGCTTGCCTCTGTTGGCCTCCAGAACCATTGTTCTATCATGATGGCCATGCCCGAGCCTTGGAGCACTTGGCTTTGGCCGAGGTTGCTCTGACAGCTGCTCCGGCCAGCCCTCAAACCTCGGATGTGAGCCCAAACCTCTACTCCATCCCCTGAGCTTAATGCTCACCTCTATCCAAAGTTCGCCCGAAGGGATAGTGAGTTCTTGAGTGCCAAGACCTAAAATGGCCATTGTGGGCCCTTAAGCTGTTCCAACAGCCTTGCTGCACCCTTAGGATGAGCCTCTGAGTTTCTTCGACCTCTTGAGCATGGTGCTTACCCTAGATTTAAGTTTGGTTGAGTGGTTTGATCAAAATGGCTATGTAGACCTTATGTCAAAGGGTTGTTGACCTGAAGTTGTTATCGGGCTCCGCGCTGCTCCCAAATGGTGACCACGGCGTTCAGTGCGTCGAGGCCCACCTACTGGTGGCCTCAGTTCAGTTCAAAAGTGTTCTGAAATGAAATGCAAGCTTAAAAGTCCACAAAATGCATGTTTTTATGCAATTTTGTGAAACCCTAGGGGTCTAAATGCAATTGTGACTTGCTTGGCTATTTTGGGCCGTGTGCCCATGATCTCTAAATCCTTCGTTGGAGATCCGATGGCTTTCGTTGAGCGGGAATTGGATTTCGGACTGTAAATCGGCAAAATTATCGGTTTATCGGCGGTTTCGCGCTAAACGTGCATTTTGAGGATAGTGGATGGTTTTTATTGGATGCTAGCTGTCCCTGGCTATTCCCGATGCTGTCCTGGCAGGCATAGTGACTTCAGTTTAGCGTTGGCGACTTCTGGAGCTGAAATCGGCTTTCCCGGTGATGTTTTAGTGTCTATGACACCGGTTGAGTACAAAGTCGCACCCAGTGGAGTTTGAGTGCCTGAACATCTTCAGTGAAGCGTTTTGGGGTAGTACGTCAAGTTTTGTTAGATTCAGAGACCTGTAAGCACAGATTGGACCAAAGTTGGTTGATCGGCAGATTTCTAGAAATTTCGGCAAATTCCGGAACTTTAGCGAAGTTCCCCGTATAGCTAGCCTACACTCAGTGAGTTTGTGGGTTGGGTATGAGAGAGTCATTTATTGACCTATGATTATGATTCAGGTCCCAGCAGTTAGTCGTCAGCCTGTGAGCCATCCAGTGGATACCGTGATCGACTACCCTGAGGTGGGTTTATCTTCGGTCTGGGCTTTATCATTTCGTCCCTACGGATACCGTGGTAGGATGGACCCCTGTGATTGTTGACAGTCTTGATTCCACAGATGAGCCTTTCATTATGCATTTTACTTCCAATATTAATAGATATATCTGGACATATGCCATGCCTGTTTGGTCATTAGTTAGAGCTATTCTCAGTTCTGTTTATATCAACATTTTCTATTCTACATTACATGATAGAATAGGAGTTCAGTTCAGTTCAGTGATACAGTTTCAGCATACCGATTCAGTTATACTGCACCAGTTGAGATTTTAGCTTTCAGCATCCCGATTGGGATTTTTTCGGCTTGTCGCCGATTGCTCGGTCTTGAGATCGCGAGCTTGAGCATCAGCATTATGATCACCAGAGCACTAGCTGCCATTTCGCGTACGCAGTGGGTCTGATCCCCCACAACGCGTTCTTTACCGGTAGAGTGGTTGACAGTGGCGACCCGTGAGCCCCATGTTTTCTATAGTGGACGACAGTGGCGACACATGTGTGCCAGAGTGCACCGATGGTGTCGGGTTATATGTCAGCCGAACGTGCCAACTATGGCATTCGCCGAGGTCTTCGTGATCGATGATAGCATTGATTGGGTACTTACAGTTATTGTTATTCAGCATTCTCAGTTACAGCATTGATATTATTGATTATCATACCAGCTCTGTTTTATAGCATGATCAGTTTCTATTATCAGATTGCCAGTCACAGCATGATTAGTTTACAGACTTGAGTACCTTGCTTTCACTTTGCTTATCACTCAACATGCTTATTTTCAGTTCATCATTCAGTTGTTCAGCCTTGTGATTATATCCTGCTTTTGTTATCTGCTTATTATTGTATCTAGTAGATACGACTTACTATTTCTCGGCCCATCGTGCCCACTGGAATACATTTTTATTGTATCTCACACCTCTTGGGTGACCAATTTTCTGGTCAGCTAGGTGCTGAGAGTTTGGGACGATCCAGTGAGCTGTCACGGTAGAGTAGACCCTGTTATCGACTACAGTTACCAGCACCTTACCTTTTTAGTTCAGCATTATGACACTATATAGTCTGTTTTATTCTCTTGTTGGAGTTGTTGGATTATGACATGTATGTTGTGATGTATTAGTTTATGTTTAGTTGTTGTTATGTCGCTGTAGGACCCCTGATCCCTCTGCAGCTTTTTCCCGTGAATCCACTATTTAAACACCTGTTGATGGTGTATCTGGCCCGTAGTGCATCAAAGGGATGCCACAGATGGACCTTGCGAGCTTTGGTTAGCTGTTTTGGCCTTCGGCTGCTTTTGCCGAATTTTAGAAAAAGGATTTAGGCCAAACGGAGGTTGGATTTGGATTCAGCGCGGAAAAACGCTTGAGAATGGCTTTTTGTTTGCTCAATTCTGAGTCCGGATGCCCAAAAGCGGGCTCCCGGAAGTTTTGGGCAGTTTTTGGTGTTTGCGGGAGCCTCCGGCAAATTTTAGAGGCGGATTTTGGCAAAACGGACCTCGTTTTTGGAATCAGCGCGCGAAAACGGTCAAGATGGGCTATTTACTTGTTGATTTTGAGCTTGCGGGTACTGTTCATGCCGGAACAGTATCTCCGGCGATCACCGGCGCCGGCGGCAGCGGCGGGCGGCGGCGCGGCCTCGGGCAGGCGCGCGGTCCACCGCGGGGGTCGTGCACCGGAGGCGGGCCACGTGGCGCCTCCCGGTTGGCCGGCGCAGCAGGCGCGGTCCACCGAATTTGGGCCCGGGTGCACGGTAGACCGGGTGGACACGTGGCGTGAGATGGTTGGTGCGGTGCTGTGCTCCCGGTCCACGCGACTGGTGGGGCAGTTGACCGGGGCAGGTGGCCGTACGGCGGGGCAGGTGGCCGTACGGCCCGGGTCAGCCGCGACGTGCGCGGTCCACGGCGCGACGTGCGCGGTGCACGGGTTGCCGGGCCACGTGTCACGTCGCCATTGGTTGGCGCAGGTGCGCCGGGTGCAGCGGGGCCCGGGGGAGTAGTGGACTGGGCCGTGTGGTGGACCGGGCCGCACTGTGCGCGCCCGGAAATCATGGGCCGGGCCGCACTGTGTGCGCCCGAAACTTTCGGGCGCCCGAAAAAGGGACATGGTGGTATTTCTTCAATTGTTCTTTTCAGCCTATATAAGCCTCCAACCCGAGCTCCACTCTTTCTTCTTTTTCTCCCAACCCATTCACCTTCAGCCCGAGCTCCCTTAAGCAAAGTTTTTCACCTCTAAGTCCTCGATCTCCCTGCCAACTTTCAAGATTTTAGGAGGCACGAATCCCGAGGTTCCCTATTTTACGGTGCGGCGCGACGTTGCTTCCTAGTGTTCTTCTTCGGCGCAGCGATAGTGTTTTTGCTCCCCTGGGCTACCCCGACATCATTTTCCTGTGATTCTTGCGCCAGCAGACTCCTAAGAGGTAGGACTTCATCTTTCGTTTTGGTCGCACTTTCCCGTTTCGAGGTTTTGGCACGGATCCCGAGGAAAATAGTGACCCCATTTTCTGTGTGGATTTACTTGACAGCAGCGGAGTATTTCGGCCATATCTTTGCGCACGAGCGTCTGACGGAAACGAGCTTATACAACTTTTTCATCTACGGATCGCAAGGAACGCGCTCGTATTTTTATTGGATTTTTGTGAATTTTATTTCGAGGTGAAAATTACTGTTTTCTCAGTGAACAGTAATCTGTCCTTAATACAGATTTTTGTATGAGTGTGCCCCCTTGCCGAATTTTTATCTTGATGTGCAGAACTCGGATTTGGGCGTGCAAGGTACCGTTGCGAAGCTATCGACGCGAGGATCGCTGTGATATTTTTATTAGAATTTTCTGGGCAATTTCTGCAGGTGATAATTTAACAGTTCAGAATTCGAGGTTGTATGTGATTATTAGTGCTATGATTGGGAGCCTAAGTGTAATTAGTGAGCTTTGTACTATACCAGGAATATTTCGGGTGTGCTGAAATTGTGGAAGCAAGGATTTGGAGTTTTGGTATTTTCTAGCTGTACGGACTTGGACAGTTGCACTTCAGGTGGGTGGTTGTTGTACTCCTCTCCTTTGTTATGCCCACTAGGAATATCAGAGTACCCTTGATTTGACAATGCTAAACGTGTTGATTGGTAGACTTGCATGCTCTAGGAATTAATTATTGGTTATTGGATCCCTGATAAATTATTGTTAGAATATCACTTGATTTAATCGCTTATTGATTCTGGACTGTATGCTTGGAGACAAAATAGAAATAGAGGACTGCAAAACTGATGTTTGTTCATGTGAGACGGTCACCCTAGCTTATGTCACTCTAAACTGTTTATACTTGGAAATTGGACAAAATATTGGAACAATGCATGATTAAATTGGTCACATAATTATGTCATCTTTTACTGCTACACTATTTTGGGACTTGACTTAGGAGAAACCATGCATTTACTCTTTTCTTCTCCTATTGTTGACACTTGCGGCTTAGTCGCTCAGGTTCGAGCGTGTGTTGGACAGTGTAGTCAGGTATTGGGGATTTGGGACAGGTTGGGTGTATGACAGGGTGTTGCGGCGACCACGGATCTTGGGTGGTTGACCGGTTTATACTATTGCATCAGATTGGGTGTTTTGGGGATCGGGCTTTCTTTAGTGGAGGGTTTTTCCCACTTCATTGAGTCTCGATCCAGTCCTGCTATATCAGGTTACTTGTGGTTACTTACTTTCCTCGTGTGGGTCGCTCCCCACGAGTGCCACTCCGGAGTGCGCGGCAGGCAGACTTTGAGTCCTGGGGACTCCTTTTGCTTCGGTGTTATGCGTAGGCTGGCATACCCATCGCGGCAGAGCAGGCAGTGCCAGTGTTCACTGGCGGTCAGATTGGGTCCTTTGGACAGGCTTCTTGATTACTGATGCATTCTTTCTCCCATCCTTGTTGAGTTATCATGTAGAGGCATATTAGGGATAGCACTTTATCAGTTGCTTATTTATCTGCACCCCCTTTCTTTTCCTTTCCCTTTTTGCCTCTGATCACCTGGTGGGCATATCTGAGCCGAGGCTTTACCCACTAGGGGAGGCTACTGTTTATAGTAGTACTTACCCCCATTGTTTTTCTTGTTTCTTTCTTTTCCCTTGTTTTGCAGAGTCCTCAGTGGGAGTTGCTGGGCCGTCAGCAACTGATCGAGGTAAGCGGATCGCGGACTAGATAGAGAGCCACCGAGGGTCGTAGCTGGAGATTTTTGGGTACCAGGACTTCTCAGACAGTGTTCTTGTATTTCTTTTGGGGACTGGCTTCTGCCAGCTGTTTGTATTTTGTTAGTGAGCTGGGAGGGACATCTGTATTTTATTTTACTATTGTACCTTTTACTTCCAGCACCTGTCTGAGATACTGTAGTTTTAGTTTAGCTCTGATTATTATGCTCTTTTATTGTTATTTCTTATTTGAGCAGGTTACCGACGCTTCGTGTATGTGGAAAATACCGCATGCACGGCGGATCTGTAGACGGGCCCGGGTTCTGGTTTACACCCGGGGCGTGACAGTCGCCTCTGATTGTATTACCGCATTAGCCTAGCCGAGCATGTACATGGGATACTCTGTTCAAGTGGACAGAGGATTTCCTGTGCATATGGTGGTCTGTCCATGTCTCGGGTTTCAAGTGCCGAACTCCGATTTAAAAAAAAAAAAAATTAGACCATTTTTTTTGTTTAAACTGGGGGTGTGACACCGGCTTTTGAATTTAAATATTGATTAAATAATTACTCCTGAATGATGAAAAAACTGTTAGGAAAATTTATACAGAATTTGATTATGAGTAATATCTAACTAATCTAGTTATAAGATAAAATTTGACTTACAGATAACCGCAAATAATTCAAAATTATTAATTGATCCAGAAGCGTGCAGTAGCACTGCCCTAAGGTGTATTCCCGCCTTTACGTGCGGTATTAACCGAGAATACCACCCCAAGGTACGACTGGAATTCCTCCTCTTGCGAGCACGATCGTGGCGGAGGTTGACGGAGATTCTTTCAACACCCAATTGAGAAAGAAAGAAGATGAAAATATGAAAAAATTAATTTGTTCTCTGTTTCTTACTCTTTTTCTTACCCTGTAAGAAGAGAGGAAGAATATCTATTTATATACATAAAAGATGAAAAATGCGCAAGAAACGGAAGCCACGTTCCGTCGGATTTCTTTCGCGCCAAGAAAGAATAAATAATTAAATAAATAAATAAAATTAATAAATAATAATAAAATAATAAATTAAGTAATAATAATAAATAAATAAATAAATAAACAAATAAATAATGAGGATTTTGAATTTTACTTCAACAATCCCCCACAAAATTCAAAATTTATAATTTTGAAAATTAAAAAGAAAATTAAGATCAAAAAAAAAAAAAAAAAAAAAAAAAAAAAAAAAAAACTAGGTGTTTATAGTATGTAATAGGCGAGGTGTCTTTAAAAGACTTAACCCCACTTAGTGTAAGCAGCTTCCATCAGAATGAATCGGAATGAGCCAGGTCTTGAACTACATTCCTTTGACCCTGACTTCAGCTACCACACACACAGTACAGAATTTTCAGCCGCGAGTCTGTGCATTTATGGCCATGCACAGTACCTTGATTTTTCAAAAGAGTTTCTATGGATAGCCCAACATCTCATAGCCGCGGTCATATACGGATACTCTCGTATAGGTAGTTTCCTCCAGGGATGTGTGTAAAGTCACATATCGCGAAAATTACCGCCTTGGATCCCATTAAGAGTTATAAACTCAATCTCAACCACTACACAGAGCATTACTCATCATAGGGATATGATTGGAGATAAAACTCCTCTATAAAACAGTAGAAAGTGCTATTTGGCCAACCTGACAGCATGTTTTTACCACATTGAACCTTCTTCAAGGGATCTCCTATCACAAAGATTGGGTTCCCACTGTAGGAAGGCCCTTTATGGGCATAGCCCCATCTCCCTCGATGACTCTAGGACCTTAGTCCTATTCAGGCATTTCGTCAAGAAATCTGCAAGTTTCTGCTCAGATATAATAAAATTCAAAAAAATAACATTTTGAAAATTAGATATCTAACATATTATTGTCGTAATTTAATATGTCTATTAGCTCTGAAATTTACCAATTTTATTTTACAAAAACTTAATTGCAGCTCGAGAATCACACCGAATAGAAATAGGTGGAATAAGAGTGGGAATCAAAGGAATAGATAATAATAGGTTCTTGAGTCATTCGACTTCAAGACAAATAGTGTAAATGACAATCAACTCAGCCTCCATAGTGTTTCAGGCTATTATAGTCTGATTGGTGGATTGCCAAAAAAACTACATTATCACTAAGAATAAAAATATAACCAGAAATAGATTTGATATCCAAAGAATCAGAAATTCAGTTGGTATCGTTGTATCCCTCAATTACAACAGAATAACCAACAAATTTGAGTCCATAAGAGAGAATACATTTAAATTAATGAAATACTTTCTCTGGAGAAATCTAATGAATCATACTAGGATCAAAAGAAATATGAACAAGTGAATAATTAGAATACCCAAATATATCAAGCTGATAAAAACTTTCCCTTACAAGTTCTGAGATACATCAGAATTTAAAAAATTACGACATCAACCATGTCTAATGGGGTTTGGTTCAATCTCACTAAATCGATATTGGTCTTCTATTCTAATTGAAGGGAGTTCAAACCTAATTTTAATAGTTCTCTATGTTCATCTAAGTTCATAGATAAATCTGGATCAGAAGTGAGATAAATTGTCCAGTAAACAAATAGCTTGATAGGTATCTAAGTTTGAACCATTTTAGATAATCTAATTGAGGGAATAAAAAATCTTTAAGACTAGCGAGTATGAGCTGCAAAAAAGATTCAATAAATCCTTTATTTTTTTAAAATTTTTATTTTATTTTATATATATATATATATATATATATATATATATATATATATATATATATATATATATAACAAATATATATTGTTTAAGATTTTAATATTAATCTTTATTAATCTTTTATCTCAGTTAGTTCAGCAGCAACCAGATACACAGATACTTTAATATTTAATTTGAATTAGATATTTTCAAATATAAATACAATAAAAAGAAAATATATGCTGCAAAAATGATCTAAAAAAAATTGAAATAATAAATATATATAAAATTAAATTTTGTTCTCATTGGTTAGTGAGTAATATTTTTAAAAGGTTGGAATCCGAGGGTTCAAATCTCATTAAAAACAAAACCTTTTCTTCCTCCCCTTTTTTTTATTTATTATTATTATTTTCCTCTTCAAATCATGACGTTTTTTTTACTGTAGTATTTTTTTTTTGAAAAAAAAAGTAAAAAATATTATACGGTTGTAAAAACATTAATTTTTATTTTTATTTTTATTTTTTAAATAAAACTTATCTTATATTTTTAAAACTATATTTTTTTTAAGCAAAAAAAAAAACCTTATAGACGATTTTTTTTTTTTCCAATAAACCGTACACCCTAAATTATATATAATTAAAATATATAAGTTAAACTATAAAATTATGCAATTAAAATTTATCATGCTAATCTTGAAATATTTTAAGTTAGGATTTCAAATAAACAACAAACTTATCAGATAAAATTATATGGAATATAATTTTAAGATGGATTAGCACTTGTTAGATTATTAATCACAATCAAACGGGAGCCTACACCTTAGATTGTTAGAAAAAATTTATACAGAATTTGATGATGAGTAATATTTAACTAATCTAGTTATAAGATAAAATTTGACTTACAGATAACCGCAAATAATCCCAAATCATTAATTGATCCAGAAGCGTGCGTAGCACTGCCCTAAGGTGTATTCCCGTCTTTACGTGCGGGATTAACCGAGAATACCACTCCAAGGTACGAGTGGAATTCCTCCTCCTACGATCACGATCGTGGCGGAGGTTGACCGATATTCTTTCAACACCCAATTGAGAAAGAAAGAAGATGAAAATATGAAAAAATTAATTTGTTCTCTGTTTCTTACTCTTTTTCTTACCCTGTAAGAAGAGAGGAAGAATATCTATTTATATACATAAAAGAGGAAAAACGAATATTGGGAATAGTTCGACCCCGTACGTTTCCGTTAGGCGTAAGAAATGAAAGCCACGTTCCGTTGGATTAATTTCGTGCAAAAAAATAAAAATAAATAAATAAATAAAATTAATAAATAATAATAAAAGAATAAATTAAATAATAATAATAAATAAATAAATAATGAGGATTTTGAATTTTACTCCAACAAAAACTGTGATTATTGCAAATGCAGTTCTCAAGTAGCATGGTTAGCGATCACATTATAGGATTGAACAATCTAGTGTGAATCGTGTGATGATTGAATAGTAAGTGTTAATTCTTACAATATTGTTAAATAATGTCCAGAATCGTTTACTTAAATCTCTTTTCATCTGAATATCTTTACTGTTTCTGAATTGTCTTTCAAGCTAGAGATAATGAAAATTGTCATCTTTTCTTAGTTGCTGAATAAGATACATCTTCTGTTACTGAGTGAAGCAGAAAGAAGTATTTTAAAATTTTCTTATTGAGATACGGCGGCGAATCTATTGCGTAATTTTTCACGACTGATGTTGTCCTTGATTGATCTGTTTTAATTTCTACTCTGAAAGGATATAAAAATGATGAAAATTGGCTAGCCCTTTTATCTCAAGAACGAATATTGCACTGTTAAAGGAATTGGAAAGTAGTTTCATTATTAATTTGACCTTAAATCTCTAGCATTTTCATTTCGATCAAACAATTGAAAAATGTTATTACGTTAATAGTTTCAGCCATTTTGTTCTAGTTGCGGTTTTGGCCTTGATCCTTTTAAATGTTATGATCCATGCTGCAGTTTAATTAATAGAGTTTGCTTCCATTTCTTACGTATCTCTCTCAAGTGCTGTAAATAATAATGTTGGCTTTTTCATTAAAAAGAATAAAAGTCCTCGAGATATTTTGATAGGTCAAAAACATAAGTTCAAATTAAATGCATGGAAGAAATTAATAACGCCTCAAAATATTTTGATAGGTCTAAAGCATAACTTTAAATTAAATAAAAAAAATAAATAATACAAGAAGACTAGGATCGAGGACTTGAATTAAAAACTTTCTGTTGTGATACTATATTAAATTATGTACAATAAATTTAACCTCATAAAAAAAGTAATATTTTAATATTTATATTTGACACTCATTTAAAATTATTTTCTCTAATTATTAGAGTTAACACTATGGCTAAATAAATGTAATTTTATTTGCTGCTATTGAGTGTTACAGTTTGAACTGCAACAGTCAGATTCTAATACGACAATTCCAATAATGAAATTGGTTTTACTTGTAGCTGTTGCATGCAATCAACACCGCCAAAAAGTTACCTTAGATATTGATATCAAGCAAGAACTTTTTATGTACAAACCCTTCAAAATTTTCATTTACATGCATGCCCCTATGGAAGTTTGAAATTGCATGCGTAGTTTATACTAACTTGGACGGTTGGAAGCGTCAAAATTTTTTTAATATTAATTATTAAAATCTGAAAACGTGATTATATATCTCAAAATTTAAAATTCTGGAATACAATAATACTAAAAAGAGACACCAAAGAATTAAAGTATTTAATTAAACAATCCTATGCGGTCATATCTACTATGATTACATTCATCTAATGACTCAACGTCTGACTATATATTACCATAAAGTCATAATAGATCATAAATCAAATTTTTACTTTAGATAATTACAAATAAATTTTTAAATATAATTTGGATAAACTCTATCCTTAACTAAATTTTAGATTAACTTGGATTTGGTCCAAATTTTCTGCTGGTTCATGTAAGCAATGTTGGTCTAATTCGATCAGTTATACCTCTAATAGTTACCACTGAAATGGACTATCATAAAACACGAACTATAAATTGTTTAAAACTCTTCGTTTTTTTGAATTTGTAAGAAGTGAGCCCCAACTCTTACTCAGATTTTATTTACGCTCCCAAAATTTTGAATTTATTTTACTTTGGTCCCTATTACTTTTAAATAAGATTAATTTTTGTGCATATATTCACCTAGTTCATCTCGATCCATATAAATGCACTTTCTATTAATTTGTTGCGCATTTTAATTCAATGGTTTAATGTTTAAAAGAGAGGAGCTACGGCTTCACATATATAGTAGAATTTGAGTATGAGATATCGGAGATCAATAAATGAATGATTTTTACATGAAATACAAAAGTGGAGAGATAGAGCAGGTGTAGCCAATATTTTTTTCTTTACTAGCAATTAATTAGCAAATTAAGAAGGATATATAGGAAGTAAAATGAAATACTTCAAACAGTTTAATGTCTAAAATGTTAAACGTAAAAGTTCAGAACTAAAATGAAACTTATTTTCTAATTATATCTAATATTTTAAAATAGGTGTATATCTTATATCTCTTTTATTTTAAAAAAAACTAAATTTTACTGGTCACTTCGAAATGACCAATAAAATATATCCCACCCATTCCGTCCTTGAATAAATGAGATGCATATCATATACCGAAAAATGAATATACAAGTGGTGCAAGTAGTGCAGTTGACCGTGCTGCTCTCTCTCTCTCTCTCTCTCTCTCTCTCTCTCTCTCTCTCTCTCTATATATATATATATATATATATATATTATATATATATTGAGTTCTTGAAAGAAAAAAAAAAAAAAAAACAACAACTTTTTTTTATTAAATATGCATTATAATTTTTTTGGTACAACATATGCTGAATTAATGAGGTTGTGATCTTTTATGTCTTACCAAATGACATGAGAAGCATAATTTAAAATTTTATTTTAGCTTTTTGGTACAAGAAAATTTTCCATGTTTTTTGTATGTCAAATATTGCTCTATTGAGATTGATGCAACCAAAAGTAAAAGCAGGCAGCTTGACTAATAAAAAAGCACTTTATTAAGTGCTTCTCCCGGCTGCTGCTGGTGCTGCTTCTGCTTAAAAAATAATAAAAAAGTTAGGCTGTGCATTTAACTACTGTTAGTAGAGATAATTATTGAATTTGTATGTATATTTTATTGAAATTTGTTGATATATATATATATAAAGTTTGACGTATAATTAAACAATTGCAACATAAATATGAAGTTCCAAACTAAATAATTGAACATCTCCATATATCCTGAATTTATTCGGACGTAGGCTTGCACGACAAATAATAATTTTGTAAAGTTTTAAGGCATTCAAAAGTTTATTATTTCTATTCTAACACATAACTAAAAAAAGCCCTAAATTTTGAATATAGGTTTACTGCATTCTTCAATTGCTTAATTATCACTAGTGTAGTAACCTGCGTGATACGACGATAAAATTTGTTTTATTAATAAAATAAAAAAATATCAAATTTTTGTATATAATATAAAATTAAATTTATTAAAAGAATAAAATAGACGATTGGGAATCAAATAAGATCAGAAAGAAAAAGAAAAAAATAAAGAGAGCGAAAGAATAGAGTAGTATCCAATCGACAACGTCATAATACTCGAGTTCTCAAAAATTGTTTCGACGAAAAAAAAAAAAAAAAATCTAATCCCTAATTAAGAGTTTCAGAGAAAAAAAATATTCGATTTCTCTCACGGAGGCTTCAAAAATTTCATATATTCTTAGAAAAAATCATAATATTCCGTATCTCTTCGATTTCTTAAATTTGTAATCTAATCGTAGAATGATAAAAGGGGCCGCATCTCTTCGATTTTTTAAATTTATAAGATATGCATAGAATGAAAAAATATTTCGCGTCCCTTCGATTTTTCAAAATAAAAATATTTAACACATATTTTTTTCAAAAAATATTTAAATCAATGCATGAATTAATTAACTAAAAAAATACGGCTATCAATTTTATTTTTTAATTTTAATTAAAGTGAAAAGTATAAGAATATGAGATAAAAAAAAAAGAAACTAGTGAGGGTGAAGAAAAGAATGTCACGTGACAAAAAAATATTAGAGATTTATATATTTGTACAGATAATTTGAAGTCAAAAATAAATCTCTTTATATTTTAAAGATATATAAAATTATATGCAAAGTATGCTATCGAAACAGCAGTGTAATTTCTAATTTTGATTGATAGTACGACTTTATTGAATTATGTGATAAGGTTTGGTACTCGAAATAATTATCAAATTTAAAAGTTTAGGCCTGGTTTGGTATTAGTATATATTTTTATTTTTAAATATAATTTGTTTTATATTATAAAGTATAGGCCTACAAGAACGTGATCGGCGCTCGGCGCGCGTCGTGGCGCATCGTCTCCTCCATCGAGCAAAAGGAGGAGGGCCGCGGCAACCACGCCCACGCCGACGCCATCCGCGCCTACCGCAGCCGCATCGAGTCCGAGCTCGCCTCCATCTGCGGCGGCATCCTCCGCCTCCATCTGCGGCGGCAACCCCCCCTCCGCCGCCGCCCCCGAATCCAAGGTCTTCTACCTCAAGATGCAGGGCGACTACCACCGCTACCTCGCCGAGTTCCAGACCGGCTCCAACCGCAAGGACGCCGCCGAGCACACCCTCACCGCCTACAAGGCCGCCCAGGTCCAGTAGGGTTAGGGTTAGGGTTTTGGATCTAGGATTAGGGTTTTTGATTTTGATCCGACTACAACCAATTGGTGTCTAGAAATGTGAAATGTAGATCGATTGACGCATGGAGATCGAAATGTTCTTTTGCAGGATATTGCCTCGGAGGAGTTGCCGCCGACGCATCCGATCCGGCTGGGGCTGTCGCTCAACTTTTCAGTGTTCTACTACGAGATCTTAAATTCCCCAGATAAGGCCTGCACTCTCGCGAAGCAGGTGAGCATGCAATTGGTTTAGTTTCAGCTTAGCTCCAGTGTTACATTTGAATTCGCAAAAACTAGATCTAGGTATTATATATGCTTGAGAATTATGAGTTGTTGTGGAATTAATCTATCTCCTCTGTCGCTGCAGTAATAAGTTTAATCCTTACCAATAATACAATCACTACTGATTATCTTGCAAGTATTTTGTGGCTACTCTAGGATTTCATCCAGTGTCATCATATTATTCATTATTTCTGAAGAAACAGGAAGTTATAACCAATGTTCCGCTTGCTAACACACAATATGCTGCTAGGCTTTCGACGATGCTCGCAGATTGGACACTCTTGGCGAGGAGTCCTACAAGGATAGCACTCTTATTATGCAGCTCCTTCGCGACAATCTCACCCTGTGGAAGTTGTGGTGCTCACGGTGCACGAAGGTCCAAACAAATGCCCCTTATAACAAATCAAAGAATTCTTGGGGAAATTAAAGGGGGAAGCCTAAACGGCCTCCCCGCATTTGGCGCTGACACCGTCCCTCTCACCTGCTCCCCGTACGTTCGAATAGACAAAAAGGTTGTGCTTCAGTGCTTTTGATCTGCCTGTTTGGTTTGTTTCATTGTTGTTATCATAATTTTGTTCTTTGCTATTAAACTAAATATGAACTGAAAGGAAAGTTTGGAGTACATCAATAAATGGTGAAAGAATCGATATAAAATATCTTTATCTAAGTTTTGGTGCATGATTTTTAATGTCCGTAATGTCGGTAACTGCAGGAGAGATTCAACTGGCTTACCTCACATACTTGAGCACAGTGTGTTTTGTGGATCGAGGCAATATCCTGTGAAAGAACCCATTGTTGACTTGCGAAAGGTAGTTTTTTATATTTTCCTAAATGCATTTACCAACTCAGACAGAACCTGCTATCCAGTTGCTTCGACAAATGTGAAGGTAAACATAAAACACACACAAGTTACAAACATCTTATGAAGCAACTTGGTTTGCACTCAGTTATTCTTGCTGAATCCATTTCATTTTGCAGGATTTCTACAATTTAGTTGATGTATATTTGGATGCTGTATTCTTTCCTAAATGCATTGAGGACGTACAGATATTTCAACAGGAGGGTTGGCATTATGAGCTTAATGATCCTGCCGAAGATATCTCTATAAAAGGTTATAACTTATTAATAAGCTCTGCACGAGAATAATTTCAAAAGTTTTGTTATTTTGAATGATTCATTCATTTCATTTACTCACTTTTGTATCAAACACAATATCAGGTGTAGTCTACAATGAAATGAAAGGAAACTACTCTCAACCCGACGTACTTGTCCGATATGCTGCTTAGAAGGCAAGTTGATCTCCCTCGGATTATTATCTGATTGAGTTTGCGATTACCTTTTGTTAAAAGTCACTGAAACTATTGTAATGGCAATTTGGATTGCATTAGTAGTATTGCAGTGGAATTTGTATGATAATTTGAAACTTCATCGTTATAATCATCAATAGTTATGCAGTAATTCAGCCGCACGCATATTTGTTTCATATTGTTTATATGTGGATTATTGCATTTCGAAACGACAAGATAACGATTTTCATGTACTTTAATGTAAATTAGATGTAAATATGAATATATAAACCGAGTACTGAGAGCCAAACTGCATTGAAGAAAAATTTAAATTTAAATAATTTAAATAATTTCAGTTCAAACAGGATCTGTGGAGATAGAGTTAACATAAGAGTCCTAACTTTTACGGTCAATGTTCTGTATACTGATGTACCCGATTTCTGTTTTCAGATGTGGGCACATGTGTGCATGTTCAAAATGTGCAAATGAGTTGGTTCGAGGGGATGGCAGGTGTCCTCAGTGCCGTGCACCCAACTTCAAGGTAATCCGAGCATATTCCATACTGTAACAAATTAGTTAGGAGCAGAAAAAAAATGATTAAATTGCGAGGGCATTGAGTTTCTCAGCAGAATTTGTATGTTATGTTCATCAATGCTGTAATTGTATTTTCCATTCTTTCGCATTCGGTCATTTGGCGATTTTTGATGATTCTGAATCTTGATGAACTTGCTAATGTCACATTATTCATCATTAATCTCCCAATAAGTGATTTAATCTTGCAGATTACATGATGGATTTCTTGAAATTTCACTTGGATTTTTATTTTTATTTTAAAATGTTGCTATTTAAAAGCTGTTATAACTTAAGATGAAGTGAATTTATTTACTTTTTCACAGTCATATTTCCTTCTAATTATAATAATGCTGTGTTGGGGTTGTTCTGGTGACAGGGTACTGCTCAGTACATAGCTGTCTCAGATGATGGGGGTGTTGCTGTTTCGTCTTTGACCGAACATAAGCAGCTTCAAATGTGGTCTTCTGATCATGAAAATGAAAGTAGTGCGGCTGAGTCCGCCCTCTCCATGCAAAGAATACCAATTATGTTGGAATGCAGGGGTTCTAAGAAGACAAATAGCTTATATGTTCTCTCAGTTTCAGAAAGAGGCATTGCTTATGTTTGGTATTTGAAAGGCATGTCTCGAGATGGAGTTATGCCAACTAAAATCCTGGTTAAATCAAATAAACCAATAGCGGATGAAGGAAAAGGTGGCAAAAAAAAAAAAAAATCAAACTGAGCAAGATCTCTCTCCTCTCCCTTTCTTCTCATCTCTCTTTCTCCGAAGTTCCGACCAAAGTCCAAAATCAGTTCTACCAAAAGGATAAGCCTGAAATCGAAGAACAAATAGTTTCGACTCCTTCCGTACAGACTGAAAATGATATATTTGAAGAGGTATCTCTGTCGGGAATAACACAATCTAGGTATAGCTAAATTTTTTATTTTCCCTACGTGATTTTGCATGTATGAAATACTATGTTTTAGTTGCTAATGTATTGCATTGGTTTTTATTAGATTGTCTACAGATGTTGCTAAATTACCTTCAGCAATTGAAGAACCACGCAGAAAACGTTTTAGGTAATTTTGTTGTATAAACATCTTTTTGACCAAGCTTTTCATAAAGAAATTTTTCTTTTTTCCTTAACTTTTCATCTGTTAACATTGCAGGCTCTCAAAAGATACGGAGGCATCCACCAGCAACAAATAATTAGGTTTTTTTTATGAAGAACAATTAACTAGACTACTTTACGTTTTAATTATGCATATTTTTGGGGTTAAATTTGAGGTGATGCTATTTGTTAGTAAACAACTGTTATATGTATTAATTGTACTTTTGTGCTTTTTTTTTTTTCCCCTAACTTATAAATTTGAAAACTTTATAATATATTAAATAATTTATTATTCATTGCTTAATAATTATTAATTATAAATATTAATTTATTCGGCCGTCGCGAAGCGCGGGTTCTTTAACTAGTATATATATATGGGTGTGTGTGTGTTGAGTTCTTGAAAGAAAAAAAAAAAAAAAAAACAACAACAACAACTTTTTTTTATTAAATATGCATTATAATTTTTTTGGTACAACATATGCTGAATTAATGAGGTTGTGATCTTTTTATGTCTTACCAAATGACATGAGGAGCATAATTTAAAATTTTATTTTAGCTTTTTGGTACAAGAGAATTTTCCATCTTTTTTGTATGTCAAATATTGCTCTATTGAGATTGATGCAACCAACAGTAAAAGCAGGCAGCTTGACTAATAAAAAAGCACTTTATTAAGTGCTTCTCCCGGCTGCTGCTGCTTAAAAAATAATAAAAAAGTTAGGCTGTGCATTTCACTACTGTTTGTAGAGATAACTATTGGAATTTGTATGTATATTTTATTAAAATTTGTTGATATATATATATATATATATATATATATATATATATATATATAAAGTTTGATGTATAATTAAACAATTGCAACATAAATATGAAGTTCCAAACTAAATAATTGAACATCTCCATATATCCTGAATTTATTCGGACGTAGGCTTGTACGACAAATAATAATTTTGTAAAGTTTTAAGGCATTGGAAAGTTTATTATTTCTATTCTAACACATAACTAAATAAAGCCCTAAATTTTGAATATAGATTTACTGCATTCTTCAATTTTGTTGCTTAATTATCACTAGTATAGTAACCTGCGTGATACGACAGTAAAATTTGTTTTATTAATAAAATAAAAAAATATCAAATTTTTGTATATAATATAAAATTAAATTTATTTAAAGAATAAAATAGACGATTGGGAATCAAATAAGATCAGAAAGAAAAAGAAAAAAATAAAGAGAGCGAAAGAATAGAGCAGTATCCAATCGACAACCTCACAATACTCGAGTTCTCGAAAAATGTTTCGACAAAAAAAAAAAAAAAAAAAAATCTAATCCCTAATTAAGAGTTTCAGAGAAAAAAAATATTCGATTTCTCTCACTGAGGCTTCAAAAATTTCATATATTCTTAAAAAAAATCATAATATTCCGTATCCCTTCGATTTCTTAAATTTGTAATCTACTCGTAGAATGATAAAAGGGGCCGCATCTCTTCGATTTTTTAAATTTATAAGATATGCATAAAATGAAAAAATATTTCGCGTCCCTTCGAATTTTCAAAATAAAAATATTTAACATATATTTTTTTCAAAAAATATTTAAATCAATGCATGAATTAATTAACTAAAAAAATACGGCTATCAATTTTATTTTTTAATTTTAATTAAAGTGAAAAGTAAAAGAATATGAGATAAAAAAAAAAGAAACTAGTGAGGGTGAAGAAAAGAATGTCACGTGACAAAAAAATATTAGAGATTTATATATTTGTACAGATAATTTGAAGTCAAAAATAAATCTCTTTATATTTTAAAGATATATAAAATTATATGCAAAGTATGCTATCAAAACAGCAATGTAATATCTAATTTTGATTGATAGTAGGACTTTATTGAATTATGTGATAAGGTTTGGTACTCGAAATAATTATCAAATTTAAAAGTTTAGGCCTGGTTTGGTATTAGTATATATTTTTATTTTTAGAAATAATTTGTTTTATATTATAATGTATAGGAGTGAATAGTAAATTACTTGCAATTCATTCATCTAAAAATTTTATTTGATAATAAAAAAAAAGACTCTAAAATAATTTATTTTTGCTCCTATTTTTTTTTAAAAAAATAATTTGCCATCTATTACTTGAACCAATTAATTATAAACTAATCAACTTTAACAATAATTAATTTTTTTTTACAGTACATTAAACTATATTAAATTAGTGTTTAAAAAGATATAAAAAAATATCAATGATACATTAAACTATATTACATTTATGTGCACATGAAGTACATAGAATCTCTCTTTGTACACATTTTTTTCTCAATTTTCTTTTATATATAAAGGTGAAAAATAAATATAAATTAATAAATAAATAAAAATAAGATTAATTTTATGTTTGGATAAAAATTAAATTGTTCCTTGAATAAGACAAATAGTGTTTGAATAGTTAAATTGGAATAGTAAAAATAAAACTAATTATAATTTTAAAATAATAATATTTTATCTATTTAATTAATATAAAAATATTAATTAAATAATACTTTAATTTATTTAGCTAACTATTGCTAGATAACTCTAAATACTAATTGATAAAATAATTAATAATAATAAATATTGTTAATAAATAATTTAATTAACTATAAATAATTTAATAAATTAATAAATTAATTAGTTAATTATTTAATAGTAAAATAATTAGTTAATAAAATAATTAAATTAGTCAGAATATTAAATTAATTAAAATTATATTTACTTTAATTAAGTTTATTCTTAAATGGAAGCAAGTTTGTTTCAGAAAAAATACTGAAACAGTAGTTCCAGCCTTATATATACCAACTTATTCTAGAGACGAAAATTACTATTTCCATCCAAACCAAACGTGTTTGAAATTCCATATCTTTTTTCCGAACCAAATGCTGCAAAAAAGCTCAAAATTTGTATGGAGACCCCTCACTTATATTTTATTGAAAAATGCTACTTGTATATTCTAAATAAGATGCATATATTACATCTCACTCATTTTAGAATAAAATAAATTTTACTAATCATTTTGAAATAACTAGTAGAGAAGTTTTTACCCTTGGATGGATAGAATGTACATCTTACACTCTATTTTGAGTGTAAGTATAATATTACTCTATTTTATTCGGAATTAGGGTTTGTTTGGGAAACCACCGAAACAAAATTTTAAGCGATTTTACTCTGTATTTTAAAAAGCGCTGTTTTTTTATTAGTTAACCCGTTTGGATGACCAAACAACAGAAAAATATTACAACGTAAAATTGCTGTTTCGAAATATTTTAGGGGAAAAAAAAAAAAGGTTAGATAGGCTAAAATTTTTTTCCTATTTTGCATAGAACATATCCCTCGCCCTTTTTCACATTTCCCATCTCTTTAAAAATATGAAATATAAAATTTAAATTTAAAATTTTAAAAATAAAATTTAAAAATAAAAAATAAAAAATAAAAATAAAAATTTATTTTTGATTTTTGATTTTTTAATTTTTAATTTTTAACTTTTAATATTTAATTTTAAATTTTAAATTTTAAATTTTATTTTTTATTATTTTTTTATTTTTAATTTTTAATTTTTAATTTTTAATTTTATATTTTATATTTACATTTTAAATTTTAAATTTTAATTTTATATTTGAATTTTTAAATTTTAAATTTGAAATTTTAAATTTTAAAATTAAAATTTAAAATTTAAAATTTCACATTCAAATTTTTAAATTTTAAAATTCAAATTCAATTTTGAAAATTTTAAATTTTAAATTTAAATCCTAATTTTAAAATTTTAAAATTAAAAATTAGAAATTAAAAATTTATATTTTTAAATTTAAATTTTTGTATTGAAAGTTTAAATTTAAAACAGAGTATTTTTTTAAAGTTTACAATCCAAACAGCTTAAAACAGAGTAATATTTTTATAGAGTATTGAATTTTTCAATATATTCAATATATTGTAAAATAAAACTCTATTTTATTTTTCAATGATTGCCAAACAGGCCCTTAATCTATTAATCTATAGGTAATTCTGAAATAGCCTTTCTCCTTATGCTTAATATGTAGCCGCTACATCATATTATTTATATCTAGCGAATTATATATCTCATTTTGAGAGAAAAGTATAATAAAATTATTTTTCTAAAAAATATGATGGCACGGATGAATCCTTGTACAACTGCTATATTTTATTTTTTATTTTTTATTTTTTTTCGATCGAAGGGATTGGCTGGTATTGCTGCCATTGTTTTAAAATAAAAATGTATAAAACTTATCTCAATTGTCACTTATTTTAACCTGCCTACTTGATTTTTAAAAATTTTAATTTTACTATCTAAACGTTTAGTTTATTTGATTTGAGATAGTTAGTGATTCTATAGCTGCAAAATTTGAAAACTTTGTTTATCTTTATGTATTTTGTTAATTTATTTTATACAATTCACATAATTATAAATTTATTAAAATAAATAATTAGTTTAAATTTTATATTTGAAAAGTCATCAAATAATTTAAATCAAATAAATTGCATGAAAGATTGGGTGCTAATATTAAAATTTTGAAAGGTTAAATAGTTTAGCCAAAAAATATTAATAGTTCAGATAAATTTTATACAATTTTACTATTAAAATACTATATGAAATGCTAGAGAAGAAAATGATGAATTACCTGAAATCCTTACATTAGAGATATTTATTTAATAACAAGAAAAGAAAACTTGAAAGCAATTTTTTTTTCTTTTTCTTTTTTTCGCTTTCTAGATTATTATTATTATTATTTACAAATTATTTATAGTGTAGTGACCAAAAAAAAAAAAAATTGATGGTTGATATATAAACTTCCAAATTCTAATCCTAACTCCTTTGTATTTTCAAAGGAGTTAACATAACTCAAAAAATATATATTATTTGAGTGCTCCTATTCAATTTTTTTTATTTTTTTTTTTTTATTATTATTTTTTTTTTGGATACCATCCATTTACTTCTGTTCAATAGCATAGATTTAGTTATTTTTTAGTTATGATATGCAATAGCTGGTTATTTTGAGAGAGGTACCGATTATTAGGTGCCCCCCCCCCCCCCCCCCCCCAAAAAAAAAGGTCTTTTAATTCAGAAATAATTAAGTAATTTTATCTTTATTTTAAAAAAATTTATTTCTAAAAAGATTATACATTTTAAATATTTCAATTTAATGAGAGTTTTCTTTTAATTAAGTAATTTTATATATTATAAATTATAATTCTAAAATTTTTTAAATTAATGTCTAAATTTTAATACTTTTCTACTAAAATTTGAAATAATTTAGGTCGTACAATTTTATTCTAAGAATAAATTTGAATTATGTATTTTATTTCTATAAAATCAAATATTTAACTACATTCAAATTTTTTTAAATAATGATACAAAATTAATTTCTAAATTAGAGTAATTCTTAAATTTTTTAAACATATTAAATATGTTGAATTTAAATATTACCTATATTTATTTTTTTAAAAAATATTGATATAAATTAATGTATAAATTAGAGAAATTCAAAAATTCCTTAAATTAATTCCTAGATTGTAATTATAAACCTCCTTAAATTAATGTATCATTTCTAATATTTTATTATTAAAATTTGAATTAATTTAGCGCGTACAATTCTATTCTAATAATAAACTTGAATTATACCCTATATTTCTATTAAATTATCCTATATTTCTATTAAATCAAATATTTAACCACATTCAAATTATTTTAAATAGTGATACAAAAGTAATGCCTAAATTAGAGAAATTCTAAAATTTCTTAATCACACTAAATATGTAGAATTTGAATATTTACTCAATTTCAAATTTTTTAAAATAGTGATACAAAAGTAAGGCCTAAATTAGAGAAATTTTAAATTTTTTTAAACATATTAAAAATATTGAATTTGAATATTTACTTGCATTCAATTTTTTTTTTAAAATATTGATATAAATTAATGCATAAATAGTAATTTTAAAACTCATTAAATTAATACCTAAATTGTAATTCTAAAACGCTTTAAATTAATGGCTAAATTGTAATTCTATTTTTTAAAAAAATTAATGCCTAAATTTGTGCAAAATTATTATCTAAATTTGTAAAAGGTATATTAATCAAAATTTTTATTATATGTTGAATTTAAGTATTTAAATATTTTCAAATTTTTTAAAATAATGATATAAAATTAATGTCTAAATTAGAAAAATTCTAAAATTTTTTAAATATATTAAATAAGTTGAATTTGAAAATTTACTTATATTCACTTTTTTTTTTTTAATATTGATTTAAATTAATGATTAAATTATAAATCTAGAACTTTTTATATTAATGGATAAATCGTAATTCTAAAATTTTTAAATTAATGTCTAAATTATAATTCTAATATTTTTTTTAATTAATGCGTAAACTTGTAAAGACCCTGTCCACTAGCAATAATAACTCGTTGGACCCTGCCCACTAGCAATAATAATTCGTTGGGCCTAACTACAGTCCAAAATGCTTAAGCCCAGTTATTATTATTAGCATCCGATGTAAGACTTGTCTTGCTTAAGACTAGTTATTATTTGTCATCTAGATCCAGACTCAGTTAAGACTCGTCACACACTTCCGGCTGGTTATTGAATAACAAATGTAAAAACACGACACACTAGCAATAATAGCTCGATCCAGACTCAGCTGAGACTCGTCACACACTTCCGGCTGGTTATTGAATACTAAATGTAAAAACCGGCGCACTAACAATAATAACTCGTTTGGCCCAACCACAGTCCAAAATGTTTAAGTTCAATTATTATTATTAGCGTCCAGATGTTTATATACCCAATCACAATCCATTCCCATCCGATGTGAAATTATTGGGGTGTCACAAAACTATTGCAAAATTAATGCCTAAATTTTTAAAAGATATATCAATTATTTTCTTTAAAAAAAATTTATAATATTTAATTACGAAAATATTCTCTTTATAAAATTATTTTTTAACTTGAAATAACACTTTTACTTTTTATCAATCAACAGTTAAAATTTTATTATTTATTTATAAAATTAAATAAGGAAGTATTTCTCATATATTTTTTTGATATTTTTTGCATAGTATTTTATTCATCATTGAGTTAAGCAATTATGACAATGTAAATAAATATTGGAGCGGTACAAATATAGAATTAATATTTAAAAAATATTTAAAAAAGACAACAGTACCAAAAAGAGGTCTAAAGTTTTTTTTTTTTTTTTTTTTTTTTCAGAGTAATACTATTTGTACATTTCAAATAAAATGTACGGTATACATCTTGTCTATTTTAGAATAATGACTCTTTTTCTCGCCATTTCGAAATGACGAGTAAAATTTATTCCATCTTAAAATGAATGAGGTATAAGATGTACACTGCGTTAGAAATCAACAAAAAGTTTTTTTTTTTTTTTTTTTTTTTTTGAAGCTGGTGAAATGCATCAGAGTTATTGGAACTTTCATCTATTTATAAATAACTATCTAAATTTTTAAAAAATTATAATTTTCACCTAAATTTTTAAAATTTTGTTGTTGGCCACCTAGATTTATACTTCAACAATTTAAAGTAACTTATATTAACCGGGCCATGAAGAACTTACAAAGATAAGTACCCACAATATTGAAAATCTTTTTGGTGTTCAAATTCAATTTTGCATTATAAAATAGATTTTTAGCATTTGAGTTTTTATGAATTAAATATCTTAATTATAATTAATTATATCCAACAAAGCAATTTTTGGCATAAAAAAAGCTTATTTATACACTAATATATGTTTTTTATTATTATTTCTTGCTCAATTAACTAATATAAATTATTTTAAGTTGATGAAATACGAATAAAATTGTTAATTATAAAATTTTGAATGTTTAAATGGTAAAAATAAAAGGTTGAAATCTCATATGAAACTCTGTCGAAATTTTACAAAATTTTATTAAATTTAATAGTTTTAATTCACTTTATAGCAAATGGAGCTACCTTAGTTAATGTGTAATAATTAGTTATGCCATTAAAGTTAATAATTTTTTTGACTTTAATAAGAAGAATAAGGGCTTTTTTTCTAAAAATGATCATCTAAAAATTTATATTTTTAAAAATAATTCAACAAAATTTATATTTACAAAAATAGTTCTATGAGTGCCTGCGCCACATGGGCGGGAGGAGCTGGACGTGTCACAAGGTGAACACGAAAATTGAATTCCCGTGTTTCCATCTGGAACGTGGATGACTGGACTTCTGGGCGAGTAGACGACGAAATTCAATTCCCGTGTTTTCATCTGAATCGTTCACCGTTTTTTTTAAGGCGGTAAACGATTTACCGTCTTCTAAATTTTTTACGAAAGTCGCGAATCGTCCATTATGTTTCTAAAGACGGCGATTAACCCAGTGAATTGACTTAAAATTAAAATTTTAATTTTAAATTAATAATTTGGAATTAAAATTGTAAATTTGAATTTAAAGAAACAATTTTAAAACTTAATTAGAAATTTGAATTGAAATTCAATTTTTGAATTTTGATTTTGAAATTAAAATTGAAATTTGATTTTGATATTTGAATTTGTATTCAAATCCTAAAGTTAAATTTATAATTTATATTTGAATTTGAATTTGTATTCAAATTCCCTTACAATGGAAACAACGAGAATTGAATTCCCGTCTTTAAATACGGAAATTCAATTTTCGTGTTCAACTTGTGACACGTCTGGCTCCTTCGTCCACGTGTGACTACTCCGCCCACGTGGCAGCACACGTGACGCACAATTGGCATCTATAGAGTTATTTTTGTAAATATAAATTTTATAAAGTTATTTTTGAAAATACAAATTTTTTTAGGGCGATTTTTTAAAAAAACCCCAGAATAATGTTTGCGAGAAATTTTAAAGTAAAATGGGTGCAAATAAAAGTTTAAAAAAGTCAAGTGGTATGCTTCAGAATGCACTATAGTTGAGGGGGTCTCTAGGCAATCTTACCTTCTAGAAAAATCTTCTATAAATGACCGTAACCCTAGGCTTCAGCTTCTAGATATTTTGTGAAAGTTGCAATTTTTTATTCTAAAGAAAATAATAAAGTAGTTTTTTTTTTCTTATAATAAAAATAATAAAGTGAGTCAAGAATTTCTTAGCCCGAGCCTGTCGCACGTCTGACTTCGTTAAAGAAAGAAGAGGCACCCTCTTGATATTTGGAGTAACTGCACCGATGGTCCCCAACTTTTACTTTCTATTTTATTTTGGTCCCTAAATTTTTCTTTTATTTTTTTTCCACGGAGCCAAATAAATATGAATTTTTTATCTTTCAACCAAGCAAATGGGCTTTGCTAGATGTACTCCCCATAAGGGGTGTACATCCTACACCCCATCTCATCCTGGAATGGAACTTTTTTTACTGGTCATTTCGATGTGACCAGTAAAATTCACCCCACCCCAGGATGGGGTGGGGTGTAGGATGTACACCCCTCATGGGGTGTACACTTATATATACCCCAAACAAATATTGATAGATGTTGTGAATCGGGTACTCATTGTCACGTCCCGAGTTCGAAAAACAGAGTCTAATTTTTTTTTTTTTTCAATCAGAGTTCAAAACCAGCCAGGGCACGACAGATCGCCACATGTATAGAAAATTTTCAATCCCCATTGGATTGAGTCTTTTCTATACATGCACGGCTCAGCACTTGTAGTCAATATCAGAGTAGTCTAAACTACGCTCTAAACTATAAGAGATGAAAAATTCTTATTACAACAATTATTACAATTGAATTACATGAATGCGGAAATAAAACTATCACGGCTGCACAGGGATCAAATCTATCACAAATGCCTCACCAACTCGTCCCGACATCCCAGCACCCGACCAACCTGAAAAATGGTCACCCAGGAGGTGTGAGATACATCGACAGTGTATCCCAGTGGACACGACGAGCCGAGAAATAGCAAATCGTACCTACTGGCATACAATAACTAGCGGATAGTAAGATGTCATGATAGATAAGCATAGTGTAGATCATGGTGCGAATAATAAAAACGATAGGCAAAGCAAATATAGATCATAATAGGAGCATGCTGATGTAAGTACTAAATAAAACTGAGCAATCATAATATATAAAGAAAAGCATGCTGAACAAGTGATTATGCATCAACGATAGAACAAGCAATTACCCAATTATAGCCACCATATTGGTCAAATAGACCTCAGGGAAAAAAATGCCAAACCTGGCACCAACCTGGCTGACATACCCCGGCACCCTCGGGCACCAACTTGGGAGTCTACACTCCGGCGCCCTTGGGCACCAACCTGGGAGTCACGGGTCCATCACCAGACCACTTTACCAGTAAAGAACATACACACGGGGCGCGACCCCGCTAATGTTCGTGAAGTACAGCAGTGCGGGCGATCATCATGCGAATGCTCAAGCTCATGGTCCACAGACCGGGTAATTGGCAACAAGCCGAAAATCCCAACATGGATGTAATAATTGGAAGCCAAAACTGATCTCAACTCATACAATACTGAATGCAAGATATAATAAATGTCCAATCACACATGGCATATGTCCAGGAATAATCGAGATATAATGATCAGCATGATAATATATAAATGCTAGCTAATGACCAAACAGGCATGGCAAAAAGTCCAAAGATATACTGAGAAGCATAAACTGATAGCGAGCTAATAATCGATCAGGCATAGCAATAAAACTGATAATGATCAAGCAAAAAGGAGTAGGCTTAATAATGAAAACTAGGCTACCACAAGAACAGGGGTCTGACCAATTACGATACCCCAGAGGGCCGAGATGATAAAATCCGAACCGAAGATAAACCCACATGTCTGCAGGCGAACGATTGACTCCAACAGAATGCCCGAAGGCTAGAGTGAGACTGTGCCAACCTGAATCATAAATTTTGATCAGGAAACAACTCACACATACCTAAACCACAGACTCGCTAATAACTTAAATCTGAATCTTTTCCAGATTGATGCCAAATTTACCAAAATACCCCTTCCGAAAATTCATTTTAGATTTTCGGGAGATACGGGCATCAACCCTTTGCCGCTGGCTCAACCAGAGTTCTACTGGGAAACATCAAACAGCTAGGCGTAACTGCCAAAATTCCTTGAATTGCGTGATTAACACCGGAGTGCCGTTAAACCGACGATTTTGCTGATTTACGGACTGATAAGAAATTTCTGCTCAACGAGAGCCATTGGATCCCTAACGAAAAGCTTATAGATCATGGACACACAGTCCAAGACAGCACGTGAGGTTACATTTGCGTTTAGACCCCTAGGGTTTACTAAAATCGCAAAATACGCGCATTTTTGACCATTTTTTGCTCGTATTAATTATCCGTGCATCATTTTAACGAACCGACACCACCAGTAGGTGGCCCTCGACTTGATGGACACTGTGCTCACCATTTGGCAGCAGTGTGAATTCCGAGGAAAACTTCGGCCCATAGTTTCCTTTGCTAACATAGGCCACTTTGCATTTTCAAAATTACACCCGACCATCTCCATTTTTAAGGTGAGCATCACGTTCAGTGACCTCAAATTAGTCAAAGGCTCACTGTCGCGAAGCCGCTAAAGTCATTAGGATAGCCTAGGGACTATTTAGACCCTCTAAAGCCCTTCGTTTAAATTCTTTTATTTTTGCTTGTGCAAACAGCAAAGCAGGTTGAGCACCTTGCTCAGCATGCCACAGAGACTCATGGGCTCACTCTAGTGCAGTCTTATTCTTGCTGAATCAAAAGATCCAAGCCTTTGCTCTCGAATGGCTTAGTTGGCTCCACATATTGATCCACACAGTCAAACTTGGAACTGAAGTGAGCATCAAGCTCAGGAGATCATGTGGAGCTGAATGCTCACTTTCTGGATGATCAACAACTAGCTAGAATTAATTTGGGCTCTCTCGGACATTTCCCCGAACACTTGGTGGGCATCTTTGCACAACACACAACCCAACCCATTCAAGACAACAACTATGGCAAACTTGGTTAGAGAAGATAAATACTGGTTGGAAAAGCATCAAAAGGTGGCAAGAGCTCTTCCCAACCAAGCTCGGGCAACCCATGCACCATTGTTGGCCATGGAGAAAAACTCGGGCAACAATGGTGACATCAATGGTGGATTTCCATTTAAAGGCTCTGGGCTACATGCAACAGCACCAATAGCTTCTAGAGGTTAAATAGAGAAGGTCGGGGCAAGCCACAACCTTCGGCGTGCACTGGATGGCCGGCCGCCATTAACGAGCTCAAGCTCGGGCCATTAATGGTGGAACTCGATCCTGACGTCATGGACCACATGAGAGTGCATGAGTGGGTTCTTATCGACCCCAGGAAGCTCCCTGGGCAGGTGGCCGGCGGTGGGAAGCGTCGCCGGCGCCGGAGCAAAAAGCTCGGTTGAGGGGTCATCTTCCCCAAACTAGGGCATGAGCTCGCAGCCTCCCTAGTGCACCAAACCACACCAAATTTTGTGGGTGGCTTGCTCTCATCTAGGAGAAGAAGATGGTCATCTTTTTTTTTCGCCAAAAACCACCGGGAGCAAAGCTAGCTCGAGGCGGAGCTCTTATGAGTGCAACTTTGCCGTCGGCCAACCGGAGCTTTTCCCATTTCATGGGTAGGCTGTAAATACTCCTTGGACCACAACGATGCCACTTCCAAAGGTCTCAGGCTCTAAAACTCAAAGGATGAAGAGGTCTTACCTTGCCGGAGTTGGAGAAGAAGAAGGAAGAAGCCGGTGCTCCTCCCGCGTCGCGCGTGCCCAGGCTTCCTCAGGCACACTCCCAGGAGGCATATCATTCCTCCAGAAAGCACATGGACCAACCTAGAGATCCCAGATGCAAGTCTTCTCCTTCACTACAAGAAAATTGATATTTTGTGGCCAATGTTTTGTGCCGAATTAATGAACTCCACTATATTAATCTTATTTGTGGCTATTTTTACCGTGTCCTCACTATTAATCTTAACTCAAATTTTCATATACCTACTGTAGAAATTTTTTAATGAGCGTCGCTAATTCGATACACTATTTGCGGCCATCAATAGATTTTAGCCACAATAACAATAAGTAATAACTGTGGTAAATTTTGTCGCCACAAATTTACTTATTCAATTCACTATTTGTAACCATCGATAAAGTTTGGCCACTTAAACAATAAGAAATAACTATGGCGAATTTGTGGCCCCACAATTTTTAAGATTTCCGTGGTTACTTTCAACTTGTCCTCATTATTAATGTTAATCTAAATTTTCATATACCTATGGTAGGAATTTTTTTATGAGTGCCACAAATTCGATACACTATGTGTGGCCCTCGATAAGTTTTGGCTACAACAACAACAAGAAATAATTGTGGCAAATTTTGCCACCGCACATTTTTTAAGATTTCTGTGGCTATTTTTAAATTGTCCCCACTATTAATCTTAATCTGGATTTTCGTATACCTACGGTAAGGATTTTTTAATGATCGTCACTAATTCGATTCAATATTTATGACCATAGATAAAATTTGGCCACAAATATAATAAAAAATAATTGTGGCTAATTCTGTCGTCATGCATTTTCTAAAATTTCTGTAGCTACTTTTAAATTATCCTCACTATTAATCTTAATATGGATTTTCATATATCTACGGTAGGTTTTTTTAATGATCGTCATTAATTCGATCACACATTATTTAATGTTTCTGTGACCACTTTCAACTTTTCCTCACTATTAATTTTAATCAAAAGTTTTATATGACTACAGTAGGAATTTCTTAACGAGCGTCATATACTATTTATGATCGTCAATAGGTTAAACATGTAGCATATGACGGGGTGCTAGGTCAAGTTCCAAAGATAGCATTTAATTTACAGATTTAGGAAGCAATAAATCAATATGATCATCATAGCAACACCAGTAACATCAATTCTCTCTTTATAGCATGCTTCCTAATACACTCAAAATCATGCATGTTTCCTACAATATAGAATTACTGATCAGTCCGCCAGTTTTGAAGACGAAGCAACCCACCTGGAAGTGCAAATTGATCCTAAATCCAAAAAGGTTGAAACTGTACGGGGACAATTCTCGAATTCCCACAAATCCAACGGACCCAAAAACACCCAGAAACACCTCCTGGTTACAAGGACATGGTCCAACATTACATTCAACACAAAATTTTCAAGTGTACAGTTTGCTGAAATTTCAGTCCCAAAGAAGCTTAATTATCACCTGCAAGATAAACTCCAAAAATTCCAATAAAATACGAGGACGATCCCCGCGAAGCGTAGATGTCAATCGAGCCCTTAAACGTCGAATTCCGATACTCGAGTGCAGAGATAAAAATCTAACAAAGCGCCGCTGTCCAGGAAAAACCACCAGCAAAATAGGGCTCAAACATGTACCAGACACCCCTAAAAAAACTCAAATCTGGGAGGAGTGGAAAATACGAAAATCATAGATTTACCTCTCGTGAATCCGACGCCACAAAAATCATCCAAAAATTCCATCGGAGTAGCTCTGTGGACCTCGTGGACCGAAACGCGACGGAAATGGGCCACCAACGAAAGAACGTCGCACTGCGCTAACTCGCCGAAGACGTCGATGCCGCGGCCTCCAAAAAATCCGAGCCTCCTTAACAAGATGCAGCACAAGATGATCAACAAAGTTGCTTGAGGGCTCAAGTGGGTTTGGGCTCGGGAAAAAGGTCCAAGAGCCCAAAGAAGAGGGCTATTTATAGGCCTCCACCAAAGAAACCCAAAAAATCCCCTTTATTGGGCTTTTGGGCCCAATTTTCGGGCGCCCGGGGGTTTCGGGCTGCTACAGTAGCTCGAAAAAGCACCCGGCCCGGCACGCCAACCGCACCCGAAACCCCCACGGGCCGCCACGTGTCCCCTCCGCGTCCCGCGCGCCCGCCAATCGCGGCGCGCCACGTGGCCGCGCGGTCCACGGCGGTGACCATGGGCCGCGGTTCACGACGGGCCGCCCGGGTCACTGCGCCCGCCAATGAGCGGGCGACACGTGGCCCGGCAGGGTCCACTGTGTGCCGCGGCGCGGTCCACGCGCTGTCGCGCGCGCGTTGACCCGCCAATCGGCGCGCGCTACGTGGCAGCGTGCTCCGTTGGCTGCTCCCGGTGCACGGCAAGTGGGCCATGGACCGGCCCACCCGAAAAATCGGCCCGTTTAGCTCGAAAATAGCCGATTTTCAACATTTTCACGCGCTGAGTCCGTTTTTGGCATCCGTTTGACGCACAACGGGCTGGATATACCAATAATAGGTGTTTTCTTACCGCCGACCACCCAGATAGGTCGTACGGAAAAACCGAGACACCACATCCTCCCCCACTAAAAGAAAGTTTCGTCCCCGAAACTAAGAAAACAAAACAGACGTACCTCAGCTAGAAGCCTCGAACGGGAAAGGATAGGTATCTCTCATCACCGTCTCTAGCTCCCAAGTGGCCTCACTCTCCTCGTAATTGCTCCAGAGAATCTTCACATAAGGAATAGCCTGGTTGCGCAATTCCGTCACCTCACGAGCTAGAATCCGCAACGGGCGCTCGTCGTATCCAAGGTCCTCATCGAGCTCCAGTGGGGTGAAGTCAATCACGTGTGAAGGATCGAAGACATATCTCCTCAGAACCGAGACGTGGAAAACATCATGAACTCCTGCCAGGCGCGGTGGAAGGGCAACACGATAAGCAACAGGGCCTACTCTCTCAAGTACCTCAAAGTGTCCAATAAAACGGAGACTGAGCTTCCCACGAACTCCAAATCTCCGGACCCCTTTCGAAGGCGAGACCTTTAAAAAGACATGATCACCAACCTGGAACTCTAGGTCTCGCCGCCGAGTATCAGCATAGCTCATCTGTCGACTCTGGGCTGTCTCGAGATGTCGGCGAACTAATCTGACCTTTTCTTCAGCCTCCAGCAGTAAATCAGGTCTCAAAGTCCTCCTCTCACCCACATCACTCCAATATAAGGGCGACCGACACTTGCGTCCATACAACGCTTCAAACGGAGCCATCTGAATGCTCGCTTGATAGCTGTTGTTGTACGCAAACTCAACCAATGCTAAGTGCCGGTACCACTCTCCTCCAAAATCCAGGACGCGCGCTCTCAACATGTCCTCAAGGGTCTGTATGGTGCGCTCAGACTATCCATCGATCTGTGGGTGGAATGCTGTGCTAAACCGGAGCTGTGTCCCCAAGGCTGTCTGTAGACTCCCCAAAAATACGATACAAACATCGGGTCCCTATCAGATACTATCGAGGCGGGTACACTATGAAGCCTCACCACCTCATCCAAGTACAACTGCGCAAGTCGCTCCAATGGCCAAGTCACCTGTACGGGTAGAAAGTGAGCAGACTTAGTGAGTCTATCCACGATAACCCAAATCGCGTCGGCTCCACTCTGTGCCCTCGGCAGTCCCGTGACGAAATCCATGGTGATGTGATCCCACTTCCACTCGGGGATTGGAAGACTCAATAACTTGCTAGCAGGAACTCGGTGCTCAGCCTTCACTTGCTGACAAGTTAAACAGTGTGCCACGAATCTCCCAATATCCCGCTTCATTCCAGACCACCAAAAGTGTGCCTTGAGGTCCTTATACATCTTAGTACCACCAGGATGAATGGTATAAGGTGTATAATGGGCCTCTCTCAAAATCTGGTCTCTGATCTCAGAATCCATAGGCACACACACTCGGTCCCTGTACCGAAGTACTCTTGAGGTATCCACTGAAAAATTCCCTATCAGCTCTGTCTGAATCTGCCCTCTGATCCTCGTCAAGTGGGGGTCCTCACTATGTGCCTCTCTAATCCTATCCAACAGAGTGGGCTGCACGACCATAGACATAAGTCTAGCAGAGACCCCAGGGGATACAACCTCGATCTGTAAGCGCCTCATCTGCTCGATTAGCGGTGCCTGCTGTGTAATTATCATACTCAAGCTTTGCACTGCCCTCCTACTCAAAGCATCTCACACTACATTGGCCTTGTCGGGATGATACAAAATGCTCACATCATAATCCTTTAGTAACTCTAACCACCTGCGTTGCCTCAAGTTCAGCTCCTTCTGAGTAAACAAATACTTCAAGCTCTTGTGATCAGTGTAGATCTCGCAGTGCTCTCCATAGAGGTAATACCGCCATAACTTCAAAGCAAACACAATGGCTGCATGCTCCAAATCATGTGTAGGATAATTGTTCTCATAATCCTTTAACTGTCGTGAAGCATAAGCAATTACCCTACCATGCTGCATCAATACGCAACCCAATCCGCTGTGAGAGGCGTCGCTGTAGATCACAAATCCGTCACCCATCACGAGCAATGCAAGAATATGCGCTGAAATCAGTCTCCTCTTCAGCTCCTCAAAGCTCTACTGGCACTGCTCAGTCCAAGTAAATTTTGTCCCCTTCCTAGTCAAACTGGTCAGGGGGGTAGAGAGCTTCGCAAAGCCCTCCACGAACTGACGGTAATAACCTGCTAAGCCCAAAAAGCTCTGGACCACAGTAACCGTCATCGGTCTAGGCCAATCCGGAATAGCATCAATCTTCGTCGGGTCAACTGCCACTCCTGCGGCTGATACAATATGGCCTAAAAATGCATCCTCCCGAAGCCAAAACTCACACTTCTTATACTTGGCATACATCCTCTTCTCTCTCAGAAGCTGTAGCACTATCCTTAAGTGCTCCTCATGCTCTACATTACTCCGGGAGTAAATCAGAATGTCGTCGATGAATACCACAACAAACTGGTCCAAGAACGGCTGGAATACTCGGTTCATCAAATCCATAAATGCGGTAGGAGCATTAGTCAATCCAAATGGCATCACTGTGAACTCATAATGCCCGTACCGGGATCGAAAAGCCGTCTTGCGGATGTCCTCGGCCCTAACCCTCAACTGATGGTAATCGTACTGAAGATCAATCTTCGAGAACACCGAAGCTCCCTACAGCTGATCAAACAAGTCATCAATCCGTGGTAAGGGGTATTTATTCCGGATGGTCACTTTATTCAGCTCTCTATAATCCACACACAATCTAAGTGACACATCCTTCTTCTTCACAAACAACACTGGCGCTCCTCACGGAGATACACTGGGTCTAATAAAACCCTTGTCCATCAGATCCTGCAACTGGGCCTTCAGCTCCCTCAACTCAGGAGGTGCCATCCTGTAAGGTGTCTTCGAGATTGGCGCGGTTCCTGGAACCACGTCAATCACAAACTCTATCTCCCTCTCCGGCAGCATAGTTGTCAACTCAGGGGGAAACACATCTGGAAACTTGCGGACAATAGGAATATCCTCGAGTCCCAGTGCCGCCGTAGGCACCTCGACAATAGTCGCCAAGAAAGTGGTACAACCTCTGCTCATCATCCGCCTAGCCCTCGACGAAGAAACAGTCACTGCGAACAGTGTGCTCTGGCAGCCTCTATAGATGAACTCCTCATGTCCAGGCTCGCGGAGGGTCACAGTCCTCTCTCTGTAGTCGATGGTGGCAAAATACCGCGTCAACCAATCCATACCAAGTTCAATATCAAAATCCTGGAGTTGCCGCAAGACAAGCAAGTCTGCCGGCAAGATCCAAGATCCCAACTGTACGGGGCAAGTCCTACAACACTCCTCGACATGCAAAACATGATCTGGAATCTGAACCTCTAATGCATGCGATAATAAAACTATCTCTATACCATATAGGGATGTAAATGCTCTACTGATGAATGAGTACGAAGCACCGGTATCAAAAAGAGCTCGAGCACGAACTGCAGAAATCAAAATAATACCTGCGACGACATGGTCGGCCGCTGAAGCATCCTCAACCTGTGCGGCAAAAACTCGCCCGCTCGGTGCTGGTGGTCGTCGCTCCGGCTGTCGCTAGGAAGAAGCATGATCAGGCCTACCATAGGCCGCAGAAGGTCCAGCCGTCTGTAGAGGAATGGAGGGTGCTGAGACCGTCGAGGGTGCTGGGAAGCCTGCTCTGGACACACTGCCAGAAAGTGGCCAGTCTGCCCGCATCAGAAACATCGGCCCTTCCTTTGAGTACACTGGCTCGGTGGGTGCCGTCCTCCACAGATAACACATCTGTTATGGCGCGGCTGCCGCTGGGACTGCTGCTGCTGCTGAGACTACTGCTGCCGAGGCGGTCGATGCTGCTGCTGCTGCTGTTGAGAGTGACGGGGTGCACCTGACCTCTGGCGCCCCTGAAACCCACGACCCTGAGGATGGAATCGTGGAGGTCTTGGGGGTCCCTGACGACTCGACTGTCCCTCGTCAACCAGTGCTGGGCGCTTCGCCCCCTGAATCACTGTGGAAGCTGGAGCCACCTCGTCCATCACTGCCTCCCCGCGCTCTACATAGAGTGCCTGCTCCATAGAGGCATCCATAGTCTGCAATCTGCGCGAACGGACGAACTGATAAATATCTCGGCGCAACCCTCGCTCGAACATATAGATCCGATGTGCCTCGTCCCTAGCCGCGTGCGGTACACTGGCCAACAACTGGTTGAAGTCTGCGATGTACGCGTGCACGGGACGATCTCCCTGTCGGAGATTCTTCAACTGCTCATGCAACCTCTGCCTAACACTCTCCGGGAAGAAGGCTCCAAGAAGTTCGTCGCCAGCAGAACCTGAAACTGCTCCTAGATAAACAAACTCTCGAAATGTCGCTCCATCGCCTTGATCCACGACTCCGCCTCACACGGCTCCGAACTCTGCCCCGAGAAACGAGGCGGGTCAAACTGACGAAACATCATCAACAAATCTACCACCTCTCGCTGCTCAGCAGGGGTCAACTGTCCCGCCGACCGAGCCGGCGGTCTGCTAGTAACCGGCGCAATAGGGGCTGCCGGTGCCGTCGGTACAACAGGGGGTGCCACAACCGACGAAGAAGGTGCAGGGGAACTCTCAGGGGGTGCTGCAACAGGCTGCGCCCTCTGCTCAAACATATGCATCATCCGGTCCTTGGCCTCCTCCTGACGCCGAGAAGCCTCATCCTGACGTCGAACAGCCTCCAACATCAGGGCCATCTGAGCCCGAAGCTCCTGTACCTCACTCTGTTGTCCCTGTCCCGACTCCTCATGCTCGGGCTTAGAGGAAGAAGGCTGCGAACGCGTCAGCATCATCCGCCACGGAGGCATCACTCACACTTGAGACAAACAAAAAACGGTCAGAACCAAAACAACACTCAACCCAATCTAGCGAAAGTCAAAGGCATGTCCCCCTTCCTGTAGCACTATGTTGTCTGCAGCCAACATAGTCACCACCAAGAGAAGACATGTCAATCACTCATCCCATCCCTTGGGCGAGTTAAGAACTCAATTAGGACTCTCGCTAAAAATTACGGCTCTTACATGAGTCATCCTAGGGTCCAACCATAAGCCTAGGATTTCTAAGTCCACAATGACCTACATCCTAGGCTCTGATACCACTCTAATTTGTCATGCCCCGGCGTCGAAACTGCGGCCCGGGCTCGCCAACAGATCCGCCGCCCATACAGGAAACCCCGTATAGACGAAGCGACTAACCTGCAAAAGATCAACTACGCTATACAGATATCAGAGCTGAAAAGTAAACTGCTGAAATAAAAATATACAAATTCTCAAATAGTACATGTCGGGTCCTCACAATACATAAGTCACTCCAAAACTAAAGCTCTTAAAAGTAAAATATACAAGATACATCCAAAAATCACTCACAGTACTAGCACATCACCAAAAGGGTACATCTACTCTCATGTGAAGAAGACTGGTAGGGATCTAGCTCGCGACTCCCTTACCTTGATCTGTAGGATCAGCAACTGGAGCAGCAGGAACTGGAGTAGAGGTCCCTGGGAAAAAATCACCACGGCGGGTATGAGAACTACATCCCACAGTAGTTCTCAGTGGGTACCGCCAACAAGCCCGACGGTCTGCCCACTAAGTCTACTAGAGGCATAAAGTAACAAATGCAGTACTGAAAGTAAAGGCTGAAAAATAACTCTACAGCTACTATGCCTCTATCTAAATGCTCAAGAAGTAGAACAGATGGAAATGTGATGCATTTACTATCTCTTAAACATAATCACCCAATCTACATTGACTGCCACATAGGGTCCAGTCAAAGCTGCGCCTACCTACTGCCGTTACATCCAAGGAGGACCGGACTTACGTAGGGCGTCCGTGACTGCCAAAACTGGCCCAGCCAGAGGGACTGCGTCGACAAGTCACGATAGCAAGTAACAAGCCCAACTCTGGAGTGGCACTCGAGGGGCACGACCCCACCGAGGAAAGTACCGCGCATCTCTGTCGAGCTCAAATGTGGCTCATGCAGGCTATAGTCCAAATTCACGATCAACAAGATCGACAGTAACCAACAACACCAACTCTCACTCACAGGCTGAAAAACCACACAGTCGGGACCCACCGTCGACTCAGACGACTCCCAAAAGTAAAACACTGATCTAACACTGCTACCAGACTCCACTCGCCCCCCAGGCGCGAGTGTAACATGCATCCCACAACAACCCGACCACTCGGCCCACTATCCGGGCGAGGAAACTCTAAGTCCAGGTAAAATAATAGATAACAGTGTGGGAATATCTAAAGCATAAATAACCTAGCCCAAGTTGGAGTTTTCTACTAGTCTGGTTAAACATGTAGCATATGACGGGGTGCTAGGTCAAGTTCCAAAGATGGCATTTAATTTATAGATTTAGGAAGCAATAAATCAATATGATCATCATAGCAATACAAGTAACATCAATTCTCTCTTTCTAGCATGCTTCATAATACACTCACAATCATGCATGTTTCCTACAATATAGAATTACTGATCAGTCCGCCAATTTTGAAGACGAAGCAACCCACCTAGAACTGCAAATTGATCCAAAGTCCAAAAAGGTTGAAACTATACGGGGACAATTCTCGGATTCCCACATATCCAACGGACCCAAAAACACCGAGAAACACCTCCTGGTTACAAGGACATGGTCCAACATTACATTCAACACAAAATTTCCAAGTGTACAGTTTGCTGAAATTTCAGTCAAAAAGAAGCTTAATTATCACCTACGAGATAAACTCCAAAAATTCCAATAAAAATACGACGGCGATCCCCGCGAAGCGTAGATGTCAATCGAGCCCTTAAACGTCGAATTCCAATACTCGAGTGTAGAGATAAAAATCTAACAAAGCGCTGCTGTCCAGGAAAAACCACCAGCAAAATAAGGCTAAAAAATGTACCAGACACCCCTAAAAAAACTCAAATCTGGGAGGAGTAGAAAATACAAAAATCGTAGATTTACCTCTCGTGAATCCGACGCCACAAAAATCGTCCAAAAATTCCGTCGGTGTAGCTCTGTGGACCTCGTGGACCGAAACGTGACGGAAAGGAGCCACCAACGAAAGAATGTCGCACTGCGCTAACTCGCCGAAGACGTCGATGCCGCGGCCTCCAAAAAATCCGAGCCTCCTTCACAAGATGCAGCACAAGATGATCAACAAAGTTGCTTTAGGGCTCAAGTGGGTTTGGGCTCGGGAAAAAGGTCCAAGAGCACAAAAAAGAGGGCTATTTATAGGCCTCCACCAAAGAAACCCCAAAAATCCCCTTTATTGGGCTTTTGGGCCCAATTTCCGGGCGCCCGGGGGTTTCGGGCTGCTACAGTAGCCCGAAATAGCACCCGGCCCGGCCCGCCAACTGCGCCCGAAACCACCACGGGCCGCCACGTGTCCCCTCCGCGTCCCGCGCGCCCGCCAATCGCGGCACGCCGCGTGGCCACGCGGTCCACGGCGGGGACCGTGCGCCGCGGTTCACGGCGGGCCGCCCGGGTCACTACGCCCGCCAATGAACGAGCGACACGTGGCCCGGCGGGGTCCACCGTGCGCCGCGCCCAGCGCGGTCCACGCGCTGTCGCGCGTGCGTTGACCTGCCAATCGGCGCGCGCCACATGGCAGCGCACTCCGTTGGCTGCTCCCGATGCACGGCAAGTGGGCCGTGGACCGGCCCACTCGAAAAATTGGCCCATTTGGCCCGTTTATCCCGAAAATAGCCGATTTTCAACGTTTTCGTGCGCTGAGTCCGTTTTTGGCATCCTTTTGACGCACAACAGGCTCGATACACCAATAATAGGTGTTTTCTCACCGCCGACCACCCAGACAGGTCGTACGGAAAAACCGGGACACCACATTACCTTTCCGCTCTGATATCCGTATAGTGGCTAGTATTATCTTTTGTAGGTTAGTCGTTTCGTCTGTACGGGGTTTTCCGTATGGGCGGCGGATCTGTTGGCAGGCCCAAGTCGCAGTTTCGACCTTTGAGCGTGACAAATATTACTGCAACTCGCGCGTCGACATTATGCATCATTCATTTGTCAACTATTTTATTCTTTTTTTTTTTTTTCTACAAACAATAGATTTTTTAATTTAAAATATGAGATAGAATAAAGAAAATGATAATTCATGATGTATGAATAAATCCTGCAACCAATTTTGTTTAATTTAAGGTAAGCACTAAATTAAAACATTGTAGAAAGATAGGGACTAAATTGAAATATAATTAAAAGTTCTAAACCTAAAAATTAGAGTTTTAGAACCAAAAATAAAACTTCAACTAAGACTAATAGTGCAACTTAGTCAAATTAGGAGCATTAGGATCATTCCTTTGATCATACATATACAAGTCATATAAGTGCAGCTTTGTAGAACTGCTTATGGAACTTGCGCTCCAATTCGTCACAATCTCGAATAGAATTGGGAGGTAAGCTCCTATACCAAATAAATGCCGTTTTAATTAACGAGATATTAAATAATCTGAGTTTTAGGTATGGATCAGCGGCCACCTCTCTACACTTGGCTGTGAACCGAGCACGTCAATCGTGTTTTTAGTTTCTTCTTCCAAAACCTATCAAATTTCGACACCTTCCAGTTGGTCGAATAAAATATGCTCTGCATCTACATTTGTAGGATACGAAGACCTGAACACTGGTTGCATACCGATCTGACCTCTAACTGTTAAGTGTGTTTCTCATTATTTCTTCAGTCTGAGCATATAGGCTCAGCATTCCCTACCGAAGGAGCAAGAACCGCCGGGTTGGCATGTATTC
>CM054952.1:4990290-5071650 GCA_029168755.2 Tillandsia fasciculata
CAACCCAACCCCTTCAAGACAACAACTATGGCAACTTGGTTTTAGAGAATCGATAATACTGGGTGTGAAAAGCATCAAAAAGAGGGCAATATCTCTTCCCACAAAGCTGTCGGGCACCCATGTCACGCATTGTTGGCCGTGGGAAGAAACTCGGGCAACACTGGTGACATCAAGGTGGAATTTTCCACTTAAAGCTCTTGCTACATGCACCAGTACAAAGCCTTCTAGAGGTTAAATAGAGAAGGTCTGGGCAGCCACGAACCTTCGCGTGCCCTGGATGGCCCGGCCGCCATTAACGAGCTCAAGCTCGGGCACATTAATGGTGGAACTCGATCCTGACGTCATGGACCACATGAGAGTGCATGGGTGGGTTCTTATCGACCCCAGGAAGCTCCCTGGGCAGGTGCCGGCGGTGGGAAGCGTCGCCGGCGCCGGAGCAAAAAGCTCGGTTGAGGGGTCATCTTCCCCAAACTAGGGCATGAGCTCGCAGCCTCCCTAGTGCACCAAACCACACCAAATTTTGTGGGTGGCTTGCTCTCATCTAGGAGAAGAAGATGGTCATCTTTTTTTTCGCCAAAAACCACCGGGAGCAAAGCTAGCTCGAGGCGAAGCTCTTATGGGTGCAACTTTGCCGTCGGCCAACCGGAGCTTTCCCATTTCATAGGTAGGCTGTAAATACTCCTTGGACCACAAGGATGTCACTTCCAAAGGTCTCAGGCTCTAAAACTCAAAGGATGAAGAGGTCTTACCTTGCCGGAGTTGGAGAAGAAGAAGGAAGAAGCCGGTGCTCCTCCCACGTCGTGCGTGCCCAGGCTTCCTCAGGCACACTCCCAGGAGGCATATCATTCCTCCAGAAAGCACATGGACCAACCTAGAGATCCCAAATGCAAGTCTTCTCCTTCACTACAAGAAAATTGATATTTTGTGGCTAATGTTTTGTGCCGAATTAATGAACTCCACTATATTAATCTTTTTTGTGGCTATTTTTACCGTGTCCTCACTATTAATCTCAACTCAAATTTTCATATACCTACTGTAGAAATTTTTTAATGAGCGTCGCTAATTCGATACACTATTTGCGGCCATCAATAGATTTTAGCCACAATAACAATAAGTAATAACTGTGGCAAATTTTATCGCCACAAATTTACTTATTCAATTCACTATTTGTAACCATCGATAAAGTTTGGCCACTTAAACAATAAGAAATAACTATGACGAATTTGTGGCCCCACAATTTTTAAGATTTCCGTGGCTACTTTCAACTTGTCCTCATTATTAATGTTAATCTAAATTTTCATATACCTATGGTAGGAATTTTTTTATGAGTGCCACAAATTCGATACACTATGTGTGGCCCTCGATAAGTTTTGGCTACAACAACAACAAGAAATAATTGTGGCAAATTTTGCCACCGCACATTTTTTAAGATTTCTGTGGCTATTTTTAAATTGTCCCCACTATTAATCTTAATCTGGATTTTCGTATACCTACGGTAAGGATTTTTAATGATCGTCACTAATTCGATTCAATATTTATGACCATAGATAAAATTTGGCCACAAATATAATAAAAAATAATTGTGGCTAATTCTGTCGTCATGCATTTTCTAAAATTTCTGTGGCTACTTTTAAATTATCCTCACTATTAATCTTAATCTGAATTTTCGAATATCTACGGTAGGTTTTTTTTAATGATCGTCATTAATTCGATCACACATTATTTAATGTTTCTGTGACTACTTTCAACTTTTCCTCACTATTAATCTTAATCAAAATTTTTATATGACTATAGTAGGAATTTCTTAACGAGCGTTATATACTATTTATGATCGTCAATAGGTTAAACATGTAGCATATGACTGAGTGCTAGGTCAAGTTCCAAAGATAGCATTTAATTTACAATTTAGGAAGCAATAAATCAATATGATCATCATAGCAACACAAGTAACATCAATTCTCTCTTTCTAGCATGTTTCCTAATACACTCACAATCATGCATGTTTCCTACAATATAGAATTACTGATCAGTCCGCCAGTTTTGAAGACGAAGCAACCCACCTGGAAGTGCAAATTGATCCAAAGTTCAAAAAGGTTGAAACTGTACGGGGATAATTCTCGAATTCCCACAAATCCAATGGACCCAAAAACATCCAGAAACACCTCCTGGTTACAAGGACATGGTCTAACATTATATTCAACACAAAATTTCCAAGTGTACAGTTTGCTGAAATTTCAGTCCTAAAGAAGCTTAATTATCACCTGCGAGATAAACTCCAAAAATTCCAATAAAATACGAGGGCGATCCCCGCGAAGCGTAGATGTCAATCGAGCCCTTAAACGTCGAATTCCGATACTCGAGTGCGGAGATAAAAATCTAACAAAGCGCTGCTGTCCAGGAAAAACCACCAGCAAAATATGGCTCAAACATGTACCAGACACCCCTAAAAAAACTCAAATATGGGAGGAGTGGAAATACAAAAATCGTAGATTTACCTCTCGTGAATCCGACGCCACAAAAATCGTCCAAAAATTCCATTAGAGTAGCTCTATGGACCTCGTGGACCGAAACACGACGGAAATGGGCCACCAACGAAAGAACGTCGCACTGCGCTAACTCACCGAAGACGTCGATGCCGCGGCCTCCAAAAAATCCGAGCCTCCTTAACAAGATGCAGCACAAGATGATCAACAAAGTTGCTTGAGGGCTCAAGTGGGTTTGGGCTCGGGAAAAAGGTCCAAGAGCCCAAAGAAGAGGGCTATTTATAGGCCTCCACTAAAGAAACCCAAAAAAATCCCCTTTATTGGGCTTTTGGGCCCAATTTCCGAGCGCCCGGGGGTTTCGGGCTGCTACAGTAGCCCGAAAAAGCACGCGTCCCGGCACGCCAACCGCGCCCGAAACCACCACGGGCCGCCACATGTCCCCTCCGCGTCCCGCGCGCCCAGCGCACGCGCGCCCACCAATCGCGGCGCGCCACGTGGCCGCGCGGTCCACGGCGGGGACCATGGGCCACGGTTCACGATGGGCCGCCCGGGTCACTGCGCCCGCCAATGAGCGGGCGACACGTGGCCCGGCAGGGTCCACCGCGCGCCGCAGCGCGGTCCACGCTCTGTCGCGGACGCGTTGACCTGCCAATCAGCGCGCGCTACGTGGCAGCGTGCTCCGTTGGCTGCTCCCGGTGCACGGCAAGTGGGCCGTGGACCGGCCCACTCGAAAAATCGACCCGTTTAGCTCGAAAATAGCCGATTTTCAACATTTTTGCGCGCTGAGTCCGTTTTTGGCATCCGTTTGACGCACAACGGGCTGGATATACCAATAATAGGTATTTTCTTACCACCGACCACCCAGACAGGTCGTGCGAAAAAACTGGGACACCACATCCTCCCTCACTAAAAGAAAGTTTCGTCCCCGAAACTAAGAAAACAAAACAGACGTACCTCAGCCAGAAGCCTCGAACAGAAAAGGATAGGTATCTCACATCACCGTCTCTAGCTCCCAAGTGGCCTCACGCTCCTCGTAATTGCTCCAGAGAATCTTCACATAAGGAATAGCCTGGTTGCGCAATTCCCTCACCTCACGAGCCAGAATCCGCAACGGGCGCTCCTCATATCCAAGGTCCTAATCGAGCTCCAGTGGGGTGAAGTCAATCACGTGCGAAGGATCGAAGACATATCTCCTCAGAACCGAGACGTGGAAAATATCATGAACTCCTGCCAGGCGCGGTGGAAGGGCAACACGATAAGCAATAGGGCCTACTCTCTCAAGTACCTCAAAGTGTCCAATAAAACGGGGACTAAGCTTCCCACGAACTCCAAATCTCCGGACCCCTTTCGAAGGCGAGACCTTCAAAAAGACATGATCACCAACCTGGAACTCTAGGTCTCGCCGCCGAGTATCAGCATAGCTCATCTGTCGACTCTAGACTGTCTCGAGATGTCGGCGAACTAATCTGACCTTTTCTTCAGCCTCCAGCAGTAAATCAGGTCCCAAAGTCCTCCTCTCACCCACATCACTCCAATATAAGGGGGAACGACACTTGCGTCCATACAACGCTTCAAACGGAGCTATCTGAATGCTCGCTTGATAGCTGTTGTTGTACGCAAACTCAACCAATGCTAAGTGCTGGTACCACTCTCCTCCAAAATTCAGGACGCACGCTCTCAACATGTCCTCAAGGGTCTGTATGGTGCGCTCAGACTATCCATCGGTCTGTGGGTGGATTGCTGTGCTAAACCGGAGCTGTGTCCCCAAGGCTGTCTGTAGACTCCCCAAAAATGCGATACAAACATCGGGTCCCTATCAGATACTATCGAGGCGGGTACACCATAAAGCCTCACCACCTCATCCAAGTACAACTACGCAAGTCGCTCCAATGGCCAAGTCACCTGTATGGGTAGAAAGTGAGCAGACTTAGTGAGTCTATCCACGATAACCCAAATCGCGTCGGCTCCACTCTGTGCCCTCGGCAGTCCCGTGACGAAATCCATGGTGATGTGATCCCACTTCCACTCGGGGATTGGAAGACTCTATAACTTGCCAGCAGGAACTCGGCGCTCAGCCTTCACTTGCTGACAAGTTAAACAGTGAGCCACGAATCTCCCAATATCCCGCTTCATTCCAGACCACCAAAAGTGTGCCTTGAGGTCCTTATACATCTTAGTACCACCAGGATGAATGGTATAAGGTGTATAATGGACCTTTCTCAAAATCTGGTCTCTGATCTCAGAATCCATAGGCACACACACTCGGTCCCTGTACCGAAGTACTCCTGAGGTATCCACTGAAAAATTCCCTATCTGCTCTGTCTGAATCTGCCCTCTGATACTCGTCAAGTGGGGGTCCTCACTATGTGCCTCTCTAATCCTATCCAACAGAGTGGGCTGCACGACCATAGATATAAGTCTAGCAGAGACCCCAGGGGATACAACCTCGATCTGTAAACGCCTCATCTGCTCGACTAGCGGTGCCTGCTATGTAATCATCATACTCAAGCTCTGCATTGCCCTCCTGCTCAAAGCATCTCCCACTACATTGGCCTTGCCGGGATGATACAAAATGCTCACATCATAATCCTTTAGTAACTCTAACCACAGGCGTTGCCTCAAGTTTAGCTCCTTCTGAGTAAACAAATACTTCAAGCTCTTGTGATCAGTGTAGATCTCGCAGTGCTCTCCATAGAGGTAATGCCGCCACAACTTCAAAGCAAACACAACGGCTGTAAGCTCTAAATCATGTGTAGGATAATTATTCTCATAATCCTTTAAATGTCGCGAAGCATAAGCAATTACCCTACCATGCTGCATCAATACGCAACCCAATCCGCTGTGAGAGGCGTCGCTGTAGATCACAAATCCGTCACCCATCACGGGCAATGCAAGAATATGCGCTGAAATCAGTCTCCTCTTCAGCTCCTCAAAGTTCTGCTGGCACTACTCAGTCCAAGTAAATCTTGTCCCCTTCCTAGTCAAACTGGTCAGGGGGGCAGAGAGCTTCGCAAAGCCCTCCACGAACCGACGGTAATAACCTGCTAAGCCCAAAAAGCTCCGGACCACAGTAACCGTCGTCGGTCTAGGCCAATCCCGAACAGCATCAATCTTCGTCGGGTCAACTGCCACTCCTGCGGCTGATACAATATGGCCTAAAAATGCAACCTCCTGAAGCCAAAACTCGCATTTCTTATACTTGGCATACATCTTCTTCTCTCTCAGAAGCTGTAGCACTATCCTTAAGTGCTCCTCATGCTCTACATCACTCCGGGAGTAAATCAGAATGTCGTCGATGAATACCACAACAAACTGGTCCAAGTACGGTTGCAATACTCGGTTCATCAAATCCATAAATGCGGCAGGAGCATTAGTCAATCCAAATGGCATCACTGTGAACTCATAATGCCCGTACCAGGATCGAAAAGCTATCTTGTGGATGTCCTCGGCCCTCACCCTCAACTGATGGTAACCGTACTGAAGATCAATCTTCGAGAACACCGAAGCTCCCTACAGCTGATCAAACAAGTCATCAATCCGTGGTAAGGGGTACTTATTCCGGATGGTCACTTTATTCAGCTCTTATAATCCACACACAATCTAAGTGACCCATCATTCTTCTTCACAAACAACACCGGCGCTCCTCACGGAGATACACTGGGTCTAATAAAATCCTTGTCCATCAGATCCTGCAACTGGGCATTCAGCTCCCTCAACTCAGCAGGTGCCATCCTGTAAGGTGCCTTCGAGATTGGCGCGGTTCCTGGAACCACGTCAATCCCAAACTCTATCTCCCTCTCCGGCAGCATAGTTGTCAACTCAGGGGGAAACACATTTGGAAACTTGCGGACAATGGGGATATCCTCGAGTCCTAATGCCGCCGTAGGCATCTCGACAATAGTCGCCAAAAAAATGGTACAACCTCTGCTCATCATCCGCCTAGCCCTCGACGAAGAAATAGTCACTGCGAACAGTGTGCTCTGGCAGCCTCTATAGACGAACTCCTCCTGTTTAGGCTCGCGGAGGGTCACAGTCCTCTCTCTGCAGTCGATGGTGGCAAAATACCGCGTCAACCAATCCATACCAAGTTCAATATCAAAATTCTGGACCTGTCGCAAGACAAGCAAGTCTGCCGGCAATATCCAAGATCCCAACTGTATGGGCAAGCCCTACAACACTCCTCGACATGCAAAACATGATATGGAATCTGAACTTCTAATGCATGCGATAATAAAACTATCTCTATACCATGTAGGGATGCAAATGCTCTACTGATGAATGAGTGTGAAGCACCGGTATCAAAAAGAGCTCGAGCATGAACTGCAGAAATCAAAATAATACCTGCGACGACATGGTCGGCCGCTGAAGCATCCTCAACCTGTGCGGCAAAAACTCGCCCGCTCGGTGCTGGTGGTCATCGCTCCGGCTGTCGCGAGGAAGAAGCATGATCACCTACCATAGGCCGCAGAAGGTCCAGCCGTCTGTAGAGGAATGGAGAGTGCTGAGGCCGTCGAGGGTGCTGGGAAGCCTGCTCTGGGACACACCGCCAGAAAGGGGCCAGTTTGCCCACAGCAGAAACATCGGCCCTTCCTTTGAGTACACTGGCTCGGTGGGTGCCGTCCTCCACAGATAACACATCTGTTATGGCGTGGCTGCCGCTGGGACTGCTGCTGCTGTTAAGACTGCTGCTGCCGAGGTGGTCGATGCTGCTGCTGCTGCTGTTGAGAGTGATGGGGTGCACCTGACCTCTGGCGCCCCTGAAACCCATGACCCTGAGGATGGAATCGTGGAGGTCTTGGGGGTCCCTGACGACTTGACTGTCCCTCGTCAACCAGTGCTGGGCGCTTCGCCCCCGGAATCACTGCGGAAGCTGGAGCCACCTCGTCCATCACCGCCTCCCCGCGCTCTACATAGAGTGCCTGCTCCATAGAGGCATCCATAGTCTGTAATCTGCGCGAACGGATGAACTGATAAATATCTCGGCGCAACCCTCGCTCGAACATGTAGATCCGATGTGCCTCGTCCCTAGCCGCGTGCGGTACACTGGCCAACAACTGGTTGAAGTCTGCGATGTATGCGTGCACGGGACGATCTCCCTGTCGGAGATTCTTCAACTGCTCCTCCAACCTCTGCCTAACACTCTCCGGGAAGAAGGCTCCAAAAAGTTCGTCGCCAGCAGAACCTGAAACCGCTCCTAGATAAACAAACTCTCGAAATGTCGCTCCATCGCCTTGATCCACGACTCCGCCTCCCACGGCTCCGAACTCTGCCCCGAGAAACGAGGTGGGTCAAACTGACGAAACCTCATCAACAAATCTACCACCTCTCGCTGCTCAGCAGGGGTCAACTGTCCCGCCGACCCAGCTGGCGGTCTGCTAGTAACCGGCGCAATAGGGGCTGCCGGTGCCGTCGGTACAACAGGGGATGCCACAACCGGCGAAGAAGGTGCAGGGGAACTCTCAGGGGGTGCTGCAACAGGCTGCACCCTCTGCTCAAACATATGCATCATCCGGTCCTTAGCCTCCTCCTGACGCCGAGAAGCCTCCTCCTGACGTCGAACAGCCTCCAACATCAGGGCCATCTGAGCCCGAAGCTCCTGTACCTCACTCTGTTGTCCCTGTCTCGACTCCTCATGCTCGAGCTCAGAGGAAGAAAGCTGCGAACGCGTCAGCATCATGCGCCACGGAGGCATCACTCACACCTGAAACAAACAAAAATCGGTCAGAAGCAAAACAACACTCAACCCAATCTAGCGAAAGTCAAAGGCATGTCCCCCTTCCTGTAGCACTATGTTGTCTGCAGTCAACATAGTCACTACCAAGAGAAGACATGTCAATCACTCATCCCATCCCTTGGGCGAGTTAAGAACTCAATTAGGACTCTCGCTAAAAATCACGGCTCTCACATGAGTCATCCTAGGGTCCAATCACAAGCCTAGGGTTTCTAAGTCCACAATGACCTACATCCTAGGCTCTGATACCACTCTAATCTGTCACGCTCCGGCGTCGAAACTGCGACCCGGGCTCGCCAACAAATCCGCCGCCCATACGGGAAACCTCGTATAGACGAAGCGACTAACCTGCAAAAGATCAACTACACTATACATATATCAGAGTTGAAAAGTAAACTGCTGAAATAAAAATATACAAATCCTCAAATAGTACATGTCGGGTCCTCACAATACATAAGTCACTCCAAAACTAAAGCTCTCAAAAGTAAAATATACAAGATACATCAAAAAATCACTCACAGTACTAGTACATCACCAAAAGGGTACATCTACTCTCACGTGAAGAAGACTGGTAGGGATCTAGCTCGCGACTCCCTTACCTCGATCAGCAGGAACTGGAGTAGAGGTCCCTGGAAAAAAATCACCACGGCGGGTGTGAGAACTACATCCCACAGTAGTTCTTAGTGGGTACCGCCAACAAGCCCGACGGTCTGCCCACTAAGTCTACTAGAGGCATAAAGTAACAAATGCAGTACTGAAAGTAAAGGCTGAAAAATAACTCTACAGCTACTATGCCTCTATCTAAATGCTCAAGAAGTGGAACAGATGGAAACATGATGCATCTACTATCTCTCAAACATAATCACCCAATCTACACTGACTGCCACATAGGGTCCAGTCAAACCTGCGCCTACCTACTGCCGTTACATCCAAGGAGGACCGGACTTACGTAGGGCGTCCGTGACTGCCAAAACTGGCCCAGCCAGAGGGACTGCGTCGACAAGTCGCGATAGCAAGTAACAAGCCCAACTCCGGAGTGGCACTCGAGGGGCGCGACCCCACCGAGGAAAGTATCCGCGCATCTCTGTCGAGCTCAAATGTGGCTCATGCAGGCTATAGTCCAAATCCACGATCAACAAGATCGACAGTAACCAACAACACCAACTCTCACTCACAGGCTGAAAAACCACACAGCCGGGACCCACCGTCGACTCAGACGACTCCCAAAAGTAAAACACTGATCTAACACTGCTACCAGACTCCACTCGGCCCCCAGGCGCGAGTGTAACATGCATCCCACAACAACCCGACCACTCGGCCCACTATCCGGGCGAGGAAACTCTAAGTCCAGGTAAAATAATAGATAACAGTGTGGGAATATCTAAAGCATAAATAACCTAGCCCAAGTTGGAGTTTTCTACTAGTCTGGTTATACATGTAGCATATGACGGGGTGCTAGGTCAAGTTCCGAAGATGGCATTTAATTTACAGATTTAGGAAGCAATAAATCAATATGATCATCATAGCAACACAAGTAACATCAATTCTCTCTTTCTAGCATGCTTCCTAATACACTCACAATCATGCATGTTTCCTACAATATAGAATTACTGATCAGTCCGCCAGTTTTGAAGACGAAGCAACCCACCTGGAAGTGCAAATTAATCCAAAGTCCAAAAAGGTTGAAACTATACGGGGACAATTCTCGGATTCCCACAAATCCAACGGACCCAAAAACACCCAGAAACACCTCCTGGTTACAAGGACATGGTCCAACATTACATTCAACACAAAATTTCCAAGTGTACAGTTTGCTGAAATTTCAGTCCCAAAGAAGCTTAATTATCACCTACAAGATAAACTCCAAAAATTTCAATAAAAATACGACGGCGATCCCTGCGAAGCGTAGATGTCAATGGAGCCCTTAAACGTCGAATTCCAATACTCGAGTGCAGAGATAAAAATCTAACAAAGTGCTGCTGTCCAGGAAAAACCACCAGCAAAATAGGGCTAAAAATGTACCAGACACCCCTAAAAAAACTCAAATCTAGGAGGAGTAGAAAATACAAAAATCGTAGATTTACCTCTCTGAATCCGACGCCACAAAAATCGTCCAAAAATTCCATCGGAGTACCTCTGTGGACCTCGTGGACCGAAACGCGATGGAAATGGGCCACCAACGAAAGAACGTCGCACTGCGCTAACTTGCCGAAGATGTCGGTGCCGCGACCTCCAAAAAATTCGAGCCTCCTTCACAAGATGCAGCACAAGATGATCAACAAAGTTGCTTTAGGGCTCAAGTGGGTTTGGGCTCGGGAAAAAGGTCCAAGAGCACAAAAAAGAGGGCTATTTATAGGCCTCCACCAAAGAAACCCAAAAAATCCCCTTTATTGGGCTTTTGGGCCCAATTTCCGGGCGCCCGGGGGTTTCGGGCTGCTACAGTAGCTCGAAAAAGCACCCGGCCCTGCCCGCCAACCGCGCCACGTGTCCCCTCCGCGCCCCGCGCGCCCGCCAATAGCGGCACGCCACTCGGCCGCGCGGTCCACGGCGGGGACTGTGCACCGCGGTTCACGGCGGGCCGCCCGGGTCACTGCGCCCGCCAATGAACGAGCGACACGTGGCCCGGCGGGGTCCACCGTGCGCCGCGCCCAGCGCGGTCCACGCGTTGTCGCGCGTGCGTTGACCTGCCAATCGGCGCGCGCTCCGTTGGCTGCTCCCGATGCACGGCAAGTGGGCCGTGGACCGGCCCACCCGAAAAATTAGCCCATTTGGCCCGTTTAGCCCGAAAATAGCCGATTTTCAACGTTTTCGTGCGCTGAGTCCGTTTTTGGCATCCATTTGACGCACAACGGGCTCGATACACCAATAATAGGTGTTTTCTCACCGCCGACCACCCAGACAGGTCGTACGGAAAAACCGGGACACCACATTAACTTTCCGCTCTGATATCCGTATAGTGGCTAGTATTATCTTTTGTAGGTTAGTCGTTTCGTCTGTACGGGATTTCTCTTATGGGCGGCGGATCTGTTGGCAGGCCTAAGTCACAGTTTTGACCTTTGAGCGTGACAAATATTATTGCAACCCGCGCGTCGACATTATGCATCATTCATTTGTCAACTATTTTTTTTTTTTTTCTACAAAGAATAGATTTTTTAATTTAAAATATGAGATAGAATGAAGAAAACGATAATTCATAATGTATGAATAAATCCTGCAACCAATTTTGTTTAATTTAAGGTAAGCACTAAATTAAAACATTGTAGAAAGATAGGGACTAAATTGAAATATAATTAAAAGTTCTAAACCTAATAATTAGAGTTTTAGAGCCAAAAATAAAACTTCAACTAAGACTAATAGTGCAATTTAGTCAAATTAGGAGCATTAGGATCATTCCTTTGATCATACATATACAAGTTGTGAGGACTCGAATCCCCACTTAAAGACTTATTGATGGTTTAGTAGTTTTCGGGAGTGTTTGTGCGCGTGTCGAGCCCAAGAAATGGATTTCTGGTGTAAAGGGAGCAGGATTGCTTATCTGGAGGCCCATATTGGGTGACGGAAGTTTTTGCGCGCTTATTGGAACCAAGGAAGTGACCCAGCACGAAAAATAGATCAAGTTTACTTTTTCGAGAATTTTCAATAAATTTTAGAAGTGGAATTTGGCCAAAGGGACTTCGGATTTGGATTCAGCGTGTGAAAACAATCGAAAAGGACTATTTACTTGTATTTTTCGGAGCCCAAACGCAAAAACACGCATTTCGAGGTGTGGGTTTACTGTTCCGGCGGCCGGAGAGGCGTCGGCGGCGGCAGCTGGCGGCGGAGCGCGGCGGCAGGCGGCGGCTTTGGCGCTCGGTCCACCGTGGAGGCGTGCACCCCGGCGCAGGCCACGTGGCGGCTTCCGGTTGGCCGGCGCAGCAGGCGCAGTCCACGGGTTTGGCGGGGTGTACGGTGGACCGAGAGATGGCCACGTGTCGCTTGGTGGTTAGCGGGTCTTGGTGCGCGCGGTCCACGCAGCGATCGGAGCAGGTGGCCGTACCGACACCGCGGTCGGGGGCAACGTGGGGCGCCATGTGGCGCCCCGCGATTGGCCGGGTGCAGCCGGCCCACGCTGGCGTGTCGGGCCACGCGTCGCTCCGCGGTTCGCGGGCGCACGTGCTCCGGGCGCGGCGGGCGCCGGCCGGGACGCGTGGCGGGCCGTGGGCTTTTCGGGACTGCACAGTAACGGGCCGGGCCCGTTACTGTAGCAGCCCGGGAGTTCCGGGCGCCCGGATCCGGGGACACAGAGGGGATTTTTGGAATTGTTTGGTTTTGTTGGCCTATTTCTTGACCCGAGCCCCCTTCTTCTTGGTTTTTCTCATATTTCCCGAGCTCCCCTGCCCATGGACCCTTAAGCAAAGTTAAAGATCTCCCTGTCGCGCATCTTTTGGTGGAGGCCCGGAATTTTTGGGAGCCGCGGCGTCGACGATTTCGGCATCGTAGCGCGGAGCGACGATCTTTCATCGGAGGCCCGTTATCGCCGCATTTCAGTCTGAGAGGTCCACAGAGCTACTCCGACAGTATTTTTGGATGATTTTTGCACCGTTGGATTTATAAGAGGTACGCCTTCGATTTCCGTACTGATTGTTTAGTCTCGTTTGGGGTTTTTGGCATAGATCCCGAGGAGTTTTTGAACCCCCTTTTCCTGTTGGAGTTTTTGGACAGCAACCCCTTGCCGGAATTTTATCTCCGCACTCAAGCGTCGGATCGAGACGAGCCTGTACACTTTTTGCATCTACTCGTCGCGAGAATCATCATCATATTTTTCAGGGATTTTTCTGAGACTTGCCCGAAGGTATATTGTTTCCTCTTTTACTGTGCAAAGTATTACAGTTGTATGGTTGTGAGTGTTTGCGCACCAGTACTGTGGAATTTGTAACTTGGCCTACGGGACTCGAAATTGGACGTGCAGATACCCGTTTCGAAGGTCTCGATGCGACGCTCGCTGTGATATTTTTATTGAAATTTTCTGGGCACTTTCAGCAGGTGAAAATTTCGCATTAAGAGGACTGTTCACCGCAGATTTGTAAACTTGGATTTTTGTGGAAATTAAGTGTAACTTTGGAATGTATTTTGTACCCAGGATGTATTGAGCACTGTTGGCTTGGTGGATGTACTGCTATATCTGTTTCTGGGCATTCTTAGCTGTACAACCTTGGACAGTTGTGCACTTTCAGGTGGGTGGCCCTGTCTCCAAGATTGATGGAATGTGCATTAAATCTGCTATAGTAGGACCATGCATGATAATGAATTTTTGTTCAGCATGCTAGAATGTAGGAACTGCTATTCCTTGTATTACCTGATGACTTTTGTCATCTCCTTGCTTTCTATCATCTGTTAAATTATTGTTATCTTAGAACTTGACCTAGCACCCCCGTCATATGCAGTATGTTCAGCAAGACTGTAGAAAACTCCAACTTGGGCTAGGTTTATTTTGCTTTAGACATCCATACTTCTTTTCTTTCCTGGACATAGTGTTACCGCCCGGGTAGTGGGCCGAGTGGTCGGGTTTCTTTTAGTGTGGGATGCATTTTACACTCGTGCTTGGGAGCAGAGAGGAGTCTGGTAGATGTAGTTGATCGATCATCCGTGGCGGGAGCCGTTTGGGTAGACGGCGGTCATGAGATGTTTTATTTTCTTGTTTTATCTGTCGCCGCTGTGTTAGTGGCAGCGGTATATCAGTGTTAGCAGGACCTTAAACCCAGAACCTTTTTTGGACACACATATGATTTTAGTCAACCAAATGTTTTTCTTCCAAGCATCGTAGGGTCGCCTGAGTCCGTTCTTGTTTGATTGGACAAAGGCATTAGCTCTTCGAGATTTGGATATAAAACTTGTTTTCAACTGTTTTTCCTAAAAGAGAACTAAAAATCATTAAATATGAATTTCTCCCAGATCAAATGGCTTTTAGTATGAAATGTCACATTTGTCCTATAAATGAATCACTCGAGATGATTCGAGTGGTCTGGGTTCTAAGGTCTGCCTTTTTCTTGGGACGAGAACAACGAGAGGCTATGCCTAAAGCCTGTTCTTGTTTGATTTGGGTTGTAGGTTCTAGTCTTTCGGGGTTCCCGGACCTTTCATTGTGTCAGTTGTGGAGTTTATCCTGTCAGTGAGTCTGCATGTTGGACGTTGAGGCCTGTTTGGCCTGTTGAGACAGTTTCTCGTAGTGGATGCGATGCTCGGCCTGTTTGGCCTGTCGAGACAGTTTCTCGCAGTGGATGCGATGTTTGGCCCGATTAGGCAGTTGTTCGCTGTGGATGCGACTTTGTGCTATGAGTTGGTGGAGTTGCTTGTGACTTGAGATTTCGAGAGAGCTGATCAGCTGAGTCGTCGAGAGTGCTCCGACCGTTGTGCGAGATGTTTGAGGATCCTGAGTTTGTTTCGTTCAGAGCGTGAGCGTGGATTTTGACTATAGCCTGCAGTGCCAACTCGACAGAGTGCCCGGATACCCTTGTCCTCATTGGGGTCGCTCCCCTCGAGTGCCACGTCCGGGGTGGGTCTGCACTTTGGTATCGCGACTTGTCGACGCCGTCCCTCTGACTGAGCCAGTTTTGGCAGTTACGGACACAGTCCCTCTGGCTGAGCCAGTTTTGGCAGCTACGGACATACCTACGGTAGACCCGTCCTGTTGAGGATGTGCGGCAGTAGGTAGGCGCAGGTTTGACTGGACCCGAGGAGGCAGTCAGGTAGATTGGGTGATCTAAGTTGAGGGATAGTATATGCATTATGTTATCGTCTGTTCCACTTTTTGAGCATCTTGATAGGAGCATCGTAGCTGTAGAGTTATTCATTTCCAGCTCTTTTCTTCAGTATTTCATTTGTTACAGCATGCCTCTAGTAGAATTAGTGGGCAGACCGTTGGGCTTGTTGACGGCACCCACTGAGAACTACTGTGGGATGTAGTTCTCACACCCGTCGTTGTGTCTTTTTCCCCAGGGACGTCTGCTCCTGTTCCTGTTGCTCCAATTGCTGCTTCTTCAGATCGAGGTGAGGGAGTCGCGAGCTAGATCCCTACCAGTCGTCGTCCAGAGAGTAGATGTACCCTTATTATTTTGAGAGTTCTTGTTTGAGAGACTTGTAGCATGGGATAGAGTTGTACTTTCCTTTATTGCTGAGAGAGACTTCTGTATTTTGGTGAGGATTTGGATTGTATCAAGTGGACTTGTAATTATTTTATTTATTTCAGCTTTTACTTCCAGCTCTGATATCTGTTTAGTATAGCATCTTTCTTTTGCAGGTTAGACGCTTCGTCTATACGGGGTTCACCGTATGGGCGGCGGATCTGTTAGCGAGCCCGGGTCGCAGTTTCGACCCCGGGGCGTGACAGATTAGAGTGGTATCAGAGCCTAGGTTTTAGGTCATTGAGGACTTAGAAACCCTAGGCTTATGGTTGGACATTAGGATGACTACGTGAGAGTCGTGACTTTTAGCGAAAGTCCTGATTGAGTTTTATACCTCTCCCAAGGGATGGGATGAGTGATTGGCATGTTTATTCTCCTAAGCGATTATGTTGGCTGCAGACAACATAATGCTATGGAATGGATGACATGTCTTAGACTTTCGCTGGATTGGGTCGAATGGTTGTTGTGTCCTGATGTTTGTTATTGTGCAGTGGACTACGATGCCCCTGAGACGTTGTGTAGTGAAGAAGGCACATCCCGCATCTGATGAGTAACCCGAGCATCGGGAGGCAGAGCTATCAGAGCAGAGCAAGACCCAAGAGTTATGGATCCTGATGGCACAGATGTTGGAGGTTGTCCGATGCCAGGAGGAGACCATGGACCGGATGATGCGCATGTTGGAGCAGAGAGCGCAGCCTGTTGTTACTCCCCCTGAGAGTTTCCCCGCACCTTCTTCGCCAGCTGTAGCACCCTTAGTTGTATCAGCAGCACAGGCAGCCTCTACTGCACCGGTTACCAGTGGTCAGCCGTCCGGGACGGCGGAACAGTTGACCCCTGCAGAGCAGTGTGAGGTGGTGGATCTATTGATGAGGTTCCGCCAGTTCGATCCACCCCGTTTTTCTGGATTGAGTGCAGAGCCGTGGGAGGTAGAGACTTGGGTCACGGCCATGGAGCGTCATTTTGAGAGCCTGTTTATTTAGGAGCGGTTTCAGGTACTCTTGGCTACACACTTCTTGGAGCGCAACGCCGAGGATTGGTGACGGCGTGTGCGACCTGGTGGTCCGCCTGGGACGCAGCTTCTCTCTTGGGCGGAGTTTCGCAGTCTATTTCTTAAAGCCTTTTTCCCGGAGAGCATCAGGCAGAGATTAGATGAGCAGCTGAAGAATCTCCGTCATGGAGATCGTCCCGTGCATGAGTACATCGCAGACTTCAACCAGTTGTTGGCCTGTGTACCGCACGCGGCCAGGGACGAGGCGCATCGGATTTATATGTTTGAGCGGGGTTTGCGCCGGGAGATTTATCAGTTCGTCCGTTCGCGTAGATTGCAGACGTTGGATGCGTCTATGGAGCAGGCGCTTTACGTTGAGTGCGGAGAGGCGGTGATAGATGAGGTGGCTCCAGCTCCCGCAGTGATTCCAGGAGCGAAGCGCCCAGCACCGGTTGATAAGGGACAGACGAGTCGGCAGGCACCTCCGAGACCTCCATGATCTCACCCTGAGGGTCGTGAGTTTCAGAGGCGCCAGAGTTCAGGTGGACACCCGCAGCAGCCGCAGTATCAGCAGCGATAACAGTTTCAGCAGCAGTATCAGCAACAACGACATGAGCGGTGTGTCATCTGTGGCGACCCTCATCCACCGTCGCAGTGTGACCAGAGACAGGGACGGTGTTTTCTATGTGGAGAGTATGGACATTTTTGAGTAGCTTGTCCCCGAGCCATTCTGTCAGTGAGACCCCTTGCTATAACCCCCCCATTGCCTGTTCAGGATGTGGAAGCCCCTCCGGTACACCGTCAGACAGAATGGGGTACGACGTCGGGACAGATGGGACGACGGTCTTCAGCACCCAGTGGACGGGTTTACGCGGCCCTGGTGGAGGGCACCCCGGCAGCAGGTCCTATCGCCGCAGGTATGACCTTATTTTCTGTCAGTTGAGTTAAGCTTTTTGGATACCGCTGCATTCCTCCTGCACATGTTAGTAGGGCTTTTGTCTCTCTGCATGGATAGAAGATAGGAAGTTTGCTACAGGTAATTGCCTTTGGATTCTGCACAGTATCCTGCGAGCAGAGGTGGATTATGGGGCTTGATCGGGACAGCTGAGACTTGGGGGAAGTACACCGGCAGGTGTGACGGTTCAGTTACAGCTCCACGACTCAGGTTGAGCACACGGGATGGACTGGCTGGTGCGGTATCGTGCAACGATAGATTATGGATTGAGAACAATGACTTTTCCGCGAGTTGGACAACAGGAGATCATTTTCCACAGGTCACCGAGGCATCCCTCCTGCAGCAGTGGCTTCAGCAGTTTTGGGTTAGGTGCTACTGTTGAGCGTAGGTGACGCCTAGGACTAGAGGTTGTGTCTCTAGGGGTCACGGATAGGGTTGTGTTTTTAGGGGCACGGATAGATTGTAGCTTCCGTTTTTGTAGCCACAGCAGGAACGGCATCAACACTTCTCTCCCTTTTTCTCGCCCTTGTGCTGAAATTTGCGAACAGGACGAAAGCTTCGAAAGGCTACTCCAGAACTGGAGACGGTGCCCGAACCTGTTCTTGTTTGATTGGGGCGAGGGCACTGGTCTTTCGGAATTTTTGAACTTTTCGTTAATTTCAGTTGTTTTCTAAATTGGAGAGTTGGGGGTTGATGACTTTCCTGCTGGTGGGGCCCTTACCTTTCCTATTGGTTTTGTGGCGTAATTCGTGTAGTTTGGACGAGTAGAGTTGGCGGTTCTTCCTTGTCCCCAGTTTTCTTGGAGTTCCTGAGGTTATCCAGCTGTTGGACTCGCTTTGTGGAGAGTGAGTAGTGACTGGGGAGTTGGAGACTGTGTTGTTGGATGCTCACCAATGGCTTGGAGACTCCCTTTTTAGCCGTGTTAGTTTTGAGGACGAAACTTTCTTTTAGTGGGGGAGGATGTGAGGACCCGAATCCCCACTTAAAGGTTTATTGATGGTTTAGTGGTTTTCGGGAGTGTTTGTGCGCGTGTCGAGCCCAAGAAATGAATTTCTGGTGTAAAGAGAGCAGGATTGCTTATCTGGAGGCCCATATTGGGTGACGGAGGTTTTTGCGCGCTTATTGGAACCAAGGAAGTGACCCGGCACGAAAAATAGATCAAGTTTACTTTTCTGGAAATTTTCGATAAATTTTAGAACTGGAAATTGGCCAAACGGACTTCGGATTTGGATTCAGCGCGCGAAAACGATCGAAATGGACTATTTACTTGTATTTTTCGGAGCCCGGACGCGAAGACACGCATTTTGAGGTGTGGGTTTACTGTTCCGACGGCCAGAGAGGCGCCGGCGGCGGCGGCTGGCGGCAGAGCGCGACAGCAGGCGGCGGCTTTGGCGCTCGGTCCACCGCGGAGGCGTGCAACCGGGCGCAGGCCACGTGGCGGCTTCCGGTTGGCCGGCGCAGCAGGCGCGGTCCACGGGTTTGGCGGGGTGTACGGTGGACCGAGGGATGGCCACGTGTCGCTTGGTGGTTGGCGGGTCTTGGTGTGCGCGGTCCACGCAGCGATCGGAGCAGGTGGCCGTACCGACACCGCGGTCGGGGGCAACGTGGGGGCGCCACGTGGCGCCCCGCGATTGGCCGGGTGCAGCCGGCCCACGCTGGGGTGTCGGGCCACGCATCGCTCCGCGGTTCGCGGGCGCACGCGCTCCGGGCGCGGGCCGGGACGCGTGGCGGGCCGTGGGCTTTTCGGCCCTGCACAGTAACGGGCCGGGCCCGTTACTGTAGCAGCCCGGGAGTTCCGGGCGCCCGGATCCGGGGACACAGAGGGGATTTTTGGAATTGTTTGGTTTTGTTGGCCTATTTCTTGACCCGAGCCCCCTTCTTCTTGGTTTTTCTCATATTTCCCGAGCTCCCCTGCCCATGGACCCTTAAGCAAAGTTGAAGAACTCCCTGTCGCGCATCTTCTGGTGGAGGCCCGAAATTTTTGGGAGCCGTGGCATCGACGATTTCGGCATCGTAGCGCGGAGCGACGATCTTTCATCGGAGGCCCGTTATCGCCGCATTTCAGTCTGAGAGGTCCACAGAGTTACTCCGACGGTATTTTTGGACGATTTTCATGACGTTGGATTCATGAGAGGTACGCCTTCGATTTCCGTATTGATTGCTTCATTTTGTTTGGGGTTTTTGGCACGGATCCCGAGGAGTTTTTGGAACCCCCTTTTTCTGTTGGAGTTTTTGGACAGCAGCCCATTGCCGGAATTTTATCTCCGCACTCGAGCGTCGTATCGAGACGAGCCTTTACACTTTTTGTATCTACTCGTCGCGAGGATCATCATCATATTTTTCAGGGATTTTTCTGAGACTTGCCCGAAGGTATACTTTTCCTCTTTTACTGTGCAAAGTATTACAGTTGTATGGTTGTGAGTGTTTGCGTACCTGTACTGTAGAATTTGTAACTTGGCCTACGGAGCTCAGAATTAGACGTGCAGGTACCCGTTTCGAAGGTCTTGACGCGACGCTCGCTGCGATATTTTTATTGGAATTTTCTGGGCATTTTCAGCAGGTGAAAATTTCACATTAAGAGGACTGTTCACCGCAGATTTGTAAACTTGAATTTTTGTGGAAATTAAGTGTAACTTTGGAATGTATTTTGTACCCAGGATGTATTGAGCACTGTTGGCTTGGTGGATGTACTGCTATATCTGTTTCTGGGCATTCTTAGCTGTACGACCTTGAATAGTTGTGCACTTTCAGGTGGCTGGCCCTGTCTCCAAAATTGATGGAATGTGCATTAAATCTGCTATAGTAGGACCATGCATAATAATGAATTCTTGTTCAGCATGCTAGAATGTAGGAACTGCTATTCCTTGTATTACCTGATGACTTTTGTCATCTCCTTGCTTTCTATCATCTGTTAAATTATTATTATCTTAGAACTTTACCTAGCGCCCCCGTCATATGCAGTATGTTCAGCAAGACTGTAGAAAACTCCAACTTGGGCTAGGTTTATTTTGCTTTAGACATCCACACTTCTTTTCTTTCCTGGACATAGTGTTACTCGCCCGGGTAGTGGGCCAAGTGGTCGAGTTTCTTTTAGTGTGGGATGCATTTTACACTCGTGCTTGGGAGTAGAGTGGAGTTTGGTAGATGTAGTTGATCGATCATCCGTGGCGGGAGCCGTTTGGGTAGACGGCGGTCCCGAGATATTTTATTTTCTTGTTTTATCTGTCGCCGCTGTGTTAGTGGCAGCGGTATATCAGTGTTAGCAGGACCTTAAACCCAGTACCTTTTTTGGACACACATATGATTTTAGTCAACTAAATGTTTTTCTTCCAAGCATCGTAGGGTCGCCTGAGTCCGTTCTTGTTTGATTGGACGAAGGCATTAGCTCTTCGAGGTTTGGATATAAAACTTGTTTTCAACTGTTTTTCCTAAAAGAGAACTAAAAATCATTAAATATGGATTTCTCCCAGATCAAATAGCTTTTAGTATGAAATGTCATATTTTTCCTATAAATGAACCACCCGAGATGATTCGAGTGGTCTGGGTTCTAAGGTCTGCCTTTTTCTTGGGACGAGAACAACGAGAGGCTATGCCTAGAGCCTGTTCTTGTTTGATTTGGGTTGTAGGTTCTAGTCTTTCGAGGTTCCCGGACCTTTCATTGTGTCAGTTGTGGAGTTTATTCTATCAGGGAGTCTGCATGTTGGACGTTGAGGCCTGTTTGGCCTGTTGAGATAGTTTCTCGCAGTGGATGCGATGCTTGGCCTGTTTGGCCTGTCGAGACAGTTTCTCGCAGTGGATGCGATGTTTGGCCCGATGAGGCAGTTGTTCGCTGTGGATGCGACTTTGTGCTATGAGTTGGTGGAGTTGCTTGTGACTTGAGATTTCGAGAGAGCTGATCAGCTGAGTCGTCGAGAGTGCTCCGATCGTTGTGCGAGATGTTTGAGGATCCTGAGTTTGTTTCGTTCAGAGCGTGAGTGTGGATTCTGACTATAGCCTGCAGTGCCAACTCGACAGAGTGCACGGATACCCTTGTCCTCGTTGGGGTCGCTCCCCTCGAGTGCCACGTCCGGGGTGGGTCTGCACTTTGGTATCGCGACTTGTCGACGCCGTCCCTCTGACTGAGCCAGTCTTGGCAGTTACGGACACAGTCCCTCTGGCTGAGCCAGTTTTGGCAGCTACGGACATACCTACGGTAGACCCGTCCTGTTGAGGATGTGCGGCAGTAGGTAGGCGCAGGTTTGAATGGACCCGAGGAGGCAGTCAGGTAGATTGGGTGATCTGAGTTGAGGGATAGTAGATGCATCATGTTATCGTCTGTTCCACTTTTTGAGCATTTTGATAGCGGCATTGTAGCTGTAGAGTTATTCATTTCCAGCTCTTTTCTTCAGTATTTCATTTGTTACAGCATGCCTCTAGTAGAATTAGTGGGCAGACCGTTGGGCTTGTTGACGGCACCCACTGAGAACTACTGTGGGATGTAGTTCTCACACCCGTCGTTGTGTCTTTTTTCCCAGGGACGTCTGCTCCTGTTCCTGTTGCTCCAGTTGCTGCTTCTTCAGATCGAGGTGAGGGAGTCGTGAGCTAGATCCCTACCAATCGTCGTCCAGAGAGTAGATGTACCCTTATTATTTTGAGAGTTATTGTTTGAGAGACTTATAGCGAGGGATAGAGTTGTACTTTCCTTTATTGCTGAGAGAGACTTCTGTATTTTGGTGAGGATTTGGATTGTATCAAGTGGACTTGTAATTATTTTATTTATTTCAGCTTTTACTTCCAGCTCTGATATCTGTTTAGTATAGCATCTTTCTTTTGCAGGTTAGACGCTTCGTCTATACGGGGTGCACCGTATCGACGGCGGATCTGTTAGCGAGCCCGGGTCGCAGTTTCGACCCCGGGGCGTGACACAAGTCATATAAGTGCAGCTTTGTAGAACTGTTTTTGGAACTTGTGCTCCAATTCGTCACAATCTCGAATAGAATTGGGAGGTAAGCTCCTATACCAAATAAATGCCGTTTTAATTAACGAGATATTAAATAATCTGAGTTTTAGGTATGGATCAGCGGCCACCTCTCTACACTTGGCTGTGAACCAAGCACGTCAATCATGTTTTTAGTTTATTCTTCCAAAACCTATCAAATTTCGACACCTTCCAGTTGGTCGAATAAAATATGCTCTGTATCTACATTTGTAGGATACGAAGACCTGAACACTGGTTGCATAGCCGATCTGACCTCTATGTTAAGTGTGTTTCTCATTATTTCTTCAGTCTGAGCATGTAGCTCAGCATTCCCTACCGAAGGAGCAAGAACCGCCGAGTGGGCATGTATTCAAGTTAAGAGGTGGCTATGGAATTTGACCCACCTGATTCTGAGCAGATCCTAAAATCGGACCCTATCCCCCAGCTCTCATGCCTCCGATTTAGGGCTGATAAGCCGATAGAGGAGGAGCAAGGGCTAAACCCCAAGCAGCATCTAGCTGATGGCTGATGGTTGTACTCATTGACCTGTATCCTGCTCGAAATAGGGCCATTTGCAGTTGCACTGCCCCTGCGGCTGTGCGGCCTGGAATGGCGTAATTTGCAGCTGCACAATTCCTTGTGATTATACAACCGCCATAATTGGCATCCCTAGGGTCGGTTGTACTGACGTATTTATCGTGAGAGGTCCCTATGGACTATTATTTTGTTACTCGTTCCGAGCTAACAGCTATCCGATCCGAGCGATATTTTCATTCGAGGCCGCTGTAGCGGCCAACACTGTGTCTAAATGTGTGTTATTCAGTTGATTATTTTAGTCTAGCGTATGCAATATTTTGGTCATTTGCTCAAGAACATCTACTAGAGTTGGCTATTGTTGAGTCGATCGTCCGCTAGTCTCTAGTGCCTCCGGTAGTGTTGTAGATTACTAGTTGGCATTCCCAGCACTACCGGCTTGGTCGTCCCCTTAAGACTTGGGGATGATTCTATTATAAAAACTCAAGCTATTGTCCTCAGCCATTGGGAATATGATTGAAATTAGATTGGTATTTACTTGAGTGTCCAACCGGGCGTGCTAAAATATTATTGAGTGCGAATCGAAGTTGGACCACCGTGTGCGTTTGATCGTCGATCAACTCTTTGTTAAGGAATTTGTGTTGGCGTATTTCGTGAAAGTGTTTAAGTCTTGAAGATTGAAGATGAAGATGTTTGGATCATATACCTCAATCTCAAGATAGAAGAATTCAAAAGGATCAGGTACGTTTAACTAAATATTTTTGGTGATCCGAATACTTCTTATAGTGTAGAAACACTTGGAAGAATTTTTAATTGCATAAATCAAAAACTGGACATGGGACATGTTCAGGATCCAGATCGGGCATCACAGTCCAGACCCCGAACATAGGTTAGTTCATGCGCAATTTCAGTCCGGACCCCGAACGTGGAATTTGCAGGAATTGCATGAACAGTCCGGACCGTGAAAATTTCAGTCCGGATCCCGAATGTCCTCTTTTCTGGAAAAAGTCTGTTTCGCTGAAACAGTCCGGACCGCCAATTCCAGTCCGGATCGCCGTCCTGTAAAATTCCAGAAAAGGTTAGTTTTTGATCCTTATCTTCTTCCAATGGTTTCTAACCTATAAATAGACCCTATGATTCATTTTTAGGGTAACGAAAAAAAAAGCCGAAAGAAAAATCCACATATAGAGAAGAAAGAAAATCAATAGATTTAATTCTATGTTTCTTCATCTATATTGATTAATTTGATTTTAGATTTTCTAAACTTAGATTTTGAGTAGAATCAAATTAATGAATACTTAGATGGTATTTCCGATCTATTTCTAATCTAAGTATTCGGCGGATTATCACCACCCAAAAACAACGATTTACCCCAAAATCGGCGCGTGGACTCGCGTGGCCTTGTGGATTCAAGGTGCAACCGCTCTCGTGGATTCGGAGCGAGGTACGTTCCTGGATTCGAAGCGTGCTACTGGGTGAAGACCGTGGATTCGGTCGGACGTCGTGGACTCGACGTTGGACGCTGTGGATTCGGCGTTGGGCGCTGATCGTGGATTCGAGAAGCGTTGTGGAGCGAGCGGAGAAGATCTACTAGGAGCGTATGGAAAAGGTTGAGTCGTCTGTGAGTACGGTACATCACCTTGTACGTGTTTTAATTCTAGTGGATTTCGCCGTGTTATCGGTCCCGTGGTTTTTTACTCCGGTTTGGAGTTTTTCCACGTAAAAATCTTGCGTGTTATTTTTTTTTTCCGCATTGGGTTTTATTGCGCAATGATTTTTGAGTGTTTATTGTTTACACCTATTCACCCCCCTCTAGGTGTTTTTTCCCCTATTTAGATCCAATTAATACATAACCCAACAAGTGGTATCAGAGCGGGAATAGGGTTGTAAACAATGGTTGAAGGTGGAAACATCAATCGACCCCCTTTCTTTGATGGAACAAATTATGCGTACTGGAAAGTACGGATGAAAGCCTTTTTAATTTCCATCGACGAAAGGGTGTGGCAATCAATTGAATTAGGATGGTCTAATCCAACTGAAATTATTGCTGATGTTCGCACCTTAAAACCTAGGTCGAAATGGACCAAGGAAGAGATTGATTCATCTTCTTACAATGGCAAAGGAATTAATGCTCTATTTAATGCTTTGTCACAAACTGAGTTCTCTCGCGTCTCGGCATGTGAGACTGCGAAAGAAATCTGGGATGTTCTTCAAGTTACGCATGAGGGAACTAACCTTGTGAAGATTCAGAAACTGCAAATGCTTACGAGCAAGTTTGACTCTATTTCTATGGCAGAAAATGAATCTTTCACAGACTATTACACACGATTGCAAGACATCGTGAACTCATGTGCTAACTTGGGAGAGAAGATTCCAGAATTTAAAGTTGTAAGAAAGATTTTAAGAACTCTTCCTGAACGATTTCGCCCAAGGTTACAGCCATTGAAACAATTAAACACCCGGACGAAATGCGTGTAGAAGAATTAGTTGGTGCACTTACAAACTTATGAAATGACATTTCCTACTAACTATTCTTCTGGAAAAGCATCCTCTTCTAAGTCTTCAGGTTTTGCATTGAAATCAACTAAAGAAGAAGACGCGGATTCATCCTCCTCAGACGATGACGAGAACCTTTCTATGGAGGACTTTGAGAAGCAGCTCGCTCTCTTGACAAGGAAGTTTCGCCGCAACTTTCGAAGGGGTAATTCAAGCAAAACTCCATCCTTCGGAAAGTCGAAGAAAGGCAAGGGTTCTTCAAGTTACAAGTCAAGAAAGCAAGAGAACTTCTCAAAGGATAAGAAAAGTCTCAGGGACAAGTACAATGCTTCAAATGTCGAGGCTACGGCCACATTGCAACGGAGTGTCCCAACAAGAATCCGGCAAAGAAGAAGGCGATGCAAGTCGTCACTTGGGATGACAACTCAACGTCAAATGAGTCATCTTCAAGTGATGAAGAAGACAACGCAACGGCATTCCACGCGTCCACATCTTCACCCTTCATGTGCTTAATGGCAAGTACATCCGATTCATTGTCCAACTCCTCCCATGTTGAAAAGAATGCAACGGACGACGAATCGAGTAATTCGAAGGTGAAGATTTTGCTCTTGCCTACCATAAGCTTTTGAGGGATTCAAAGAAATTGGCAAAGCAAAACCGGAGTTTGAGAGGGAGATTGCAGGATCTCGAAGAAGAAGCAAAAAGGGCAACTTCTCTCTCAAACGCTCTTGAAGTGGAAAGGGATAACCTGATCAAGACAAATGTTTCCCTTCAAGAGAAAAATGAGCATTTCGAGAAGGAACATGTAAAAATGGTGGATAAAGCGAATTACTTCTTGAAGCTCTACAACGAGGCTCGACAGGAAAAATTGGAAATGACAAAGACCATTTTCCAACTCAAGGATGACTTAAAGCGATTTTCTTCTGGAAGGAGTAAGTTGGACAAGCTTCTTGGTCTTGGTCAAACAAATCGGTTCGGCCTCGGATACACTCAAACTGGAGACAGTCCAAGTTCGAGTGGACAGTTTTTGTGCCTCAGTCGGTATCTCCTCCTCCGACACCGGAATTCACGACAAGCAACGACAACAAGCCTACTTCATTCTCTTCGGGTTCGTCAAGAACTAAGGTATGTTTTCGTTGTGGTTTTTCAGGGCACATAAGGAGAAATTGCAAGATGGGAGCCAAACGCTCATCTCAAGCACTTCTTGCAACGACTACCAAAAAGGTGATTCCTCAGAAATCAAATGCAAATCATTCAAAGGAAAAGAGCCTTGGTAGTTCACCGCTCAAGACGACATCATCAAGGAGCAGCAATCAATCAAACAAGACGCTTTCACCTAGGAGAATAACTTCACGACCATTACCAACGCAGTCCAAAAAGGTTTGGGTGCGCAAAGGTGAAATTTTTCCTTGTCTTGTTACTAATATTTCCTTGCATGCATATGATAATTCGTCTTGGTATCTGGATAGCGGGTGTTCCCGTCACATGACCGGTGACAAAAACTGTTTTCAAAATTTTGAGAAAATCTCCGGAGGACTTGTCGTTTTCGGAGACGGTCGGTCTTCCAAAATTGTTGGAAAAGGAACAGTAGCTATTCCAGATGGCCCGGTTCTGAATAATGTGTTATTTGTTGAAGGCCTTAAGACTAACCTCATTAGCATAAGTCAACTTTGTGACAATGGTTTTTCAGTTAATTTTTCATCTGATGAATGTGTTGTAACTGATAAGGACCATGTTTTCTTTTTAAAAGGGGTTAGATCTGAAAACAATTGTTATGTTGTTCCTAATAAAATTTCTGAAAATGTAACCTAGCCTCTTTGAATAATGAAACACTTTGGCATGAAAGGCTAGGTCACATAAATTTTAAGGAACTTGCTAGAATTTCAAACAAAGACGTGGTCAAGGGGGTTCCTAAACTTTCACTTAAACAAAACATTGTGTGTGGCGGTTGCCAAAAGGGAAAACAGTCTAGGACTGCACACAAGAACTTGAACCACATTGGTACAAAACGGCCTTTGGAACTTTTGCACATGGATTTAATGGGGCCAACTCGTCAACCATCTTTGGGAGGTAAATGGTATATTTTCTTATTGGTTGATGATTTCTCTAGATATCTTGGGTAGCATTTTTAAAAGAGAAAGCTGATACTTTTGATTCTTTTCACGAGATTTGCCATCGTATTATGATTGAAAAGAATGAAAAGATTACTCGTGTTAGAAGTGATAGAGGTGGAGAATTCATAAATTCTAAATTCATTGATTTTTGCACTTCCAACGGCATTAAACATGAATTCTCAGCACCCTATACACCTCAACAGAATGGTGTAGTCGAGCGCAAAAACAGGGTCGTACAGGAGATGGCACGTGTTATGCTTCATAGCCGGAATTTACCGTTATATTTTTGGGCTGAAGCGGTGAACACTGCTGTCTATGTAATTAACCGCGTGTATTTGCGCCCGGGGACTTTAAATACACCATATGAACTATGGTTTTGTAGAAAACCAAATATCAAATATTTTCGTATCTTTGGGAGTCGCTGTTACATTTTACGTGACCGCGAAAATCTTGGAAAATTTGACTCTCGAAGTGACGAAGGGATTTTCATGGGTTATTCTACAAACAGTAGAGCATATCGAGTATTTAACTTGGAATCTAAGACGATGGTAGAATCGATAAATGTTAAAGTAGATGAAGCTTTTCACTTTGCATCTGAAAAATCTACCCTCGATATCTCTCTTGATGATGATACACCTGCTAATGCATCTTCTAATAACAATTCTTTCGATAATGATGATGCATCTAATGGTTCTTCAAGTTTATCTGATGTGCAGGAATCATCTCATGTACCTCCGAGTACTCCGTTACCTCAAACGTTACGCATCTCCAAGGATCATCCTGAATCGAACATTATTGGAGACCCACAAGAAGGAGTCAGAACTCGGAGACAATTGGTTTGTGGATTCGCTTGTTACGTATCCATGATAGAACCAAAGAATGTCAATGAAGCTCTTCATGATGACTACTGGATTGAAGCAATGCAGGAAGAGCTCCATCAATTTGAGCGAAACAAAGTCTGGGAATTAACGAAGCCTCCGAAGCAACACAATGTGATAGGTACTAAATGGATTTTCAAGAACAAGAAAAATGAGGATGGTACCATCATCAGGAACAAAGCACGTCTAGTTGCTCAAGGCTACTCTCAAATAGAAGGTATAGACTTTGATGAAACTTTCGCCCCTGTAGCTAGACTCGAGTCCATTCGTATCCTATTTGCTATTGCTTGTCATTTTAAAATAAAATTATTTCAAATGGACGTTAAGAGCGCGTTTTTAAATGGGTTTTTAAATGAGGAAGTTTATGTGGCTCAACCGAAAGGTTTTGTAGACCATAAACTACCTAACCATGTTTTTCGATTGAAAAAGGCTCTTTACGGTCTGAAACAAGCACCGCGAGCATGGTACGAAAGGTTGACTAAGCACCTTTTGGAGAAGGGCTATACTCGAGGGGGAGCTGACAGGACTCTCTTTGTGAGGCATTATCAAAATAACTTCATTGTCGCACAAATCTATGTCGATGACATTGTATTTGGTGCAACGAGAGATAATGATGCTTCTAAATTCGCTGAAACCATGGAAAGCGAATTTGAGATGTCCATGATGGGCGAATTGACATTTTTTCTTGGATTGCAAGTTAAACAAAGTGATGAAGGCATTCATCTGTGTCAATCCAAGTATGCAATGGAGTTGGTCAAAAAGTTTGTTTAGAAAATTCTAAAGATTTTCCGACTCCAATGGGAACTAGCCATAAGGGATTAGGAAGTGAATCACTTAGTGAGAATGTAGACGAGAAACTTTATCGAAGTATGATTGGAAGTCTACTTTACCTCACGGCTAGTCGCCCGGACATATCCTTTAGTGTTGGGATTTGCGCGAGATATCAATCAGCACCAAAGGAGGTTCACCTGAAAGCGGTGAAACGGATCATCCGGTACATCAAAGGAACAATAAATTTCGGAATTTGGTATCCTATGGGAACAAGTCTTGATATTGTTGGATATTCAGATGCCGATTGGGCCTGGATGATCGGAAAAGTACGAGTGGTGCATGTTTTTATCTTGGCCATTGCCTTGTTGCATGGCATAGTAAAAAGCAAAACTGCATTGCACTCTCGACTGCCGAAGCGGAATATATTTCAGCGGGTAGTTGTTCAACCCAACTCATTTGGATGAAAAGTGTGTTGAGCGACTTCCGAATTTCAGCAACTTCGGTAACCATTCTATGTGACAACACTAGTGCTATAAACATTTCCAAAAACCCTGTGTTGCACTCAAGAACAAAACACATTGAACTTAGATATCATTTTCTTAGAGAGCTAGTTGAATCAAATATTCTTCAACTTTCATATATCTCAACTGAGGATCAATTAGCTGACATTTTAACAAAACCTTTGGATCAAAAACGATTTATTCATTTGCGTAAGGCAATTGGAATGCTTTCCTTGAAATAATCTCTTTTTGAAACCAATGCTTAGGTTAGGTTTTGTTTTTGTGTTTTTGTTCTTTATCTATGTTTGTACATAGGACATTAATTGAGCATTAGTTATATTGACTTTAACTGCATCCTTTTATGCATTTAGAAATTTATTATGCTTTTGATATCATAATAATTCAGTTGATGCAATGATCATTTATGTCAATTAAGTCATCTTTTAAGTGATCAAAGTCAATTTCTCTCTCAATGATCTCTTGGTATAGTTATTATCTTATTTGACTATTTAGTCGAGTATGAATTCGAGATCAATTTTTGGTTGAATACCTTATATCTTAAATAATTGATAGCCAATTGAGGGGGAGTCAAAGAAAAGTGTTATGCTCAAAAGATGTGGAAAGAGTTACATCCCAATGAGGAGTGTGAAAACTACCACCACATGGAGGAAAGAGCTACCACCTCGGTCGTCCGAGTACTGTGTGCAGCTACCACATGTATACCAAGCATGGTTTTTCAAATATGATTAAATAAAATGCATATTGAAATACTTGACTCTGTCAAATTTCAAGGTTGGTATAAGGTGGAAATTTTAATGAAAGATGCTCAAAGAGCCACTCTCTTCAACAGATTGTCTAGATATATTATCTAACTTATTTGGGATTTCAAACATCTATTGATCTTGGTATTTCATTTTCTTTACCAAATTGATGATTTGATAAAGGCATTACTCATAAGATCATGTTAGATGTGATTGAAGTTGTTCAACTTTAAGGGATTTAATTTTTATAAATTTTCGTTTCATTATTTGGATATTTTTGATAGATTTTGCATAATCTATTTCTTGTTGTATGAAACGATGATTTTGTTTAAAGTTGATACACAAAAGTGCTTACAATCTTTTTCTGGATTTTCTGGAATTTTTCTGAATTTTTCTGAAGAAAAAGTTTGGAGCCGGTCCGGACTGGGCAAGCCGATCCGGATCCCGAACGCAGGAAATCCTGCGGGTAGCCGATCCGGACTGGATTCTTCGGGCAGTCCGGACCGCGGCTAGGGTTTTATATAGAACAAAAGGGTTTTGAATTTTCTTTACTTCAATCTTTTGTTTCTAAGCCTCCAGAGCTTCTCTCTCTAGAAATCAAAGATCTTGGAGCCTTCCCAACTCAAAGTCTTCGAATCAAAGTAAGTTTTTTGATCAAAATCTCGGTTTTTCACAGTTTTTCATGTTTTTGCTCAAAACGTGAAAAAATTTGTATCTTTTTCGTTTGTGAATGGTTTTTGATCAAATTTCTTTTGAAATAAGAACTCTGGGTAGATTAGTTTTGATTATATGCTAGGTTTTCTCATGATAAACGAATTTTTGGGCTTCGATTTCAAAAATTTCGGTTTTAGGGCATATTTTGAGAATTTTTGAAAATCATGGAATTGATCTATTTTTAAAATTCTTTTTGCAAAACTAATTTGATCCCTAATCTCTCTATACGATAATGATTGTTTGGGTACAATTTTTCAAATTTTTGAAAATTAACAATTTTTTTTTCGTGTTTTTGAGTTGTAACTCACAGAACTCTTCTCTCACAAAGAACAGCAGCAATGGAGTTTGCATGGATAATCTTCCTTCTGGTTGCAATGGTGCACACGAGAGCGACCAATAAATTGAAGAGAGCGAAGAAACCTTTTCGAAAAGGAGAATGTGTTCAACTTGAAGATTCAGAGTCTGAACCAGAAAAGGATGAAGTAAATTGGGACGAATTAATGAATGAGGAAGCGACGCCCGCTAAGTCAACGCGGAAGACCTCCGACACATCAAAAGGAAAAACTGCCTTGGATAAAGGAAAAGCACCAATGACTTCACCATCCATCTCGGTGAAAAGGAAAATACTTGCTCGACGCTTTGGACCAGCGCGAGATGTTGAGATTAACGAACCAATAGCTCCTGATTCTCCGTCTCGCTTGGAAGAAGTGTTCGTTAATACTGACCGTCTTAGGGCATTTGAACATCGAGAATGCATCGGAGAAAGACATGTCAATATTGGTGCTCTTCGAGATCACTCACCGGAATTCGGGACTCTAATAGAACAAGCCAATCTTATTCAAGTTTGCAGATTCCCTGAATTGCTTGGATATTGTTTGCATCGAGTGAGAACTTTTTACACAAATGCAAGACATCTTCAGGAAGATGAACACGGTTCTATACAGTTTTACACGAACATCCGAGGGACAAGACTCAAGATAACTCCGCAGTTAATTGGGGAAGTCTTAGGGATGCAAGCGTGCAGATCGGGGATTAACTACTTAACTGGCAGAAGTTTGACGAATGCCTTGTGGCAAACTGTTATAAAGGAAATTTGTTTGGACGACACTGAATCAACGGAGAAATCTGTTAAGTCCAAACAACTCCGACTTGAATACCGGTTTCTCAACTTCATCACGTGTTATAACATTCTCCCTAACATGCAGACAAAGGTTGTGAGATGGGATCGAATGTTGTTTTTATATCTCCTAGGTCATCCATCCGAGGCAGTGGGATTGAACATGAACATCCCTTATATTATCTGGAATAAAATGTCTAGATATGTTGAGCATCCTCATCCTTCCGAAAGACTTCCTTTTCCATTGATCATTATGAGGATCTTGAAGAAGTTTCAGATTGACATCAGCTCAACATCATATCAACACTGCTTAGGCATGATAAATGAATCCACCATTGTTAAGTCTCTTCATAAACTACCTCATGTCACTCCAACTCTTTCATCCAGAAAGAAACCTTGCGTCGGTACCTCTACATCTCCGTCACGGCAAGCACCCGCGCCAGATGATGACGCATCGGTCACCTCAATTTATAAGCAGCAACAACGCTTATCTTTTGAACAAGAGCAGATCACGAAAGAACAGAGGCGAATTTCAGAGGAACTTGAGATCATCACGGCATCCCAAATCACATTGACTAAGACAGTCTCCTCGATGAAGAAGTTCATGAAGAAAATGTTTTCGAAAATGGGATGTAGTGCCTCAGATGAATCAGACCCAGATGATTGATTTGTGCTCTAACTTTCATCTTTTTGTGCAGGCTTTTAGTTTCTTTTTCTTTTAGTTTTAGTTCTCACGTTTGTCTTATTTTTGGAACTTTTTAACTCTCCTTACATTTTGTAATTTTGGCTTAGTTTAGTGACAAAAAGGGGGAGAGAGATGAGAACTTTTTGAACAATGCTTGTGAGAACTTGAAACTATGAAGGTAAGTATAACTTCAACTTTTGGTTTTTTATATTGAGATTTGATGCATGCCTCAGCTAACTATTCGACTAACTATTTGGGTATGTAATATAACTAACAAGTTGATGTTGACTAACAATTTCTGTGACATTTGAATTTTTACTGCTTAAAAGATATGTCGATTTTTGATTGTGAGTTTCTTTCATATCTGAATTTGCAAATGTCATGATGAGTATAAACTCTATCTCTGTGTTTGGTTTTGTATGTTAAAATTCTTGAGGTATCTAACGACTTTTGTTTGTCAAGAATGCTTTACTTTTGCAGAGAGTACAGATGTCTAAGTCTAGAGTCTGTTTTAGGAGTTTATCTCATGTATTTATCTGGATCTCCAATGTAAATTTTTGTTGTATGGTGATATCAACAAAAATATCTTTTTGAATTTTCTTGAGTGGATTTGTGTTTTGTCACGAAACCGCCAAAGGGGGAGATTGTTACGGAATTTGAGTTGGCGTATTTCGTGAAAGTGTTAAGTCTTGAAGATTGAAGATGAAGAAGTTTGGATCATATACCTCAATCTCAAGAAAGAAGAATTCAAAAGGATCAGGTACGTTTAACTAAATATTTTTGGTGATCCGAATACTTCTTATAGTGTAGAAACACTTGGAAGAATGGTTGAATGCATAAAAATCAAAAACTGGACATGGGACATGTTCAGGATCCGGATCGGGCATCACAGTCCGGATCCCGAACATAGGTTAGTTCATGCGCAATTCCAGTCCGGACCTTAGGAATTTCAGTCCGGACCCCGAACGTGGAATTTGCAGGAATTGCATGAACAGTCCGGACCGTGGAAATTTCAGTCCGGATCCCGAATGTCTTCTTTTCTGGAAAAAGTCTGTTTCGCTGAAACAGTCCGGATCGCCAATTCCAGTCCGGATCGCCGTCCTGTAAAATTCCAGAAAAGGCAAGTTTTTGATCCTTATCTTCTTCCAATGGTTTCTAACCTATAAATAGACCCTATATTCATTTTTAGGGTAACGAAAAAAAGCCGAAAAAGAAAAATCCACATATAGAGAAGAAAGGAAATCAATAGATTTAATTCTATGTTTCTTCATCTATATTGATTAATTTGATTCTAGGTTTTCCAAACTCAGATTTTGAGTAGAATCAAATTAATGAATACTTAGATGGTATTTCCGATCTATTTCTAATCTAAGTATTCGGCGGATCATCACCACCCAAAAACAACGATTTACCCAAAATCGGCGCGTGGACTCGCGTGGCCTTGTGGATTCAAGGTGCAACCGCTCTCGTGGATTCGGAGCGAGGTACGTTCGTGGATTCGAAGCGTGCTACTGGGTGAAGACCGTGGATTCGGTCGGACGTCGTGGACTCGACGTTGGACGCTGTGGATTCGGCGTTGGGCGCTGATCGTGGATTCGAGAAGCGTTGCGCAGCGAGCGGAGAAGATCTACTAGGAGCGTATGGAAAAGGTTGAGTCGTCTGTGAGTACGGTAAATCACCTTGTACGTGTTTTAATTCTAGTGGATTTCGCCGTATTATCGGTCCCGTGATTTTTTACTCCGGTTTGGAGTTTTTTCACGTAAAAATCTTGCGTGTTATTTTTTATTTCCGCATTGGATTTTATTGCGCAACGATTTTTGAGTGTTTACTGTTTACACCTATTCACCCCGCTTTAGGTATTTTTTCCCCTATTTAGATCCAATTAATACATAACCCAACACTCTTGACTTGACCCTCTAAATACGCCTCGAATCAAGCGATCAAGTTGAGAAGGGATTAACTCAATTGGATTCTTCTTAGTCAAACACTTAGCTTACAGCTAAAGGAAGGTCGGATTAAAGAGTCGAGCCGTCTTTGTATTAACTTGAGAATAGAACTGATTACGGGGTAAAACTACTCCTATGAAAGCAAGAAGATTTTATTAGAAAAGTTGTAAAGAAAGCTGTAAACTTAGGCTAGAAAGCGATTAATACAGGGAATTGAAAGAAAGTAAAACACACTTGTCACTTCATTTGACGGGAGAAGGACCCTTCTTCAGAGGAAAATTCGCCTATTTATACTAGTGTGGATTCTTCTTGAGACTGTTTGCTATTTCGAGTAATGACGCATTACTCGGCCATGTTTCCTCCTAAAATTATTCACCATTTTGGGCAATGGTGCATTACTCGACAACGTCTGGCATTTATTGGTACAACTCTCGTTTTGCAGAGTGCATTTGGGCCAAAATCCCATCGGCCATGGGATCCACTCTCCACGATTTCAGCCATTTCTCGTCTAAAGCTCACTCGGGTTCTAGCATTACTTGCCTCTTGGTGTACCACGTGCCGCCTTTCGATTCATCTGATGTGGCGCCCCGACTTTTGCTAAAATGACAAAGTGCGGACAAGACAACCTAAACATGTTTAAAAATAAGATTAAAAGAGTTAGAGCAAGTTTGGCTCGAAGCAAAAGGCATTCAGACCAAAAGTGAGTTGAAAATAGAAATTAAAATGAATTTCGAAATGAAAATTAGCTTAAAAGAAACTCCGGTACAGTCAAAGTGGTTGTGGGTATGTTAGAGATGAATTCCAAGCATGTCGGAATGATCTCGTGGGGTGTAGGGTCTCGTGGAGTGAAAACACGTTTTTTGAGACGATGAAAATGTGAGAATTTGACCTTCGGGATCCGAACCTTTTTGAAAAAGTTCGGATCGTTTTAAAAAGTCCCCACCGTGTGAAGAAAGGACCGGACTATCTCAGTGCACAGAAAACCAACGTTCGGGGTCCAAACTTTTTCAGGAAAAAAGTTCGGACCTTCTTCGCGCAGAGTGTTTTGGACGTTCCGGGTCGGGACTTTTTTGGAAAAAAAGTTCGGACTTTTTCGGGCTGAAGCGTGAGAGAGTGGTAAATTTGTCATTTCTGATGGGGCCCAAATATATTGAATTTGATCATTAGTTCTTACGAAAAAAATCCAATCCGGTGATTTAGACTTAGTCTATATATCTTTTGATAAGTAGCTTGCTGACATCTTCACCAAACCTTTGTCACCTTCTCGATTCTCCATGGTGCGGGCCAATCTTCGCTTCCGACCAATGGATACTTAGCTTATGGGGGGTTGTTACAATATATTTAGTATTGTTTTATTTGTTGCTTTTTATAGTATAGATTTATATGGTATCTCTGGTTGTATTATTATTACTATAATAAGTTGGTATGTATACTATTTAATCTCATCAATACAACCCTAGAGGGCTATGCTCTTTTACCCTTCTTTCACTTCTAATAGTCCCACAGGAAAGAAAAAGCGTGATACACTTCTATATGATAGGCACACTAAAAATAATAACTAGGCTTCACTGTTTTGAGCTGGTGGTTTAAGCTCAATGAGTTAATTGTGCTAGTTGGTCGGGTTGTTATATGGAGTGTGTTGTGTTAGACATATATGACTAATTGACTGGTATAGTGTGAGCCACTTCGAGTAGGTGTGCTGCTAAGTGGATATGTTATTAAGATAAATATAGTAAAATAATCACTTATAGCGCCTTAAACAGTAGGTATGGTTATGTGTGCTGTGGACACCAAGGAAAAGGCTCGAATATTATTTGCATACTAGGCAAGTGGCCTTAGGATATTATGTGGTATCGGGCAATGGCCCGAGAATATGTGAGATAGTGCAACAATCCGCTATATATTAGTGATAGAAATGATATCGGTCTATTGCAGATATTTAGTATGTAGAGTGGAAATAGAATATTATACAATAAGTCAATGTGCGCTAAGTTCATGTAACATCTGTATATATATAAAAAAAAAGGAGTTAAATAAGAGAATAGGTAAAGAAGCGGAGAAGAGAAGGGTAAGGAAGTGAAGATAGTAAAGTAAACAGGAGAGGAGAAGCTTAGTCTGTAGAATCAGCCGATCCAATTGATGGTGGGTTCGGCGGCACCTCAGGTGTCTTCTTGATGAGTGACCGAGAGTTCCAACCTCGGGTACAACCACAGAAGGTGAAGACAAGAGAGCAATAGAGTAAGGAGGATGGTGTGTGAGCAAAGAAGGGAAACATACTCCAGAATACTCTGAAAGGGGAAAGAGGAAGCGTGCTCTAGAAAACTCCAGAAGGGAAGGAGGTAGGGTGCTTTGGAAGACTCCGAATAGAGCCTAGCAAGGAGATCGAGGAGTCTGTAGCGGAGGAGTTAAAGCGATTCCATAGGCTCCTCAGGGGGTTACAGTGGAGGGTTATCGGGTGCCAACCATGGGCAAATAACCCCTACGCCTATACAAGAGGCCCAGGTTTAAGCAGTGGAAGGCCCATCTACAACCCATTACAGAATTGTCCAATTTCACTTTAACCCCTATTTCTTGCTGAATTATATTTTTTCCATAATAACCACATATAAATAGCTATAGTGTAACATAAACTAGTTAGAAAAATTCAAATTCAATCTCCTCAAATCCAATATCTCTCTCTTCTATCTCCTTTTTGCTCTCTCTCTCTCTCTCTCTCTCTCTCTCTCTCTCTCTCTCTCTCTCCTTAATCATGTTCATCCACCTTTGTTGCACCATTCCCTCTTTAAGTTCCGTCGCCATCATTAGAAGCGCAGAGGAGGAATTCAATAAGAAATTGAACTGAACATTATTGTAACCATCCAAATCTCAGAGTATTTTCATCATTGATGGTTGTTATTCTATTCTAGCTCAAACCTAAGCTTAGATCAGTCACCCAGGTATCTTAATCCTCATCGAAGCTATTTGGATCTCCAATAATTCCACCATCGATGGTGCTTCTCAGATTGGGACATTACAGTTCAGTATCTTGGGACGTCAAGATTTAACCCTGCCAACAGACAGAGTTCGATTAGATCAGATACTAGTGTTTATACACCTGATGACACTTACCAATGTACGGACAAGGTGTTGAAGGGCTAGCATACATTGTATAGGTATACTATGCTTGGTGACTCTTCATTCAGATCAGTTGGTTGGTGTACGCCTGATGATAAATGTCACAATAAATGCAGAAGAAGAGAGGTACATCTAGATAGTATTAGTGATGATGAATAACATACGCCTGATAATTTATGTTTGATATGCGTTGAGACGAAAATTTTTCGCCACTTGAGGAAGCGACACGTGGCGTATACCATCGCCTAAAGGTATCGGTCGATAAGAGAATGAGTCAACAAAGAGGGAACCGCGTCTTGATTAAGACCGGTCTTAGTAGTGTAAGAGTGCAGCACGCGACATACGCCATTCGGCCAAAGGCATCAGCAGACGGGAAAAGCGGTCGAAACAAGAAGGTCATTGTCTTATCCAGGATCGACTTCGACTGAAGACGAATACCAGACCAACCCCAGTCGAGCGACGAAGAAGGCAAAGTCAGAGTCAATTATCGGCTGCTCGAGCCGAAAAAAGCCTTTGAAAGGAAAGAGTGCAAGATTTGGGCGCAAATCTCGTAACTAATTCTGGAACGGCAAGCAGCGCCTAGCATTGAAAAGCGCCAAAGATCACATTTCGGCGCGGGGATGAACTTGGACGGAAAAATGTCTACCATTCTATTTGAGGAAGTTCGACTCAAAAGAAAGTAGTTGAGGAATGTAAGATAATTCTCCCCAAATCACGCCGATTATTCAAATTGGTAATTATATGCATGGTTCGGAAGTGTATAAATACTCGAACCATCGAAGAGAAAGTGATCCTGCAACCTCGTAAGCCAGTGACTATCCCTATTTTTTCATATCTTTCATATTTGTATTTACTACTTTCCTAGATAATCTTTACCGTAATTTTTAGAAGTAGATTAACTTGCAATCGGCTACCAGTTACTCTTATAACCCCACTCCAATCAATACAAATTTCTAATCGGGTACTTAGCTGTGTCAAATCTTTGTCTCCATATTCCGGTTCGGCTATTATAGGTCGAGCTTTCTCTACCTCTACATTCCGATTCGCCTAATTATTTAAGCCAGACGGTCGCGAGAGTTTGATTGAGAATAATCTGGCTGAACGGATCCCACTCAGCCCGATCGCTTGATCCATTGGCACGTGGCACATCACATTTCGAGGGTCACCCCACTGGGCCGATCGACGACCGAACCCGATCAACGGTCAGCGCAATATTTTCGGCCTCAATAATATATAATGACGAGCTATTTGAAGTAATGTGGTAGAGAGCACAAATGGGTGGTATGGATATAGAGATGATATTTAGGTTACTGAGTCGGATTGTTGGGTCCAGTCAGCTGATTGAGAGTTTTATATTATGGGCACCGGGCATGCCATGGCATAGCATTTAGTACATAGTGCATGGCAGGGTTACCTTGGATTCCTCTCAGTACTGATCAATTGATTTATTGAATTCCTAATTGTAATATCCTCTCTCTCTCTCTCTCCCCCTTTTGTTTACTTATTTCTGTAGTGGCGATTAACTCTTTTTGATCATGTGCAAATGATCATCTGGGTCTTGCATGTGCCCAACGTTTTGCAGGTAGAATTGGATAGTATACTCGTGCGGACTATGTGGTGAGGTGACACAGTTACAAGTAGCTTGCACTTAGTTTGGTTCTTCATATTGCTTGACGTATAATATTGTTGCATGTATGGTTAGTTATTTTGTCGCACAACTCAGATTAACCCCCTTGATAAATATATAGATTTCTCTCACTCAGCACCTTGCAACTTATACGATTCAAATTCAAATTTGAGATTTGAATCATATGAATTTTCGGTGGTGACGACTCGAACTAGGAAATGGTTTTGATCATGAAAATTATAAAATAATTATTTTGCAAAATCATTTATAAAAAAGCAAAAGAAAAAAGAAGTTAATTAGGTTCACACAATCACTTTATTTTTCAGTTCTCATGGTTACTTACCAAAATTGAATAAAAATGAATAAGAATTTTATAGTTTGAAGCCTTACAAAATTCTATGCACAATATGTAATCAAAATAGTTGTATAATTAGTATTTTTGGTTGAGAAGATAGCTTTATTGACTTATTAAATAATTTTAGAATGTCTAAATGTGAAAACTAAAAATTCTAAGCCTCCGTCGGCAAAAAAAAAAAAAAAAAAAAAAAAAAAAAAAAAAAGAAAAAAAGTATAGGTCTAGAGGTCTTTTATGCATTTTTCTCTCAAACAAATTACTGAAATCCTACATTTCTCTACCTTAAAATTTAGCTGAGATACAAATAAACTCCCAATTAGAAAAAGTGGAAACGGTAGAAAATTTTTTATTTTTTTCCCAAATTAAATAACTTTATAAAAGAGATCCACTACTATTTACTATTTCTTTTTCCGTCATTTCTAAAATTAAAATGAATATATGCATGAAATGGTAATAAATTAGCAACAGTGCAAAATTAATTAGTATGTAAAGTGCAAATAAAGACACACGTCGGAGATTGTTTGCATTTTTAGCCTTACAGTTTTTAGAATATTGCTATTCATATAATCTATTCATTTAAAAATAAAAACTTATTCATTAATCATATTGATGTAATTAACAAAATTTACAAATACTTTTTTTTCTTATATTTTTTTTATGGTTAATTTTTTTAATACCCTCCCAAAAATTTATAATTTTATAATTTTTTTTCAAAATTGAAAAATATCGTAAGTGCTCCTTGTATACATAGAAAGGTCTAGGGTTTAATTTTATAAATTTTTCTCAAAATTGAAAAATATCATAAGTGCTCTTGTATACGTAAAGGTATTGGTGATAAAAAAAATAAAAAAAAAAAATTAAAAATTTAATAGGGTTTAAAGGTATTAATAATAGTCTAGAAGGATACTGGTAATAAATTTGGATATTTAGAGAAAAAAATTATTTATGATTTTTTTTATACACTAGAAACAGAATTAGGATGAAATAAATTTTACCCGTCATTTTAAAATGACGAGTGAAGAAAGTTCCATCCTAAGATGAGTGGGTGTGCATCGTACACTTCAAATAAGACGTACGAATAATATTATTTATTTTTTACCGAAAATGATTCTTGTACACACAAAAAAAATGTATATTTTATATTTTTTTTATTTTAGAATGGAATGAATTTTACTCGTCATTTCGAAATGATCAGCAAAAAATTTTCATTCTGGAATGAATGGATAGGATGCACTGGATGGATAGGATGTGTATCGTATACCCCAAATAAAATGTACGTTTAGTATTGCTCTATTTTTTACTTTTGAATGGATTTGTATAATATTTTGAAGTTTTAGAAGGATAATTTTGAAATTATCCCTACAATTTTCGGTATACTTTTGGGTAGCTTGTGGAGTGTGCGTAGTTTTCCTTCGGGCGCTCTTCTCTCGCGGAAACCTTATCTATCCTGGTGTCCCATTCCGTTGGCGACACGTGTCGTGACAACTGGTAACACACGCCACCCCTCCTACCCGAAACTTCCAGAAAAAAGACCGAACCGAAGCTTCTCGCACCCGCTTCCCCCTCCCCGCTACCCTCCGAACGACCGCATAGTGACTCTTCTATGCGACCGAATCATCTTCCTACACAGCCACTATCTTCGTCGCATCATTCCTTCCTCCGAGGCCAGAATGTAGGGCGACCCCCTCAACTGCACACTCGTTTCAACTAGCCCCCTCGCCATTAACTCTCTCTCCTCTTCTCTCTTTTTGGTCCAAAAAGGGGCTAATTGCTTCACTGTTCTCCTCTTCTGTTCCTTTTTTTTTTTTTTTTTTCTTTGTTTTTTCCCCAAATTAGATTGTTAACTTTGATTATTCGATTCAATTAAGTCCCGTCATTAAAAATATTATCACTTATGTTAATAAAAATTACGATATTCTATATTAATATTACCAAATTTTATAACCGGATGGTAATTTAGTTAGTTATATAAAAACTTAGTTAAAATAATAAATACTAAAGATTAGTAGGGACCAAAAGAGATAAAAAAAAGATTTTAGTTTGCAAAAACTTTTTCATTTAATTTTAACTTTTTGTTATAATGAGCATTTTAAACTATTTTGATAAATATCAACATTAATAGAAATAATTTTGTTGTATTTCACATGATTATTTTAGTTTCTAAACACCAAAACAAATTTAAATTTTCTTACAAAATGATCATTTTATATATTTTAATTACTCATTTATCTAGCTTACAAAACATAATAAAATATTATTTTAAATAATTATAAATTATATACATGCAATACATGTGAAAACTCATAAAATTATTTAAGTGCCAAACGGATATATGGGGTGTTTATTTTTTTGAAAAAATATGAAAAATATTTTTAATTTTTTTTATTTTTTAAAAGTAAAAAAAATCATTTTTTTCATAGTTTGTATTTTTCGAATAAAAAATATTAAAAGTAAAAAAAAAAAATCATAAATAATTATATAAATTTTGAAAAAAATATTGTTTTTAAAAATAAATAAATAAAAAAATATTTTTTCAACTAAAATAGTATTTTATAAAATTTTAAAAAACCAACAACCAACTTCTAGAAAATGAAGATGCAATTTCAAAATACCTGTTGTCGGGGGATCCTGGCGCAAATTTTACTGGAACCGAGCGGTGAGAGCAGCCCATAAGAAGAAGAAATGTTTTTCTAAAAACGTCCGCAGGAAAAACTTTATGAGGAAACTCCTCATATACGGGTGGTGGGTCGCCTTCTGCTCCTCCTCCTTTCCCTTTTACTACCCCTCTCTCTCTCTCTCTCTCTCTCCCAATTTCCCAACTCGTGCTCTCGCCTCCTCCCCACCATTTAATATTGCCCATCCGCAACGGAACCTTCTAGAAGTTTTTAAATCCTTCCTTCCCCCACCTTCTCCTGTCCCCTCCCCGTTTCTTCTCGACTCTTCGGAAGAAGACGACGAATCCCCTACGATCCGATCGAGGAGGAGGAGGAGGACGAAGAAGAAGAAGAAGAGATCGAGATCGAGATCGGTTTTGATCGGATCGGATCTCGCTGCGGCGGTGGGGGCGGCGGCGGCGGAGGAGGAGGAGGAGCGGTGGCGATGGCCCCTCCGCCGGTGCCGGAGCAGGCGGGGGAGTTGGCGGCGGGGGGCGGGCAGAGGTCGCTGCCGACGCCGTTCCTGACGAAGACGTACCAGCTGGTGGACGACCCTGCCGTGGACGACGTGATCTCGTGGAACGACGACGGGTCCACCTTCATCGTGTGGCGACCCGCGGAGTTCGCCCGCGACCTCCTCCCCAAGTACTTCAAGCACAACAACTTCTCCAGCTTCGTGCGCCAGCTCAACACCTACGTGAGCATCTTCTCCGTCCCCGGATCCGTCGATCTTGTAAATCTAAATCTCGTTTTGGCTTCTGATTGGGATTTGGCGTGGCTTCTTTTGACAGGGATTTAAGAAGATAGTGCCGGATCGGTGGGAATTCGCCAACGACTGCTTCAGACGAGGCGAGCGGGGCCTCCTCTGCGACATCCACCGACGGAAGATCGCCCCGCCGGGGGCGGGGGCGGGGGCGGGGGCAGCAGCGCCCTCGGCGACGCAGGTGACGGTGGCTGCGGCGGCGGCGATACCGGTGGCAGTGCCGGTGACCGGCGCGGGATCGACGACGATCTCGGGGGAGGAGCAGGTGCTCTCGTCGAACTCGTCCCCCGAGGCGGCGCCGCCGCCCCCGCCGCCGCAGCACCCCATGGCCGCGTCGGCGCCGTCGATGTCGGGATCGGGCGGCGCCGGGGATCTGTACGAGGAGAACGAGAGGCTCCGGGGGGAGAACTCGCGGCTCTCCCGCGAGCTCGGCCAGATGAAGAACCTCTGCAACAACATACTCCTCCTCATGTCCAAGTACGCCGCGACCCAGCAACCGGCCGCCGACTACGCGCCGCCGCCGCCGCCGGAGGAGGCTCCGATGCTAGAGCTCATGCCGTCCAGCGCCGCGGCGGCGGCGGCGGCGGCGGAGGAGGAGGAGGAGGAGTCGGCGGCGGAGGAGGAGGATGAGGCGGAGGAAGCGGTGAAGGCGGAGGAGGAAGCGACGACGAGCCCTCGGCTCTTCGGCGTGTCGATCGGGCTAAAACGGTCCCGGGAAGACGACGGCGAGGATCCTCCACCGCCGATGCCACCGATGGCGAAGGTGAAATCGGAGCCGCCGGATCCGCAGGAGGGTCCCGGGGCCCAGCAGTCCTGGCCCATCTACCGCCCACGGGCCATCCACCACAGCCAACGGTCCTCCGCCGCCGCTGCCGCCTCTAACGGGCCGGATCGGGACGGCCGAACGGACGGTGACGTTCCAGCCACGTGAGCATCATCAGGTGCATGCTTACAAACTTGGGTAGAATTTAGAAATCATCTGATTCTACGTTTTTAGTTTTTAATTTAATTTGGTGAAATTTTCAAACATTGCTCTGTAGACTAATTATCTTTCTATGTATTGTATGTATATATAGAAGCATGTCTAATTTAGTTTTGATCTGTACTGGAGATGGAAGTGCATTTCCAGGGAAAGATGTGAGGAGCTTTTAATTTATCTATTACTTTCTATTATTTATCTATGAATCTCCTCGTGTAACTCACGTATGCTTAATTTACACATTCTAGAAATGCAAGTGCTTTTTCCGTAGCCGGGTTGGTGGTGATTATGAATTTTGTTTGACCTATTTGGGAGATCACCTTTAATTGTATGTCATGTGAAAGCTACTTATTCTCAAATCCTAGGACAAATTTGTGAAAGTTGTTGGGAATTAGTTCGCTTTGAAAATATAATAATATTCTGAGAAATTGGGTCTCTATTCGACATTTGGAACACTCACTGATACCTAACTAAACAAACATTGGCGAGATAAATTAGATGGGGACTCGGTGCTTACTAGGATACAAATTAAATCTCGTACGAAATAGCTAGCTTGGCTACATATTATTACACCATAAGCAGCACGATGCTAGCTAGCTTGTTGCATCCTCCGAGCTAAACCAAGTATTTATTTATTTATAAATATATATGTGAGCTTGAGTAGTTGATTTCTTCGCTCGCCTGTGCAAGTTTTTCATTAGCACTCGGCATTTTCTTCTTCTTCTTGCTGCTGGAAAGATATTATTATAACATGGTGAAACCCAACCTACATAGTAGGAGGATGTTGCAACATCTAGATCGAGTACGAGTATATAGGGTTCTTGGATTGTCCCACAACCATTACTCTCTGTCCTGTCATTATTGCTGACCCCATCTCAATTCCCTATCATCAATATCTACTTAATTACCGGCTTCTCATTTTGGACACTTGACATGAAATTGTAGTCGCTTCCATTTTGTGCAAAAATGTGCAACTATATATTGGCCTCTTCATTGGTTGCGCTTTTATTTCATCTGTTTTGGTATTCGGTATTCAACGTGTTATTAAGATCCAAAATAGTCACCACCCTTCTCAAAATTTTAATAAAAAATTTTTAGATAGTCACGATCCTGTCGACTTTTTAATATTTATTTAATAGTTTTTTGTGTCGATATATATATATATATTTTTTATGTATTTTAAATAGATAAAAATATACTAAGAATCTTTTATTTATAGATATTTTGAAATATATTGTTCGGCTCTAAATTTTTTGTTTTATATTATTTTTAAAATTTTTAACAATTTTAGATTAGCTATTTTATTTAATAAAATAAATTATTATATTAAATTTAATAGCTCTTCGACTTCTAATAGTCATTAATTATAATTTTATTTAGATTTAATAAAATTTTTAAATATAATAATATAAATAAAAAAAATAAAAATTAAATGTTTATAAATTAAAAATTAATTTTAATATTTTTACATTAATTATTAAATTAATATTTTTTAAAAAAAAAAAATTAAAAAAAATTATATTTATATACTAAAATTTTTATTTGAATATATTTTTGGCCATCAGAATTAAATTCTGGTTTCATGTTTGAATGCATCAGTCAACGATCTTCCTTTTACAATCTATAATCCAGTGGAGCTTGCGTCACACACACAGCTTAAAGTAGAAGTTTAGTAGTAACAATTTATCTCCTTTTTAATTTTTCAAGATGAGTTTGCAAGGTGCTGATAACGAATAGTATTATACAATAGTCAAAAATAAAAATAAAAATATATTTAATTTTATGAATAATTAAAATTAAATTTGGTTAATTTTATAGAATAATAAAGAATAAAAAAAATTATAATTAAATTTAATATAAAATATAATTTAATAAAAATAATTTATTATAATATATAATATATTATATCTATATAATTTATTTTAATTTAATTTATAAATTTAATAAAAGTTTGAATTAAATTTTGGATTGGCACTATTTCATTTAAAGTATGAAATAATTTATCTCAAGCTACTCTTCCATATTATAATCTAGAATTAAAATATTTTGATTGGATTAAAATATTTTGGTCGGATTAAAATATTTTGGTCCAATAATGTATCTTCATTTTATCTTCGATCTAAACAGAGCCTTAAGGCATGTTTAGTTCGAAGAATTTAAAATTTGAAATGAGAATCGAAATCATTCATTTTTTTTTTTTTGATTAAATAGGGGTATACCCTATTTGAAAAGTACAGGACAGGACAGAAAGCAAAAACCCAGTACTACAAATAATACAAGAAGTAGGCCCAGCGCCCGAACAGACCGAGAACGGACCGCAACTAATAAGCGAGCGAGCTCCGAAAAAACTAGCAAACAAAATAACTGAGCACTAGAGTATAGCAGACAAAGGAGCCTGTAGGAGTATTCAAGCACTCGCCATCACTGGGTGTAAATTCCAGACCCGAACCATATTCCGCAAGCAGCAGTTAGCAATAGTGATAAAAGGAGGGACACAGCATAACCAGAGCAGCAACAATCTCAAGGTCATTCATATGCCACAAATAATTAACGATGATTGACCCCATTGATATCCCATGTTTTCCAATTTGTTTCAATGCCAGATAGCTGACAAGAAACCATCGAATCCAATTATATCATACCCAAGCACCTAGTCGATGAAGCCGTCGGGGTAGAAGCCAGTTTTAGCATAACACTACACTAGCCAGTACGAGAGAGTAACCAGAATTAGTGCCCAAACTCAAAAAAGGATTGTGGCTCAAGCCTCAGCCGATGGGTGGCAGCTTAGAGGTGTGAAGCCCAATACCTAAGCTACTGGGACACCATTGGCGAAGCCGAATTGCTGAGAACCTCGAAGAACCCTGAGCCTTGAGGAACCGAAAGAAGGCAGATTGGAGGACCCAGTATAGTACTCGAGAGACGAAGCTCTGCCAAAAACCAAAGCCTCCCAACTCCAAACCCCGTTGTCAGATTTTGGTCACCTCCCAATTAACACAATGAAATCATGCAACATGGCAAAACCAAGCAAATAACCCTCCCTGATAGCCCGATAAAGAATGTCGTGAAGCTCTCAGAACCACATTTCAACACCAGAGATCACCGGAGCCGCGAGCTACACCAAATATTGACCGAGGCAACGGCAGACGGCTCCCGAGCAGCTAACAATGGTCAGAGTAGTACAAAATGCACAAACAGAATCACTCGTTCGTTCTTTCTTATCTTCTTAGCTTACTCCAGATCAGAGATAAGCCAGCCCCATCTTCCGGGATCAGTGAACCATCGATTGAAGACCATAATTATGTGCCCCCATAGCATCCATCTTCATTAGCTAAAGTCCAACAATCAACCTATTTGAGGGGTACCGGGCATAGCCAAAGACCAAAAGTCTCAACACCGCAGGAAGTACACAGCTGATGGCCATTCGCCCAAATAGACAACAAAAGGGCGAGCCGCGCAATAAGAGCAGTAAGAGGAACACCTAGTATACTCGAGCTTAAACCCGAACCCAAAAAAAAAAGCAATGAAGGAACTCCTCCCAGGGTCGCCAAAACGAGCCTTCCATTTGTCAACTGATTCCACAGCCAGAAATCCAAAAATTAGAAGCCTTGAGTCTTCATGCAAACCAGTAGGCATCAAATTTCACCCCAGTTGAGAAGGAACAATTTAAAAAAAAATTGACAACCCGGTGCAGAATCACTCTTCAGAGCTCTACTAAAAGCGTAAGAGCCTCCAAGCGCTGAGCTGGAACCCCTGTTTTGCCCCCCCCCCCGCTGAGCCACCCTTCCAATTCTTAGACCCCTAACAGAATCCAATGAAGTAGGATCCCATAATGAGCTTGAAAGCCCCTAACTCCACGACCCCGCCCATGAAAAGAATTCGCTTCCTCTGCTGCCTCCATCCACTCTAAAAATCCTTCTAATCCTTCGCCATAAAATTCCTGGGTGCCTGGCCCCCCAAGAGCTGCTAGGTCGGGTCCCACACTCAGTGAATATTGATATTTTAAGGATGAGAGTTAGAGCGAGAGAGAGAGCGAGAGAGAGAGGAAGAGCGTGAGGAAGATCGACTGTGAGAGCGAGAGAGTGAGAACGAGAGGGCGCGCGAGTGAGAGGGGTTTGAGGGGAGCTCGAGAGGTTGGTCGTGGTCGTGAGGGTTTCGGGCTGCGACCGGGGCGACACTCTTCCGCTGGCCTTGTGCAGTCGAGAGGTAGGTCGAGGGAGAAAGGGTGTGGACGCACCCGCTCAAGAAGATGCGCGAGTCGTCCTATCCCCTTCTCCCGAGCGAGGGCTGCAGATCATGTGGATCCGCCCCCTCGCCTCGGCGCTCTTCTCGAGCGGACCAGTCACCCTCGTGCCCCCCTTCGCGACACCTGGGAACGGCCCAGATCTCGGCATCGCTCGATGTCAATCCTCGGGGCACCTCCCCGATCGCGACCATCCACCCCTGCCCTCCCCCGTCACTCGCCTGCGAGGCCTGGCTACCTGAGGAGACAGGGGAGGAGATGGGACCCTCCCCGTCGCTTCGGTACGGATGATTCCCACCGCAGAGCATCTTCGTCCTCTCCCGCCGCCCCTTGTGATCCGCCTGGTTCAGAGGATCACCGAACCAGCCGACGTGCCGGATGCGCTGGTCTTGTCCCGCCTCTGCGTCCCGCACCCAAGGTGACCTGGGCGGATCATGTAGGATTCCCCCTCTGCTCGCTGCTGACCCCCCCCCTTGTGATGCCTCCCCCCCCCCCCCCCCCCCCTCCCCCCCCTCTTGTCGAAACCTGCTGTCTCCCATCACCCCCTTCCCCACACGCAACTTTCCCGCCCCCCCCCACCAGGATTTCCGGTCATCTCTCAAGATCGGCCCCCGCTCCTATAAAGACACCCTTCTTTCCACCTTACCTTCTTCATCCACCTCCTCTCGACCCCTCAACAAGACCCGTTCACCCCTCCCCCCCACCTGCCAAACGGTGCTTCCGGTGTCTCGCGGGGGACCACTTGGTGCGCGACTGTCGAGACCCTGTTCGGTGCGCGGCTTGCCTTCGCACAGGACACCGTGCCTTCTCCCGCCACTGTCCCCTGCGTCGACCTCGGCCTACCATGCAGCGCCGCGGGTTCCGTCCGGAGACCCTAAAAGCCTTCGTCCCCCTCACCGAGGGATTTCGTTCACGTCAGAACCAGCGCAAGAACGCCGTCCTTGTCGATGTGGTGGGACGCTCGAACTTGGGCATCTTCCCTAGGGGCACCATTGCCTCCGACATGGCGGCTCGATTTGGTGGGTTCCCCACCGATTTCGTCGCTGCGCGCTACACCGAGCATGATTACGTCCTGCTGCTGCCCGAGTGGGTCCGGCCCGACAGCATCATCGGCCATGGCCTGATTCACCTACTCCACTGCCGGCTCCAGTGCTATCCTTGGGAGCCCTTCAGCGGCGCCTCCCTCTGCAGGCTGACCTTCAAGGCCTGGATCACCATCAAGAACCTGCCTTTTGAGTGCTGGTCCACCGACCGTGTGTGTGCCATTGTCGGCTGCTTTGGCCGCTACATCAACGCCAACGACAACAGCATCAACCTGGTGGACCTGTCTGGCTTCCGTTGCCTCGTAGCAGTTGACGACCTGCTTGACATTCCTTAGACTCTGGCGATTTCTTTGGGGGACTTTGTCGTCTCCTGCCCGGTGAGGATCGACAGCACCTCCCCCTTTGGTGGCGACGACCACGGCATCCCCCTCGCGGGTGGGGGGCCTAGTGAGGGCAGCGATCAAACCGACCCCCACGGCAGGCGGTTGGCTCGACGGATCGCCACCGTGAGCCTTCGTGGGGATAGCTCCGGTTCTGGGGACGCCACCCAAGTAGGCCAAAGCGACGACTGGGACTCCTCTGAGATCCGGGATCGACGCCGCGGCCCCATCTCTCCCCCTGCGGTTAAGCTTCCGTCGCCGCCATATGGCCCGCCGCCCTCCATTGGTGTCTCTTGCGGCGGCCCTTCCACCCTCTCCTCGGGGGTCGCGGCTTCTTGCCCAGCGGTCCCCCACTGCCTGGCCGCCGTACCACCTCGGGCCGCGTCGCCGTTGGTTCCGGCCGTTGAGGACCTTCCTTCCCCTGTCCTTGGGGCCCTCAAACTGCCTCCTTCTGGTAAGTTTTCGAATTTTCGCTGCGTCGTTGGACGCTGGGAGATCTTATGCACGGGCTGGCGGCAGATTGTTGACGACTGCCCGTCCTTTGCTGTGCTTGATCTGACACTGCGTCTCCTCCCCCCCGCACCTCGAGCCACTCCCTCCCTGCCTTGGGGCCCTACTTGCCCCCTGCTTGACCCGCGGAACCCCTTGCTGTCTGCTTCCTCTGGGCCCAGGCCGGGGCCTCTGTGTGGCTTTTGGCCGGGCCCCCCTTGGGCCTCCACCCTGCCCTCCCCCGCCTGGCTGGCCTTGCTCCCGCCCCTCGGGGGCCCAGCTTCGGAGCCCCAGCCCGTCCATCAGCTGGGCCTCCTTGGGCCCATCCGCGGGCCCCCTCTTTCGCTGGACTCTCCAGCAGGACCTCAGCAGGACCTCGGTGGGCCTACCCTCGGAGGCCCAGCATCGGCCCCCTTGCCCGTCTCTCAACTGGGCCTCCTTGGGCCCATCCGCGGACCCCCTCTTTCGCTGGACCCCCCACCTCCGATCCCTCCTCAGCCAACCGCCGCCCCTGGGCCACCTCTGCTTGCTTGGTCCACCGCGGGCCCTACCGCAGGCCGACCACACCTCGGCCCTGCCCCCCCTTGTCGGCCCGCGACATCCGGGCCCCTCTTGGGCCCCCTCTGGAGGCCCTGTCAGCAGCTTCTTCCACCCCTCTGGCCCACTGCCCCCCTCTGCCTCAGAGTGCCCCTTCGCCTCGACTTCCGGCCGGGCGTCCCGCACTCCCACCTACTGCCGGGAGCTGCCCTTTCCCCGTCGCCCCGGCCGGCGCACATTGTGGGCTGCCAGCCACCGGCGCCGACTCCGGCGAGCCTGACCCTGTCGCTTGCCCTTTCTCCGCCGGGGCTGCCGCCGCTTCCTCCCTTGTGGCGCCTCTAGGACTGGTTCTGCTGCCGTCTCCTCCTCTGCCCCCTCCCACACCGTTGAGCCCGCCCGTCGTTCGGAGGAGCAGCAGGCTTGCATCGAAGGTCGGCGCTCTCGCTCTGGACAGAGCCGTTGCACGCAAGTCCCTTCTCCTGGGAGACGGCCAGGTCACCCCCACAGCACCCGACACCGACGACTCCTCGGCAATCTCCTTCATCATCCGCAAGACCGCCAAGCTTGGCATTGTGCTCAGCGAGGGAGAAGCCACCTCTCTCTACGACTTTACTGGCCCTGCGTACTGAGCGCCTGGCCGCGTGTATCTTGTCGTCTGGTGTTTTCTTTTGCTTATGTTTAATATTTGCTCCTGGAATGTCAGAGGGTTGAATGATCCCTCTAAGCGGGCACTAGTCAAGTCAGTGGTCTGTGACCTCAAAGTGTCAGTCCTTTGTTTTCAAGAAACTAAGGTCACTAAGCTTTCGTGTCAACTTCTCTCCTCCTTTGTTGGACCGGGCTACGACAAATGCCACTTTATCCCCTCTTCGGGAGCCTCGGGCGGCCTCGCCACTTGCTGGAACTCCAGACACTTCTCCTGCTCTGCGGTCCTGGTGCGCCACCACTCTCTTACTTTGCGTCTGACCTATGCACTCAACGGCTTCGTCTTCTACCTAACCAATGTGTACGGGCCGCCTTCATGGGAAGGGAAAGATGAGTTCTGTCGAGAGCTCAGTGCTCTTAAATCTTCCTGCCCTGGTCCTTGGGCAATCTGCGGGGACTTCAATTTTACGCGCTCCCAGACCGAAAGACAGGGCCGCCGCTGGTGTAACCGCCTTATGACCTTGTTCTCCTCCATGATCAACGAGCTTGAATTGGTGGACCTCCCTCTGCTCAACCAGCGCTTCACGTGGTCCAACATGCAGAACCCCTCCTCCCTTGCTAAACTCGATCGCTTCTTGATCTCAACGGATTGGGACCTTTCCTTCCCTCTTTGTTCGGTCTCGGCACTCCCTAGAATCACCTTGGATCACTCCCCCCTCCTCCTCAGAACGCTTGCAAGCCGCCCCGCCAGCCCCTTCAGATTTGAGAAGGTCTGGCTGACCAGATCCGACTTCATCTCGCTGGTACCCATATGGTGGCAAGAGATCGAGACCAAGCAAGGGAGACAAGGGAGCATCCTAACCTTCAATGCAAAGCTTAGGCACTGCCGCAAGCGTATCAAAGAATGGCGGGCCACTAACTTCCACAGCATCCGCAACGCAAATAGGGAGGTGGCAGAGGAGATTCATAAACTGGACGCTCTTGAGGAACTCCAAAGCCTGACGCCCAGCGAGCTTGCGTTGCGAGCCAATCTCAAAAGCCAACTGAAAGGCTTCTGAGTGGAAGAAGAGATTCTTTGGAGAGCCAGAGCTAAGCAGCATTGGCTTAAAGAAGGGGATGGCAACACAAAATTCTTCCATGCAATGGCCAACGGTAGGCAGAGAGCCAACCGTATTGGGACCATTACAGATGACGGGGTTGAACTCGATAGGGAATCGGATAAGTGCGACTACTTTTTCGAGAAATTCAAGACTCGCTTCGCGCCAGACACTCTTCCGTCTCCACAGTGCGGAGACTGGAGTGACCTCTTTCCAGATAAGACCGCTTTGAGCGCGGAGGGCCTCACTGCCCCCTTCACCCTGGAAGAAATCCGCAAAGCAACCTTCCAGATGAGTGGGGACAAGGCGCCGGGACCTGATGGCTTCAGCATGGCTTTCTACCACAGGTTCTGGGACGTCATCAAGGCTGACCTCCTTAAAGTCTTCGATGATCTCTTCGAAGGCACCTTAAACACGGGCCCATTTGACTACACCCACATCTGCCTGATTCCCAAAACCGAAGGGGCGAGCACGGCCAGCGACTTCCGGCCCATCAGCCTCCTCAACTGCGTCCAGAAGATCATCTCCAAGGTGCTTACGAACAGGCTCCTCAGTGTACTGGACAAGATCATCTCCCCGGTTCAGTCTGCCTTCGTCAAAGGCAGATTTATGCTTGACTCCTTCGTCACTGCCAGCGAGCTCATCAGTTGGGGTGCCAGAAAACACATTGACTGCGTCGGAGTTAAGGTGGACTTTGAGAAGGCTTTTGATTGCGTAAGCTGGAAATTCCTCAAGCATGTACTCCTTTGTCTTGGTGCCAATCAAAAATGGTGCGGGTGGATCGACCAATGCACGGCCAATGGCAAAGTTGCCATTCTTGTCAACGGCACCACCACTAAATGGATCAAAATGAAGAGGGGGCTCCGCCAGGGTGACCCCCTTTCACCCTTCCTCTACCTCCTGGTGGCAGAAGGCCTGGCGCGCATGACAAACAGAGCACTTGAGAACAACCTGCTTACGGGCGTTGGACCTTCGAGGGATTCAGAAACTTCACTGATCCAATTCGCTGACGACACCATCTTCTTCTGTCAGACCAAAGCCAGACAAATTCGCAACCTCCGCTTTCTGTGGCGGACCTTCGAATGGGCCTCCGGGCTGAAGATCAACTTGGCGAAGTCGGAGCTTCTTTACCTGGGCAACAAGACCAACAAGGGCGAACGACTTGCAGCGCTGCTAAACTGCAAACTGGGTCAGCTACCGATCAAATACCTAGGCCTGCCACTCAACAAGGGGAGCATCCGCAAAGAAGATTAGCTTTCTGTCGTCTCCAGAATTGACCAAAGAATCACCGGTTGGCAAGCAAAGCTACTATCGTTTGGGGGAAGGCTGACCCTGGTCAACTCGGTGCTGTCTAATCTCCCGCTGTACTTTTTCTCCGTCTTCAGAGCACCCACATGGGTCATCAAAAGAATTGACTCACTCCGCCGAGCCTTCTTCTGGAGTAGCCTGCGATCCACGTCTGGAGGTAATTGCTTGGTCAACTGGAAGACTGTCTGCAGGGCTAAAAAGGATGGAGGCCTGGGAGTACTGAACTTGGAAAGTATGAACACGGCTCTGCTAGCAAAATGGTGGTGGAGATTCTTGTCCGCGGATACAACACCTTGGGAACCCCTTGTCAACAGGCTCTACTACCACCGTCGAAAGCCATTGAGTGAGGGATCCTCCTTTTCTCCCTTCTCACACTGGTGGCGAAGTGTGGTTCGCACAAGGGAACTCTTCAAGCGTAGCACGACACATGTGGTGAGAAATGGTGCACGGACGGAACTCTGGTCAGACACGTGGATAGGGACTTCGCCCCTAGCGTCCCAATTCCCTACTATCTTCTCGCAGATTACCAATAAGTTTCTTCGGGTGGATGAGTGTCTTGACCACAATGGTTGTAACTGGGCGAGAATCCTAGAGGGTGTTGACACGACCGACGCTGGCATCGGGGAATCCATCCTGGAGTTGCAAACGATCACCGCACACCTCTACCTCTCCGTCTCTAATGATGAATTCCTCTGGCGCTGGTCCTCTTCCGGAAAGTTTACTGTAAAGTCTCTGTACCGCTTCCTGCAAGACACCGGAGTAGTTGACGACCGTTTCAACAGACTCTGGACCCTCAAACTACCTCTGAAAGTCAAAATCTTTGTGTGGCTAGTGCTACGCAGAAGGGTTCTGACCAGAGACATCCTCCAAAAACGGAACTGGACTGGACCCTTTTGCTGCACAATCTGTAACGACCCCAGTGAATCCGTTGACCACCTTTTTCTCCATTGCAACTTCGCCAACTCTCTCCTAGAGGCCCTTCTCCCCGACAAAGCAGGGATCAGGAGCTGCCCATCTGCCGGCTTCCTCTGGGATGGAAGTTCCCACATAGGAGGGGCCTGGGGCAGCAGAACTCTTGTCACGATCGCGACCACTTGGTGGCTGGTTTGGCTTGAAAGAAACAGAAGGATCTTTGACAACAAAAGCCGCAGCCTGGCCGCGATCCTCGCAGATATCAGAACTTGCCGCTCGCAGTGGTCTCGTTTCTGTCTGTAAGTGTTTTTTTTTTTTTTTTTTTTTTTTTTTTTTTCCGGCCGGCCTTTGCCGGCTGCCCCCTTGCTAAATTCATCTTCGTCATGAATGAAGCGGCAGCATGCTGCCTTTCTCTCTCAAAAAAAAAAAAAAGTTATGAACAAGATTTTAGGCACGCTTTTGTTCAGCAGAAAAAAATAAAATTAAATTAAAATTAAAATTAAAAAATTGCTTTTGCAAGAGAGTCATCAAGAGAGTTGTTGAGGACTAAATTTGGTTTTGATCTATCTAGAACTTCTGCATATTAAATTAGAACAAATATTCTTATATATTTAAAAAAAAATGTATAACTTATATTTTATCTATTCAAGTGGGGCAAATTTTATTGGTCACTTCAAAAAAATCAGTAAAAAATATTTTATTTTTGGATGGATGGAATGTGCGTCATACACTGTTTGCTTTTGAAATGTATAAGTAACATTACTCTATTAATTATGGATAATTGCAGCCTTGATCCCCAAACTTTACCTCATTTGTTTATTTTAGTCCCCAACTTTGACTTTTTATATTTTGCACGTATATCCTTAACTTTAAGAATTAATTACATTATTAATCTCTAGTATTTTCCAAATCTTTTACTATGGTTACTACTTTCTATTTTCGTAAGCACGCCCATCCTGTCAAGCTTAATATTATCACCCTTAATAATTTTTATGCACCACTTTGACTTCACACGTGAAATCTATCTAATTTTCATAGCATTCAATATTTTCGGTGTAAAATTTAAATAAAAAATTCTATCAGGTTATTTTCAATGTTAAAAAATTTTAGTAGCTATTGGAGAAGTACCATCATCTATAAAGTAATGCTATTCATATACTTTATTTTGGAGTGTATGATACACATTCTATTTATTCAAGACATCAGTAAAATTTATTTCATTCTTAAATAGATGGGATGTAAGATGTATACCTCTTTAAAAATATACCAAAAGTATTTTTCTAATCTATATGAGTAGGCCGATAATTAGGATTTAGCTAAAACTAAATATAAAGTCTAAGACCTAATAGCAAAAATGAAGGGAGCAATACTATCTAATCGTATATTTAAAAATGGACGTACGATATACATTTTATCCATTCAGAGATGAAAATGTAGTCATAAGTTATTTTGAAGTGACGGATGAAATTCATTCAATTTTTAAATAGATGAGATGTATAATGCACACTCTATTTGGGGTACACAGTTAGTATTTTCCAAACAAAAGTTAGAGATCAAAATGAAAAATTAGTAGAGGTTAGTGATCAGTGGCGCAGCAATTAACTCTATTAATTACTGTAATAGCAAGCGTTCTCATAACTCGCTCTGGCAAAAACAAAGTAATTACAAGCCTATCACTTATTATTATAGTAACAACAAATAAACTAAAAAGGTAATCCAAATATTCCTTGTGGCAGTGGATTAAATTAAATACAAATGTTTTAATTTTTTCCTTTAAAAAAAAAAAAAAAAAAAAAAAAAAAAAAAAAAAAAGGAATTCAAAAACTTTGGCACGTGTGGGATCTACTTATGGGCTCTCCAACTGTTTCCTTCCTCGTCTTCGTTTGTGATGCCACCATTTTTTTTTAGTCCATTGATATCGGGAAATTATAAGGAAACGTGTAATTTTTTTTTTGTCCATTGATATCAGCACATTATAAGAGAACGTGTAATTATATAAATTCAGAAGTAGAAAATTGTAAATATGATTTCTAGATCTCTCGTTGCCGGTATTCGCGAAAATGCAAATAGTTCCATGTCAGCAAAAATAAATAAAAATAAAAAACAGTGCACGTAAATATAAAAATTAGAAATTTTAGTACTAACAATTAAGTTTAAATATTTTAAGTCCATATTTTAAATTTAATAAAATATTAATAAATCAGCTCTTGAATCTATATGAGGTATTTTTATAATTCCATATTTTATGATAATTCTAATTTTTAATATATGATTGAATTTAAATTTAAAACAGACGAAAAAATTAAAACCTAAATAAGAAAAATCTATAACAATCAAATATATGAAATGCCTCAATTAGTTTTTACTGTAAGGTTTCGTTTGGTTCGGGTATTAGAAAAAATTAGTAGTACCAGGAATAAGTATAAATTTGAGTACAAGCTGGAACTAATATAAAATAGTGTTTGGTTGGGTATTAGGTTAGTAACAGGTATAAGAAAAATAGTGTTTGGTTGGGATTGAAGAATAAGAGAAATAGAGAGTTGACTTTTATATAAAATGATGAAAATATTCTTGCTTTTTGTTATGTATTAAAAATTAATAGGTAAAAATTTTATTATAACTTTTTAAATATAATAATTATAATATATATTATTTAATTAATTAAATGCTATATAAAATTTCAGTTAATTTTTTTATAAAAAAATAAATTAAATGCTATATAAAATATGAGTTAATTTTTTTATAAAAAAAGAAATTAATAATATTATCCAATAATTACAATATTATTATTTTGCAAAAATATATTATTTTAAAAATTCAATAATAATATTAAATAAATATTATTACATACTAAAATTGCATAATGGCCGGCCGCGGTTCCACGAGACATCGAAATAGAGCAGATCGGGCAACTGAGACCGACGACGACGAGCTTGGGGTTCGGGGAAGAAGCGGAGCTTGGATCGGGCTTGAGGGAGTAGAGATGAAGCAAGAAGAAAAGAGCGGTTGGAGGAGATGAAGCGCAAACAGGGAGAAGACGATGGCCTCGATGGGGGGAAGTGCAGGGACAGGTGAGGGGCAATAATTCTGGAGGAGAGAGAGGTGTTGGGGGGGGGGGATGGGATATCCTCCCTTTATCGGATTGTCCCGGTATGGGAGAGGATCCCTATCCCCCCATCCCAACCTTGTTTGGGAGGATATCCCCCCATTGTACTCAAACCAAACACCCTCTAAATAAACTACGTTATTTATATTTGATGTCAGAGTCAGATTTGAAAATAAAAATTTATCAAATATAAGTATAATAATTTGTACAATTAATATCAGCACTCTTTAAGGATTCTTTATGGGACTCTTTAATCGTGCATTAAGAAGTCATGTCTCATAATAATTTCAATAAATTATGAAGTTTCTTATTGATCATGATTTTTCCAACTCCATCTACATAGAAGATGATTGGATATTTCAAAGGAAAGTTACCTGAACCAGAGGAGCGTGTAAACTTCTACTTGCCGGCTCGTGGAAGTTGCAACAGACAATGTCTGAGTCGGGTGGCCCGTGGTACAGCATGAGTGTTGCACCACTTGTGCTGTGCCGGCACGCCCCCGTATAGTGACGGGCCATTTCGGAAGCCGACTGTCCCACCTGTCGGCCTAGAGTGGCACGACCAGTGAGGAGTGTTGCAGCTCGGTCTTATTCCATTTCTTATTAGATCAAAGAAAAAAAAGAAAAAAAAAAGAAAAGGGCCTTTCATCTTTCGTTCTTTAGTTTTCTATATTTTATATTTTTACTTACCGCCTCATTGAGACGGAGCAATCTGGATCCATTTGCATAGGTATTGGTTCCTCTCTCCTTTCAACTCGCCCTTGGGCCTTAAGAGAGCCCCTTCTTGTCTCAAGGCTCTTACCATCATTGGGCCTTCAGGAAAGGTTTTTTTTTTTTTTTTTTTTTTTTTTTTTTTTTTTTTTTTTTTTTTTTTGAGAAGATAGCATATTATTTACTTTATTTATTTTTTTGTAAAATAAATTTAGTTAAAAATATAAAATAAATAAATTTCAAATTTGAAATATCAAATATCAGTCACTAAATTTTTTATCACTTACGTTAGCTTCGGTAAAAAAAAGGCTTTTTTTTTTTTTTTTTTTTTTTTTTTTTCTACTGAGCTTGGGCTTAGAAACAAGGTCCCCCTTTGGAACTTACCATTAGATTGATATAAAAAATGACATAATATTAGATTTGTATAATTTTGTGGGTTATAAATTATTGGAACATTACTATTCTATAGTCTTATAAATTATAATATTTTGCCACCCTATTTAACTGCATATTTGAACGATAAATTAAAAATAAAATCAGAGAGAAGCAAAATAAAATGCAATGAAATAGCATGGAGCTATTTGGAAGTTCTTCCTTTTTTTTCTTTTGATAAAATCGTATATAACTTATCTAAATTATGGATCATTTTAAATTAACTATCAAATCTTTTAAAATTTTTAATTTTACTATCCAACTTATTTATTTATTTGATTTGAGTCATTCAACAATATTTTGATTTTAAAAATTTATGAGGATGATGTCGGGGTTTGGAGAGGAAGAGGTGGAGGGAGAGAGGAGCGAAGGGTAGACTCCGCGCCGCGAGGAACAAGGATTGGAGAGAAAACTAGGGTTTTAGGGTTCCAATGCGTCGTAGAATCCTATTTAGAGAATTTTGTTATAGAGATCCCTTACATTTTTAATAATTTAATAAAGGCCTCGGAAAAATACTATTTGTACACCTCCAAAAGAAATGTAGGGTGTAGATCGTGCATTATTACTTGAGTTCACAATATTTTAAATAATATTTGCATATCTTACACTCTTATTCTAAAATTTACAAAATTTTAAATAATTTTTATAAAATTATAAAAAAAAAATTAATACGATAAATAGTAAAATAATAATTATTGAATAGAAAGATGTAAGATTTATATCCCATATTGAAGTATACCAATAGTATTATACTTTTTTTTATAGAATTAAATTACACCATTGGTCCCTACTTTTTTTCGATTTATAAATTAAATTCTTTAGGAGGTCGCCGGAGCTCCTCCCCCATCCTCCGCCGCCGCTGCCGCCGCGCCCGCACTTCGAAGCGCTGAAGCCGCACGAGATGTCGGACAGGAGGGTGCAGTTCCGGAAGATTCCCGTGCCTCCTCACCGCTTCGCCCTGCTGAAGCGCTACTGGATGGAGATCTACACCCCCGTCTACGAGCAAACGAAGATCGACATCAGGATGAATCTTAAGATTCGCTCACTCCTCGCCCTCTTTTCTTTCTTGGTTTTTTTGTTTTCCCCTTAGTTCATATCAATTTTCTCTTATATGAATAAGATTAGGGTTACGAATATCCTGAGTTAAAATTTTATATGATTTAGTAAAATTCTGTTATTCTTCTGCAGCTAACTTCTTTTGTTTTTGCACGAAATACATGTAATCTAGCGATCGTTTGCACGAGAAGAAGCTTTTTATTCAAATCGTGTCTTTACCCATGTTTGTTCCCCACATCGTGTGGGGATAGTATTTATTTTTTTTAATTGTTTCTAATTTATAATTTGAGATTATAAATTTAACGCTTACTTGTGTAATTCAGCTCTGCGTCGAAAATATCTTTATTTAGGACTATTCCTGTGATTTCCTGAAAGAGAACATTAAATTTGAGACGTCATGAAATGAAGCTCGGCAACGGCAATATGCCATTACATTCTATGAGTGGTTGTTTGGATCACAAAAACTGTAAGGTGTATTCTGGCTAAAGAGAACTGTTTGGTGCCCTATAAAATGCAATATCTGGGTATCGATTATAAATAATTTTATTTTATATTATAATTTTAAAAATAATCCTACGTAAAGTGAAATAAAAAAATATATGAAAATATTTATTTAAAAAGAAAAAATATTTTAAAATTAAAATTAAAATTAATTATTTAATTTATTTTTAAAATTTAATTTGTTTTTATTTATTTTTAATTCAAATTTGATTCTTAGTTTGAACAGTTATTAATTGCATGAATTTATTTTTTAATTAATTTATTTTTAAAATTTTATTTATTTCGATTTATTTTTAATTTGAGATAATTTAAAAATATAAAAAGATATGAAAAGATATATTAATATTTAATAAACAAAAAATAAAATTATCTATTTAAGAAAAAATAAATAAAATCTAGTTGAGCTACATAATTATTAGTATAGATATAGATATTACATTAAATTTAAAAATTTAAAATACAAATTCTAATATAGTATCCAACATTTATAATATATTATATAATATAAATTCATACCTGAATTTAATTCTGCCGAATTTTTATTTTTTATATTCGTATTTAAAATTTTATTTGTTTAGTATCGAATTTATATTCGTATTTAAAATTTTATTCGTTTAGTATCGAATAAATCCGTCACGTCTGTAATCGGATCCGTTTTTTATATTCGCTTTTAAATTTAAATAGGAAAAAAAGATTAGAATGAAAGCGTTGAGTCATTCACTGCTTTTATAGAATTAGAAAGTGGTGAATAATTCACCGCTTTTAAGAGACTATTTTTATAAATAAATTATATAGAAGTTTATTTTTAAAATAAAATTTTTTACGAAGATTATTTTACTAAATAGTCCGAATTACAAAAGCAAGAGTTTAAATTTATAATTTCAAATTATAAATTAGAAACAATTAAAAAAAAAAAAATACTATCCCCACGCTATGTGGAGAACAAACATGGGCAAAGACACGATTTGAATAAAAAACTTTTTATCGTGCAAACGATCGCTGGATTACATGTATTTTGTGCAAAAACAAAAGAAGTTAGCTGCAGAAGAGTAACAGAATTTTACTGAATCATATAAAATTTTAACTCAGGATATTCGTAACCCTAATCTTATTCATATAAGAGAAATTTGATATGAACAAAGGGAAAAACAAAAAAAACAAGAAAGAAAAGAGGACGAAGAGCGAGCGAATCTTAAGATTCATCATGATGTCGATCTTCATCTGCTCGTAGACGGGGGGGGTATAGATCTCCATCCAGCAGCGCTTTAGCGGGGCGAAGCGGTGAGGAGGCACAGGAATCTTCCGGAACTGCACTCTCCTGTCCGACATCTCGTGCGGCGTCAGCGCCTCGAAGTGCGGGCGCGACGACGTAGGATGGGGGAGGAGCTCCGGCGGCCTCCTAAAAAATTTAATTTATAAATAAAAAAAAGTAGAGACCAATAGTGTAATTTAATTATATAAAAAAAGTATAATAATATTGGTATACTTCAATATGAAATATAAATCTTTCATCTTTCTATTCAATAATTATTATTTTACTATTTATCGTATCAATTTTTTTTTTATAATTTTATAAAAATTATTTAAAATTTTGTAAATTTTAAAATGAGATGTAAGATATGTAAATATTATTTAAAATTTTTGTGAACTCAAATAATAATATACGATCTACGACCTATATTTTTTTTTGAGGTGTACACATAGTATTTTTTCAAATAATAATCTACGATCTACAACCTATATTTTTTTTTGAGGTGTACACATAATATTTTTTCAAATAATAATATACGATCTACAACCTTTGAGGCGTACACATAGTATTTTTTTTCGAGGTCTTTATTAAATTATTAAAAATATAAGGTACCTTTGTAACAAAATTCTCTAAATAGGATTCGGAACCTAAAACCCTAGTTTTCTCTCCCATCGTGGTTCCTTGCGGCCCGGACACCTCTTCCTCTCCAAACCCCGACATCAACCTCAATGGCGTCGACGGAAGCGCCATCGTCCTCCTCGTCCATGGAAATCGAGGCCGCCGGAGCTCCTCCCCCATCCTCCGCCGCAGCTGCCGCCGCGCAGCCGCGCCCGCACTTTGAGGCGCTGAAGCCGCACGAGATGTCGGACAGGAGGGTGCAGTTCCGGAAGATTCCCGTGCCTCCTCACCGCTTCGCCCCGCTGAAGCGTTGCTGGATGGAGATCTACACCCCCGTCTACGAGCAGATGAAGATCGACATAAGGATGAATCTTAAGGTTCGCTCGCTCTTCGCCCTCTTTTCTTTCTTGGTTTTTTTGTTTTCCCCTTAGTTCATATCTGGGTATCGGCTGCTCAAGTGGCACATCTACAGATATTAAGCTACATGACTTTATCGGTGATCCTATGTTGCTTGCAATTTGGATTTAAATTATTAGATCATTCGACGCATCTAGTTTGAGCAATGAATTGATCTGTTAGAACAAGATCCGGTCTTGAGTTTGATGAATAAGGTTGAGCTGTACTACTTAATGGGTACTAAGTTATTCTGCTGTTCGTATGATTTTTTGGCCGGTCAACCCTATGTTTTCATGTAAAAGATGTAATCTAGTGATTATTTGCATTAGAAGAAGCTCATTTTGAGATCTTAACCACTTCCTTTGGTTCCTTTTGGAAGGAGGAGGATCTTTTACTGTCTCTTCCGCATGTCACGGACCAATATGCAGTGAACGTTTGTAAAGATTGTTTTTAAATATGTTACTTGAGATGATTGATGATTGTCCAGGATTTAAGCTGAAACACTTGATTGTGTAGCTTTCGTCAAAACTAAAGAACACATTCCCGTGATGTCCTGTGCTAAGGGAAAGAGAAAAGGAGTGAGTGTATCAAATAAGGTCGTAAAAATTATAATGTGAAAGCTACCTATGTTAGTTACTACATATCAGCTTTAATGTATCAAGCGCACCGATTTATAGAAGAGTTGGAGCCTAGTCTATTGAAGAGTTGTTTAAGCAAAGACACTTTACTAGTCTATAGAAGAGTTGGAGCCTAGTTTATCATGGATCTAGATAGACATTAAGAAAACTAGATTGAAGAGTTATTTTCTTTGGATGATTCTTTGGATGGAAGCATAGTATATAAAGAAGCGTTAACCTTGCTTCATAAAAACCTTGCTGATTTAAGGAGATAACAAGGTGAATCATGGCCTCTTAAAAAGCTATGATTCAACTATAATTTATGGATACCATTGTGATATAAATTAGTTTGCTATAGTGAAATCAATTGTCTGCATTATTAGAGGTTCATTCTTTCTTATTATTATTATTTTTTATATTGGATTTTTTTCTATCTATTTTTTAGAGTGTATCTTGTGTATACAAAAATCTTAGTTTTGAAAGTTTTAGTTGTCCTTCTATATAGTTTTATTTTGTATCTTGAAATTTTTCTATCTATTTTTTAGAGTGTATCTTGTGTATCCAAAAATCTTAATTTTGAAAGTTTTAGTTGTCCTTCTATATAGTTTTCTTTTATATCTTGAAATTTCCTTCTAAGGAGATTTGAAAGACAAGTCAATTATTAGTCCAAATAAATTTAGGTACCAAAAAGGGTCTCATGGAGTTCTTTGTTTAGATTTTTCTTTGACTTATCGGGAAATGGGAAGAACTGTAGTAGAGACCTTGGACAATCTGATAATTGATTTAAGTGCCATTATTGACCTTCTGCTAGAAAGTCATTAACATGATCCATAGGGCTGTGCCAGCTTATGCTCATGGCACATTGCGAGCTTTGAACATTGTACTGCCATGTGGCATTAACCCACATGCTCTGTGTGTATTTGGTGCTAGCGTGGGAATCTCATTCTTTGTGCTTGATTTCCCTCATCCCCTTTTTTGTCGTTGAATCTCTTATTAACCTATGGGAGTGTTATTTCTTATCGTGTATTTGGTGCTAGCGTTGGAACCTCATTCTTTGTGCTTGATTTCCCTCATCCCCCTTTTTTTTCTTTGAATCTCTTATTAATCTATGGGAGTGTTATTTCGTATCTTTTGATTTCTCTCGTACCTTCCATCCCACTTTGTTCCCATTTCTTTTTCTTTCTTGTCTCTTCTCCTGATTCTCTCTGCTATCTATTTGGGCTCTTTCTTTTATGGAAAGTTGGATACTGTATTTCTGTTGGTAGAATCTATTTTGCTGCCCAAGAAAAAAAAAATACAGAAAAGAAGTATCACATGTCATTTTGTATTTAGTATTGCAGAATGCAGAAGTTGTTCCCTCGCATAAACAGATTTTGGTAGAAACCTTCTTTTTTAGTTCGGGATCCGGATTGGTCAAGATAAAGTTATCTGTCAATGCGCCATATCATAAGAGTTTTATTGCTTTGTATTGGAAAAATCTAGAGCAATTGTAGAGGAGTCTCAATAAGAGCTAAACCAATATCATGCATATTAATTACTTGAGTACGTAGTAGATAAGGAAATTTTCATATTTAACTCTCAAAAGTGGTTATTTGTATCAAAGCGAAACATGAAATTCCCGTCTTCTTTTCGTATTTCTTCTGAACTTGGTTATGCTGTAATCTTCTCGTAGTTTCAAGAAGTTTCTTTTGCACATCGTATTATCAAAACTCAATGGCTGTCTGGTATGCTACATTTTTGTTTTTTTTTCGGTATTTTCAAACTTAATTTCTATGTGATTAAATGTGCCAGCAGAATGTATAAATGCATACTTGTATGTCAACTGAATAAAAAATTTAGGCCCTGTTTTCTACCATTGCCGTTGTCTTTGTTTTTTGAAACACAGAGTCTATGTGATGGAGTGTACCGGTGGGCGGCAGATTACTTGCAATCTAAGCATCTATAGGGTTTGTTTGGGAAGTGACAACAAATAGAAGAACGCTAATTTCATTTTTTGCTCTTCTTTATTTTCTTGAAGAAGATGCTATCCGCATTCCGTTGAGGCGTACATTTTTGCTCTTCTTTATTTTCTTGGAGAAGTTGCTATTCGCGTTCCGTTGAGGCGTATCTCAAGCTAACCAACAATAAGTCCATCCGCCGATATATTCAATCTCACACCATTTGTGTTTAGGAAAACAAGAAAAAGGCAACAATAACGAATGGGACCTTGATTGGTGTCTCTTTTCGCTTCTTTGTTTGCTTCCAAGAAAAGCTGAATTTGCAGGCTAATCAACTAGCAAAGTCCATCTGTTAGTGCATTCAATTGTGTAGAGTTTGAGTTTGGGGAAGACCCCAACAAAAAAAAAAAAGTACACACGTACGGACAAACGAGGCATAAGATTTCTTGTTTAAGTGCTATTTTCCTCTATATTCTTCTCCTACTCATTCTTTCAGATTCTTCCATTTCTTGGCTCAACTTATGTATGTTCCGTCTTTCTTACAAACCCTAATTCAGGCTCGAAAGGTGGAGATGAAGACCAGATCGGACACCCCAGACGTGAGCAACCTACAGAAATGCGCCGACTTCGTCCACGCCTTCATGCTTGGATTCGACATCGCCGACGCCCTTGCCCTCCTACGCCTTGATGACCTCTACGTGGATTCCTTCGAGATTAAGGATGTGAAGACCCTTCGTGGCGAGCACCTCTCTCGCGCCATTGGTCGGCTTTCAGGCAAAGGTGGGAAGACAAAGTTTGCCATTGAGAATGCTACAAGAACACGAATTGTGATTGCAGATACTAAGATCCACATTCTTGGATCATTTGTGAACATTAAGGTGGCTCGAGACTCTCTTTGTGGTCTTATATTGGGATCGCCTGCTGGAAAGGTATACTCCAAGCTTAGAGCTGTCAGTGCTAGATTGGCTGAGAGGTATTGAATTTAACAACAATTTTTATCTTTTTTATCTTCTTTTTTATCTTTTTGGGGTCTTCGAGAGAATAGTATGAGCGGCCAATTATTTATGCATCCTATTGGATGTGATCTTTGCGAGTTTGCTGGTAGTAATTTTCGCCGACTCCCGAACGAATTATTCAGCAAGTGACATTCTGTAGAATGTGTTGTGTTACTTCTTTCCTGAAGAAAATCAATTATATCATTGCTATGCTTTTAAAAATAGTTTAACTTAAAACCATTTTTAGTTGGCTTGTTTTTTAATTTTTTGGTTAATATTATATGGATAGGGAGGGAACGTATTGGAAAAGAATTTCTTATTTATGGGAGCTTTGGATGAGAATCCTAGCAATATGTTAATTTAGTGGAAATTGATATTTGATCTATACTCATTTAGTTATGCCCCTTTATGATCTTTATTACTTGAGAAGTTAAAACTACAAAATAATGAAAAAGGAAAATCCTGTCCCACTTACAAATGTTTACAACTTTTTATTTACAGAGTCGACATTTTTTTATGAGTTAATTTTGTTTTTAACAATTAGGTAAAAGTATAATAAACTTATCTTAACTCTAAAGACCCTTTGGATTTAGCTATCCAATCTTTTAAAAAATTTATTTTATTATCTGATTTTTTAATTTTTTTGATTTGAATTGGTCAACTATAATTTGACTTCAAAATTTAAACTAATTATTTATTTTAATAAATTTATAATTATGAGAAATATATGAAATATACTAATTAAATCTGTAAAGATAAATGACGTATTCAAAATTTAAAATTAAAGTACAGTCGATTGATTTAAATCAAACAAATTAAAAAAATTAGATAGTAACATTAAAATTTTAAAAAGTTGGATAGTCAAGTCTAAATATTTCAAGTTTCATATGCTTTTATCTTACAATTACTATTATGCTAACAACTCACAACTCTCTCTCTCTTTGTGATTTACTGTTTCTTTACATTGCAAAGAATCATGTTCTTACATAAGTACTTTGACCTCATCTGAATCTCGTTGTGGAGAATGTATGTTTGTATTAAATCACTTGTATTTCGCAATGCTACACATTTGGAGGGCCCTGATAAAGAATATTGAGAAAACTTGCAGTGGAACTCAAAGTTCAATCCGACGACTGTTTTTTAGAGCTTGTGAGTTTCTGTTGCATTAGTCCTTGGTTCGCGTACTTGTGGAAGTTTTATTTAGATGCCAGAATAAAATATTTAGTAACACTTTATTTGGTATGAAGAGTTTTTTGTGTGTTTGAAAAATAGGGTTTTGATATTTGTTTTTTAAAAGATCTTTGATCATAATTTGATTTGATAGAATAGAACATTTCACCTACAAGGTGATTCGACTCATTCCGTAAAAAAACTATATAATAATAAAATAAAATAAAGACAAATATGGTATTCATTCGAGATATTTGATCACACTTATCGTTTATTAAATATCTGTCACGTTCCGGGATGAAAAAACGGTCTAACTTTTTTTTTTTTTTTTATAAATCAGAGTTAAAACATTATCCTTAGGACGCGAGCAGATCCGTCACGTGCACAAGAAATTCATAGTCCAAACAGATAGAGTCTCCCTATACACGCACGACTAGGCAATGTACAAAATATCATAAAACGCACAACTCAGAGCTACTAAATAAAAGGGTAAACACAATAAATAAGATAACGAACAAAATCCAACTAACTACTCAAGCTCAATAACAGAGACGGCTCTATCACTCGCATCAATCGTCCTCACGATATCGTCTCCTATCTCACAACTTGAAATATCTAAAAAAGGTACAACCACCAGGAAATGAGACACAACTGAATATATTCCAGTAGGTACAACGAGCCGGAGACCAGCAAGTCATACCTACTGGTATACTATAAGCAATATGGATTTGAAATAATCAGCAGGTAATACAGATATGATCAGCATAATATGAACAGATAAGCTCGGTAGGTAAATATGAAAGTAATCAACCTACGAAGTAAACAACAGGACATGGTATAAGTGAAATATGTAGATAAGACATAAGCAGGTATAACCATGTAAACTGAATACAAACTAAATGCTGATCAACATATGAAACCAACGATATACACCACAAGCAAGAACCAATCAATGATACTGAAGTGTAAATATGGTGACGATCACCAATCATATAGCATGAAAAACTATAGTAAAAATCAAGTACTACTCGTATCATACTAGAGATGAAGAACAACTAGCATCATTGGTATGCAAATATAGAAACAGCCAAGTACCATAACAATGCATCAATCACTAGAAATCAAAGTACTCAATTTGTGTCACTATTGGTCATGAGGACCAAAGGCGAATGCCACGATCGGCATCTATCAGCTGACATATAACTTTGCACCCACTCAGTGCTATCTGGGACTCACGAGTCTACACTACAACACAATAAGGTTATAGCGACACATTGTTGGGACACTTTTATACAAGTGTCCCATTTATAAATCAAAGTCCAAATTTAAACCTAACCTTAAAAAAAAAAAAAATTATTATTATTACTTAACCCATCACACACCAATTACAAATTTTAACTCAAAACCCATATTTAACGAGTTCCCACATTCTCCCCCAAAATCAAGGCCTAAAGACCATCTCCCCCCAAAATCTGATGCCCAAGGAGAGCTCATTTCCTCTCCACCCCTCTCTCTCTCTAGCTCTCTCTTCCCACTCCTCCCCCTCTACCCCTCTCATCATCTCTTGATGCAAGCTCGTGGATCACAGCCGCGGCGGAGAACGACGAGAGGAGTAGGACGAGAGGAGCACCCCTCTCATCCCCTCCCTCCCCACATTCCTCTTCTTCTGTGAGAGGAGTACGACGAGAGGTGAGATCGCAGCCGCGGCGGAAAGAGTATGACGAGAAGGTGCTCGTAGAGATCTACAGACCGATCCTTGCTTAGGGCCCAATCGTCTCCGCCATCGTCTCGAGACTCGTGGAGATCTACGATCCTCGCCCAGGGCCCAATCGTCTCCGCCATCGCCTCGAGATCGCAAAGTGAGCTCTCTCTTTCTCTCTCTCTCATCAAAATTCACTATTTATGATCCCTCATTTGTGATTATATTGTAGCATATGAATCTAATCTCTATGTTTTTGCTTGATTGTGATTATATCATTTACTAGAGTTTAATTCGTTGTGGATGATCTCAGTGGATTATATCATTTACTATTGTTTTGATATCACTTTTGGACTATTTGAGTTGTGATTGGTGATGTTTCCTTTGCTTGATGTGGGCTCAGAAAAGATTGGAAGAGATGGAAAAAGAATCAAATTAGACCTACTTTCACGAGCATGCATGCATGGTTTTGTACTTATATGGGGATTGCCGAATTGTTTTTGAGGGGTCAACTAACTTTCTTAGTTGGAGATTACAGGACATCAAAATTTATCAGCACACTATTCACAAAATGATCAACATTTTCAGAGAAATTTGAGTACAGTAATCGAAAAAAACCCCCCCTAAAAAACTCTCTTTAATAGACATAATGTTATTGTAAGTATCTTATCATTAAGACTGTTTCTAGATTATTTCTGGTTATATCGAACTTTCGGCCAAAATGGTGTCAAAGTTGATCATAAACCGTACCATTCAATCGCCACCACAAACACCTAGGAATCAAACTCTCACATCTTACCTTATATTTTGTGTCAGAATGATTTCTTAGTTGGCACTTGTACTTAGATTATTCAAAGCAATCCATTTGCCATATTCCTTGATGAAACAGAGTGCCAGTTGATGACTGTTATAGACCACCAACTTAATAGTTGCAGACCCGACAACAGCATGTTAGTTGCCTTTCTTTTAGGGTGGGCGTAGACAAATCTCAACCACCTTCTATGTACTTTGCATCAAATAGAAACTATGTAGAACCCCATGATTGCTCATGAGTTGAACAAGTTATGAAGTGAGTCAATTGAAGTGTATCCTATGAAACATTACCTAGACCACATACTCTAATTCCAGTTAGTGTGCAATCTTATCATTCAATCAAGAATAACCCTGCTGTTAGGGCTTCTAAGATCATCAAGATCTAAGGGTCTTTTTGGATTCTTTCGCTCTTTGCTTGAACGATTTAGTTTGGTTCTACGGTGCACTAATTGAATTGGGTTTAATCTATTTTCAAGTTATATATTGTGGGACCTGATGTTGTAATTTTTAGTATCTAAAGTGATTTGCTTATGCTTGATGCTTAAATATGGTAGTTCATATAGAATTTCATGGTATTTAGATGTCGTAGTTGTCGGGATAATTTAGCTACGCCTTTTTGTAGTTTTACCTTTGCTTGAATCATTTAGTTTGGTTCTACGGAGCTCTAACTGAGTTTGGTTATCTATTTTTGAGTTATTAGTGGACCTTTATGTTGTAAGCTTTAGCTTTTAAAGTGCTTTACTATGCTTGATGCTTAAAATATGGTAGCTCATATGAAATCTCATGGTGTTTAGATGGATTTAGCTACGTCTCTTACCTTTGATCTTCGGTTCAATGATATAGTTTTGTTCTAGGGCCACTTGAAATGAGGATCAGGCTTTCTAGGGCCAAAATCAAACTTTTGTTCTAACTATTTGTGTATTAAAGAAACTCGACTATTTGCGAGAACTTGAAGAGGAGTTTTTTTTTAATCCATCTTGATTAGATGATCCCTTTTTCATTCACTTCCTCAGCTGTGGATGGTGTCTGTGTAGAATTTGCTATGTTTCATGCAACTATTCAGTAAATCATGTCAAAAATCTGCATGGTGGGTATTATTTTGTTATCGCCCATTACCATTTTAATGATGCGCTATGCTTTGTCTTGAATGTGCTGTGAATAAATTTCTCTGTTGCATGCAGAAGAATGAATATTTGTAATTACTTATGATATTAGCTCTTTTATCGGGGACATTTGGAAAAGGCCAGCCTAGTAGAGGAACTCCTATTTTGATGTTGGATAAATCTAAGCATTTTAGTAATATATTTCTGTGTTTTAGTCCGATCTATTTCTTTGTGTTGCTTACTGAGCAACATTTGTTATCCGGGGGCCAGTATTTTTGATATTATAAATCGAAAGTTTGTGCAAATTTTCTATTTTTCTCCCAACTTCTGTTTTGTTTTGTTTTTCTTTTCCCTACTTTATGTGGGGCAGGTCGAATTTGAGCATGCCACGGCACTAATCATGAAATTATGGATGCTCTGCTTTTAAAAAATGGACAGCACTAATCAGGCTTTTTCCTTTTCTTTAAAAAAAAAAAAAAACTTGTATGAATCTTTTGTTTGTGTTGACTGGTTCTTTCCAATAGTGCAACTAATGCTCTGAATTGCTAAATATGACATAAATCTAAGTAGTCAATGTGTCTTTATGCATGAAAAAAAAAAAAACTGTTTCCTCAGCAATCACGGATATGCACTTGTTGGGGGGAATCAGAAGGTTGTCGATCCGATCAGTTTAAGCATGATTTTATGTTTCATAGTGAAGTTGATCACTATTACTTGCTACTAAGAATCTAAGTGAAGAAACATACATATTTTCTCTAACTAAAAAAGAAATGTAATTTAGGATTTGCAAATTTGTATTCATTTACCTTCCAAATTCGGTACATCTACTTATGAGATCAGATTTGGACATAGCTGCAGGCTAGGCATATTTCTCCTGCTTCCTTTGTAAATAAATTAACATGCTTTGACTTTATCTTTATCTCATTACACATAGCAACTGAAATCGAATAGTTACACATAGTAATTACTACAAAGAGATTCTATGTAAAACCAACCCTACAAATGATGTCATGCATTATATATAGGTTTTAATGTCTATAATAATTGGGGCAATTGTTCAACAGTGTGTTTAGATTTTGTACTTGACTGCTTACGAGGAAACAAAAGTAACTGACTCACCTGTTGGCCTTTAGTTATAATGTTGTCTTTTTTCTTTACTTTGTTCTTTTCTTTAATCTTAACTGTTTTTTTTTTTTTTTTTTTTTTTTTTTTTTTTTTTGCTATTCTTAAGATATTGTTATGCTAATTGCCAATCTTTTGTTTTCCTATATTATTTCCCAAACTAAGATAAACTAGCATCGAAGTCGTTGCTCTATCTGTGGTATGGCATTAGTTAATTAATTTTGATAACTTTGTCCTTTGAGATCCTGTCAAAACCTTAAAGAATCCTGTGAGTATAATAAGTGTATATTCTCTCTACTAGTTAAGCATCATTCATGTGATTAGTGCTTAAGCTTCTTATCATGAGAAATCATGGAATATTGCTCGAGTATTTACAGAATCAATTCTTCATAATAACATCAAGAAAAGCTCAAGCTAATTTTTATGCTTCAGAATATGTAGTGCTTATTGAGTGTGCCATTAAGCCTCTCTCCATCGTTTTAGACTTTTGTCCCATATATTATTATTTTATAAGTTTGATTGCATATTACAAACTTGAATAGCATCAGTTCATCTAAGTTTGATTGCTTATACATTTTTGTTTGTTTGCAATACACATTATTTTGGGGCGACTATAGTTGATAGCATAATATAATTGGGACTAATCAGCCCTTATGGTCTGTTAGTCGCTTAATTAGTGCCGAGTAATCATTCAACGCATTTAGGGCTTTGCCAAGCAACTCTCTTTGGTGCACAGAGCACGCGTTGCACGAATTACACGGCGCGTCCCTTGTGCTTCCGGACGGGCCCATTGATCTACAAATTGAAACACTTTACTGTTATGGCATGTCAAGTGTGAACTCTGTTAAGAAATATTTTGTGATTTCATGCACAGTATTTTTCTGCTATTGCTACGACGGGTATGAATCAAGTGTGAACCAAATGCTTGTTTCGATCTAGAGCCGTTTATGAACAAGGCTAATCCATCAACTGATCCGAATCCAACCCAAATTAAAAAGTACCTAGAAATATAAACTAGATCTCATAGCTTATCAGACTCATATTCAAATTCGAATTCAAGTTTGAAACCTAATATAGTTCAGCTATTTGAAACTCAACCCAGTGTCTTCGGTCTGTTAGGATAAGAATCCAGGTCGTCATACAACTAGAGAGCTTGTTGGTATTCTGATGTGTATCCGTATGTGCTGCAATTTTACATGTCGAGATATAAAGAGTATTTATGGATACAAAGTATATATTTATAGTAATCCAACTTTATGCGATGATTAAGATTATGCTATATAAATTTAGTAACTAAAAATTACAACCACTAAGAACCCTAAACGCTTTAATTTGTTACTCCACTATCCTCAACTTTCTTAGCAACCATCTAACATAGCTTTGCCTGAAGTAGAGATGATGATTGGACATTATTTAAATGCGGAGTTCTAAAAGCATCAAAGGAGTGTTCAGTTATCTGATGAATCAGAAACTCTTCAATATAGGTATTGCAATCTCTTGTCAGATAACCATAACCAACATAAAAATAATAAGATTCAGTTTTATATTACATTAGCTGCACACCGTATTTAGAGTCCTTCAAATCACTGATTTGGTGTGAATCACAAACCCAGATTTGTATAAAAGTATTTTTGCTTTTCCAAATCTACCTTTTCTCTTAGTTTCCAAAGCTTCAACAAGACAAAGATTGAAGCTGCAACAGGACAAGCTCCGAAACTTCAAAACTTCCTAGTTTCTAACTCTATTAGCACCCTGTTTGGCAAAACCCTTATAGGTAACTTGGAAAAAATTCAAAATCAAATTGATTTTTACTCAATCCCTAGTTTAGATACTTCATGATTTGTATAGCTTTCCACTAATTTTGGTGGATCTCATAAGAGTAAGCAAATTGGATGATTTGAGATCTAATTACGATTCACATCTAAACACGCATTTGTAAATGTCACGAATCTCAAAATGATCACAAGTAAAACAGGAAATATGCAATGGAATCCAATCCAATCACTGTATAAGGTAGAAATGTAAGATTTAAGAATACAATTTTGGTATATTAGTCTGGAATGATACATGTTTATATCATTCCTCTTTGTGCCCTGTTGTAGGGACAGGCAAATAGAGAGTTCCTAGTACCCTGAACACATGCAATAGGACACTGTATATATGTGAGACTGTTTAGGAGTAAAAAGCTCTTGTGACATGTTTCTTCTCTCTTTCTTGATGTCTCTGCATGCTGTGCCAAAATATATATATTGTCCTTATTTTTTATCTTATGCTACCTTCTTTGATATCTTACAAATCAGCAAGATCCAATAGAAAAAAGTTCATTATTGTTCATTATTGTCCTTTGATATCTAGAACCTGCGCGTGGTGCTAGATTTATCTGCAGCGACTCAAGACTGTTAGAAGATATTTGTTATGACTGTCTTGTGTTTCCATTTCACCTATACATTCTTCCCTTTTTTAGAGCATGCCAGCAAAAATATAGGTCCTATAAATTCCTTTACTCTGTAGGATGCAGTGTCAGTCTGCATACTAAAGTTAAATCATTAAATTTTTGTTGGAAGAGATGACAAAGCGCAAATGTATCCGAGTAACTCAAAGTGAAGAAGAATATTTTCCGGAGCCCCAATCTCCTTCGAATCCGCAAGCACAATCCGATGAACATGCAGAAAATTCTACTCATTCGAAATCTTCTACAAATATTAATCAAGAAGGAGATAAAATGCTTATTGAAGGTATGAATTGAATATTTATTAATTAGTATTACTGCTTGTGGGCATTTCTTCATATTTTCTTGTTCTTTATAAGTAAAGAATTTTACAATCCTCATCCACTTGTGTCTCTTGATGACATTTTTCATTTAGTACCACAACATCATCATAATTTTACTGCATTTTTTTTTTTGTCATAAAAGAGACGTAGTAATGCGCAAAATAATGAGCTTGATAGAACATTAATTTCAGATAATACCTTTATTATTATGGAAGCTTATACTTATCCAAATTATCTCTATCATAATCATCTTTCCGTATCTTGTTTTTTTTTTTTGGTTGAAACAAGAGGAGTTTGGTTTGTGCACCAATCTCATGCTGCAACTACAATGTCCAATTAGTAACATGCACAGTTGTTACTTATCAGTTTTATATACTCTTGTTGTTAATTAGCGATACATATCTGTTTTTTATCTGCATTTTGTTGTTTCTTAAATTCTTCCAGTTTTATGACTTGTATTTGTTTGTGGAGTGTTTTGGGTTTTTGGTTTTTGGTTTTGGTGAGTGTATGTATGTATGGGTAGGGAAGGGTTCCTGTAAGCTTGGATTTTGATGGAAAAAGAATAGGGAGATAACATCAATGACTCGTAAACTGTATTCATTTTCCTTTGATTTTTTGGTTTTTTTTTTTTTTTTTTTTTTTCTAGTGTAGAATATCATTGCCTTTTATTCTTGATGAGCCACGAAGTAATAAAAATAGAAAGTGGGTGTCATAAATTAATTGATCAGAACCAAAAAGTGGCTAAGTTGTACTTTGCCAGAGAAATGGTTCTTTATGCATGCCCTTTAAAAGCATAGTTTAACCATATATGATTCTTGTTATTACTCTAACTTGGGGTTACAAACTATTCTTTCTGAGAAAGTAGCTAGCTAGGCATGCATGTGGTCTGCTCTTGAGAAGAGTGTTTGAAGGACTTGTCCTACTTTTCAATCTTTTCTATGAACTTGGGTGGGGTTTCTTTTGCAGGTGTGTAAATTAACATGAGTTTTACATTACACCCCCTTAGCTCCTTTTTTTACAGTACTAGATTCCTTTTCTCTTTTTCCTTTTTTTTTTTTTTAAGGAGTGTATGCTTTAATTAGTCATCTTATGATTTTAGCATTGTGCTAGCTTTGTAATACATTCTATATTTTAAAAACTTTTTTATTTTGTTTAATTTGCTTCACCATTCATAAACACAAAATAGGGTGTCAAAATGCTAATATGTAAGATGCTATATTTATAAAACAGCAAGGTGTACAAATTTTTAAACCACATAAATTTTGAGAATTTTAAACCACATCAAAGTATGCTTTGAGTGAGACTTAAATAAACCACATCAAAGAAATTTTGAGAAATTTTGAGTTTGGTATATTTAGTTTGGTGCAAAAAGCCTAATCATGGTGTTTTAGTTTAATGTAAGAACAGGCACTGACTTTTGTTTCACTGCAGGCTTGATTTGATGCAAAAAATCTATTTTTTGTAAGCATCATTTGGTGCAGGCCTCAATAAAAGAATGGTTGGCATAGTAACATTAGATAATTTGAAATGAGGAATAAGTTAGCTAAAGTTAAATGGATGAAGTTCTCATTAGGAAAATGTTATTTGGGTTTTGCGGTTTCTAATCCATTACTTTGTTATGTTGTGTATGTGTTTGTTGCGAACTATGGACTATCACAGGTAGTTTTCTTGCAAAATTGGTCGGTTAATTATATGGTTAGATGTTCTCTGGGCTATCACTGCTTGAATATTTTAGGTTTGCAAATGCTTGGTTGATTTGGATAAATGCATAGTTTACAATACCCTGTTCTCCACTCTTATCAGATAACAGCTATCCTTTCATGAATTGAATCCTCTTATACCATTGTAAAGGATGCCAAGTTCATTTTTTGTGTTAAAACCTTAAATGTTTATGTCTTAGGGGCCGTTTGGCAACCCTTTGAAACAGAGTATTGGACCACTTTACTCTGCTTTTTAAAAAATATTGTTTTTTTATTAGTCAACCCGTTTGGATGGTCTAACAGCGAAAAAAGATAATGACGTATTATTGAGTTTTTTTTTTTTAAGTTCACAATCTAAAAGTAAAAACAAAGTAATATTTTTACAGAGTAATGAATTTTTCAAGATATCGAATACGTTGTAAAAAAATAACTCTTTATTTTTCTATGATTGCCAAACGGGCCCTTAAATTTGGAAAAAACTTTATGTATGATCTTGCAAGGTTTATTACCTATCTTGTTAAATGCAAACTTAATAATTGCCAGATGGGTTTTTTTTTTTTTTTTTCTTTTACAGCTCTCAAGCGCACAGGATAACTCAAATTTAAAAGCTTAAACGCTCTAAGAAAGTTGTAAGTTCTCTTTTTCTTGCTTAAATTTATATACTAAATAGAGATGCATGTATCAAATTGTATTTTAAGTTTGATAATCTTTCACTTTAATAATGTATTGCTCATTGTCAAGTAATGCCATTTTTTAGTATGAAATGATAATCTAATACTAAAAAATATATTCTTTTAGGTTTCAGACGTATCTAGCGCTCATAATATTCATCCACAATCTCATTACTCATCTGGTAAACATTAAACTTATCTTAATTAATTTTTATGTTAAAAGATTATTTGACTAATCTATTATTAACTTGAGTATTATTGAAATTGCAGGTTCAACATCTTAATTGCGGAGCTCATTAAGACTAGATCTGATATTATATTTTTACTTTTTGTTCTCATTTGTCTTTCTCCTGGTTAAAAAGTTTGCATTTGTTGGTATTGTGATTTAGTGACTAAATACTCATTTAAAGATATGCATATACTATTTTGAGACATTTTGGTGTTAATTAGTATAACTATAAAATTTCTTTTATATTTTCTTTTGTTAATTCAAATCAAATTAAAGATATGCTAAGTATGCTTAATGATAATAAGTTATCATAAATTGGTATTATATTTTAAAAAGTATTACGTATCAAGAAAAAATAGAATAATTTTAAAAAAAGGGGACGTTTATTAAGTGTCACTGAAATAAAAGAAGTGTTGTTAGATTATAATTTTGTAGCATTTTTATGTGCTGCTAAAAACTTAAACAAGTGTCGGTAATTTAGCAGCACTTATTTTAGGTTATACCGACACTCTTAAAAACTGTCGCTATATATCTAGCGATCCCACATATAGTAATACTTTTTAAAAGTGTTGGTAAGTTAACCAGCAGCACTTTTTTTGACATATACCGTCATTTAAAAGTGTCGCTATATACCGTTTTGTTGTAGTGCTAGTATATATTATAATATATATATATATATATATATTATATTATAGAGAGAGAGAGAGAGAGAGAGAGAGAGAGGAGAGAGAGAGAGAGAGTATAGGTTTATATATTTTTAAAAGTACAAGCCCAATTATAATAAAGTCAACTAAAAAGAGAAAGAAAAAAAATGCAATATCACATATCTCAATGAAAATTTATGATAAAAAAATTATAAATATATTTGAACTTGTGTTTTGAAAGTATATAAGCTCACTATATATGTATATAACTTCTAGCAAAAAAACAAACACATATAAAAACTGGCACTGCCAAAATTATTGAGAATATATTGGGTAAAAAATACAGCACAAAAGAAAATTAAATACAAAAAAGAAAACGGTTCAAACCAAGCATAACCCTATATCCACCCAAATCTACGCAAAATTCTTCTCGATCCAAAAAGAGAAAAATAATAACCCATTAGATAGTAACACGAACATTCTTTACTACAAATTTTTCCATTCTAATTCAATAAGAACACATTAGATAGTAAAATGCATAAATAACTACCAGTTTTGTAGATCGAAAGCAATGCGAGGCCACACTATAAGGAAAACCCAACAATTATTTGTAGGTTGCGACAATTGCCTTAACACAACACAAATCGCCATGTCTTACTATCGCAAAACAATACAGCTAAAGTATTATCTTGCAATTTTGTTATCAGCGCTCAGATCTTGTTATCGGTCCATCTAATACCTTATTCAACTTTAATTACTCAGACCACCGAGTTTTACTACTGCAACTATTCTCGAGAAAATCCAAACCCTCACTATAGAGAAATGTCACGCCCCGGGGTCGAAATTGCGACCCGGGCTCGCCAACAGATCCGCCACCTATGCTAAAATCCGCATAGGCGAAGCGTCTAACCTGCAAAAGATAGTACTATAGCTACACAAATATCAGAGCTGAAATAAAATGCTGTAGAATAAAATCCAATCACTGTACAACATGAAACAAAGTACAATATCCATTTTCATAACATCTGGGTAATCAACATACAATGTCCTCAATACAGCATCTCTCAACTATAAAAGGAATAAACTAAAACTATAATACATCAGCCTCAACTCTGTCTCTCCAAATACAAAAGATCTCCCTCCAAGGACAACAGTAAACATCAGCTGACAGCTATCAGGAAACTCCAGCCAGGGGATACAGCTGCACACATCGGGTGGTACAGATCTAGCTCGCGACTCCCTCGCCCCGGACAACGATCAAGGATCAGCACTCCCAAAGAGGACTCTGCAAAACAGGGGGGAAAGGAAAGGAAAAAAAAACAACAATGGGGGTGAGAACCACTAGTAAACCAGTAGCCTCCCCCTGTGGGTAAAGCCTCAAGCTCTGGCGTACCCACTAAGTCTACTAGAGGCAAGAAAAGGGCAAGTGGTAAAGCTGTAAACAGAACTACTGAATAAAAGGGGAAACCACAGCAAGTATGCCTCTAAATGCAATACCGAAGGAAATGACGGTATGAATGCATCAGAAAACAGTATCTGACCAAATAGACCCAATCTAGTGCCACCAGTAAAAACTGGTACTGCCTGCTCTGCTGTCGAACTCAAGAACTCAGCCTGGTGCCCGGCGCTCGGCACCGTGTAAAGCCTACTCCGGAGTGGCACTCGAGGGGAGCGACCCACACGAGTAAAGTATCACTGTATCAAGCATCTCTGTAACCACTATCTCATAATAGCAGGACTGGATCATGACTATGATCAAAGTGGGAAACTCCGTCCACTAATAAAACCCCGATCCGATACAATAATACTCAAAAGTGGAAAATACCATCCACTAGAGAAATCTGATACCCAATCTGATGCAATAGTAAACATCCGGTCAACCGCCCAAACTCCGCGGTCACCGCAATAACCCACAACCCCCAATTGGGTGAAATAATCAAGATCTGGTCAACCGCCTACTGTCCGCGGTTGCCGCAATAACCCACAATCCAACATCAGGTACACCCTATCACTGACCCTCAGGTCCCAGCTACACTATCCCAAACCTCTGCTCGAACCCGAGCAACATGACTCAAAAGTCTAAATAAAAAGGAGAAAGAAAGCAATCATGATTTCTCCTAAGTCAAATCCCAATATGATAGTGTAGCAATAAAATAGTGGCCTATCTAGATGTCCAAATAAGCATGCAAAAGTCCTCATGCAATATGAAAGAAAGAGAATGTCAGATAACAGTTCTGCATGTGTAATAATTAATAATATCCACATAGATAAGACAGTCATGCTAAAATCATCAGTCAACTACACATGTATATGATCCCTGATCCATAATAAATCCCCAGAGTGAAACCCGCACATAAATAAGTCATTATGTCTCAACGATTAATCCTTTTAATCCACTTTCATACAATCTAGGTGCTAATCTAGCATGTTAATCATCACTAACAAATATGTCCCTTCAGTAACATTAACCCAATACGATTCCACATATGATATATCCACATAATTAATCTCAGATGATAGGCTCACATTATAACAGTCAAATATGCATGATACTCAATCAACATGTTCAATAATGGAGTTTTCTAATAAACTTAGTAAGTAAGCCAGGTGTAGAGGCATGCAACAACCACCCACCTGAAGCGCTAACTGTCCGGGTCCGTACAGCTGAAAATACCAAAATCTTCAATCCCGCGCTCCAACAAGTACAGTACACCCGAAACACTCCTGGCACAACACAAAGTCCACTGAATACACTTAGGTTCCCAAATATTGCCTTTATTAATCCATACAACATCAGTCCCAAAACTGATAAATTATCACCTGCTGAAAGTGCCCAGAAAATTCCCAGAAAAATATCACGGCGATCCTCGCGTCGATAGCTTCGCAA
>CM054952.1:5071750-5141352 GCA_029168755.2 Tillandsia fasciculata
TTACCATTGCCGTTGTCTGTGTTTTTTGAAACACAGAGTCTATGTGATGGAGTGTACCGGTGGGCGGCAGATTACTTGCAATCTAAGCATCTATAGGGTTTGTTTGGGAAGTGACAACAAATAGAAGAACGCTAATTTCATTTTTTGCTCTTCTTTATTTTCTTGAAGAAGATGCTATCCGCATTCCGTTGAGGCGTACATTTTTGCTCTTCTTTATTTTCTTGGAGAAGTTGCTATTCGCGTTCCGTTGAGGCGTATCTCAAGCTAACCAACAATAAGTCCATCCGCCGATATATTCAATCTCACACCATTTGTGTTTAGGAAAACAAGAAAAAGGCAACAATAACGAATGGGACCTTGATTGGTGTCTCTTTTCGCTTCTTTGTTTGCTTCCAAGAAAAGCTGAATTTGCAGGCTAATCAACTAGCAAAGTCCATCTGTTAGTGCATTCAATTGTGTAGAGTTTGAGTTTGGGGAAGACCCCAACAAAAAAAAAAAAGTACACACGTACGGACAAACGAGGCATAAGATTTCTTGTTTAAGTGCTATTTTCCTCTATATTCTTCTCCTACTCATTCTTTCAGATTCTTCCATTTCTTGGCTCAACTTATGTATGTTCCGTCTTTCTTACAAACCCTAATTCAGGCTCGAAAGGTGGAGATGAAGACCAGATCGGACACCCCAGACGTGAGCAACCTACAGAAATGCGCCGACTTCGTCCACGCCTTCATGCTTGGATTCGACATCGCCGACGCCCTTGCCCTCCTACGCCTTGATGACCTCTACGTGGATTCCTTCGAGATTAAGGATGTGAAGACCCTTCGTGGCGAGCACCTCTCTCGCGCCATTGGTCGGCTTTCAGGCAAAGGTGGGAAGACAAAGTTTGCCATTGAGAATGCTACAAGAACACGAATTGTGATTGCAGATACTAAGATCCACATTCTTGGATCATTTGTGAACATTAAGGTGGCTCGAGACTCTCTTTGTGGTCTTATATTGGGATCGCCTGCTGGAAAGGTATACTCCAAGCTTAGAGCTGTCAGTGCTAGATTGGCTGAGAGGTATTGAATTTAACAACAATTTTTATCTTTTTTATCTTCTTTTTTATCTTTTTGGGGTCTTCGAGAGAATAGTATGAGCGGCCAATTATTTATGCATCCTATTGGATGTGATCTTTGCGAGTTTGCTGGTAGTAATTTTCGCCGACTCCCGAACGAATTATTCAGCAAGTGACATTCTGTAGAATGTGTTGTGTTACTTCTTTCCTGAAGAAAATCAATTATATCATTGCTATGCTTTTAAAAATAGTTTAACTTAAAACCATTTTTAGTTGGCTTGTTTTTTAATTTTTTGGTTAATATTATATGGATAGGGAGGGAACGTATTGGAAAAGAATTTCTTATTTATGGGAGCTTTGGATGAGAATCCTAGCAATATGTTAATTTAGTGGAAATTGATATTTGATCTATACTCATTTAGTTATGCCCCTTTATGATCTTTATTACTTGAGAAGTTAAAACTACAAAATAATGAAAAAGGAAAATCCTGTCCCACTTACAAATGTTTACAACTTTTTATTTACAGAGTCGACATTTTTTTATGAGTTAATTTTGTTTTTAACAATTAGGTAAAAGTATAATAAACTTATCTTAACTCTAAAGACCCTTTGGATTTAGCTATCCAATCTTTTAAAAAATTTATTTTATTATCTGATTTTTTAATTTTTTTGATTTGAATTGGTCAACTATAATTTGACTTCAAAATTTAAACTAATTATTTATTTTAATAAATTTATAATTATGAGAAATATATGAAATATACTAATTAAATCTGTAAAGATAAATGACGTATTCAAAATTTAAAATTAAAGTACAGTCGATTGATTTAAATCAAACAAATTAAAAAAATTAGATAGTAACATTAAAATTTTAAAAAGTTGGATAGTCAAGTCTAAATATTTCAAGTTTCATATGCTTTTATCTTACAATTACTATTATGCTAACAACTCACAACTCTCTCTCTCTTTGTGATTTACTGTTTCTTTACATTGCAAAGAATCATGTTCTTACATAAGTACTTTGACCTCATCTGAATCTCGTTGTGGAGAATGTATGTTTGTATTAAATCACTTGTATTTCGCAATGCTACACATTTGGAGGGCCCTGATAAAGAATATTGAGAAAACTTGCAGTGGAACTCAAAGTTCAATCCGACGACTGTTTTTTAGAGCTTGTGAGTTTCTGTTGCATTAGTCCTTGGTTCGCGTACTTGTGGAAGTTTTATTTAGATGCCAGAATAAAATATTTAGTAACACTTTATTTGGTATGAAGAGTTTTTTGTGTGTTTGAAAAATAGGGTTTTGATATTTGTTTTTTAAAAGATCTTTGATCATAATTTGATTTGATAGAATAGAACATTTCACCTACAAGGTGATTCGACTCATTCCGTAAAAAAACTATATAATAATAAAATAAAATAAAGACAAATATGGTATTCATTCGAGATATTTGATCACACTTATCGTTTATTAAATATCTGTCACGTTCCGGGATGAAAAAACGGTCTAACTTTTTTTTTTTTTTTTATAAATCAGAGTTAAAACATTATCCTTAGGACGCGAGCAGATCCGTCACGTGCACAAGAAATTCATAGTCCAAACAGATAGAGTCTCCCTATACACGCACGACTAGGCAATGTACAAAATATCATAAAACGCACAACTCAGAGCTACTAAATAAAAGGGTAAACACAATAAATAAGATAACGAACAAAATCCAACTAACTACTCAAGCTCAATAACAGAGACGGCTCTATCACTCGCATCAATCGTCCTCACGATATCGTCTCCTATCTCACAACTTGAAATATCTAAAAAAGGTACAACCACCAGGAAATGAGACACAACTGAATATATTCCAGTAGGTACAACGAGCCGGAGACCAGCAAGTCATACCTACTGGTATACTATAAGCAATATGGATTTGAAATAATCAGCAGGTAATACAGATATGATCAGCATAATATGAACAGATAAGCTCGGTAGGTATGTAATATGTATAAAGTAATCAACCTATGAAACCAACGATATACACCACAAGCAAGAACCAATCAATGATACTGAAGTGTAAATATGGTGACGATCACCAATCATATAGCATGAAAAACTATAGTAAAAATCAAGTACTACTCGTATCATACTAGAGATGAAGAACAACTAGCATCATTGGTATGCAAATATAGAAACAGCCAAGTACCATAACAATGCATCAATCACTAGAAATCAAAGTACTCAATTTGTGTCACTATTGGTCATGAGGACCAAAGGCGAATGCCACGATCGGCATCTATCAGCTGACATATAACCTTGCACCCACTCAGTGCTATCTGGGACTCACGAGTCTACACTACAACACAATAAGGTTATAGCGACACATTGTTGGGACACTTTTATACAAGTGTCCCATTTATAAATCAAAGTCCAAATTTAAACCTAACCTTAAAAAAAAAAAAAAAAATTATTATTACTTAACCCATCACACACCAATTACAAATTTTAACTCAAAACCCATATTTAACGAGTTCCCACATTCTCCCCCAAAATCAAGGCCTAAAGACCATCTCCTCCCAAAATCTGATGCCCAAGGAGAGCTCATTTCCCCTCCACCCCTCTCTCTCTCTCTCTCTCTCTCTCTCTCTCTCTCCCCTCTACCCTCTACCCCTCTCATCATCTCTTGATGCAAGCTCGTGGATCACAGCCGCGGCGGAGAATGACGAGAGGAGTAGGACGAGAGGAGCACCCCTCTCATCCCCTCCCTCCCCACATTCCTCTTCTTCTGTGAGAGGAGTACGACGAGAGGTGAGATCGCAGCCGCGGCGGAAAGAGTATGACGAGAAGGTGCTCGTAGAGATCTACAGACCGATCCTTGCTTAGGGCCCAATCGTCTCCGCCATCGTCTCGAGACTCGTGGAGATCTACGATCCTCGCCCAGGGCCCAATCGTCTCCGCCATCGCCTCGAGATCGCAAAGTGAGCTCTCTCTTTCTCTCTCTCTCATCAAAATTCACTATTTATGATCCCTCATTTGTGATTATATTGTAGCATATGAATCTAATCTCTATGTTTTTGCTTGATTGTGATTATATCATTTACTAGAGTTTAATTCGTTGTGGATGATCTCAGTGGATTATATCATTTACTATTGTTTTGATATCACTTTTGGACTATTTGAGTTGTGATTGGTGATGTTTCCTTTGCTTGATGTGGGCTCAGAAAAGATTGGAAGAGATGGAAAAAGAATCAAATTAGACCTACTTTCACGAGCATGCATGCATGGTTTTGTACTTATATGGGGATTGCCGAATTGTTTTTGAGGGGTCAACTAACTTTCTTAGTTGGAGATTACAGGACATCAAAATTTATCAGCACACTATTCACAAAATGATCAACATTTTCAGAGAAATTTGAGTACAGTAATCGAAAAACCCCCCCTAAAAAACTCTCTTTAATAGACATAATGTTATTGTAAGTATCTTATCATTAAGACTGTTTCTAGATTATTTCTGGTTATATCGAACTTTCGGCCAAAATGGTGTCAAAGTTGATCATAAACCGTACCATTCAATCGCCACCACAAACACCTAGGAATCAAACTCTCACATCTTACCTTATATTTTGTGTCAGAATGATTTCTTAGTTGGCACTTGTACTTAGATTATTCAAAGCAATCCATTTGCCATATTCCTTGATGAAACAGAGTGCCAGTTGATGACTGTTATAGACCACCAACTTAATAGTTGCAGACCCGACAACAGCATGTTAGTTGCCTTTCTTTTAGGGTGGGCGTAGACAAATCTCAACCACCTTCTATGTACTTTGCATCAAATAGAAACTATGTAGAACCCCATGATTGCTCATGAGTTGAACAAGTTATGAAGTGAGTCAATTGAAGTGTATCCTATGAAACATTACCTAGACCACATACTCTAATTCCAGTTAGTGTGCAATCTTATCATTCAATCAAGAATAACCCTGCTGTTAGGGCTTCTAAGATCATCAAGATCTAAGGGTCTTTTTGGATTCTTTCGCTCTTTGCTTGAACGATTTAGTTTGGTTCTACGGTGCACTAATTGAATTGGGTTTAATCTATTTTCAAGTTATATATTGTGGGACCTGATGTTGTAATTTTTAGTATCTAAAGTGATTTGCTTATGCTTGATGCTTAAATATGGTAGTTCATATAGAATTTCATGGTATTTAGATGTCGTAGTTGTCGGGATAATTTAGCTACGCCTTTTTGTAGTTTTACCTTTGCTTGAATCATTTAGTTTGGTTCTACGGAGCTCTAACTGAGTTTGGTTATCTATTTTTGAGTTATTAGTGGACCTTTATGTTGTAAGCTTTAGCTTTTAAAGTGCTTTACTATGCTTGATGCTTAAAATATGGTAGCTCATATGAAATCTCATGGTGTTTAGATGGATTTAGCTACGTCTCTTACCTTTGATCTTCGGTTCAATGATATAGTTTTGTTCTAGGGCCACTTGAAATGAGGATCAGGCTTTCTAGGGCCAAAATCAAACTTTTGTTCTAACTATTTGTGTATTAAAGAAACTCGACTATTTGCGAGAACTTGAAGAGGAGTTTTTTTTTAATCCATCTTGATTAGATGATCCCTTTTTCATTCACTTCCTCAGCTGTGGATGGTGTCTGTGTAGAATTTGCTATGTTTCATGCAACTATTCAGTAAATCATGTCAAAAATCTGCATGGTGGGTATTATTTTGTTATCGCCCATTACCATTTTAATGATGCGCTATGCTTTGTCTTGAATGTGCTGTGAATAAATTTCTCTGTTGCATGCAGAAGAATGAATATTTGTAATTACTTATGATATTAGCTCTTTTATCGGGGACATTTGGAAAAGGCCAGCCTAGTAGAGGAACTCCTATTTTGATGTTGGATAAATCTAAGCATTTTAGTAATATATTTCTGTGTTTTAGTCCGATCTATTTCTTTGTGTTGCTTACTGAGCAACATTTGTTATCCGGGGGCCAGTATTTTTGATATTATAAATCGAAAGTTTGTGCAAATTTTCTATTTTTCTCCCAACTTCTGTTTTGTTTTGTTTTTCTTTTCCCTACTTTATGTGGGGCAGGTCGAATTTGAGCATGCCACGGCACTAATCATGAAATTATGGATGCTCTGCTTTTAAAAAATGGACAGCACTAATCAGGCTTTTTCCTTTTCTTTAAAAAAAAAAAAAAACTTGTATGAATCTTTTGTTTGTGTTGACTGGTTCTTTCCAATAGTGCAACTAATGCTCTGAATTGCTAAATATGACATAAATCTAAGTAGTCAATGTGTCTTTATGCATGAAAAAAAAAAAAACTGTTTCCTCAGCAATCACGGATATGCACTTGTTGGGGGGAATCAGAAGGTTGTCGATCCGATCAGTTTAAGCATGATTTTATGTTTCATAGTGAAGTTGATCACTATTACTTGCTACTAAGAATCTAAGTGAAGAAACATACATATTTTCTCTAACTAAAAAAGAAATGTAATTTAGGATTTGCAAATTTGTATTCATTTACCTTCCAAATTCGGTACATCTACTTATGAGATCAGATTTGGACATAGCTGCAGGCTAGGCATATTTCTCCTGCTTCCTTTGTAAATAAATTAACATGCTTTGACTTTATCTTTATCTCATTACACATAGCAACTGAAATCGAATAGTTACACATAGTAATTACTACAAAGAGATTCTATGTAAAACCAACCCTACAAATGATGTCATGCATTATATATAGGTTTTAATGTCTATAATAATTGGGGCAATTGTTCAACAGTGTGTTTAGATTTTGTACTTGACTGCTTACGAGGAAACAAAAGTAACTGACTCACCTGTTGGCCTTTAGTTATAATGTTGTCTTTTTTCTTTACTTTGTTCTTTTCTTTAATCTTAACTGTTTTTTTTTTTTTTTTTTTTTTTTTTTTTTTTTTTTTTGCTATTCTTAAGATATTGTTATGCTAATTGCCAATCTTTTGTTTTCCTATATTATTTCCCAAACTAAGATAAACTAGCATCGAAGTCGTTGCTCTATCTGTGGTATGGCATTAGTTAATTAATTTTGATAACTTTGTCCTTTGAGATCCTGTCAAAACCTTAAAGAATCCTGTGAGTATAATAAGTGTATATTCTCTCTACTAGTTAAGCATCATTCATGTGATTAGTGCTTAAGCTTCTTATCATGAGAAATCATGGAATATTGCTCGAGTATTTACAGAATCAATTCTTCATAATAACATCAAGAAAAGCTCAAGCTAATTTTTATGCTTCAGAATATGTAGTGCTTATTGAGTGTGCCATTAAGCCTCTCTCCATCGTTTTAGACTTTTGTCCCATATATTATTATTTTATAAGTTTGATTGCATATTACAAACTTGAATAGCATCAGTTCATCTAAGTTTGATTGCTTATACATTTTTGTTTGTTTGCAATACACATTATTTTGGGGCGACTATAGTTGATAGCATAATATAATTGGGACTAATCAGCCCTTATGGTCTGTTAGTCGCTTAATTAGTGCCGAGTAATCATTCAACGCATTTAGGGCTTTGCCAAGCAACTCTCTTTGGTGCACAGAGCACGCGTTGCACGAATTACACGGCGCGTCCCTTGTGCTTCCGGACGGGCCCATTGATCTACAAATTGAAACACTTTACTGTTATGGCATGTCAAGTGTGAACTCTGTTAAGAAATATTTTGTGATTTCATGCACAGTATTTTTCTGCTATTGCTACGACGGGTATGAATCAAGTGTGAACCAAATGCTTGTTTCGATCTAGAGCCGTTTATGAACAAGGCTAATCCATCAACTGATCCGAATCCAACCCAAATTAAAAAGTACCTAGAAATATAAACTAGATCTCATAGCTTATCAGACTCATATTCAAATTCGAATTCAAGTTTGAAACCTAATATAGTTCAGCTATTTGAAACTCAACCCAGTGTCTTCGGTCTGTTAGGATAAGAATCCAGGTCGTCATACAACTAGAGAGCTTGTTGGTATTCTGATGTGTATCCGTATGTGCTGCAATTTTACATGTCGAGATATAAAGAGTATTTATGGATACAAAGTATATATTTATAGTAATCCAACTTTATGCGATGATTAAGATTATGCTATATAAATTTAGTAACTAAAAATTACAACCACTAAGAACCCTAAACGCTTTAATTTGTTACTCCACTATCCTCAACTTTCTTAGCAACCATCTAACATAGCTTTGCCTGAAGTAGAGATGATGATTGGACATTATTTAAATGCGGAGTTCTAAAAGCATCAAAGGAGTGTTCAGTTATCTGATGAATCAGAAACTCTTCAATATAGGTATTGCAATCTCTTGTCAGATAACCATAACCAACATAAAAATAATAAGATTCAGTTTATATTACATTAGCTGCACACCGTATTTAGAGTCCTTCAAATCACTGATTTGGTGTGAATCACAAACCCAGATTTGTATAAAAGTATTTTTGCTTTTCCAAATCTACCTTTTCTCTTAGTTTCCAAAGCTTCAACAAGACAAAGATTGAAGCTGCAACAGGACAAGCTCCGAAACTTCAAAACTTCCTAGTTTCTAACTCTATTAGCACCCTGTTTGGCAAAACCCTTATAGGTAACTTGGAAAAAATTCAAAATCAAATTGATTTTTACTCAATCCCTAGTTTAGATACTTCATGATTTGTATAGCTTTCCACTAATTTTGGTGGATCTCATAAGAGTAAGCAAATTGGATGATTTGAGATCTAATTACGATTCACATCTAAACACGCATTTGTAAATGTCACGAATCTCAAAATGATCACAAGTAAAACAGGAAATATGCAATGGAATCCAATCCAATCACTGTATAAGGTAGAAATGTAAGATTTAAGAATACAATTTTGGTATATTAGTCTGGAATGATACATGTTTATATCATTCCTCTTTGTGCCCTGTTGTAGGGACAGGCAAATAGAGAGTTCCTAGTACCCTGAACACATGCAATAGGACACTGTATATATGTGAGACTGTTTAGGAGTAAAAAGCTCTTGTGACATGTTTCTTCTCTCTTTCTTGATGTCTCTGCATGCTGTGCCAAAATATATATATTGTCCTTATTTTTTATCTTATGCTACCTTCTTTGATATCTTACAAATCAGCAAGATCCAATAGAAAAAAGTTCATTATTGTTCATTATTGTCCTTTGATATCTAGAACCTGCGCGTGGTGCTAGATTTATCTGCAGCCACTCAAGACTGTTAGAAGATATTTGTTATGACTGTCTTGTGTTTCCATTTCACCTATACATTCTTCCCTTTTTTAGAGCATGCCAGCAAAAATATAGGTCCTATAAATTCCTTTACTCTGTAGGATGCTGTGTCAGTCTGCATACTAAAGTTAAATCATTAAATTTTTGTTGGAAGAGATGACAAAGCGCAAATGTATCCGAGTAACTCAAAGTGAAGAAGAATATTTTCCGGAGCCCCAATCTCCTTCGAATCCGCAAGCACAATCCGATGAACATGCAGAAAATTCTACTCATTCGAAATCTTCTACAAATATTAATCAAGAAGGAGATAAAATGCTTATTGAAGGTATGAATTGAATATTTATTAATTAGTATTACTGCTTGTGGGCATTTCTTCATATTTTCTTGTTCTTTATAAGTAAAGAATTTTACAATCCTCATCCACTTGTGTCTCTTGATGACATTTTTCATTTAGTACCACAACATCATCATAATTTTACTGCATTTTTTTTTTTGTCATAAAAGAGACGTAGTAATGCGCAAAATAATGAGCTTGATAGAACATTAATTTCAGATAATACCTTTATTATTATGGAAGCTTATACTTATCCAAATTATCTCTATCATAATCATCTTTCCGTATCTTGTTTTTTTTTTTTGGTTGAAACAAGAGGAGTTTGGTTTGTGCACCAATCTCATGCTGCAACTACAATGTCCAATTAGTAACATGCACAGTTGTTACTTATCAGTTTTATATACTCTTGTTGTTAATTAGCGATACATATCTGTTTTTTATCTGCATTTTGTTGTTTCTTAAATTCTTCCAGTTTTATGACTTGTATTTGTTTGTGGAGTGTTTTGGGTTTTTGGTTTTTGGTTTTGGTGAGTGTATGTATGTATGGGTAGGGAAGGGTTCCTGTAAGCTTGGATTTTGATGGAAAAAGAATAGGGAGATAACATCAATGACTCGTAAACTGTATTCATTTTCCTTTGATTTTTTGGTTTTTTTTTTTTTTTTTTTTTTTCTAGTGTAGAATATCATTGCCTTTTATTCTTGATGAGCCACGAAGTAATAAAAATAGAAAGTGGGTGTCATAAATTAATTGATCAGAACCAAAAAGTGGCTAAGTTGTACTTTGCCAGAGAAATGGTTCTTTATGCATGCCCTTTAAAAGCATAGTTTAACCATATATGATTCTTGTTATTACTCTAACTTGGGGTTACAAACTATTCTTTCTGAGAAAGTAGCTAGCTAGGCATGCATGTGGTCTGCTCTTGAGAAGAGTGTTTGAAGGACTTGTCCTACTTTTCAATCTTTTCTATGAACTTGGGTGGGGTTTCTTTTGCAGGTGTGTAAATTAACATGAGTTTTACATTACACCCCTTAGCTCCTTTTTTTACAGTACTAGATTCCTTTTCTCTTTTTCCTTTTTTTTTTTTTTAAGGAGTGTATGCTTTAATTAGTCATCTTATGATTTTAGCTTTGTGCTAGCTTTGTAATACATTCTATATTTTAAAAACTTTTTTATTTTGTTTAATTTGCTTCACCATTCATAAACACAAAATAGGGTGTCAAAATGCTAATATGTAAGATGCTATATTTATAAAACAGCAAGGTGTACAAATTTTTAAACCACATAAATTTTGAGAATTTTAAACCACATCAAAGTATGCTTTGAGTGAGACTTAAATAAACCACATCAAAGAAATTTTGAGAAATTTTGAGTTTGGTATATTTAGTTTGGTGCAAAAAGCCTAATCATGGTGTTTTAGTTTAATGTAAGAACAGGCACTGACTTTTGTTTCACTGCAGGCTTGATTTGATGCAAAAAATTTATTTTTTGTAAGCATCATTTGGTGCAGGCCTCACTAAAAGAATGGTTGGCATAGTAACATTAGATAATTTGAAATGAGGAATAAGTTAGCTAAAGTTAAATCGATGAAGTTCTCATTAGGAAAATGTTATTTGGGTTTTGCGGTTTCTAATCCATTACTTTGTTATGTTGTGTATGTGTTTGTTGCGAACTATGGACTATCACAGGTAGTTTTCTTGCAAAATTGGTCGGTTAATTATATGGTTAGATGTTCTCTGGGCTATCACTGCTTGAATATTCTAGGTTTGCAAATGCTTAGTTGATTTGGATAAATGCATAGTTTACAATACCCTGTTCTCCACTCTTATCAGATAACAGTTATTCTTTCATGAATTGAATCCTCTTATACCATTGTAAAGGATGCCAAGTTCATTTTTTGTGTTAAAACCTTAAATGTTTATGTCTTAGGGGCTCGTTTGGGAACCCTTTGAAATAGAGTATTGGACCACTTTACTCTGCTTTTTAAAAAATGTTGTTTTTTTATTAGTTAACCCGTTTGGATGGTCTAACAGCGAAAAAAGATAACGACGTATTATTAGTTTTTTTTTTTTAAGTTCACAATCTAAACAGTAAAAACAAAGTAATATTTTTACAGAGTAATGAATTTTTCAAGATATCGAATACGTTGTAAAAAAATAACTCTTTATTTTTCTATGATTGCCAAACGGGCCCTTAGATTTGGAAAACCTTTATTGTATGATCTGCAAGGTTTATTACCTATCTTGTTAGTGCAGAAAACTTAATAATGCCAGATGGGTTTTTTTTTTTTTTCTACAGCTCTCAAGCGCACAGGATAACTCAAAGCTTAAAAAGCTTAAACGCTCTAAGAAAGTTGTAAGTTCTCTTTTTCTTGCTTAAATTTATATACCAAATAGAGATGCATGTATCAAATTGTATTTTAAGTTTGATAATCTTTCACTTTAATAATGTATTGTTCATTGTCAAGTAATGCCATTTTTTAGGATGAAATGATAATCTAATACTAAAAAATATATTCTTTTAGGTTTCAGACGTATCTAGTGCTCATAATATTCATCCACAATCTCATTACTCATCTGGTAAACATTAAACTTATCTTAATTAATTTTTATGTTAAAAGATTATTTGACTAATTTATTATTAACTTGAGTATTATTAAATTGCAGGTTCAACATCTTAATTGCGGAGCTCATTAAGACTAGATCTGATATTATATTTTTACTTTTTGTTCTCATTTGTCTTTCTCCTGGGTTAAAAAGCTTGCATTTGTTGGTACTGTGATTTAGTGACTAAATACTCATTTAAAGATATGCATATACTACTTTGAGACATTTTGGTGTTAATTAGTATAACTATAAAATTTCTTTTATATTTTCTTTTGTTAATTCAAATCAAGACAAATCAAATTAAAGATATGCTAAGTATGCTTAATGATAATAAGTTATCATAAATTGGTATTATATTTTAAAAAGTATTACGTATCAAGAAAAAATAGAATAATTTTTAAAAAAGGGGACGTTTATTAAGTGTCACTGAAATAAAAGAAGTGCTGTTAGATTATAATTTTGTAGTATTTTTATGTGCTGCTAAAAGTTTAAACAAGTATCGGTAATTTAGCAGCACTTATTTTAGGTTATACCGACACTCTTAAAAATTGTCGCTATATACCTAGCGATTCCATATATAGCAACATTTTTTAAAAGTGTTGGTAAGTTAGCCAGCAGCACTTTTTTTGACATATACCGTCATTTAAAAGTGTCGCTATATACCGTTTTTATTGTAGTGCTAGTATATATATATATATATATATATAGAGAGAGAGAGAGAGAGAGAGAGAGAGAGAGAGAGAGAGAGAGAGTAGAGGTTATATATTTTTAAAAGTACAAGCCCAATTATAATAAAGTCAACTAAAAAGAGAAAGAAAAAAAATGCAATATCACATATCTCAATGAAAATTTATGATAAAAAAATTATAAATATATTTGAACTTGTGTTTTGAAAGTATATAAGCTCACTATATATGTATATAACTTCTAGCAAAAAAACAAACACATATAAAAACTGGCACTGCCAAAATTATTGAGAATATATTGGGTAAAAAAATACAGCACAAAAGAAAATTAAATACAAAAAAGAAAACGGTTCAAACCAAGCATAACCCTATATCCACCCAAATCTACGCAAAATTCTTCTCGATCCAAAAAAGAGAAAAATAATAAACCCATTAGATAGTAACACGAACATTCTTTACTACAAATTTTTCCATTCTAATTCAATAAGAACACATTAGATAGTAAAATGCATAAATAACTACCAGTTTTGTAGATCGAAAGCAATGCGAGGCCACACTATAAGGAAAACCCAACAATTATTTGTAGGTTGCGACAATTGCCTTAACACAACACAAATCGCCATGTCTTACTATCGCAAAACAATACAGCTAAAGTATTATCTTGCAATTTTGTTATCAGCGCTCAGATCTTGTTATCGGTCCATCTAATACCTTATTCAACTTTAATTACTCAGACCACCGAGTTTTACTACTGCAACTATTCTCGAGAAAATCCAAACCCTCACTATAGAGAAATGTCACGCCCCGGGGTCGAAATTGCGACCCGGGCTCGCCAACAGATCCGCCACCTATGCTAAAATCCGCATAGGCGAAGCGTCTAACCTGCAAAAGATAGTACTATAGCTACACAAATATCAGAGCTGAAATAAAATGCTGTAAAATAAAATCCAATCACTGTACAACATGAAATAAAGTACAATATCCATTTTCATAAATCAGATAATCATCATACAATGTCCTCAGTACAGCATCTCTCAACTATAAAAGGAATAAACTAAAACTATAGTACATCAGCCTCAACTCTGTCTCTCCAAATACAAAAGATCTCCCTCCAAGGACAACAGTAAACACCAGCCAACAGCTACAGGAATCTCCAACCAGGGGATACAGCTACACTCCTCGGGTGGTACAGATCTAGCTCGTGACTCCCTCGCCCCGGACAACGATCGAAGATCAGCAACTCCAAAGAGGACTCTGCAAAACAGGGGGGAAAGGAAAGGAAAAAAAACAACAATGGGGGTGAGAACCACTAGTAAACCAGTAGCCTCCCCCTGTGGGTAAAGCCTCAAGCTCCGGCGTACCCACTAAGTCTACTAGAGGCAAGAAAAGGGCAAGTAGTAAAGCTGTAAACAGAACTACTGAATAAAAGGGGAAACCACAACAAGTATGCCTCTAAATGCAATACCGAAGGAAATGACGGTATGAATGCATCAGAAAACAGTATCTGACCAAATAGACCCAATCTAGTGCCACCAGTAAAACTGGTACTGCCTGCTCTGCTGTCGAACTCAAGAACTCAGCCTGGTGCCCGGCGCTCGGCACCGTCTAAAGCCTACTCCGGAGTGGCACTCGAGGGGAGCGACCCACACGAGTAAAGTATCACTGTATCAAGCATCTCTGTAACCACTATCTCATAATAGCAGGACTGGATCATGACTACGATCAAAGTGGGAAACTCCGTCCACTAATAAAACCCCGATCCGATACAATAATACTCAAAAGTGGGGAATACCATCCACTAGAGAAATCTGATACCCAATCTGATGCAATAGTAAACATCCGGTCAACCGCCCAAAGTCCGCGGTCACCGCAATAACCCACAACCCACAATTGGGTGAAATAATCAAGATCTGGTCAACCGCCTACTGTCCACGGTTGCCGCAATAACCCACAATCCAACGTCAGGTACACCCTATCACTGACCCTCAGGTCCCAGCTACACTATCCCAAACCTCTGCTCGAACCCGAGCAACATGACTCAAAAGTCTAAATAAAAAGGAGAAAGAAAGCAATCATGATTTCTCCTAAGTCAAATCCCAATATGATAGTGTAGCAATAAAATAGTGGCCTATCTAGATGTCCAAATAAGCATGCAAAAGTCCTCATGCAATATGAAAGAAAGAGAATGTCAAATAACAGTTTTGCATGTGTAATATTTAATAATATCCACATAAATATCACATCATGCTAAAATCATCAGTCAACTACACATGTATATGATCCCTGATCCATAATAAATCCCCAGAGTGAAACCCGCACATTGATAAGTCATTATGTCCCAACGATTAATCCTTTTAATCCACTTTCATACAATCTAGGTGCTAATGTAGCATGTTAATCATCACTAATAAATATGTCCCTTCAGTAACATTAACCCAATAATATCCCCAACATGCTATATCCACATAATTAATCTCAGATGATAGGCTCACATTATATCAGTCAATCATGCATGATACTCAATCAATATGCTCAATAATGGGTTTTCTAATAAACTTAGTGAGTAAGTCAGGTGTAGAGGCATGCAACAACCACCCACCTGAAGCGCTAACTGTCCGGGTCCGTACAGCTGAAAATACCAAAAACTCCAATCCCGCGCTCCAACAAGTACAGTACACCCGAAACACTCCTGGCACAACACAAAGTCCACTGAATACACTTAGGTTCCCAAATATTGCCTTTATTAATCCATACAACATCAGTCCCAAAACTGATAAATTATCACCTGCTGAAAGTGCCCAGAAAATTCCCAGAAAAATATCACGGCGATCCTCGCGTCGATAGCTTCGCAACGGTACCTTGCACGCCCAAATCAGAGTTCGGAAAGCCAAGCTATAAATTCGTCAAGGCGGTAATCCAATCAACAAACTGTGAAGAAAAACTGTACACAGTACACTGAGAAAACAGTGATTATCACCTCGAAATAAATCTCTGGAAAATCCAAGAAAAATACGAGCGCGTTCCTTGCGATCCGTAGATGAAAATGTTGTATAAGCTCGTCTCCGTCTGACGCTCGTGCGCGAAGATATGGCCGAAATACCCCGCTGCTGTCAAGGAAATCCACACAGCAAAAAGGGGTCACTGTTTGCCTCGGGATCCGTGCCAAAACCTCGAAACGGAAAAGCGCGATCAAAATGAAAGTTGAAGCCTTATCTGTAAGGAGTCAGCCGGCGCAAGAATCACTGAAAAAGGACCTCGGGGTAGTCCAGGGGAGCTAAAACATCACTGCTGCGCCGAAGAAGGAAACAGGAAATGCATCGTCGCGCCGCGCCGTAAAATGGGGAACCTCGGGATTCGAGCCTCCTAAAATCCTAGAACTTAGCAGGAAGATCAAGCATCAAGAGGTGAACAAATCTCCTTAAGGTGGCTCGGGCAGAAGAGGCTCGAAAAGGGGAGAAAAACTCGAAAAGGAGGGGCTCGGGTTGGTATAAATAGGCCAATCCAAACAAATCCAAAATGCCCACTGAGTCCATACTTTCGGGCGCCCGAAAAGATTCGGGCGCAAACAGTGCGGCCCGGCCCACACTTTCGGGCGCGCACAGTAACTCGGCCCGGCCCGGCCCACTCCCCGCACGCGATCCGGTCGGACCGCACGACCGTCCGACCCGCTCCCCACCGACACGTGTCCCAGAACACCAAACAGCGGATCCGGCCGCTCCCCTCGCGCCGCGTGGCGCTCCCTGGTCAACGGGCCAGTTGGCGCTGGCCAATGGCGGCCGCCACGTGGCGCACGCGTGCGCCACGTCGGCGCCGTGGCCGCCACGCCCGCCGGCCGCTGCCACGCCGCCTGCCCGCCTGCCGCCTGCCCCGCCGCCTGCCGCCCGTACGCGCACAGTAGCTCGCCCAATCCTCGCGCGCCACGTGTCCAAGCCATAATTCGCTGACCCGGTGCACAATAACCCAAACACCGAACCAATGAACATCTGCCACGTGTCCCTATCCGGTCCACCGTACACCGCGCACCGCCCGCGCCTGTCGCGCACAGTGGCGCGCCCAATCCCCGCGCGCCACGTGTCAACCCTCTCGCTCACTGCACCCGGTGCACCCGACTTCATGCACCGAACCAATGCCAGATGCCACGTGTCTTCCCGCCCAGTCCACCGTGCACCCCAAAGCTCCGTAGACCGGGACCAGTGAACCACCCAATCCAGTCATGCCACGTGGCACCCCGCTCTGGTGCACGCCGGCGCGTGGACCGCGCGCCTGCCCGCGCCCCTGCCCCCGCGCTGCGCGCTGCCCGCGCCTGCCCGCTGCCGCCTGCCCGAGGCCGCGCCGCCGCTCTCCGCCGCCGCCGGCCGCCGCCGGCGATCGCCGGAGTTACTGTTCCGGCGGTGAACAGTAACCCGTGCCCAAAAAGTCAAGTGGGTAGTCCATTTTGACCGTTTTCGCGCGCTGAATCCGAATTTGACGTCCGTTTGCCAAATTCCAACTCTAAAAATTGCCGAAGGCACCCGGAAGTGTATTCTTAGCCCAAATTTCGTGCGGAGCCCAATTTAATATCCGATTCGCGCGAAACCACTTCTAAACCCTCCACGGGGTCCTCCGATCACTCACATGATCCATTTGAGCCCGAAGTCCAACTCTTGTGCCCAATTATGCCCCAAACACCTCCAACACACCATGTAGGCCTCCAATAGCCACCCCAACGCACTGCAGCAGCTCTGCGGAGATCCGGGTCATCACATCCTCCCCCACTAAAAGAAAGTTTCGTCCTCGAAACTAAAGTCGTTCCTCAACACGGAATCTCAACCAAATAAAGGGGGGTAAATATCCAATCATCCACCACTCAAGCTCCCAAGGCTGACAATACCTCCTCCAGAGACGCGATGCGGTCCTCGGGTCTCCAACTAGAACAAAGTAAAGGCGGGCACTCCAGAAAAGCCGTACCAACTCAACCAAGTACAGCTGGGCTAACCGCTCGAGCTACCAAGTAATCTGCATCGGTACACCAGCTCGATCCAAATATCTCTGTACTCCCGAGGTATCCAATAAGTCCTCCAACTGATCACGTAAACTCTGATCTCTAATCCAAAACATCATCAGGGTGTAGAAACACCTCCCCAACTCTCGGGCATCAGCACACAATAATAAGCAGTTGGGAGAACCAGATCGCAAATCAATCTTCGAGAAGATCCAGTACCCTTGCAGCTGGTAAATCCAATCCTCCAGGCTCGAAAAAGGGTACCTGCTCCAGACGATCACTTCATCAAATTCCGGGAGTTGTGTCCTCAACTCCCAAACCAGTGACATGCAAGGCGACTCCGAAAGGAAAAGAGCCCTGACCAGGAGGGGGTCCTCGCCCGGTCGCTCCCAAATCATGACCATCCGAGCGAACCATTCAGCCGCGGTCTATCATCCAAAGAGCCCTCAGTGACACCATCACACGCCACGTCTGCCTCGACAGTCCACGCAGCGCCAGCTGCGGATCAACAAACTCAACCCCAAAAAGCTCTCCTGCTCCAGGTATCCGCCACCACAGTGGCCCTATCAGGGTGATATTGGATGCTTGCCACAAATCCAACTGTAGCTTCATAGCTACTATGGGAGGCATCACTGTATATCACAAATCCATCTCCCAACACTGGCGATGCTGAAATCAGGGCTGGTATCAATCTCATCACCAATTCGTCAAGCTCTGCTGGCACTATCCGGCTCACAAGCTCCTCACCTCAACAAATAACTGCCGGTCTCAGCCATTCTCGCATAGCATCCATTTTGGCCGGATTTCCACCACCGCCTCTTATGGCTAGACTAAGTGATCCAAGAAGATATGCTCTCGAAGCTAAAACTTGTACCACAACAACTTGGCATACAGCTTCTTCCTCACAGACCTTGTTACACCATCTACAAGTACTCCACCAGCTCTAAACCATACAGAGATGGGGTAAAATCAAAATATCCCGGAAGAATATCTCAAATAATTCTTCCAAGTGCAGCAAGAATACACAATTCCTCAGATCTCAAAGACGACAGGGCCTTAGTCATTCCATTTGTCCTCACTGCACTCACAATGCCCCTACCGGGTCCAGAACACCATCTTGGCGGATACTCAACTGTATGATCCCAAAAGATACATGCATCCTAAGCAGACAACTGTCGGGGTATAACTCCATCAAAAGGTCCTAAATAATATCCAGACTTGCCTGCGGTCACCCACACAAGGACCCTCACTGTCGTGTGTCAACGACGTGGCACTAGATCGAACAGACCCTCGATCCATCAGATCCTGCGACTGCGCCATCAGCTCTCTCAGCTCTACAGGTGATATCCAATGAGGTGCTATCGGGGTTGGCGTGGTTCCCTGAACCACGTCAATCGCAATCTCAATCTCCCTAATCGACGGCATCATTATCAGCTCCGGTGGAATCACACCCGGGATCTCACGATAACAGGGATATCCTTGCGTCCCGGTGCCGCCGTAGGCACCTCGCGCATAGTCGCTGCAACCTGTGTGCTCTGACTGTCTCAATGAACAAGTCTCTAATGTCTGCTTGCAGAAGATCATAACCTTCTCTCTCCGCAGTCATACACCATGTGGCACTGTGCCAACCAATCCCACGCACTGGGTCAAACACTGACCAGGTACAACTACCAATAAGTCTGCCGATACCACTCGAGGTCTCAACTGCACTGGACATGATCCACAAGCCTCCTCCACATGCACCACCCAACAGGAACCTGTACCTCTAGTGCATGTGGTAACAAATCTGCCTCTAGTCCATGCAGGAATGCAACATGCTCTAACTCCGACTGCTGTGATGAAATCACACCTGCGACGACCCAATCCACTGCCTTGGTGCCCTCCACCCAGGCAGCACAGTCTCAACCGCTCAATGTAGGTGGTCGTCACTTAATCTGCCTGAAAATCAAGGCTATCCACAAAAGGAGCACAATTCTCCGCCTTTGCTCACACTGAGGCAAGGAATACGCCCTTCGCAGACAACATCCACGCTACCGCTGCGCCACTCTGATAACGATGCTGATGCTGCCACCGGGGTCCACCTGACCTCTGACATCTCAGAAAATCCATTATTGCAATCGTCATATACAAAACACAATTAATTCCTGCAATTCCTCATTCAATTATCCTTACTCAGCTCACCCCTCAAGCACATCTATTGTACCCCAAACACGAAGGTTATCAATCACAAAGGGTAACCTTCCTTTGGGTAAGCTTTACATAATCCGTCCACAAGGATGTCCACCATCCAGGAAAGGAAATGAAAGTGCCTCTGCCAGCCGATCTGTCCCCCAACACTTAGCGCCAGGCGCCTCTATCCAGAACTCGCCTCTGGCGGCAGATCCCTATCCAAGGAACTGCAACAGTACGCTCCATACACAATGCCTACTCCATCGAGGCATCCAAAATCCAAAATCCAAAACAGAGGGATCAGATAAACTAAAAGGGTATTCTGGCGCAATCCACTCCCAGTCGCACGCATCCTACGCGCTTCGTCCCTCGAAACCTGGAGCGTACAGTTCAACAACTGCATCAACTCTCCAGCACAGGGAGACCCTCAATTGATCACTCCATCACCACCAACCACGATTCTGCCTCCAAAGGCTCCAACTCAAATCCATGAATCGGGTGGTTCATCTGCCAAAACTGGCTCCATCCATCAATGATGTCCCACAACTCATCAACTGTCAGCTATCCACCCCCCTCGGTGCCTCGGCACTAAACATTGGCACGGAGGGGGCCACTCGCTCCATCGGCGCCTCAGAAATCACTGCCGCTGAGGATACTGTAACCAGGTGGTCTCAGAAGAAAAACACTGTCGGGCTGCCCACTGCTCCGACAACTGTGTCACCCAGACCAGCGGCTCACTCTGCCGCTGATATACCTCAGACAATCCTGCCATCGGGGCCTGAAGCTCTCTAACCTCAATCCGGATATCCGGCCCCAAAACAATCCGCTCAAGCTCCACCGCTGCGACGACGAGTGCGCACCAATCCGCACAACGCGTCGGGGAGACACCGCTCACCACGACCAACTGCACCACAGCACAAAACAAAACTCGACCCAATCCGGCGAGAGTCTAGAGCATGTCAACCGTTCCGCCGCATTATGTTGTCTGCAGCCTGTTACGGAATTTGAGTTGGCGTATTTCGGATTGTATTAAGTCTTGAAGATTGAAGATGAAGAAACTTGGATCGTATACCTCAATCTCAAGAAAGAAGAATTCAAAAGGATCAGGTACGTTTAACTAAAGAATTTTGATGATCCGAATACTTCTTATAGTGTAGAAACACCTGGAAGACGTTTTAATTGCTTAAACATCAAAAACTGGACATGGGACATGTTCAGGATCCGGATCGTGGCTTGCAATCCGGATCCCGAAGGGTGTTTTGTTCATACACTGTTTCAATTCGGATCACAGCATCTTATGATCCGGATCCCGAACACTGGTTTTACCTTTTCACTTTTCCAATCCGGATCAGGATTTGCAATCCGGATCCCGAATGTGATGTTTGGTGAAACTGTATGAACAATCCGGATCGAGGACAATGATCCGGATCCCGAACTAGTGTTTTTCTGGAATTTGTTTTTCTGCTTCTGCAATCCGGATCGCCCAATTCCAATCCGGATCGCCGTCGTTAAATCTCCAGAAAAGGCAGTTTTTGTTTCCTATCTTCTTCCAATGGTTTCTAACCTATAAATAGCCCTTCCTTTTCATTTCTAGGGCATCCACATACATCGGCAATAATAGGAAAAATTAGCCGAAAAGAAAGATCCACATATATAGAGAAGAAAGGAAATCAATAGAATTTATTCTATGTTTCTTCATCTATATTGATTGATTTGATTCTAGGTTTTTCTTACTCACATTTTGAGTAGAATCAAATCAATGAATACTTAGATGGTATTTCCGATCTATCATTGATCTAAGTATTCGGCGGATCATCACCACCCAAACAAACAACGATTTACCCCAAAATCGGCGCGTGGACTCGCGTGGCCTTGTGGATTCAAGGTGCTACCGCTCTCGTGGATTCAGAGCGAGGTGCGTTCGTGGATTCGAAGCGTGCCATTGGGTGAAGACCGTGGACTCGGTTGGACGTCGTGGACTCGACGTTGGACGCTGTGGATTCAGCGTTGGGCGCGGATCGTGGATTCGAGAAGCGTCGTGGAGCGAGCGGGAAGATCTACTAGGAGCGTATGGTAAAAGGTTGAGTCGTCAGTGAGTACGCTATATCACCTTGTACGTGTGTTAATTCTAGTGGATTTCGCCGTGTTATCGGTCCCGTGGTTTTTTACTCCGGTTTGGAGTTTTTCCACGTAAAAATCTTGCGTGTTCTTTATTTTTCCGCATTGGGTTTATTTGCGCAATGATTTTTTGAGTGTTTATTGTTTACACCTATTCACCCCCCTCTAGGTGTTTTTTCCCCTATTTAGATCCTTATTAACCTAAACCCAACAAGTGGTATCGGAGCGGGAATAGGGTTGTAAACAATGGTTGAAGGTGGAAACATCAATCGACCTCCTTTCTTTGATGGAACAAATTATGCGTACTGGAAAGTACGGATGAAAGCTTTCTTAATTTCCATCGACGAAAGGGTGTGGCAATCAATTGAATTAGGATGGTCTAATCCAACTGAAATTTTAGATGATGTTCGCACCTTAAAACCTAGGTCGAAATGGACCAAGGAAGAGATAGACTTATCTTCTTACAATGGCAAAGGAATTAATGCTCTATTTAATGCTTTGTCACAAACTGAGTTCTCTCGCGTCTCGGCATGTGAGACTGCGAAAGAAATCTGGGATATTCTTCAAGTTACGCATGAGGGAACTAACCTAGTGAAGATTCAGAAACTGCAAATGCTCACGAGCAAGCTTGACTCTATCTCTATGGTAGAGAATGAATCCTTCACTGACTATTACACACGATTGCAAGATATCGTAAACTCATGTGCTAACTTGGGAGAGAAGATTCCAGAATTTAAAGTCGTAAGAAAAATTCTAAGAACTCTTCCTGAACGATTTCGCCCGAAGGTCGCAGCCATTGAAACAATTAAACACCCGGACGAAATGCGTGTAGAAGAATTAGTAGGTGCTTTACAAACTTATGAAATGACATTTCCTACTAACTATTCCTTCGGGAAAGCATCCTCTTCTAAGTCTTCAGGTTACGCATTGAAATCAACTAAAGAAGAAGACGCGGATTCATCCTCCTCGGACGACGACGAGAACCTTTCTATGGAGGACTTTGAGAAGCAGCTCGCTCTCTTGACAAGGAAGTTTCGCCGCAACTTCCGAAGGGGAAATTCAAGCAAAGCTCAATCCTTCGGAAAGACGAAGAAAGTGTTACGGAATTTGAGTTGGCGTATTTCGTGAATGTATTAAGTCTTGAAGATTGAAGATGAAGAAACTTTGGATCGTATACCTCAATCTCAAGAAAGAAGAATTCAAAAGGATCAGGTACGTTTAACTAAAGAATTTTGATGATCCGAATACTTCTTATAGTGTAGAAACACCTGGAAGAGGTTTTAATTGCTTAAACATCAAAAACTGGACATGGGACATGTTCAGGATCCGGATCGTGGCTTGCAATCCGGATCCCGAAGGGTGTTTGTTCATACACTGTTCAATCCGGATCGCAGCATCATGATCCGGATCCCGAACACTAGTTTTACCTTTTGCTTTTTCGATCCGGATCAGGATTTGCAATCCGGATCCCGAATGAGATGTTTGGTGAAACTGTATGAACGATCCGGATCGGGGACTATGATCCGGATCCCGAACAGGTTTTTCTGGAAATCGTCTTTTTGCTTCTGCAATCCGGATCGCCAATTCCAATCCGGATCGCCGTCGGTAAAATTTCCAGAAAAGGCTGTTTTTGATCCTATATTCTTCCAAGGGTTTCTAACCTATAAATAGCCCTATTTTCATTTCTAGGGCATCCAAATAGATCGGCAATAATAGAAAAAAATTAGCCGAAAAGAAAGATCCACATATAGAGAAGAAAGGAAATCAATAGATTTATTCTATGTTTCTTCATCTATATTGATTGATTTGATTCTAGGTTTTCCATACTCACATTTTGAGTAGAATCAAATCAATGAATACTTAGATGGTATTTCCGATCTATCTTAATCTAAGTATTCGGCGGATCATCACCACCCAAACAAACAACGATTTACCCCAAATCGGCGCGTGGACTCGCGTGGCCTTGTGGATTCAAGGTGCAACCGCTCTCGTGGATTCGGAGCGAGGTACGTTCGTGGATTCGAAGCGTGCCATTGGGTGAAGACCGTGGATTCGGTTGGACGTCGTGGACTCGACGTTGGACGCTGTGGATTCAGCGTTGGGCGCGGATCGTGGATTCGAGAAGCGTCGTGGAGCGAGCGGGAAGATCTACTAGGAGCGTATGGTAAAAGGTTGAGTCGTCTGTGAGTACGTTATATCACCTTGTACGTGTGTTAATTCTAGTGGATTTCGCCGTGTTATCGGTCCCGTGGTTTTTTACTCCGGTTTGGAGTTTTTCCACGTAAAAATCTTGCGTGTTCTTTTATTTTTCCGCATTGGGTTTTATTGCGCAATGATTTTTTGAGTGTTTATTGTTTACACCTATTCACCCCCCTCTAGGTGTTTTTTCCCCTATTTAGATCCTTATTAACCTAAACCCAACAAGTGGTATCAGAGCGGGAATAGGGTTGTAAACAATGGTTGAAGGTGGAAACATCAATCGACCCCCTTTCTTTGATGGAACAAATTATGCGTACTGGAAAGTACGGATGAAAGCTTTTTAATTTCCATCGACGAAAGGGTGTGGCAATCAATTGAATTAGGATGGTCTAATCCAACTGAAATTTTAGATGATGTTCGCACCTTAAAACCTAGGTCGAAATGGACCAAGGAAGAGATAGACTTATCTTCTTACAATGGCAAAGGGATTAATGCTCTATTTAATGCTTTGTCACAAACTGAGTTCTCTCGCGTCTCGGCATGTGAGACTGCGAAAGAAATCTGGGATGTTCTTCAAGTTACGCATGAGGGAACTAACCTAGTGAAGATTCAGAAACTGCAAATGCTCACGAGCAAGTTTGACTCTATCTCTATGGCAGAGAATGAATCCTTCACTGACTATTACACACGATTGCAAGACATCGTAAACTCATGTGCTAACTTGGGAGAGAAGATTCCAGAATTTAAAGTTGTAAGAAAAATTCTAAGAACTCTTCCTGAACGATTTCGCCCGAAGGTCGCAGCCATTGAAACAATTAAACACCCGGACGAAATGCGTGTAGAAGAATTAGTAGGTGCTTTACAAACTTATGAAATGACTTTTCCTACTAACTATTCTTCTGGAAAGGCATCCTCTTCTAAGTCTTCAGGTTACGCATTGAAATCAACTAAAGAAGAAGACGCGGATTCATCCTCCTCGGACGACGACGAGAACCTTTCTATGGAGGACTTTGAGAAGCAGCTCGCTCTCTTGACAAGGAAGTTTCGCCGCAACTTTCGAAGGGGAAATTCAAGCAAAACTCAATCCTTCGGAAAGTCGAAGAAAGGCAAGGGTCCTTCAAGCTACAAGTCAAGAAAGCAAGAGAACTTCTCAAAGGATAAGAAAAGTTCTGAGGGACAAGTTCAGTGCTTCAAATGTCGAGGCTACGGCCACATTGCAACGGAATGTCCCAACAAGAATCCGGCTAAGAAGAAAGCGATGCAAGTCGTTACTTGGGATGACAACTCCACGTCAAATGAGTCATCCTCAAGTGATGAAGAAGACAACGCGACAGCTTTCCACGCGTCCACTACATCTTCACCCTTCATATGCTTAATGGCAAGTACATCTGACTCACTGTCCAACTCCACTGTTGAAAAGATTGCAACGGACGATGAATCAGATGATTCGGAAGGTGAAGATTTTGTTTTAGCCTACCATAAGCTTTTGAGGGATTCAAAGAAACTGGCTAAGCAAAACAAGGGGTTGAAAGAGAGATTGCAGGATCTTGAAGATGAAGTAAAAAGGGTAACCTCTATCTCAACCGATCTTGAAGTGGAAAGGGACAATCTGATTAAGACAAATGTTTCCCTTCAAGAGTCCAATGAGCAACTCGAGAAGAATTATATGGATATGGTGAACAAAGCGAATTACTTCTTGAAGCTCAACGGCGAGGCTCGACAGGAAAAATTGGAAATGACGGAGACCATACGCCAACTGAAGGATGACTTAAAGAGATTTTCTTCTGGAAGGAGTAAGTTGGACAGACTGCTTGGTCTCGGTCAAAGAAATAAGTTCGGCCTCGGATACACTCAAACTGGAGACATTCCAAGTTCGAGTGGTACAGTATTTGTGCCTCAGTCGGTATCTCCTCCTCCGACACCGGTGTTCACGACAAGCAACGACAACAAACCTACTACATCTTCCTCGGAATCGACAAGAACCAAGGTATGTTTTCGTTGTGGCATTTCAGGGCACATAAGGAGAAATTGCAAGACGGAAGCCAAACGCACACCTCAAGCACCTCTTGCAATGACTACCAAAAGGCTATTCCTCGAAAATCAACTGCAACACATTGAAGGAAAAGAGCCTTGGTAGTACACCGCTCAAGACGACATCATCAAGGAGCAGCAATTCTTCAAGCAAGACGCTCTCACCTAGGAAATCAACTTCACGATCATTACCGACGCACTCCAAAAAGGTTTGGGTGCGCAAAGGTGAAATTTTCCCTTGTCTTGCTACAAATGTTTCCTTGCATGCATATGATAGTTCGTCTTGGTACCTGGATAGCGGGTGTTCCCGTCATATGACCGGCGATAAAAACTGTTTTCAAACATTTGAGAAAAACTCCGGAGGACTTGTTGTTTTCGGAGATGGTCGGTCTTCCAAAATTGTTGGAAAGGGAACGGTAGCTATTCCAGATGGCCCGGTTCTAGATAATGTGTTATTTGTTCATGGCCTTAAGACTAACCTCATAAGCATAAGTCAACTTTGTGATAGTGGTTATTCAGTTAATTTTTCGTCTGATAAATGCACTGTAACTGACATGAACCATGCTTTCTTTTTAAAGGGGGTTAGATCAGAAAACAATTGTTATGTAGTTCCTACTAAGATTTCTGAAAAATGTAACCTAGCATCTTTGAAAAATGAAACACTTTGGCATGAAAGGCTAGGTCACATAAACTTTAAGGAACTTGTTAGAATTTCAAATAAAGATGTGGTCAAGGGGGTTCCGAAACTTTCTTTTGAACAAAACCTTGTGTGTGGCGGTTGCCCAAAGGGAAAACAGTCTAGGACTGCACACAAGAATTTGAACCACATAGGTACAAAACGGCCTTTGGAACTGTTGCATATGGACTTAAAGGGGCCAACTCGTCAACCATCTCTGGGAGGTAAATGGAATTATCTTGTGTACTCCGCCTACTCCTCTACTAAACGTTAGCATCTCCAAGGATCACCCTGAATCGATTCATCATTGGAGATCCACAAGAAGGAGTTAGAACACGGAGACAATTGGTTTGCGGATTTGCATGCTTGTATCTCAAATCGAACCAAGGAATGTTGATGAAGCTCTCCAAGATGATTACTGGATTAAAGCAATGCAGGAAGAGCTCCATCAATTCGAGCGAAACAAAGTCTGGAAATTGACGAAGCCTCCGAAGCAACACAATGTGATAGGTACCAAAAGGATCTTCAAGAACAAGAAAAAGAGAAGGTACTATCATCAGGAACAAAGCAAGGTTAGTTGCTCAAGGCTACTCTCAAGTAGAATGTATAGACTTTGGATGAAACTTTCGCCACTGTAGCTAGACTCGAGTCCATTCGTAAGATTGTTTGCGATGCTTGTCATTTTAAAATCCGATTATTTCAAATGGACGTTAAGAGCGCATTTTTTAAATGGATTTTTAAATGAGGAAGTGATGTGGCTCAACCGAAAGGTTTTGTGGTCCTAACTACCAACCATGTTTTTTGATTACCAACAACATCTGCTTGGTTGAAAAAGGCTTTTACGGTCTGAAACAAGCACCGCGAGCATGGTACGAAAGGTTGACAAAGCACCTTTTGGAAAAGGGCTATACTCGAGGGGGAGCTGACAGTGTTAGTTGTATGCCCCAAAAGCCTATCAGGCTGACGCATTTTATTATATGGGACATATTTGTACTTGATCTTTATTATAATTTGGGCATTTTATGCCATTCATGTTTGATGTGTCCATGAATCGTCCTTTGAATTAATGAGATGATAATGTATATTCTTAAGAGTTAAGAATTTGAGATACATATTATTAGTGATTAAGTCATAAATGCTCTCAATCGGAGGATCATCATGGGGACGATGATTGATCCGGCAAGATTGATGTATGGGTCGCTCTCTTTTAGGATGACGAGTCTCAAGTCATTAGTGTGGGGACACTGGAGCGAACGTGCAGGTGGTTGTTATAGAACAAGGGCACTGAGCGTGACCAATTACGAATAGTTACTTGGATGTCTACTCTTTCGTCAGTAACTGATTCGATGTTGCAGTGGTACAACTGATCCTTAGACCTGCGACACCACGGCCATTCAGTATGAGGCTACTGTAGTTTGACTATGCAAACTCTGATCCTAGTCACGGGTCTTAGTAGTATATGTTGGCTGCAGTCGGTTCATATTAGGAATGGGTGTTTGTTTATAGGGGATCTATCGCTCTCGGTAGAGAGATAATTAGTCCTATGCTATTTGTAAGGCAAAGCTCAGAAATCCTCGGCCGGGGTAATATGGTTCATGGAAAGGTGTTTCCAAGAGTAACCATATGAGCTTCTGTCCTATCAAATTTGTCATATAACGGGTGATGGGGTTTGACGAGTATTCCATGACCTCCACTCAGTTGGGACTATGCGATAGAAGGATTGTATTGTACGGTAACTGCACCTTGAGGTTCAGTCCAATATTCACTTCTGACTGGATTGCCACCATATGCTGCTAGGCGTCACTGGTGGATTGTGGGAACCAATAAGAATAATTATAGGCGAATAATTATTATACGATGGAAGAATCAAAAGTGTTTGATCCATCAAAAGGAGTTTCGATGATGATGTCGATGGGGATCGCATCATATCTCACTACCAGACAGAATTGAACCTATTAGGTCACACACATAAGGAATCGCGCATGATCGATATCAAGGAGATGATAAAGAAGTTTATAGAATGGATTAATTATAATCACAATACTAAAGTTTACTAATTTATTAGTAAAAGGACTAATTTGCAATTATTGTAAATTAGAGGTATTTAAGTGCAAAAGTTGCATGGTGTATTTACTAATCGTTAGTAAATATTTGGAGGACTTATGTGTAAATGTTACACACGTAGGATAATGGATAATCCAATCGGATTAGGATTCGATTTAATTAGTTACTAGATTTTATCTTGAGATTTAATTTAAAAGATCTTTCTTTGTAACTAATTATAAGATTTAATTAGTTACTATATTTTAGGAGATCTTTCTTTGTAACTAATTATAAGATCTAATTAGTTACTAGATTTTATCTTGAGATTTAATTAAAAGATCTTTCTTTGTAACTAATTATAAGATTTAATTAGTTACTATATTTTAGGAGATCTTTCTTTGTAACTAATTATAAGATTTGATTAGTTATTTTGTTATAGCCGGCCAACTTCCTATTATAAGAATAGGTAGTACGTATGTGATACGTAACAATTTTTGAGAAAGATAAAGTGGAAATTAATTAAGTTGGTCACGGAACGTGAGAAAACCCTAGCCGCCTATCCTCTCCCTCTTCCTAAAGTCCTCCATAATTAATCGTTCTCGATCTTCGGAAGATTGCTAGCACAATTAGAAGATTGATTCATCCTCCTTACATCGACGCAAGAATTAATTCGTGATCGGATCGCGAATCAAGGCGATCGATTTTTCGATCAAGGGCGTGATTCCGTGTGGACACAAGTAGAGGCCGGGTGCGTGCGCGGCTATCAAGGACGAACAATTTTTACCAACGATTGTCGGCTTCGCGGTGATCTCAACCCGCGCAAGGTAAAAATCATATCCTAATTGATGAGATCAATTAGATTACCTTTTTACGATCTAAAACAAAACATGAGGTGATCTTGGTTTAAGAAAAATTTTAATTGCGTTTTTTCTTCCGCTGCGCATATCCGTATTTTTCTTACAGTGGTATCAGAGCCACCCTCATCGTTTGTTTTAGATCTAATCTCTTTTTCGATGTTGATTGGGTTTTTTCTGGAACGATCAAAATCAAAACAATGAAGATTGTTTTTGAGTATATTTTTGATTGTTTTGAAACGCTAATTAAATTAGCACACTTGCAGGCAAGGGCTACAATGCTAATTAGATTGGCATTGCCTTGCATGACGGATTTTTACATGATGTGATCATGCGCGCCTTGTGGTTGCTTTGTGCAAGATCGCAATTTAAAATTAATTCGAAACCCAATTAATTATAAATCGAATTAGAGAATTTTATTTTATATTATATGCCTGTGATATGTATGAGGTGATGATCATGGATAGCAACCTTGTGATGATGTGAATGGGTGTAATTTAATAAGGACCCAGTGTTAGATTTTTTTGAGTGCCTGCGTGCACCAATTAAATTATGTAATTTGGAGACCTGCGTGTCTCATTATTATTATGGGTTGTATTGTAATTGTTGCAAAATTAAAGGGTAAAGGGGTAGTTTAGATTCGATGACGATTTGTTCCATTCAAGAGTTGATGCGGTGCAGATCAAGTTTGGACCAAATATTGATCGAGGGAGCCGACAAGAGTTGATCTACTCCAATCTGATCAAGATGCAGAGCAAGTTTTTGTGTGTAATACCCTCTGACCCGATTCCGGCCTGGTGGCTCAGGCCCGAATCAAATTAAAATCCATGATCATCACCGGTAGTTATTTTTTATATATATATGCGATATATGTGTGCATATGATGCGATGGTTTGCATGAGATGTAAATTTATAATGAATTAAAACTGATGAGATAACAAATCTCCCTAAATAAAATATTAAGTTAATGGTGTTATGAACCCATTAGTGGCCTTCCATCGTTGTAGGGTGTGGGCGTCTCTTTAGTGTTGATTGATGCACCCGGACACGGGGGTCAGTTGCATTAGGGAGCCGCAACCATTCTATTGGCATGAGATGCTATGTGGTAAGAAAGGGGTTGAATCCAAGAATCTGTCAGGATGAGGATTCAATGACTTTTTTATTTGCATGATGAACGGTGGGTCTAACTTAACCAAAAGATAAGGCCAAGAATCTGTTAGGATGAGGCCTATATTTTTGGAGGCCAAAGATAAAATTGCGATTTGCTTGAGAAGCATTGAACAAGAGTTGTTCACTCATTTCTTTACTCATTGCCAAGAATCTGTCAGGATGAGGTAGTGTGCAAATAGATGGGACCGCAATTCCCACTAGAAACTTTTAGTAAAGTTTCCGTTTTCTCCACTCGGGGAGTGTGGAGATTCGCTAAAATTAGTGGGAGGCACCATTTAGATTTAAAGCCCCTAATCAAAATGGATTATGATTAAGTACACAACTAATTAGAATCTTAACCATCTGCAGAAAATGTCCGCCTCTAACCCACTTGTCAAAATACTTGATACTAATCGCCTAACTGGACCGAATTTCACCGATTGGCTGAGGAATTTGAGAATTGTTCTCAATTCTGAGAAATTAGCCTACGTGTTGGACACGGAGGCTCCAGCAGTGCCCGCAAATCCAACAGCTCAACAGAAAGATGCTAGAAATAAATGGACTGATGATGACATGAAGGTAAAATGCTACATGCTTGCGTCTATGAGTAATGAGTTGCAACGCCAGCATGAGCACATGGAGAGTTCTGCTGACATCTTGCTTCATCTTAAAGAGTTGTATGATGAGCAAAGTCGAACAGCTCGTTACGAAGTGTCAAGGCGACTGTTCAGGACTAAGATGTCTGATGGTCACTCAGTCAATAATCATTGCTTGGCGATGATTAAGGACATTGAGGAGCTTGAGAAGCTCGGAATGACTATGGACGCAGAACTTCAAATTGATTTGATCTTACAATCATTACCTGATTCATTTTCTCAGTTTATTTTAAATTTTCAAATGAATAAAATTACTTGCACTCTCGCCGAGCTGTTGAATATGTTGGTCACGGCTGAAGGAATGCTAAAAGTCAATAAGGGCTCAGTTTTGGCTGTTGAACGGGCTTCCTCCAAAAGAAAGTCTAAATGGAGAAAGAAGAAGCCTGCAAAGAAGCCAAAGACTGACACTGTCAAGGCAAATCCCAAAAAGAAGGCCGCCAAAGGAACTTGCTTCCACTGTCAAAAGGATGGCCACTGGAAGAGGAATTGCCCGGACTATTTGGCTAGCCTGAAGGACAAGGTGAAGAATAAAACTTTGGAAGGTATGTCCGAGATTCATATCATTGAAACTACTAGCTTATCGGTTTGTTCTACTCTTACATGGGTCATTGACTCGGGATGCACCTCGCATTTGTGTATTTCAATGCAGGCGCTAAAGAAAAGTAGACGACTTAGGGATGGAGAGCTTACCCTACGCGTTGGAAACGGAGCAAGAGTTGCTGCTGTTGCTGTAGGGACTTATCCTTTATGTCTACCGACAGGAGTAGTTTTAGAACTTAGAGATTGTCTTTATGTTCCTAGTGCGACTAGAAACCTTATTTCTGTTTCACGTTTGGTATTGGACGGTTATAAGTTTATTTTTGAATCAAACATTTGTTCAATTTATTTGAGGAATAATTTGATAGGTTGTGGTTCTTTAATAGACAATCTCTATTACTTACATATGGATGTTAGTATGAATACAGTTCACAATGGCATGAATGAGAATACTATTGGTTTTAAAAGACCTAGAGAGGAGGTAAACAAAACATACTTGTGGCATCTGAGGCTTGGTCACATTGGAGAAGATAGGGTTAACAAGCTGGCTAAGGATGGTATCTTAGGATCCTTACTCCCTGAACCATACCCAGCTTGTGAATCATGTCTTCAAGGAAAAATGACTAAGTCTCCCTTTGTTGGACAAGGACAGAGAGCTACCGAAGTACTCGCCCTGATACATACTGATGTATGTGGCCCATTCGATGTGTCTGCTTGGGGCGGCTATCTCTACTTTATTACCTTTACTGATGATTATTCACGGTATGGGTACGTGTATTTAATTAAACACAAGTCTGAAGTCTTTGAAAAGTTTAAAGAGTTTAGACAAGAAGTAGAAAAGCAAATGGAAAAACCGATTAAGGCTCTTCGATCCGATCGAGGAGGGGAATACCTTAGCACGGATTTCTTAACCTACCTCAAGAATAATGGTATTGTCTCTCAATGGACTCCTCCTGGAACACCAGAACTGAATGGGGTGTCTGAACGGAGGAATCGAACTTTATTAGATATGGTTCGATCTATGATGAGTTTTACAGATTTACCTACGTCACTTTGGGGTTATGCACTTCTTACGGCTATTTATATTTTGAACAGAGTACCTTCCAAATCTGTTCCCACCACACCATATGAGATGTGGCACGGTAGGAAGCCAAGTTTTACTCACATTAAGACTTGGGGGTGTCCGGCTTATATTAAGAAATTAAAGACGGACAAATTGGAAAGCAGATCAGTCAAGGGAAGATTCATTGGTTATCCCAAGGAATCACTTGGATACAATTTTTATCTCCCAGAAAGTCACAATGTGATTGTGAGCCGACATGCCTTCTTTCTTGAAAATGAATTTATTTTAGCAGGAGGCAGTGGGAGAAAAATAGAACTAGAGGAGAAAGTCTCTTTAGAATCGAGCATTCCAAGAGCCCTTCCTGATAACTCTGTGATACCAGAGATTACGTTGCCACCTCGCAAGTCTAGTAGAATCTCTCATCCTCCTGATAGATACATGGGATTATTTATTGAGGACATGGAGGAAATGTTCCTAGTGGGAGACAAGGATCATAGAGATGATCCTAAGACTTATAGCGAGGCGATGTCAGACATCGACTCCGAAAAATGGTTGGAAGCTATGAAGTCTGAAATAGACTCAATGTACTCCAATCAAGTTTGGACTTTGGTTGATCCACCGGAGGGTATTGTACCCGTTGGATGCAAATGGATCTTCAAGAGAAAGATTGGTTCTGATGGAAAGGTAGAGACCTATAAAGCTAGGCTGGTAGCAAAAGGTTATAGTCAACGCGAAGGCATTGACTATCAGGATACCTTTTCACCTGTAGCCATGCTTAAATCTATCAGAACTCTGCTTGCTATTGCTGCACATTATGACTACGAGATCTGGCAAATGGATGTAAAAACTGCTTTCCTGAATGGATATCTTGAAGAAGAAATCTATATGGAGCAGCCTTTGGGTTTCACTGCCAAAGATAGAAGTCATAAAGTGTGCAAGCTTCAACGATCCATTTATGGGTTGAAGCAAGCTTCTCGGAGTTGGAACACTCGTTTCAATGATGCAGTCGAATCGTTCGATTTCATCAGAAATGAGGAAGAGCCGTGTGTGTATAAAAAGGTTAGTGGGAGTGCTGTTACCTTCCTCGTATTGTACGTGGATGACATACTCCTAATAGGGAATGACATTCCTATGTTAACATCGGTGAAGTTATGGTTATCCAAAGAGTTTTCTATGAAAGACCTTGGAGAAGCATCTTATATCCTAGGGATAAAGGTCTATAGGGATAGACCTAAGAAGTTGCTTGGTTTATCGCAAGCTATGTACATAGATGAAGTGTTGAAAAGGTTCAGCATGGAGAATTCCAAAAGGGGTATGGTACCTCTAAGACATGGAATTCACCTCTCTAAGACTATGTCTCCTAAGACACCTGAAGAGAGAAGTCGCATGAGCAGGATCCCTTATGCTTCCGCAATAGGGAGTTTAATGTATGCGATGCTATGTACTCGACCTGATATAGCACAGGCTGTGAGCGTCACTAGTCGATATCAGTCGAACCCAGGCGAAGAGCATTGGGTAGCGGTGAAGAATATCCTTAAGTACTTGAGAAGAACAAAGGATATGTTCTTGGTTCTTGGAGGTGGAGAACTCAAAGTTAATGGCTATACAGATTCAGACTTTATGTCTGATATAGACGATAGAAAGTCTACGTCTGGGTATCTATTTATTTGCAATGGTGGGTCAATAGTTTGGAAGAGTTCTAAACAAGAGACGATTGCTGATTCTACTATGGAGGCAGAGTACATCGCTGCATCTGAAGCTGCCAAGGAAGCTGTTTGGATCAAGAAATTTATCACTGAGCTTGGCGTGGTTCCCTCTAGTAGGGATCCCCTGCCACTATATTGTGATAATAATGGCGCCGTAGCATTAGCTAAGGAGCCGAGATCTCATCAGAAATCCAAACATATCGAGCGGCGGTATCACAAGATCAGAGAGTACATCAAAGATAAACATATTGAAGTGCAGAAGGTTGCCTCCGCAGATAACGTGGCGGACCCGCTAACTAAGGCTTTGACTCAGCAAAAACTAGAGACTCATCTTGAGAAGATGGGCATTAGATATATGACTGATTGGCTTTAGTGCAAGTGGGAGATTGTTAGTTGTATGCCCCAAAAGCCTATCAGGCTGACGCATTTTATTATATGGGACATATTTGTACTTGATCTTTATTATAATTTGGGCATTTTATGCCATTCATGTTTGATGTGTCCATGAATCGTCCTTTGAATTAATGAGATGATAATGTATATTCTTAAGAGTTAAGAATTTGAGATACATATTATTAGTGATTAAGTCATAAATGCTCTCAATCGGAGGATCATCATGGGGACGATGATTGATCCGGCAAGATTGATGTATGTGTCGCTCTCTTTTAGGATGACGAGTCTCAAGTCATTAGTGTGGGGACACTGGAGCGAACGTGCAGGTGGTTGTTATAGAACAAGGGCACTGAGCGTGACCAATTACGAATAGTTACTTGGATGTCTACTCTTTCGTCAGTAACTGATTCGATGTTGCAGTGGTACAACTGATCCTTAGACCTGCGACACCACGGCCATTCAGTATGAGGCTACTGTAGTTTGACTATGCAAACTCTGATCCTAGTCACGGGTCTTAGTAGTATATGTTGGCTGCAGTCGGTTCATATTAGGAATGGGTGTTTGTTTATAGGGGATCTATCGCTCTCGGTAGAGAGATAATTAGTCCTATGCTATTTGTAAGGCAAAGCTCAGAAATCCTCGGCCGGGGTAATATGGTTCATGGAAAGGTGTTTCCAAGAGTAACCATATGAGCTTCTGTCCTATCAAATTTGTCATATAACGGGTGATGGGGTTTGACGAGTATTCCATGACCTCCACTCAGTTGGGACTATGCGATAGAAGGATTGTATTGTACGGTAACTGCACCTTGAGGTTCAGTCCAATATTCACTTCTGACTGGATTGCCACCATATGCTGCTAGGCGTCACTGGTGGATTGTGGGAACCAATAAGAATAATTATAGGCGTATAATTATTATACGATGGAAGAATCAAAAGTGTTTGATCCATCAAAAGGAGTTTCGATGATGATGTCGATGGGGATCGCATCATATCTCACTACCAGACAGAATTGAACCTATTAGGTCACACACATAAGGAATCGCGCATGATCGATATCAAGGAGATGATAAAGAAGTTTATAGAATGGATTAATTATAATCACAATACTAAAGTTTACTAATTTATTAGTAAAAGGACTAATTAGCAATTATTGTAAATTAGAGGTATTTAAGTGCAAAAGTTGCATGGTGTATTTACTAATCGTTAGTAAATATTTGGAGGACTTATGTGTAAATGTTACACACGTAGGATAATGGATAATCCAATCGGATTAGGATTCGATTTAATTAGTTACTAGATTTTATCTTGAGATTTAATTTAAAAAGATCTTTCTTTGTAACTAATTATAAGATTTAATTAGTTACTATATTTTAGGAGATCTTTCTTTGTAACTAATTATAAGATCTAATTAGTTACTAGATTTTATCTTGAGATTTAATTTAAAAGATCTTTCTTTGTAACTAATTATAAGATTTAATTAGTTACTATATTTTAGGAGATCTTTCTTTGTAACTAATTATAAGATTTGATTAGTTATTTTGTTATAGCCGGCCAACTTCCTATTATAAGAATAGGTAGTACGTATGTGATACGTAACAATTTTTCTTGAGAAAGATAAAGTGGAAATTAATTAAGTTGGTCGCGGAACGTGGGAAAACCCTAGTCGCCTATCCTCTCCCTCTTCCTAAAGTCCTCCATAATTAATCGTTCTCAATCTTCGGAAGATTGCTAGCACAATTAGAAGATTGATTCATCCTCCTTACATCGACGCAAGAATTAATTCGTGATCGGATCGCGAATCAAGGCGATCGATTTTTCGATCAAGGGCGTGATTCCGTGTGGACACAAGTAGAGGCCGGGTGCGTGCGCGGCTATCAAGGACGAACAATTTTTACCAACGATTGTCGGCTTCGCGGTGATCTCGACCCGCGCAAGGTAAAAATCATATCCTAATTGATGAGATCAATTAGATTACCTTTTTACGATCTAAAACAAAACATGAGGTGATTTTGGTTTAAGAAAAATTTTAATTGCGTTTTTTCTTCCGCTGCGCATATCCGTATTTTTCTTACAGACAGGACTCTCTTTGTGAAGCATTATCAAAACAATTTCATAGTTGCTCAAATCTATGTTGATGACATTGTCTTTGGAGCAACGAGAGATAATGATGCTTCCAAATTCGCGGAGACCATGGAAAGCGAATTTGAGATGTCCATGATGGGCGAATTGAATTATTTTCTTGGATTACAAGTTAAACAAAACGATGAAGGAATTCACTTGTGTCAATCCAAGTATGCACTGGAGTTGGTCAAAAAGTTTGATCTTGAAAATTCTAAGGATTTTCCGACTCCAATGGGAACTAGCCATAAGGGACTTGGAAGTGAATCACAAAGTGAGAGTGTAGACGAGAAACTGTACCGCAGTATGATTGGAAGTCTACTATATCTCACGGCTAGTCGCCCGGATATATCCTTCAGTGTTGGGATTTGTGCGAGATATCAATCAGCACCGAAGGAGGTTCACCTGAAAGCGGTGAAGCGGATCATCCGATATATCAAAGGTACAATCAATTTCGGAATTTGGTATCCTATGGGAACGACTTTGGATATTGTTGGATACTCAGATGCCGATTGGGCTGGATCGGTGGATGACCGGAAAAGCACGAGTGGTGCATGCTTCTATCTTGGCCACTGCCTTGTTGCATGGCACAGTAAAAAGCAGAACTGCATAGCACTCTCGACTGCCGAAGCGGAGTACATTTCTGCAGGAAGTTGTTCAACCCAATTGATTTGGATGAAGAGCGTGTTGAGCGATTTCCGAATTTCAACGTCTTCGGTAACCATTTTATGTGACAACACTAGTGCTATTAACATTTCTAAAAACCCTGTGTTGCACTCTAGAACAAAACATATTGAACTTAGATATCATTTTCTTAGAGAGCTAGTTGAATCAAACATTCTTCAACTGTCATATATTTCAACTGAGGATCAATTAGCCGATATCTTAACAAAACCTTTGGATCAAAAACGTTTTATTCACTTGCGTAAAGCAATTGGCATGCTTTCCTTGAAATAAACTCTTTTGAAACCTTTGCTTAGGTTAGGTTTTGTTTTTATTTTTGTTTTGTTCTTTATCTATGTTTTGTACATAGGACATTAATTGAGCATATATCTTAATTGACTTTAATTGCATCCTTTCATGCATTTAGAAATTTATTATGCTTTTGATGTCATAATATTTCAATGTTGCAATGATCATTTACGTTAATTAAACCATCTTTTAAGTGATCAAAGTCAATTTCTCTCTCAATGATCTCTTGGTATAGTCATTATCATATTTGATTGCTTAGTCGAGTATGAATTCGAGATCAATGGTTTGGTTGAATACCTTATATATTAAATAATTGATAGCCAATTGAGGGGGAGTCAATGAAATGTGAAATGCTCAAAAGATGTGGAAAGAGTTACATCCCATGAGGAGTGTGAAAACTACCACCACATGGAGGAAATGGAAGAAAAAATATATACTCCATGAATGAAAAGCAAACTTTTTTGTTTTGAAAATTGTTGATGAAATTCATATTGAAATACTTGACTTAGTCGTATTTCATGGTTGGTATAAGGTGGGATTTTTGATTTAAGATGCTCAAAGAGCCACTCCTTCAACAGATTGTCTAGATATATTATCTAACTTATCTGGGATTTCAAACATCTATTGATCTTGGTATTTCATTTTCTTTACCAAAATTGATGATTTGATAAAGGCATTACGCATAAGATCAGGATAGATGTAATTGAAGTTGTTCAACTTTAAGTGTTTTAACTTTCGTAAATTTTCGTTTCATTTTTGGATATTTTTGATAGATTTTTCATAATCTATTTCTTGTTGTATGAAACGATGTCGTTTGTTTAAAGTTGATATGATAAAGTGCTTACATACTTTTTCTGGATTTTATGGAATTTTTCTAAATTTTTCTGGAGAAAAAGTTGCAGCCGATCCGGATCGGGGTAAGTGATCCGGATCCCGAACGCAGGATTCTTCCTGCGGGTAGCCGATCCGGATCGGGGTAAGTGATCCGGATCCCGAACACAGGATTCTTCCTGCGGGTAGCCGATCCGGATCACATTCTCGATCCGATCCGGATCACGGCTAGGGTTTTTATAAAAACATAGAGATTTTCAATTTCTTTTACCCTAATCTCTGGTTTTCAAGCCTCTAGAGTTTCTCTCTCTAGATTTCTTGCTTCTTGGAGCCTCCAAACTCAAAGTTCTTCGGATTCAAGTAAGTTTTATTGATCAAAACTCGGTTTTTACAGTTTTTCATCAAACGTGAGTTGAAAAATTGGAACTTTTTCGTTTGTGAATGGTTTTTGATCAAATTTCTTTTGAAATAAGAACTCTGGGTCAATTAGTTTTGCGTTTATGCTGGGTTTTTACCTGATTAACGAGTTTTTAGGCTTTGATTTCTAAAAATTCGATTTTAGGGCATAAAAGAAGAATTTTCGAAAATCTTGAAATTGATCCAATTTCAAAATTCTTTTTGGAAAACTAATTTGATTCTTGGCTTCTCTATATGATTATGATTGTCTAGGTACAATGTTGCAAATTTTTCAAAATTGACAATTTTTCATGTGTTTTTGAGTTACTCTTCACAGGACTCTTTTTAAACTCAAAGAACTTGTTCCATGGCTTTCTCTTGGATCATTCTTCTCCTGGTCTCTATGGTATATACACGACCCACCAACAAACTGAAGAGAGCCAAGAAACTCCAAAGAAAAGGTGAAATTGATGTTATAAGTGACACAGAACTTGAAGAAAACAATGATGAAGTACACTGGGATATGTTGACAGATGATGATGATGATGAGGTATTGCCTACTAAATCTAAACAAAAAGGAAAAGCACCCATGGACACTGGGAAAGCTCCTATGTCTGCTCCAACTATCTCTGTGAAACGTAAGCGACTTGCTCGACGTTTTGGACTAAGACGAGACACTAATGTTGACACCCCAATAGCTCCTGACTCTCCGCCTCGTGTTGAAGAGGTAGTCGTTAATACTGACCGTCTTAGAGCTTTTGAACGACGTGAATGCATCGGAGAACGTCATGTCAACATTGAAGCCCTTCGCAATCATTCACCAGAATTTGGAACCTTAATTGAGCAAGCTTCTCTTATTCAAGTCTGCCGATTCCCTGAACTTCTAGGATATTGTTTGTATCGTGTGAGAACCTTTTACACGAATGCGAGACATCTTCAAGAAAATGAAAATGGGTCTATGCATTTCTATACAAACATCCTAGGGATGAAGATTAAGATCACACCTCAATTGATTGGGGAAGTCCTTGGAATGGAATCTAGCACGTCGGGGCTTAACTTTTTGAAAGGAAAAAGTTTGACAACTGCATTATGGCAAACTGTGATCGACAAGATCTGTTTGGAAGGAACTAAATCAGTTGATGGCAAAAGTGTCAGATCCAAACATCTACGACTGGAGTACCGATTTCTAAACTTCATAACGTGCTACAACATCCTGCCTAACCTGCAGACTAAGGTTGTGAGGTGGGAAAGACTGCTATTCCTATATCTCATAGGTCATCCCGCTGAGGCTGTTGGATTAAACATGAATATCCCGTACATAATTTGGAATAGGATGTCAAGATATGTTGAACATCCACATCCTTCGGAGCGACTTCCGTTTCCTCTACTCATCATGAGGATCTTACAAAAGTTCGACATTGATGTAAGCTCAACATCATATCAGCACAGTTGCGGGATGATAGATGAATCAACAATTGTGAAGTCACTTCACAAATTACCTCATGTTATTGGAAAGGCACCTTGTGTCGGCACCTCGGCCTCACCATCTCAACAAGAAACCGGCGCGGATGATGAAGCATCATTAACTTCGATCTTCAAGTTGCAACAACAACTATCTGTCAAGCAAGAACAGATGTTGAAGGAACAGCAAAGAATTTGCAACGAGCTTGAAATCGTCACGGCAGCTCACATTACCATCACTAAAAAGGTCAATTCTATGCACAAGAGAATGACAAAGATGTTCTACAAAATGGGTTGCACAAGCTCTGACGACTCAGATTCTGACGATTGACGTCTTTTGACTGATTTTCTTTTCGTTTCTTTTTGTGCAGGATTTTTTTTAGGATCTAGTTTCATTCATACTTTTAGTCTAGTTCTCAGGTTTTGCATATTAATAGAATTTTTTTTACTCTCCTTACATATTGTAGCTCTTGCTACGTTTTGGCTTTGTTTTGTGACAAAAAGGGGGAGAGAGTTAGAGAGAGTTAGCGAGAACTTTGAACAATGAACAATGAATGATGTGAACTTTGTGAATATCAAGGTAAGTATGACTTCCACTCAACTTTGGTTTTTCTTTTGTGATTTGTGACATGCCTCTATACTAACTATTCGACTAACTATTTGGGCATGTAATATGACTAACAAGTTGATGTTGGACTAACATACTTTGACATTTGGTTTTCGACTGCTTAGAAGATATGTTGGTTTTAACTATGATTCTCTTACATATCTGAATTTTTCAAATGTCATGGTGAGAATAAACTCTATCTCTGTAGTTGGTTTTGTATGATACATTTCTTGAGGTATCTAACGATTTCTTTTGTCAAGAATGCTTTCTGTGTGCAGAGATTACAGATGTCTAAGTCTAGAGTCTGTTTTAGGAGTTTATCTCATGTATTTAATTTCTGGATCTCTTTTGTAAATTTTTGTTGTATGGTGATAGCAACAAAAATATCTTTTTGAATTTTCTTTTGTGGATTTGTGTTTTGTCACGAAACCGCCAAAGGGGGAGATTGTTACGGAATTTGAGTTGGCGTATTTCGTGAATGTATTAAGTCTTGAAGATTGAAGATGAAGAAACTTTGGATCGTATACCTCAATCTCAAGAAAGAAGAATTCAAAAGGATCAGGTACGTTTAACTAAAGAATTTTGATGATCCGAATACTTCTTATAGTGTAGAAACACCTGGAAGAGGTTTTAATTGCTTAAACATCAAAAACTGGACATGGGACATGTTCAGGATCCGGATCGTGGCTTGCAATCCGGATCCCGAAGGGTGTTTGTTCATACACTGTTCAATCCGGATCGCAGCATCTTATGATCCGGATCCCGAACACTGGTTTTACCTTTTGCTTTTCCGATCCGGATCAGGATTTGCAATCCGGATCCCGAATGAGATGTTTGGTGAAACTGTATGAACGATCCGGATCGAGGACTATGATCCGGATCCCGAACAGTGTTTTTCTGGAAATCGTTTTTCTGCTTCTGCAATCCGGATCGCCAATTCCAATCCGGATCGCCGTCGGTAAAATTTCCAGAAAAGGCAGTTTTTGATCCTATATTCTTCCAATGGTTTCTAACCTATAAATAGCCCTTCCTTTTCATTTCTAGGGCATCCACATACATCGGCAATAATAGAAAAAAATTAGCCGAAAAGAAAGATCCACATATATAGAGAAGAACGGAAATCAATAGATTTATTCTATGTTTCTTCATCTATATTGATTGATTTGATTCTAGGTTTTTCATACTCACATTTTGAGTAGAATCAAATCAATGAATACTTAGATGGTATTTCCGATCTATCCTTGATCTAAGTATTCGGCGGATCATCACCACCCAAACAAACAACGATTTACCCCAAAATCGGCGCGTGGACTCGCGTGGCCTTGTGGATTCAAGGTGCTACCGCTCTCGTGGATTCAGAGCGAGGTGCGTTCGTGGATTCGAAGCGTGCCATTGGGTGAAGACCGTGGACTCGGTTGGACGTCGTGGACTCGACGTTGGACGCTGTGGATTCAGCATTGGGCGCGGATCGTGGATTCGAGAAGCGTCGTGGAGCGAGCGGGAAGATCTACTAGGAGCGTATGGTAAAAGGTTGAGTCGTCAGTGAGTACGCTATATCACCTTGTACGTGTGTTAATTCTAGTGGATTTCGCCGTGTTATCGGTCCCGTGGTTTTTTACTCCGGTTTGGAGTTTTTCCACGTAAAAATCTTGCGTGTTCTTTATTTTTCCGCATTGGGTTTATTTGCGCAAAGATTTTTGAGTGTTTATTGTTTACACCTATTCACCCCCCTCTAGGTGTTTTTTTCCCCTATTTAGATCCTTATTAACCTAAACCCAACAGAAAGGCAAGGGTCCTTCAAGCCACAAGTCAAGAAATCAAGAGAACTTCTCAAAGGATAAGAAAAGTTCTGAGGGACAAGTTCAGTGCTTCAAATGTCGAGGCTACGGCCACATTGCAACAGAATGTCCCAACAAGAATCCGGCTAAGAAGAAAGCGATGCAAGTTGTTACTTGGGATGACAACTCCACGTCAAATGAGTCATCCTCAAGTGATGAAGAAGACAACGCGACAGCTTTCCACGCGTCCACTACATCTTCGCCCTTCATGTGCTTAATGGCAAGTACATCTGACTCACTGTCCAACTCCACTGTTGAAAAGATTGCAACGGACGATGAATCAGATGATTCGGAAGGTGAAGATTTTGCATTAGCCTACCATAAGCTTTTGAGGGATTCAAAGAAACTGGCTAAGCAAAACAAGGGGTTGAAAGGGAGATTACAGGATCTTGAAGATGAAGTAAAAAGGGTAACCTCTATCTCAACCGATCTTGAAGTGGAAAGGGACAATCTGATTAAGACAAATGTTTCCCTTCAAGAGTCCAATGAGCAACTCGAGAAGAATTATATGGATATGGTGAACAAAGCGAATTACTTCTTGAAGCTCAACGGCGAGGCTCGACAGGAAAAATTGGAAATGACGGAGACCATACGCCAACTGAAGGATGACTTAAAGAGATTTTCTTCTGGAAGGAGTAAGTTGGACAGACTTCTTGGTCTTGGTCAAAGAAATAAGTTCGGCCTCGGATACACTCAAACTGGAGACATTCCAAGTTCGAGTGGTACAGTATTTGTGCCTCAGTCGGTATCTCCTCCTCCGACACCGGTGTTCACGACAAGCAACGACAACAAACCTACTACATCTTCCTCGGAATCGACAAAAATCAAGGTATGTTTTCGTTGTGGCATTTCAGGGCACATAAGGAGAAATTGCAAGACGGAAGCCAAACGCACACCTCAAGCACCTCTTGCAATGACTACCAAAAAGGCTATTCCTCGAAAATCAACTGCAACTCATTCAAAGGAAAAGAGCCTTGGTAGTACACCGCTCAAGACGACGTCATCAAGGAGCAGCAATTCTTCAAGCAAGACGCTCTCACCTAGGAAATCAACTTCACGATCATTACCGACGCACTCCAAAAAGGTTTGGGTGCGCAAAGGTGAAATTTTCCCTTGTCTTGCTACCAATGTTTCCTTGCATGCATATGATAGTTCGTCTTGGTACCTGGATAGCGGGTGTTCCCGTCATATGACCGGCGATAAAAACTGTTTTCAAACATTTGAGAAAAACTCCGGAGGACTTGTTGTTTTCGGAGATGGTCGGTCTTCCAAAATTGTTGGAAAGGGAACGGTAGCTATTCCAGATGGCCCGGTTCTAGATAATGTGTTATTTGTTCATGGCCTTAAGACTAACCTCATAAGCATAAGTCAACTTTGTGATAGTGGTTATTCAGTTAATTTTTCATCTGATAAATGCACTGTAACTGACATGAACCATGCTTTCTTTTTAAAGGGGGTTAGATCAGAAAACAATTGTTATGTAGTTCCTACTAAGATTTCTGAAAAATGTAACCTAGCATCTTTGAAAAATGAAACACTTTGGCATGAAAGGCTAGGTCACATAAACTTTAAGGAACTTGCTAGAATTTCAAATAAAGATGTGGTCAAGGGGGTTCCGAAACTTTCTTTTGAACAAAACCTTGTGTGTGGCGGTTGCCAAAAGGGAAAACAGTCTAGGACTGCACACAAGAACTTGAACCACATAGGTACAAAACGGCCTTTGGAACTTTTGCATATGGACTTAATGGGGCCAACTCGTCAACCATCTCTGGGAGGTAAATGGTATATTTTCTTATTGGTTGATGATTTTCTAGATATACTTGGGTAGCTTTCTTAAAAGAAAAAGCTGATACCTTTGATTCTTTTCTCGAAATCTGCAATCGTATTATGATAGAAAAGAATGATAGGATTACTCGAGTTAGGAGTGATAGAGGTGGCGAATTCATAAATTCCAAATTCATTGATTTTTGCACTTCTAATGGCATTAAACATGAATTCTCCGCACCTTACACACCTCAACAAAATGGTGTAGTCGAGCGCAAAAACAGGGTCGTACAGGAAATGGCACGTGTTATGCTTCACAGCCGGAACTTACCTTTTTATTTTTGGGCTGAAGCGGTGAACACTGCTGTTTATGTTATTAATCGCGTGTATTTGCGCCCGGGGACATTGAATACACCATATGAACTTTGGTTTTGTAGAAAACCTAACATCAAATATTTTCGCATCTTTGGGAGTCGGTGTTTTATTTTACGTGATCGTGAGAATCTTGGAAAATTTGACTCTCGAAGTGACGAAGGGATTTTCTTAGGTTATTCTACAAACAGCAGAGCATATCGAGTTTTTAACTTAGAATCTAAGACGATCGTAGAATCGATAAATGTTAAGGTAGATGAAGCTTTTCACTTTGAATCTGAAAAATCTACCCTCGATATCTCTCTTGATGATGATACACCTGCTAATGCATCTTCTTCTAACAATTCTTTCGATAATAATGATGCATCTAACGGTTCTTCAAGCTTATCTGATGTGCAGGAATCATCTCGTGTACCTCCGCCTACTCCTCTACCTCAAACGTTACGCATCTCCAAGGATCACCCTGAATCGAACATCATTGGAGATCCACAAGAAGGAGTTAGAACACGGAGACAATTGGTTTGCGGATTTGCATGCTATGTATCTCAAATCGAACCAAGGAATGTTGATGAAGCTCTCCAAGATGATTACTGGATTAAAGCAATGCAGGAAGAGCTCCATCAATTCGAGCGAAACAAAGTCTGGGAATTGACGAAGCCTCCGAAGCAACACAATGTGATAGGTACCAAATGGATCTTCAAGAACAAGAAAAATGAAGAAGGTACTATCATCAGGAACAAAGCAAGGTTAGTTGCTCAAGGCTACTCTCAAGTAGAAGGTATAGACTTTGATGAAACTTTCGCCCCTGTAGCTAGACTCGAGTCCATTCGTATATTGTTTGCGATTGCTTGTCATTTTAAAATCAAATTATTTCAAATGGACGTTAAGAGCGCCTTTTTAAATGGATTTTTAAATGAGGAAGTTTATGTGGCTCAACCGAAAGGTTTTGTGGATCATAAACTACCTAACCATGTTTTTCGTCTGAAAAAGGCTCTTTACGGTCTGAAACAAGCACCGCGAGCATGGTACGAAAGGTTGACAAAGCACCTTTTGGAAAAGGGCTACACTCGAGGGGGAGCTGACAGGACTCTCTTTGTGAAGCATTATCAAAACAATTTCATAGTTGCTCAAATCTATGTCGATGACATTGTTTTTGGAGCAACAAGAGATAATGATGCTTCTAAATTCGCGGAGACCATGGAAAGCGAATTTGAGATGTCCATGATGGGCGAATTGAATTATTTTCTTGGATTACAAGTTAAACAAAACGATGAAGGAATTCACTTGTGTCAATCCAAGTATGCACTGGAGTTGGTCAAAAAGTTTGATCTTGAAAATTCTAAGGATTTTCCGACTCCAATGGGAACTAGCCATAAGGGACTTGGAAGTGAATCACAAAGTGAGAATGTAGACGAGAAACTGTACCGCAGTATGATTGGAAGTCTACTATATCTCACGGCTAGTCGCCCGGATATATCCTTCAGTGTTGGGATTTGTGCGAGATATCAATCAGCACCGAAGGAGGTTCACCTGAAAGCGGTGAAACGGATCATCCGATATATCAAAGGTACAATCAATTTCGGAATTTGGTATCCTATGGGAACGACTTTGGATATTGTTGGATACTCAGATGCCGATTGGGCTGGATCGGTGGATGACCGGAAAAGCACGAGTGGTGCATGCTTCTATCTTGGCCACTGCCTTGTTGCATGGCACAGTAAAAAGCAGAACTGCATAGCACTCTCGACTGCCGAAGCGGAGTACATTTCTGCAGGAAGTTGTTCAACCCAATTGATTTGGATGAAAAGCGTGTTGAGCGATTTCCGGATTTCAACATCTTCGGTAACCATTTTATGTGACAACACTAGTGCTATTAACATTTCAAAAACCCTGTGTTGCACTCTAGAACAAAACATATTGAACTTAGATATCATTTTCTTAGAGAGCTAGTTGAATCAAACATTCTTCAACTGTCATATATTTCAACTGAGGATCAATTAGCTGATATCTTAACAAAACCTTTGGATCAAAAACGTTTTATTCACTTGCGTAAAGCAATTGGCATGCTTTCCTTGAAATAAACTCTTTTGAAACCTTTGCTTAGGTTAGGTTTTTTTTTTTTTTTTTTGTTTTGTTCTTTATCTATGTTTTGTACATAGGACATTAATTGAGCATAAATCATAATTGACTTTAATTGCATCCTTTTATGCATTTAGAAATTTATTATGCTTTTGATGTCATAATATTTCAATGTTGCAATGATCATTTACGTTAATTAAACCATCTTTTAAGTGATCAAAGTCAATTTCTCTCTCAATGATCTCTTGGTATAGTCATTATCATATTTGATTGCTTAGTCGAGTATGAATTCGAGATCAATGGTTTGGTTGAATACCTTATATATTAAATAATTGATAGCCAATTGAGGGGGAGTCAATGAAATGTAAAATGCTCAAAAGATGTGGAAAGAGTTACATCCCAATGAGGAGTGTGAAAACTACCACCACATGGAGAAAATGAAAGAAAAAAAAGATACTCCATGAATGAAAAGCAAATTTTTGTTTTGAAAATTGTTGATGAAATTCATATTGAAATACTTGACTCAGTCGTATTTCATGGTTGGTATAAGGTGGGATTTTTGATAAAAGATGCTCAAAGAGCCACTCCTTCAACAGATTGTCTAGATATATTATCTAACTTATCTGGGATTTCAAACATCTATTGATCTTGGTATTTCATTTTCTTTACCAAAATTGATGATTTGATAAAGGCATTACACATAAGATCAGGATAGATGTAATTGAAGTTGTTCAACTTTAAGTGTTTTAACTTTCGTAAATTTTCGTTTCATTTTTGGATATTTTTGATAGATTTTGCATAATCTATTTCTTGTTGTATGAAACGATGTCTTTTGTTTAAAGTTGACATGGTAAAGTGCTTACATACTTTTTCTGGATTTTATGGAATTTTTCTAAATTTTTCTGGAGAAAAAGTTGAAGCCGATCCGGATCGGGTAAGTGATCCGGATCCCGAACGCAGGATTCGATCCGGCGGGTAAGTGATCCGGATCCCGAACGCAGGATTCTTCCTGCGGGTAGCCGATCCGGATCACATTCTCGATCCGATCCGGATCACGGCTAGGGTTTTTATAAAAACAAAGAGATTTGATTTCTTTTACCCTAATCTCTTGTTTTCAAGCCTCTAGAGTTTCTCTCTCTAGATTTCTTGCTTCTTGGAGCTTCCAAACTCAAAGTTCTTCGGATTCAAGTAAGTTTTATTGATCAAAACTCGGTTTTTCACAGTTTTTCATCAAACGTGAGTTGAAAAATTGGAACTTTTTCGTTTGTGAATGGTTTTTGATCAAATTTCTTTTGAAATAAGAACTCTGGGTCAATTAGTTTTGCTTTTATGCTGGGTTTTTACCTGATTAACGAGTTTTTAGGCTTCGATTTCTAAAAATTCGGTTTTAGGGCATAAAAGAGGAATTTTTGAAAATCATGGAATTGATCTATTTTTAAAATTCTTTTTGGAAAACTAATTTGATTCTTGGCTTCTCTACATGATTATGATTGTCTAGGTACAATGTTTCAAATTTTTCAAAATTGACGATTTTTCATGTGTTCTTGAGTTGGTCTTCACAGGACACTTTTTAAACTCAAAGCACTAGTTCAATGGCATTCTCTTGGATCATTCTTCTACTGGTCTCGATGGTACATACACGAGCAACCAACAAACTGAAGAGAGCCAAGAAACTCCAAAGAAAAGGTGAAGTTGATGTTATAAGTGACACAGAACTTGAAGAAAATAATGATGAAGTACACTGGGATATGTTGACAGATGATGATGATGATGAGGTATTGCCTACTAAATCTAAACAAAAAGGAAAAGCACCCATGGACACTGGGAAAGCTCCTATGTCTGCTCCAACTATCTCTGTGAAACGGAAACGACTTGCTCGACGTTTTGGACTAAGACGAGACACTAATGTTGACACCCCAATAGCTCCTGACTCTCCGCCTCGTGTTGAAGAGGTAGTCGTTAATACTGACCGTCTTAGAGCTTTTGAACGACGTGAATGCATCGGAGAACGTCATGTCAACATTGAAGCCCTTCGCAATCATTCACCAGAATTTGGAACCTTAATTGAGCAAGCTTCTCTTATTCAAGTCTGCCGATTCCCTGAACTTCTAGGATATTGTTTGTATCGTGTGAGAACCTTTTACACGAATGCGAGACATCTTCAAGAAAATGAAAATGGGTCTATGCATTTCTATACAAACATCCTAGGGATGAAGATTAAGATCACACCTCAATTGATTGGTGAAGTCCTTGGAATGGAATCTAGCACGTCGGGGCTTAACTTTTTGAAAGGAAAAAGTTTGACAACTGCATTATGGCAAACTGTGATCGACAAGATCTGTTTGGAAGGAACTAAATCAGTTGATGGCAAAAGTGTCAGATCCAAACATCTACGACTGGAGTACCGATTTCTAAACTTCATAACGTGCTACAACATCCTGCCTAACATGCAGACGAAGGTTGTGAGATGGGAAAGACTGCTATTCCTATATCTCATAGGTCATCCTCTGAGGCTGTTGGATTAAACATGAATATCCCGTACATAATTTGGAATAGGATGTCAAGATATGTTGAACATCCTCATCCTTCTGAGCGACTTCCGTTTCCTCTACTCATCATGAGGATCTTACAAAAGTTCGACATTGATGTAAGCTCAACATCATATCAGCACAGTTGCGGGATGATAGATGAATCAACAATTGTGAAGTCACTTCACAAATTACCTCATGTTATTGGAAAGGCACCTTGTGTCGGCACCTCGGCCTCACCATCTCAACAAGAAACCGGCACGGATGATGAAGCATCATTAACTTCGATCTTCAAGTTGCAACAACAACTATCTGTCAAGCAAGAACAGATGTTGAAGGAACAGCAAAGAATTTGCAATGAGCTTGAAATCGTCACGGCAGCTCACATTACCATCACTAAAAGGTCAATTCTATGCACAAGCGAATGACAAAGATGTTCTACAAAATGGGTTGCACAAGCTCTGACGACTCAGATTCTGACGATTGACTCTTTTGACTGATTTTCTTTTCGTTTCTTTTTGTGCAGGATTTTTTTTAGGATCTAGTTTCATTCATACTTTTAGTTTAGTTCTCAGGTTTTGCATATTAATAGAATTTTTTTTTACTCTCCTTACATATTGTAGCTCTTGCTACGTTTTGGCTTTGTTTTGTGACAAAAAGGGGGAGAGAGTTAGAGAGAGTTAGCGAGAACTTTGAACAATGAACAATGAATGATGTGAACTTTGTGAATATCAAGGTAAGTATGACTTCAACTCAACTTTGGTTTTTCTTTTGTGATTTGTGACATGCCTCTATACTAACTATTCGACTAACTATTTGGGCATGTAATATGACTAACAAGTTGATGTTGGACTAACATACTTTGACATTTGGTTTTCGACTGCTTAGAAGATATGTTGGTTTTAACTATGATTCTCTTACATATCTGAATTTTTCAAATGTCATGTGAGAATAAACTCTATCTCTGTAGCTGGTTTTGTATGTTTCAATTCTTGAGGTATCTAACGATTTTTTTGTCAAGAATGCTTTCTGTGTGCAGAGATTACAGATGTCTAAGTCTAGAGTCTGTTTTAGGAGTTTATCTCATGTTTTTAATTTCTGGATCTCTTTTGTAAATTTTTGTTGTATGGTGATAGCAACAAAAATATCTTTTTGAATTTTCTTTTGTGGATTTGTGTTTTGTCACGAAACCGCCAAAGGGGGAGATTGTTACGGAATTTGAGTTGGCGTATTTCGTGAATGTATTAAGTCTTGAAGATTGAAGATGAAGAAACTTTGGATCGTATACCTCAATCTCAAGAAAGAAGAATTCAAAAGGATCAGGTACGTTTAACTAAAGAATTTTGATGATCCGAATACTTCTTATAGTGTAGAAACACCTGGAAGAGGTTTTAATTGCTTAAACATCAAAAACTGGACATGGGACATGTTCAGGATCCGGATCGTGGCTTGCAATCCGGATCCCGAAGGGTGTTTGTTCATACACTGGTTCAATCCGGATCGCAGCATCTTATGATCCGGATCCCGAACACTAGTTTTACCTTTTGCTTTTCGATCCGGATCAGGATTTGCAATCCGGATCCCGAATGTGATGTTTGGTGAAACTGTATGAACGATCCGGATCGGGGACTACGATCCGGATCCCGAACAGCATTTTTCTGGAAATCGTTTTTGTGCTTCTGCAATCCGGATCGCCAATTCCAATCCGGATCGCCGTCGGTAAAATTTCCAGAAAAGGCTGTTTTTGATCCTATCTTCTTCCAATGGTTTCTAACCTATAAATAGCCCTCCTTTTCATTTCTAGGGCATCCGCATACATCGGCAATAATAGAAAAATAGCCGAAAAGAAAAATCCACATATATAGAGAAGAAAGGAAATCAATAGATTTATTCTATGTTTCTTCATCTATATTGATTGATTTGATTCTAGGTTTTCCATACTCACATTTTGAGTAGAATCAAATCAATGAATACTTAGATGGTATTTCCGATCTATCTTTGATCTAAGTATTCGGCGGATCATCACCACCCAAACAAACAACGATTTACCCCAAAATCGGCGCGTGGACTCGCGTGGCCTTGTGGATTCAAGGTGCAACCGCTCTCGTGGATTCGGAGCGAGGTGCGTTCGTGGATTCGAAGCGTGCCATTGGGTGAAGACCGTGGACTCGGTTGGACGTCGTGGACTCGACGTTGGACGCTGTGGATTCAGCGTTGGGCGCGGATCGTGGATTCGAGAAGCGTCGTGGAGCGAGCGGGAAGATCAACTAGGAGCGTATGGTAAAAGGTTGAGTCGTCAGTGAGTACGCTATATCACCTTGTACGTGTGTTAATTCTAGTGGATTTCGCCGTGTTATCGGTCCCGTGGTTTTTTACTCCGGTTTGGAGTTTTTCCACGTAAAAATCTTGCGTGTTCTTTATTTTTCCGCATTGGGTTTATTTGCGCAAAGATTTTTGAGTGTTTATTATTTACACCTATTCACCCCCCTCTAGGTGTTTTTTCCCCTATTTAGATCCTTATTAACCTAAACCCAACACAGCCAACATAATTGCTTAGGAGAATAAACATGCCAATCACCCATCCCACCACTCGGGAGAGGTATAAAACTCAATCAGGACTCTCGCTTAAATCACGACTCTCACGAAGTCATCCTAGGGTTCATCCATAAGCCTAGGGTTTCTACAGTCCCAATTGACCTATCCCTAAGCTCTGATACCAACCTAATCTGTCACGCCCCGGGGTCGAAACTGCGACCCGGGCTCGCCAACAGATCCGCCACCTATGCTAAAACCCGCATAGGCGAAGCGTCTAACCTGCAAAAGATAGTACTATAGCTACACAAATATCAGAGCTGAAATAAAATGCTGTAGAATAAAATCCAATCACTGTACAACATGAAATAAAGTACAATATCCATTTCCTAAATCAGATAATCATCATACAATGTCCTCAATACAGCATCTCTCAACTATAAAAGGAATAAACTAAAACTATAGTACTTCAGCCTCAACTCTGTCTCTCCAAATACAAAAGATCTCCCTCCAAGGACAACAGTAAACATCAGCTGACAGCTATCAGGAATCTCCAACCAGGGGATACAGCTACACTCCTCGGGTGGTACAGATCTAGCTCGTGACTCCCTCGCCCCGGACAACGATCAAGATCAGCACTCCCAAAGAGGACTCTGCAAAACAGGGGGGAAAGGAAAGGAAAAAAAAACAACAATGGGGGTGAGAACCACTAGTAAACCAGTAGCCTCCCCCTGTGGGTAAAGCCTCAAGCTCTGGCGTACCCACTAAGTCTACTAGAGGCAAGAAAAGGGCAAGTGGTAAAGCTGTAAACAGAACTACTGAATAAAAGGGGAAACCACAGCAAGTATGCCTCTAAATGCAATACCGAAGGAAATGACGGTATGAATGCATCAGAAAACAGTATCTGACCAAATAGACCCAATCTAGTGCCACCAGTAAAAACTGGTACTGCCTGCTCTGCTGTCGAACTCAAGAACTCAGCCTGCTGCCCGGCGCTCGGCACCGTGTAAAGCCTACTCCGGAGTGGCACTCGAGGGGAGCGACCCACACGAGTAAAGTATCACTGTATCAAGCATCTCTGTAACCACTGTCTCATAATAGCAGGACTGGATCATGACTATGATCAAAGTGGGAAACTCCGTCCACTAATAAAACCCCGATCCGATACAATATTACTCAAAAGTGGGAAATACCATCCACTAGAGAAATCTGATACCCAATCTGATGCAATAGTAAACATCCGGTCAACCGCCCAAAGTCCGCGGTCACCGCAATAACCCACAACCCCCAATTGGGTGAAATAATCAAGATCTGGTCAACCGCCTACTGTCCGCGGTTGCCGCAATAACCCACAATCCAACATCAGGTACACCCTATCACTGACCCTCAGGTCCCAGCTACACTATCCCAAACCTCTGCTCGAACCCGAACAACATGACTCAAAAGTCTAAATAAAAAGGAGAAAGAAAGCAATCATGGTTTCTCCTAAGTCAAATCCCAATATGATAGTGTAGCAATAAAATAGTGGCCTATCTAGATGTCCAAATAAGCATGCAAAAGTCCTCATGCAATATGAAAGAAAGAGAATGTCAGATAACAGTTCTGCATATGTAATATTTAATAATATCCACATAGATAAGACAGTCATGCTAAAATCATCAGTCAACTACACATGTATATGATCCCTGATCCATAATAAATCCCCAGAGTGAAACCCGCACATTGATAAGTCATTATGTCCCAACAATTAATCCATTTAATCCACTTTCATAAATCTAGGTGCTAATGTAGCATGTTAATCATCACTAACAAATATGTCCCTTCAATAACATTAACCCAATAATTCCCCACATGCTATATCCACATAATTAATCTCAGATGATAGGCTCACATTATATCAGTCAATCATGCATGATACTCAATCAATATGCTCAATAGTGGAGTTTTCTAATAAACTTAGTAAGTAAGCCAGGTGTAGAGGCATGCAACAACCACCCACCTGAAGCGCTAACTGTCCGGGTCCGTACAGCTGAAAATACCAAAAACTCCAATCCCGCGCTCCAACAAGTACAGTACACCCGAAACACTCCTGGCACAACACAAAGTCCACTAAATACACTTAGGCTCCCAAATATTGCTTTATTAATCCATACAACATCAGTCCCAAAACTGTTAAATTATCACCTGCAGAAAGTGCCCAGAAAATTCCCAGAAAAATATCACGGCGATCCTCGCGTCGATAGCTTCGCAACGGTACCTTGCACGCCCAAATCAGAGTTCGGTAAGCCAAGTTATAAATTCGGCAAGGCGGTAATCCAATCAACAAACTGTGAAGAAAAACTGTACACTGTACACTGAGAAAACAGTGATTATCACCTCGAAATGAATCTCAGAAAATTCCAAGAAAAATACGAGCGCGTTCCTTGCGATCCGTAGATGAAAAAGTTGTACAAGTTCGTCTCCGTCTGACGCTCGTGCGCGAAGATATGGCCGAAATACCCCGCTGCTGTCAAGGAAATCCACACAGCAAAAAGGGGTCACTGTTTGCCTCGGGATCCATGCCAAAACCTCGAAACAAAAAAGCGTGATCAAAAAGAAAGTTGAAGCCTTATCTGTAAGGAGTCAGCCGGCGCAAGAATCACTGAAAAAGGACCTCGGGGTAGTCCAGGGGAGCTAAAACATCACTGCTGCGCCGAAGAAGGAAACAGGAAATGCATCGTCGCGCCGCGCCGTAAAATGGGGAACTCGGGATTCGAGCCTCCTAAAATCTTAGAACTTGGCAGGAAGATCAAGCATCAAGAGGTGAACAAATCTCCTTAAGGTGGCTCGGGCAGAAGAGGCTCGAAAAGGGGAGAAAAACTCAAAAAGGAGGGGCTCGGGTTGGTATAAATAGGCCAATCCAAACAAATCCAAAATGCCCACTGAGTCCATACTTTCGGGCGCCCGAAAAGATTCGGGCGCAAACAGTGCGGCCCGGCCCACATTTTCGGGCGCGCACAGTAACTCGGCCCGGCCCGGCCCACTCCCCGCACGCGATCCGGTCGGACCGCACGACCGTCCAACCCGCTCCCCGCACCGACACGTGTCCCAGAACACCAAACAGCGGATCCGACCACTCCCCTCGCGCCGCGTGGCGCTCCCTGGTCAACGGAGCCATTGGCGCTGGCCAATAGGCGGCCGCCACGTGGCGCACGCGTGCGCCACATCGGCGCCGTGGCCGCCACGCCCGCCGGCCGCTGCCACGCCGCCTGCCACGCCTGCCGCCTGCCCCGTCGCCTGCCGCCCGTACGCACACAGTAGCTCGCCCAATCCTCGCTCGCCACGTGTCCAAGCCATAATTTTGCTGAACCCGGTGCACAATAATCCCAAAAACCGAACCAATGAACATCTGCCACGTGTCCCTATCCGGTCCACCGTACACCGCGCACCGCCCGCGCCTGTCGCGCACAGTGGCGCGCCCAATCCCCGCGCGCCACGTGTCAACCCTCTCGCTCACTGCACCCGGTGCACCCGAATTCATGCACCGAACCAATGCCAGGATGCCACGTGTCTTCCCGCCCAGTCCACCGTGCACCCCAAAGCTCCGTAGACCGGGACCAGTAAACCACCCAATCCAGTCATGCCACGTGGCACCCCGCTCTGGTGCACGCCGGCGCGTGGACCGCGCGCCTGCCCGCGCCCCTGCCCGCGCGCTGCGCGCTGCCCGCGCCTGCCCGCCGCCGTGCTGCCGCCTGCCCGAGGCCGCGCCGCCGCTGCCCGCCGCCGCCGGCTGCCGCCGGCGATCGCCGGAGTTACTGTTCCGGCGGTGAACAGTAACCCGTGCCCAAAAAGTCGAGTAGGTAGTCCATTTTGACCGTTTTCGCGCGCTGAATCCGAATTTGACGTCCATTTTGCCAAATTCCAACTCTAAAAATTGCCGGAGGCTCCCGGAAGTGTAATCTTAGCCCGAATTTCGTGCGGAGCCCAAATTTAATATCCGATTCGCGCGAAACCACTTCTAAACCCTCCACGGGGTCCTCCGATCACTCACATGATCCATTTGAGCCCGAAGTCCAACTCTTGTGCCCAATTGTGCCCCAAACACCTCCAATGCACCATGAAGGCCTCCAATAGCCACCCCAACGCACTGCAGCAGCTCTGCGGAGATCCGGGTCATCACATCCTCCCCCACTAAAAGAAAGTTTCGTCCTCGAAACTAAAATCATTCCTCGACACGGAAACTCAACCAAATAAAGGGGGGTAAATATCCAATCATCCACCACTCGAGTTCCCAAGGCTGACCAATACCTCCTCCAGAGACGCGATGCGGTCCTCGGGTCTCCAACCAGAACAAAGTAAAGGCGGGCACTCTAGAAAAGCCGTACCAACTCAACCAAGTACAGCTGGGCTAACCGCTCGAGCTACCAAGTAATCTGTATCGGCACACCAGCTCGATCCAAATACCTCTGTACTCCCGAGGTATCCAATAAGTCCTCCAACTGATCACGTAAACTCTGATATCTAACCCAAAACATCATCAGGGTGGAGAAACACCTCCCCAACTCTCCGGCATCAGCACACAACAATAAGCAGCTGGGAGAACCAGATCACCAATCGGTCTTCGAGAAGATCCAGTACCCTTGCAGCTGGTAAATCCAATCCTTCAGGCTCAAAAAGGGTACCTGCTCCAGACGATCACTTCATCAAATTCCGGGAGTTGTGTCCACAACTCCCAAACCAGCGACATGCAAGGCGACTCCGAAAGGAAAAGAGCCCTGACCAGGAGGGGGATCCTCGCCCGGTCGCTCCCAAATCATGACCATCCGAGCGAACCATTCAGCCGCGGTCTATCATCCAAAGAGCCCTCAGTGACACCATCACACGCCACGTCTGCCTCGACAGTCCACGCAGCGCCAGCTGCGGAGTCAACAAACTCAACCCCAAAAAGCTCTCCTGCTCCGGGTATCCGCCACCACCGTGGCCCTATCACGGTGATATTGGATGCTTGCCACAAATCCAACTGTAGCTTCATAGCTACTATGGGGCATCACTGTATCTCACAAATCCATCTCCCAACACTGGCGATGCTGAAAACAGGGCTGGTATCAATCTCGTCACCAATTCGTCAAGCTCTGCTGGCACTATCCGGCTCACAAGCTCCTCACCTCAACAAATAACTGCCGGTCTCAGCCATTCTCGCATAGCATCCTTTCTGGCCGGATTTCCACCACCGCCTCTTATGGTTAAACTAAGTGATCCAAGAAGATATGCTCTCGAAGCCCAAAACTTGTACCACAACAACTTGGCATACAGCTTCTTCTTCATAGACCTTGTTACACCATCTACGAGTACTCCACCAGCTCTAAATCATACAGAGATGAGGTAAAATCAAAATATCCCGGAAGAATATCTCAAATAATTCCTCCAAGTGCAGCAAGAATACACAATTCCCCAGATCTCAAAGACGACATGGTCTTAGTCATTCCAGTTGTCCTTACTGCACTCACAATGCCCCTACCGGGTCCAGAACACCATCTTGGCGGGATACACAACTGTATGATCCCAAAAGATACCTGCATCCTAAGCAGACCACTGTCGGGGTATAACTCCATAAAAGGTCCTAAATAATATCCAGACCTGCCTGCGGTCACCCTACACAAGGACCCTCACTGGCGTGTGTCAACGACGTGACACTAGATCGAACAGACCCTCGATTCATCAGATCCTGCGACTGCGCCATCAGCTCTCTTAGCTCTACAGGGGATAACCAATGAGGTGCTATCGGGGTTGGCGTGGTTCCCTGAACCACGTCAATCGCAATCTCAATCTCCCTAACCGACGGCATCATTATCAGCTCCGGTGGAATCACACCCGGGACCTCACGATGACAGGGATATCCTCGCGTCCCGGTGCCGCCGTAGGCACCTCGCGCATAGTCGCTGCAACCTGTGTGCTCTGACTGTCTCAATGACCAAGTCTCTAATGTCTGCTTGCAGAAGATCATAACCTTCTCTCTCCGCAGTCAAACACCATGTGGCACTGTGCCAACCAATCCCACACACTGGGTCAAACACTGACCAGGTACAACTACCAATAAGTCTACCAGATACCACTCGGCCTCAACTGCACTGGACATGATCCACAAGCCTCCTCCACATGCACCACACCAACAGGAACCTGTACCTCTAGTGCATGTGGTAACAAATCTGCCCCTAGTCCATGCAGGAAAGCAACATGCTCTAACTCCGACTGCGGTGATGAAATCACACCTGCGACGACCCAATCCACTGCCTTGGTGCCCTCCACCTAGGCAGCACAGTCTCAACTGCTCAATGTAGGTGGTCGTCACTTAATCTGCCAGAAAATCAAGGCTATCCACCAAAAGAAGCACAATTCCCCGCCTTGCTCACACTGAGGCAAGGAATAAAGCCCTTCGCAGACAACAATCCACGCTACCGCTGCGCCACTCTGATAACGATGCTGATGCTGCCACCGGGGTCCACCTGACCGCTGACATCTCAGAAAATCCATTATTGCAATCGTCATATAGCAAAACACAATTAATTCATGCAATTCCTCATTCAACATCCCGCATACCACAACGCCCAGTCGTAATAATGCAGTACCTCGATTCGCCAAGACCATCCCGGATGGAGCGTAGATAAAGAACCCGACTATGCAAATGGCACCCAAACATAGCAGCAGCCGGATCCTCCATGGTCAGTGTAATTAATCCCTGTAGGAATACGAACAAAAGACCCCTGTCTTCAACCAGAATTCAAAACTCGCAAAAATCTTGATTTGAGATCCTGCAACACCCTGCCTCTTCACAACCACCCGAACATGAACATATCAACAGCTCCCAAGCCATCAAAACCTATAGGTCCGAGCTAAAGAGATAAGCACCATTTTAAACAAGGCACACAGCCCCCAACCAATGGAGCAAAGGATCGACGAAGAAGTCTTGGAAAATGCCAGGAATAAAAACCTCCCAACTCAGATATCAAGCGACAAATAATAAAAATAAAAATATGAGCCGAAGACCCCTCAGATAGAACAAGCACACCTACTAGAATACAGCACCCAGTCTAGCAATACAATGCCTCGAGACGACAAGGCCATCCCGGTAGGAACAGAGAGGAAGAACCCCACTCAGGATCCCTTGTGAAGCAATAAATTAAGTACCTTTAATCTCAATGTCTTGGAGTGCTTTTCTGAATATCCCTGGTACATTATTTGCGAGCCGAACAATAGAGGTACACGACTTGGCCTAAGCCCAAGAATAAAATAAATGCCCCAGAACATCAAGGAGTGTAAAAAATTGTCTATCTCCCTAACCCACAACCAAAGAAGAGAACGGGGGGCAAGCCACATAAACTGTGCTGGAAAAGAGACCCCAGTAGACAGGAAAATAGTACGAGCACCACAAGACTACATCAATTAACCCAACCAACAGGCAAAGTGTAAGACTATCCTGTTGGTTCTCAACCGCAGCAGCTAGTCCATGCAGAGGAACAAGAGGCCACCTTCCAGGATTTCGTAACCAGGCATCACCAAAAAAGACTCAATGATGTAAAGGAATCAACAGCAACCATTGACATCTAATCTATCAACAATAAATCCCATTGTATTTTGAAATAGGCCTTCATGAGCAATAGTTGCCATCTTGTCCCATAGCATTCATGTGAACCCAACCCTCCACCTGCAACCCAGTGAAACGCATATAATTTGACAACCTGATGGTGGACCAAGCTTTAATTCCGAATTCAACATCTCCAGATTAGTCCCTTTTTAACCATGCAGCAGCCCATCTGATTACGTGCCCCCCGCTCCAGCTACCTCCTCTGTCGGCTACAGGCACTTTCGTTACCTCCGGCATGCAGCCCAAGGGCAAAGAAAAGCCTTCGCCGTCGCTGGTGGTATTGTCATTTGGAGAAGCTAAAGCTCTTCAGAGGTCGACGTCTTCCAGCTCATGTAGGTCGTAGTCGATCATGAGGGTCGTAGTCGTTTAGATATCGCAATGTATCGATGGTTGCCACCAGAGATTAAATATTAAGAAATCCTCAGGTTGCGAAACACCATAAACCAAGTTGGAGATAAATGAGCAGGATAGAGCAATCCAAAATATAAGGTGTAAACGATGCAGCATGCACATTTTTACCTCCCGCTGTGTGTAGCAGGACCTGTGAAGCAGCGCAGGTGTCATCTTCATCGGGTGGATAATATAGAACCTGTGGAGTAGCAAGACTTGAAGGCTTTAACGGCCACTGGCTGCTCCAGCCGCATTACACGTGTGAGACACGGCCGTTGTGGTCGCGCCCCCACCTGAGTCTGTGTGTTACCCTCCCGTATTCCTGCTCCACGATGTAATTAGGGACACAACTCTCTTGCCGCATTCCTCGGTACTTGTGGGACGGTCCTCAAATATCCTTTGGTTGCGCTCCCTCCAAAGTTCCCAGCAAGTGGCTGCTATACAAAGGTCGAGTGTCGCAGGGTCCCTCTCTTTCGATTTGATTCTCGCGCGCCCCCATCTGGTTGCAAGGTCTCCCGGTTCGTCAAGGAGATTCGTGCGCAAACGGTTGTAACCCAGTAGGATCCAGCGCCAGACTGCTCGTGCGAAACTGCAGAGGAAGAAAAGGTGTTCCAAACATTCATCGTCGCGACTGCAAAGGTGGCAAATCGACGGTCCGATCCACCCCCGATTGGCTAATAAATCAGCAGTTTGTAATCTATTTCTAGCTGCCAGCCACAAAAAGATTTTTGTGCGACGCGGTATCTTGATCTTCCAGAGGTGAGGGATCTTGCGGTCGTCCACGCCATCGAAGACGAGGAAGTTGTAAGCGCTCCGTGTACTAAAACGCCCGTTGCTGTTCCACCTCCAGCACAATTCGTCTGCGGTCGCCGACATTGTTAAGCCCCTCACCACTCTATCAAGCTGGTCCAATTCTGACGGTAAACAAGATCTGCTTGCTCGCCAAAGCCGAGGGAACGGCCATTAGCAAAGCGGTCCAACCATCTTTTCACCGACAAGTTTTTGTGTGTGGTCACAGCGAACAGAGCAGGGAAGCGATTGCGCATTAGCTTATCCCCCGACCATCTCGTATGCCAAAAAGACACCGTCGCTCCGTTGCCAAGCGTAGAGGTGATGGAGGTGTGGAAAGGTTCCGTGGTGGAAAGTACAGCCTTCCAAAGGGGTGAGCACTTCGATGGCGGGGCTCCGCCCGCAAAGGGTGATCTCCGTCTGTAGTGCTTGTGAGTTAATAAACTTACCCAAGGGAGGGGTTTTGCATTGATAAAATTCCACAAGTTCTTCATGAGCAAAGCGGAATTCATCGCTCTAAGATCCCTAATACCTAGGCCGCCTTGGCAAAGCGGGCGGCATACTTGTTCCCATTTAACGAGACAGTGAAAGCCGTTAGTACGGTCCTTGCCTTTCCAGAGAAAACCCCTGCGAATCCTGTCGATTGCCTTGATGACCCAGGCAGGAATCTTGAAAGCCGAACAAAAAAATGTAGGAATGGTAGTAAGCACAGAATTCAGCAACACCAAACGTCCGGCTCTAGACAGTAGCCGACCCTTCCAACCCGCCAAACGTCTATCCAGTTTTTCGATAAGAGGTAAGTAGTCAGTTTTGCGCAACGCCTTCGGGGAGAGGGGTAGGCCTAAGTAGTTGAACGGGAAGCCGTTGATGGAGCAACCAAAGAGGCTAGCCAGTCTGTTGGCCTGGGTGGTCTCCAGATTAATAGGGATGATGAAGCTCTTAGTGAAGTTAATTTTAAGACCTGAAGCCGCTGCGAAAGCGTCGAGGATGATCTTGATTACTTCGGCCGATCTCAAATGTCCGTCGAAGAACAGGAGGAGATCATCCGCGAATTGTAGGGTGTGAATCACAACGTCTCCAACTCCCAGCGGTGGCAGCAGGGAGTGCGAGACCGCCAGATGAAACATCCTGAATAGGGCGTCGATGCAAAGGATGAACAGCATTGGGGATAGAGGGTCCCCCTGCCGTAAACCCCGTTTGCAAGAGAAATACTCGCCCGGCGTACCGTTAAGTAGCACCGAATTGGATGTAGATTGCAATAGAGCCATGATCCAACCGATCCACTTGCACTCGAAGCCTCTCGACTGTAGAAGGTCGATCAAGAAAGACCAATTGATGTGGTCGAATGCGCGTTCGAAATCAATCTTGAACATGGCCGCTTGTTGTTTAGTAGAAAAAAAGTGGTGTGTCAAGATGTGTGCCGTGGAGAAGTTATCGAGAAGCGTGCGGCCTTTGATGAAAGCGGTTTGGAAGGGGTTGATTAGCACCTCGAGGAAGCCTTGTAGGCGGGTAGCCAACACCTTCGAGATGATTTTAATAATTCCATTAACCAGGCAAATCGGGCGGAAGTCTCTCACATCTGTTGCCTCAGCCTTCTTCGGGATAAGGCAAAGCCAGCCGTGGTTGAGCGCCTGGAGTTCGAGCCTCCCGCAATATAACTCATGAAAGACCTCCAAGAGGTCACCCTTGATTACTCCCCAAAATCGCTGGTAAAAGAGAAGAGGTAGGCCGTCGGGTCCCGGTGCCTTGTCTGGAGCACAAGAGAAGACGGCGCGCTTGACCTCCTGAATCGAGAACGGGTCCTGTAGAGAGTTTAGGTCGCAGCTCTCATTAGCATAAAGCGACTGGAGGTTTAAGCGACAGGTCCGGCTGGGCCTAGAACCCAGCTGTTTCGTGAAGAACGAGAGCAATAATTTAGCCATGGAGGCGTGGTCTGAGAGGACAAGTGCCCCATCGACCAGCCTAGAGATGTAATTCTTGTTCCTTCGGGAATTGGCATAAAGATGAAAGAACTTGGTATTCGCATCTCCGACCTTCAGCCAATTAACCCTCGATCTCTGTTTCCATTTCATTTCCTCCTGCACACACAGCTCCTCGTATCTTAACTTGAGACTCGGTCTGAACAGCCATTCCCTCTCCGAGAGCGGTCTAATCTCCTCCGCTCTGTCGATCCAGCTGATCCAGAGAAGACAGAGGTCGGCTTGTTTCTTCAAAGAAGCCGACAATCCTGCACTCCAATAGGTAAGATCTTTCGTGATCCTGTCAATTTTAGAAGCGAAGTCGGGGGCCTGCGAAACCGTGCTGCTGGTGGAAGACCAAGAGGTTGAGATGATATCGGCGATCGCCGGGTGTCTAAGCCAGAAGGTCTCGAACCTGAATAGATGAGAAGTGGGAAGGAAAGAGAAGGTCGTTAGCACCAAGGGTGAATGGTCTGACCTGGGCCGCGGTAGGGCCCGGAGAGTAGAGCGGGGGAAGGTAGACATCCAGTCGTGAGAGATAAGGGCACGATCGAGTCGTTCCAACGTGGGGTTGGGGCGCCCATTCGTCCAGGTGAAAGATTGGTTGATAATAGGAAAGTAAGCCCCAAACTGTTGATGACATTCCTGAAGGACAGCATGTCGGCGACGTGCGAGGGGGGGCCATTTTTGTCGCGGAAGGATAATAGGATGTTGAAGTCCCCAATCAGGGCCCACACTCCCACCGCCCTTGGACCAATAGCGCGAAGTTCCAGTAGGAAAGTCTCTTTCAATGTTGCGCAGGTAGGGCCATAAATGTTAGATATCGTGAATAAGGTCCCGTCAATCCTTCTCTTTAGCACAATGTTAAGCGAGAAAGCCCCTGTCCAAAGTTGGACGCACTCGAATAGGGAGGGGTTCCATGCTGTGAGCAGGCCACCCCGAGTGCCTTTCGCATCAAGGGTGCGAAAATCACGAATGTGACCACCACAGAAGGAAAGGAATTTGGAAGAGGAAACAGCCGCGAGCTTGGTTTCTTGAAGGCAGATCACTCCGCACTTGCAATTTCCAACAAAGGCGCGGACCACCGAGCATTTCTCCCGGCCATTGAGTCCTCTCACGTTCCACGACAGGAATTTGAAGGTTCTGTTCCTTGTCATCGGAAAGGGAGCAGCACTCGAGTACTCACCCGCTGACGGCCAGCTACTCCCTCCTTCCCTGCGCGATGGTCGCGGGGGCCGCTATGTCGGGCCGATTAGGTAGAGCGGAGGTTTCCCCCCCCTCGAGAACAATCCCGCATGAGGCCTTGATGAGATCAATCTCTTCCGCCGATAGAGGAACCCTCAGATCGCGACTATCCGACAACGGGTCGGTCGCCCCAGGCATTGGCGGAGGGGTGGACGACGACGCCGGGGTCCGAGGGGGAAGGGGGGGAGTGGTAGGGGCGCGCCGGAAGGAGGCGGCGGCGAAGGGGCCGGTGGTAGCAGGGCGGGCCTGGGCGCTGCCGAGTGGGGTAATGATGAGAGGGTGGACGCCTGGCTGGGTGACTTGGACACCCCCCTCCCCAGTCTGTATTTACTGGATAGAATGTCTTGGGCTCGAAAGAGTGGAGATTTTTTGACTCCATATGTTTTGCAGCTAATCGAGAGCTACGCCTGCTCTGTGATGGGCCCCCTAGAGCCGACAGGTCCAAGCAAGGAGGCATTAGTGAGGTCAAGTGGGCCCCCGCCAAGTCCCCCGGTGAAATCTGAAGAGTCGGGTCCGGACCTGGGGGGGGATCCGGTCCTGTGGTCCCAGTGCGCAGAGGGCCTGCAGGTAGGGGGCCCGCAGCTGTGGCTTCCTGGCCCAAGCCCACACCGGTACCCACTTCCAAAGGCGTCAAACTAGAAGACCCCGCCTTCCCTGCCCTGGTCAGATCGGGCAGTAAAGCAGGGAAGGATGACACCGAAGGAGGAAAAAACTGCTCTTGGTCTGCCGCTGCCTTGGGGTCAGTGGAGCACAGAAGAGGTAGGCCCGGCAGGTTGTCAGCGACGAGGCCAGAGGGAGCCCCAGAGGAGTTGACCGGGCAAAGCAGAGTCTTCACCGGAGCGCGCTGAAGGTTGTGTCCGTCGCCGTGCCCCTTCGAACCTCTGTTACCCCCGGCGGCGCGTCGCGGTGCGGCGGCCTGTGCCCGGCGAAGCTCTTGGGACTCCGGAATAGAAGAAAACCCCGTGGTGGCTATGAAATCGTTCTCGGCCTTCCGAGAGGAGAGTCCAAGCCGGCGATCGAGCGTTTCGCCTAGGAGAATTGGCTCCGCGTCCTCCCACTCCTCGACCTCAATGGGGATTCGGAAGCATCGATCCTCCACCATGAGGTGGAGCGTCTCGGGGATGCGGCGAGCGTCCTGGCAGCGGACTAGCACCCTGTAGTAGGCCACGTTAACCAAGTTGATGCAGCGATCGTCGACCTCCCAAAGCTCGCCAATGCCGCTAACCGCCGCCTTGATCTCGGCTTCACTCCAGCAAATTAGGGGCCAGTTGTGGAGGCGAATCCACGCCTTGTGGCGAAGATGGCCCCGTTTCTCCTCCCCGCCTCCGACCAGTTGAAAAAAGAGTAAGACCCTCCCTCCAACCGCAGGGGGGTGCGCCCGATGGCCGATTCTCGGGCGACCCAGCTTGGGAAGAAAACCGCCAGCGAATTGGCACCGCAGGAAGCCAGCTTGTAGTCGCGAGGAGCGGCTCCGAAAAAATTTGCTAACTTCGCCGGGAGGGTGTCCTTGACGGCGTCAAGATCTAGCCCGGCCGTATCCAGCCTAGCAACACAGCCCGCGAGGGAAGGTTGGCCAGACGGTGGAGGCGCCGGGGTCGGTAAGAACGCCGACAGCGAAGTAGGGCGGCGCGCGGGTGCTCCAGTCTGCGGGCGTTGGGTGGGGCGGGAATAGTTGCAGCGATTTGCTTGGTGGCCCAGTCGCATACACAAAAGACAGCGCCTTGGCTCCCTGCATTGGGCGGCCCGATGTCCTCTCGCGAAGCAACGGAAACATCTTCCCCGAAGAGTGGGGTTGAGGAGGTACATCGGTGGGAGCGCGGGCAACGCCGGTTCGCCTTGAATAACCGTCGGTCGCCGGGGGGCGCGAGAGGCACGATGGTAGGTGGGTGGAGCCAAGGGTAGGGGGAGTGGTGGGGTCGTGAGCACCGCGTCTTTGTAGGAGCAGTTGGGGCGAAGTCCCCCGCCCCTAGGAGGGAGCGGTAGCGGGTGGTGGGAATCAGGGGGTGGTGGGCTCACCAGTGGGGCTGTAGGAGTCCCGCTGCCGTTGCACGAGGGGCGGGCCCTTGGCTTGCTAGGGCGGCGACGCGGCGGGACCATCCCCTCTCTCTCTCTCTCTCTCTAAAAGATAATCACTAAATAAAAATCCCTACCATTCCGACAAAGAATCTTAAAGAGCTACACTTATTGAAGGCCATATACATATAATTCTTGTGAGAAACGCGCAATTTCTAACTAATCTTTTATCATAGTTTCGTTCTGATAGAATATTGATTGAAAAAGATGATCGTCTCTTCTTTTCTTCTTATTCAATTTATAGGCACATATACAATGCTCATCTCTTTCCTTTTACAGCCGTGCAATCTAATTAAAGAAATATAATGAATATGGAAATATACAATTACAATGAATATGGAAACTAATAAACTATACAAATTAAATATGAGCTTTATGTGGTAATAAGCTATATGTGGTAACATCCCCCCTCAAATTGATGCTGGTTGATCAAGAAGCATCAATTTGCCAATGAGAAATTGATGGCGCTGGCGACTGAGAGACTTGGTAAACACATCAGCTAATTGTAAGGATGTGGAAACATGTGGAAGAGAAATGACACGAGTATCCACAGCTTCTCGAATATAATGACAGTCTACTTCAATATGCTTAGTGCGCTCATGGTATACTGGATTAGTGGCAATTTGAATAGCACTTGTGTTATCGGCATGAAGTGGAGTAGGATCATGCTGTGGAAACCCAAGCTCAGTCAACAACCTCGAAGCCAAGTAATCTCAGAGTATGCAGCAGACATAGCGCGATATTCAGACTCGTGGAAGATTTAGACACACGGTCTTGTTTCTTACTCTTCCATGAGATCAAAGAGTCCCCAAAAAACATGCACCAACCAGTGACAGAGCGACGTGTATTGGGACATCCCGCCCAATCAGCATCACTAAAAGCAATAAGATGCATAGGAGATTTAGCAGGAAAAAATAAACCTCGACAAGGAGAGCCATGGAGATATCGAATGATGCGACGAACAGCTGCCAAGTGTAGATGCCGTGGAGAGTGCATAAATTGACTAACTTGCTGTACAGCAAAGGAGATATCAGGCCGAGTAATAGTCAGGTAGTTGAGGCTACCCACTAATTGGCGATACAACAGAGGATCAGAAAGTAGCTCTCCCTCATCAGCATAATACTTAACATTCATTTCTAGAGGTGTATCAACAGAGGAAGAATCTTGAAGACCAGCCAAAGCAATCAAATCCTGAATATATTTATGTTGATGTAAGAATATGCCCGAAGAATCAGTTTGAACTTCCAAACCTAAGAAATATGTAAGATGACCAAGATCTTTCATATGAAAAGATTTTTGAAGATATTGCTTAAGCTGAGTAATCAATAAAGAATCTGTCCCAGTGATAACAATATCATCAACATACACCAAAAGAAGAACAACTCCAGTAGTTGATTTTCGAAGAAACAATGAAGAGTCATATTGGCTTTGGACAAGCTTAAACTGAAGCAAAATAGAGCGAAACTTCTCAAACCACGCTCGAGGGACACGTTCGAGGGTTAACAAACCTTTTATCATAGTTTCGTTCGAGGGATATATGTATACGACCCACAATAAGTATAGATCTCTTAATCATTAAAAAGGGAAAAGTTTTTTCTAAAAAAAGAAGAGGAATTATCACATACAAATATCGAATAAGGCCATCAAAGGTTATAGTTCTTGAAAATCACCATGTCTCACTATCCTGATTACTCTCAAAAAAATCGGAGAAGCTTGTTTTTTTTAAAAAAGGGTAATATCACACGCAAACATCAAAAAAAGGCCCTCACAAATATTATATTTCAAATGAAAACCACCATGTCTTACTATTCCACCTACTCTCCAAGAAAATGAGAAGCCTTTTCTTTTCGAAAAAGTAGAGCCTAAAAAACTTGCAAATTTAAAATAAAAACAAACTGCAAATAAGTAAATTAGCAAAACAAACAGGCTATCAAGTCCGGCAATAATCCTACATCTACCTAACACCACAACAATTACAAAATAACCCATCAACCTACACCACCTAAATTTATAACTATATGTACAGTAGGCTTTTTTTAAAGGCGGGGAATTGTTCGTGACTATAACTTGCCCAAAAAATCCCTGCACCCAATCTGCATATGGGAAATCCACTCACAGCATTAGTTTCCAAACCCAGGCGGCACCACAGGATGACCGACAGATGGTGCCACAGAATCACCAACAGCGGCGCCACAGGATAAGCAACAGTATTTCCACTATTGCTATTTTCAGCCACTGGAGCAGAGAGAGGCCGATCAAGTACTTCGGCACAAGAAGCAACCTTTTTCTTTATTTCTTCTCGCTCAGCAGCATAGCATTCCTTTTCAGCCAATAATTCATTGTAGTATCACCGCAGAAGTTTGTAGTCACCCTTAAGCCGCTTATATTTCCGACCAAGTGCACTATGGTCCAAAAAAAGGCGGTCATATAAATTTTCAAAGAACTTTTTGTCTTCTAAATTATAATCCTTCACTTCAAACAGAAACTCATCACGTAGCCTTGCAACAGAATGG
>CM054952.1:5141452-5180475 GCA_029168755.2 Tillandsia fasciculata
GATTGATTTAATTCTAGGTTTTCCATACTCATTTTGAGTAGAATCAAATCAATGAATACTTAGATGGATAGATCGTAAATTTCATCTAAGTATTCGGCGGATCATCACCACCCAAACAAACAACGATTTACCCCAAAAATCGGCGCGTGGACTCGCGTGGCCTTGTGGATTCAAGGTGCAACCGCTCTCGTGGATTCGGAGCGAGGTACGTTCGTGGATTCGAAGCGTGCCACTGGGTGAAGACCGTGGATTCGGTCGACGTCGTGGACTCGACGTTGGACGCTGTGGATTCAGCGTGGGCGCGGATCGTGGATTCGAGAAGCGTCGTGGAGCGAGCGGGAAGATCTAACTAGGAGCGTATGGTAAAGGTTGAGTCGTCAGTGATACGCTATATCACCTTGTACGTGTGTTATTCTAGTGGATTTCGCCGTGTTATCGGTCCCGTGGTTTTTTACTCCGGTTTGGAGTTTTTCCACGTAAAAATCTTGCGTGTTTTCTTTATTTTTCCGCATTGGGTTATTTGCGCACATGGATTTTTGAGTGTTTATTGTTTACACCTATTCACCCCCCTCTAGGTGTTTTTTCCCCTATTTAGATCCAATTACCTATAACCCAACAGACCCATAAGAGCTTAGAGAATAAAGCATTCCAATCAGCCCATTCCACGCACTCGGGAGAGGTAAAAACTCAATCAGGACCTCTCGCTTAAATCAGCGTCTCCGAAGTCAGCTATGGTTCATCCTTGTCCTAGGGTTTTCTACAGGCCCAATTGACCTATCCCCTGACCTGATACCAACCTATCTGTCACGCCCCGGGGTCGAAACTGCGACCCGGGCTCGCCAACAGATCCGCCACCTATGCTAAAACCTCATAGGCGAAGCGTCTAACCTGCAAAAGATAGTACTATAGCTACACAAATATCAGAGCTGAAATAAATGCTGTAAATAAAATCCCATCACTGATCAACATACAAATAAAGTACAATATCCATTTCCTCAAATCTGGGTATCATCATACATGTCCTCACATACGCATCTCTCAATATAAAAGGAAAACTAAACTATAGTACTTAGCCTCAACATCAGTCTCTCCAAATACAAAAGATCTCCCTCCAAGGAAAACAGTAATCACACACAACAGCTGTACCCTACTATCAGGAATCTCCAACCAGGGGATACAGCTTCACACTTCAATCGGGTGGTAAACAGATCAGCTCGTGACTCCCTCGCCCCGACAACCAACCATACAAGATCAGCAAACTCCAAGAGGACTCTGCAAAACAGGGGGAAGAAAAGAAGAAAAAACACAATGGGGGTGAGAACCCTAGTAAACCAGTAGCCTCCCCCTGTGGTAAAGCCTCAAGCTCTGGCGTACCCACTAAGTCTACTAGAGGCAAGAAAGGGCAAGTGGTAAAGCTGTAAACAGAACTACTGAATAAAAGGGGAAACCACACAAGTATGCTCTAAATGCAATACCGAAGGAAATGACGGTATGAATGCATCCAAAACAGTATCTGACCAAATAGACCCAATCTAGTGCCACCAGTAAAAACTGTACTGCCTGCTCTGCTGTCGAACTCAAGAACTCAGCCGTGGGTCTGCGGCGGGCGCTCGGGGGGCAACACGTCTACGCCTACTCCGGAGTGGCACTCGAGGGGAGCGACCCACACGAGTAAAGTATCACTGTATCAAGCATCTCTGTACCAATATCTCATAATAGCAGGACTGGATCATGACTATGATCAAAGTGGGAAACTCCGTCCACTAATAAACCCCGATCCGATACAATAATACTCAAAAGTGGGAAATACCATCCACTAGAGAAATCTGATACCCAATCTGATGCAATAGTAAACATCCGGTCAACCGCCCAAAGTCCGCGGTCACCGCAACAACCCACAACCCACAATTGGGTGAAATAATCAAGATCTGGTCAACCGCCTACTGTCCGCGGTTGCCGCAATAACCCACAATCCAACATCAGTACACCCTATCACTGACCCTCAGGTCCCAGCTACACTATCCCAAACTCTGCTCGAACCCGAGCAACATGACTCAAAAGTCTAAATAAAAAGGAGAAAGAAAGCAATCAGGTTTCTCCTAAGTCAAATCCCAATATGATAGTGTAGCAATAAAATAGTGGCCTATCTAGATGTCCAAATAAGCATGCAAAAGTCCTCATGCAATGTGAAAGAAAGAGAATGTCAGATAACAGTTTTGCATGTGTAATAATTAATAATATCCACATAGATAAGAAGTCATGCTAAAATCATCAGTCAACTACACATGTTATATGACCTGATCCATAATAAATCCCCAGAGTGAAACCCGCACATAATAAGTCATTATGTCTCAACGATAATCCTTTTAATCCACTTTCATAAAATCTAGGTGCTAATGTAGCATGTTAATCATCACTAATAAATTGTCCCTTCAATAACAGTAACCCAATAATTCCCCAACATGCTATATCCACATAATTAATCTCAGATGATAGGCTCACATGTATATCAGTCAATCATGCATGATACTCAATCAATATGCTCAATAGTGGGTTTTCTAATAAACTTAGTGAGTAAGTCAGATATAGAGGCAAGCAACAACCACCCACCTGAAGCGCTAACTGTCCGGGTCCGTACAGCTGAAAATACCAAAAACTCCAATCCTGCGCTCCAACAAGTACAGTACACCCGAACACTCCTGGCACAACACAAAGTCCACTAAATACACTTAGGTTCCCAAATATTGCTTTATTAACCATACAACATCAGTCCCAAACTGTTAAATTATCACCTGCTGAAAGTGCCCAGAAAATTCCCGAAAAATATCACGGCGATCCTCGCGTCGATAGCTTCGCAACGGTACCTTGCACGCCCAAATCAGAGTTCTGAAAGCCAAGATATAATTCTCAAGGCGGTAATCCAATCAACAAACTGTAAAGAAAAACTGTACACGGTACACTGAGAAAACAGTGATTATCACCTCGAAATAAATCTCTAGAAAATCCAAGAAAAAATACGAGCGCGTTCCTTGCGATCCGTAGATGAAAAAGTTGTACAAGCTCGTCTCCGTCTGACGCTCGTGCGCGAAGATATGGCCGAAATACCCCGCTGCTGTCAAGGAAATCCACACAGCAAAAAGGGGGTCAACTGTTTGCCTCGGGATCCGTGCCAAAACCTCGAAACGGAAAAGCGTGATCAAAAGAAAGTTGAAGCCTTATCTGTAAGGAGTCAGCCGGCGAAGAATCACTGAAAAGGGACCTCGGGGTAGTCCAGGGGAGCTAAAACATCACTGCTGGCCCGAAGAAGGAACAGGAAAGCATCGTCGCACCGCGCGTAAAATGGGGATCGGGATTCGAGCCTCCTAAATTCTTAGAACTTGGCAGGAAGATCAAGCCATCAAGAGGTGAACAAACTCTCCTTAAGGGGTCTCGGGCAGAAGAGGCTCGAAAAGGGGAAAAAACTCGAAAAAAGGAGGGGCCTGGGTTGGTATTTATAGGCCAATCCAAACAAATCCCAAATGCCACTGTGTCCATACTTTTCGGGCGCCCGAATCTTTCGGGCGCAAACAGTGCGGCCCAACACACTTTCGTGGCGCGCACCGTACTCCGGCCCACCCGCCCACTCCGCCGCACGCGATCCGGTCGGACCGCACGACCGTCCAACCCGCTCCCCGCACTGACACGTGTCCTCAAACACCAAACAGCGGATCCGACCACTCCCCTCGCGCCGCGTGGCGCTCCCTGGTCAACGGAGCCATTGGCGCTGGCCAATAGGCGGCCGCCACGTGGCGCAAGCGTGGCCACCTCGTCGGCGCCGTGGCCGCCACGCCAGCCGGCCGCCGCCGCCGCCTGCCACGCCTGCCGCCTGCCCCGCCGCCTGCCGCCCGTACGCACACAGTAGCTCGCCAATCCTCGCTCGCCACGTGTCCAAGCCATAATTTCGCTGAACCCGGTGCACATAATCCCACAAACCGAACCAATGAACACTCTGCCACGTGTCCCTATCCGGTCCACCGTACACCGCGCACCGCCCGCGCCTGTCGCGCACAGTGGCGCGCCCAATCCCCGCGCGCCACGTGTCAACCCTCTCGCTCACTGCACCCGGTGCACCCGAATTCATGCACCTAACCAATGCCAGATGCCACGTGTCTTCCCGCCCAGTCCACCGTGCACGCCCAAGCTCGTAGACCGGGACCAGTAAACACCCAATCCAGTCATGCCACGTGGCACCCCGCTCTGGTGCACGCCGCGCGTGGACCGCGCGCCTGCCCGCCCCTGCCCGCGCGCTGCGCGCTGCCCGCGCCTGCCCGCCGCCGTGCTGCCGCCTGCCCGGCCGCGCCGCCGCTGCCCCGCCGCCGCCGGCTGCCGCCGGCGATCGCCGGAGTTACTGTTCCGGCGGTGAACAGTAACCCGTGCCCAAAAAGTCGAGTAGGTAGTCCATTTTGACTGTTTTCGCGCGCTGAATCCGAATTTGACGTCCATTTTGCCAAATTCCAACTCTAAAAATTGCCGGAGGCTCCCGGAAGTGTAATCTTAGCCCGAATTTCGTGCGGAGCCCAAATTTAATATCCGATTCGCGCGAAACAACTTCTAAGCCCTCCGCGGGGTCCTCCGATCACTCACATGATCCATTTGAGCCCGAAGTCCAACTCTTGTGCCCAATTGTGCCCCAAACACCTCCAATGCACCATGAAGGCCTCCAATAGCCACCCCAACGCACTGCAGCAGCTCTGCGGAGATCCGGGTCATCACATCCTCCCCCACTAAAAGAAAGTTTCGTCCTCGAAACTAAAATCATTCCTCGACACGGAAACTCAACCAAATAAAGGGGGGTTAATATCCAATCATCCACCACTCGATTCCCAAGGCTGACCAATACCTCCTCCAGAGACGCGATGCGGTCCTCGGGTCTCCAACTAGAACAAAGTAAAGGCGGGCACTCTAGAAAAGCCGTACCCAACTCAACCAAGTACAGCTGGGCTAACCGCTCGAGCTACCAAGTAATCTGTATCGGCACACCAGCATCGATCCAAATACCTCTTGTACTCCCGAGGTATCCAATAAGTCCTCCAACTGATCACGTAAACTCTGATATCTAACCCAAAACATCATCAGGTGAAGAAACACCTCCCCAACTCTCCGACATCAGCACACAACAATAAGCAGCTGGGAGAACCAGATCACCAATCGGTCTTCGAGAAGATCCAGTACCCTTGCAGCTGGTAAATCCAATCCTTCAGGCTCAAAAAGGTACCTGCTCCAGACGATCACTTCATCAAATTCCGGGAGTTGTGTCCACAACTCCAAACCAGCGACATGCAAGGCGACTCCGAAAGGAAAAAAGCCCTGACCAGGAGGGGGATCCTCGCCCGGTCGCTCCCAAATCATGACCATCCCGAAGCCATTCAGCCGCGGTCTATCATCCAAGAGCCCTCAGTGACACCATCACACGCCACGTCTGCCTCGACAGTCCACGCAGCGCCAGCTGCGGAGTCAACAAACTCAACCCCAAAAAGCTCTCCTGCTCCGGGTATCCGCCACCACCGTGGCCCTATCACGGTGATATTGGATGCTTGCCACAAATCCAACTGTAGCTTCATAGCTACTATGGGGCATCACTGTATCTCACAAATCCATCTCCCAACACTGGCGATGCTGAAAACAGGGCTGGTATCAATCTCGTCACCAATTCGTCAAGCTCTGCTAGCACTATCCGGCTCACAAGCTCCTCACCTCAACAAATAACTGCCGGTCTCAGCCATTCTCGCATAGCATCCTTTCTGGCCGGATTTCCACCACCGCCTCTTATGGTTAAACTAAGTGATCCAAGAAGATATGCTCTCGAAGCCCAAAACTTGTACCACAACAACTTGGCATACAGCTTCTTCTTCATAGACCTTGTTACACCATCTACGAGTACTCCACCAGCTCTAAATCATACAGAGATGAGGTAAAATCAAAATATCCCGGAAGAATATCTCAAATAATTCCTCCAAGTGCAGCAAGAATACACAATTCCCCAGATCTCAAAGACGACATGGTCTTAGTCATTCCAGTTGTCCTACTGCACTCACAATGCCCCCTACCGGGTCCAGAACACCATCTTGGCGGGATACACAACTGTATGATCCCAAAAGATACCTGCATCCTAAGCAGACCACTGTCGGGGTATAACTCCATAAAAGGTCCTAAATAATATCCAGACCTGCCTGCGATCACCCCACACAAGGACCCTCACTGGCGTGTGTCAACGACGTGACACTAGATCGAACAGACCCTCGATTCATCAGATCCTGCGACTGCGCCATCAGCTCTCTTAGCTCTACAGGGGATAACCAATGAGGTGCTATCGGGGTTGGCGTGGTTCCCTGAACCACGTCAATCGCAATCTCAATCTCCCTAACCGACGGCATCATTATCAGCTCCGGTGGAATCACACCCGGGACCTCACGATGACAGGGATATCCTCGCGTCCCGGTGCCGCCGTAGGCACCTCGCGCATAGTCGCTGCAACCTGTGTGCTCTGACTGTCTCAATGACCAAGTCTCTAATGTCTGCTTGCAGAAGATCATAACCTTCTCTCTCCGCAGTCAAACACCATGTGGCACTGTGCCAACCAATCCCACACACTGGGTCAAACACTGACCAGGTACAACTACCAATAAGTCTACCAGCCTAACACACGGCCTCTACTGCACTGGACATGATCCACAAGCCTCCTCCACATGCACCACACCAACAGGCACCCGTACCTCTAGTGCATGTGGTAACAAATCTGCCCCTGGTCCATGCAGGAAAGCAACATGCTCTAACTCCGACTGCGGTGATGAAATCACACCTGCGACGACCCAATCCACTGCCTTGGTGCCCTCCACCTAGGCAGCACAGTCTCAACTGCTCAATGTAGGTGGTCGTCACTTAATCTGCCAGAAAATCAAGGCTATCCACCAAAAGAAGCACAATTCCCCGCCTTGCTCACACTGAGGCAAGGAATAAAGCCCTTCGCAGACAACAATCCATGCTACCGCTGCGCCACTCTGATAACGATGCTGATGCTGCCACCGGGGTCCACCTGACCGCTGACATCTCAGAAAATCCATTATTGCAATCGTCATATAGCAAAACACAATTAATTCATGCAATTCCTCATTCAACATCCCGCATACCACAACACCCAGTCGTAATAATGCAGTACCTCGATTCGCCAAGACCATCCCGGATGAAGCGTAGATAAAGAACCCGACTATGCAAATGGCACCCAAACATAGCAGCAGCCGGATCCTCCATGGTCAGTGTAATTAATCCCTGTAGGAATACGAACAAAAGACCCCTGTCTTCAACCAGAATTCAAAACTCCCAAAAATCTTGATTTGAGATCCTGCAACACCCTGCCTCTTCACAACCACCCGAATATGAACATATCAACAGCTCCCAAGCCATCAAAACCTATAGGTCCGAGCTAAAGAGATAAGCACCATTTTAAACAAGGCACACATCCCCCAACCAATGGAGCAAAGGATCGACGAAGAAGTCTTGGAAAAAGCCAGGAATAAAAACCTCCCAACTCAGATATCAAGCGACAAATAATAAAAATATGAGCCGAAGACCCCTCAGATAGAACAAGCACACCTACTAGAATACAGCACCCAGTCTAGCAATACAATGCCTCGAGACGACAAGGCCATCCCGGTAGGAACAGAGAGGAAGAACCCCACTCAGAATCCCTTGTGAAGCAATAAATTAAGTACCTTTAATCTCAATGTCTTGGAGTGCTTTTCTGAATATCCCTGGTACAATATTTGCGAGCCGAACAATAGAGGTACACGACTTGGCCTAAGCCCAAGAATAAAATAAATGCCCCAGAACATCAAGGAGTGTAAAAAATTGTCTATCTCCCTAACCCACAACCAAAGAAGAGAACGGGGGGCAAGCCACATAAACTGTGCTGGAAAAGAGACCCCAGTAGACAGGAAAATAGTACGAGCACCACAATACTACATCAATTAACCCAACCAACAGGCAAAGTGTAAGACTCTCCTGTTGGTTCTCAACCGCAGCAGCTAGTCCATGCAGAGGAACAAGAGGCCACCTTCCAGGATTTCGTAACCAGACATCACCAAAAAAGACTCAATGATGTAAAGGAATCAACAGCAACCATTGACATCTAATCTATCAACAATAAATCCCATTGTATTTTGAAATAGGCCTTCATGAGCAATAGTTGCCATCTTGTCCCATAGCATTCATGTGAACCCAACCCTCCACCTGCAACCCAGTGAAACGCATATAATTTGACAACCTGATGGTGGACCAAGCTTTAATTCTGAATTCAACACCTCTAGATTAGTCCCTTTTTAGCCATGCAGTAGCCCGTCTGAATACGTGCCCCCCGCTCCAGCTACCTCCTCCGTCAGCTACAGGCACTTTCGTTACCTCCGGCATGCAGCCCAAGGGCAAAGAAAAGCCTTCGCCGTCGCTGGTGGTATTGTCATTTGGAGAAGCTAAAGCTCTTCAGAGGTCGACGTCTTCCAGCTCATGTAGGTCGTAGCCGTTCATGAGGGTCGTAGTCGTTTAGATAACGCAATGTATCGATGGTTGCCACCAGAGATTAAATATTAAGAAATCCTCAGGTTGCGAAACACCATAAACCAAGTCGGAGATAAAGGAGCAGGATAGAGCAATCCAAAATATAAGGTGTAAACGATGCAGCATGCACATTTTTACCTCCCGCTGTGTGTAGCAGGACATGTGAAGCAGCGCAGGTGTCATCTTCATCGGGTGGATAATATAGAACCAGTGGAGTAGCAAGACTTGAAGGCTTTAACGGCCACTGGATGCTCCAGCCGCAATACACGTGTGAGACACGGCCGTTGTGGTCGCGCCCCCACCTGAGTCTGTGTGTTACCCTCCCATATTCCTGCTCCACGATGTAATTAGGGACACAACTCTCTTGCCGCATTCCTCGGTACTTGTGGGACGGTCCTCAAATATCCTTTGGTTGCGCTCCCTCCAAAGTTCCCAGCAAGTGGCTGCTATACGAAGGTCGGGTGTCGCAGGGTCCCTCTCTTTCGATTTGATTCTCGCGCGCCCCCATCTGGTTGCAAGGTCTCCCGGTTCGTCAAGGAGATTCGTGCGCAAACGGTTGTAACCCAGTAGGATCCAGCGCCAGACTGCTCGTGCGAAACTGCAGAGGAAGAAAAGGTGTTCCAAACATTCATCGTCGCGACTGCAAAGGTGGCAAATCGACGGTCCGATCCACCCCCGATTGGCTAATAAATCAGCAGTTTGTAATCTATTTCTAGCTGCCAGCCACAAAAAGATTTTTGTGCGACGCGGTATCTTGATCTTCCAGAGGTGAGGGATCTTGCGGTCGTCCACGCCATCGAAGACGAGGAAGTTGTAAGCGCTCCGTGTACTAAAACGCCCGTTGCTGTTCCACCTCCAGCACAATTCGTCTGCGGTCGCCGACATTGTTAAGCCCCTCACCACTCTATCAAGCTGGTCCAATTCTGACCGGTAAACAAGATCTGCTTGCTCGCCAAAGCCGAGGGAACGGCCATTAGCAAAGCGGTCCAACCATCTTTTCACCGACAAGTTTTTGTGTGTGGTCACAGCGAACAGAGCAGGGAAGCGATTGCGCATTAGCTTATCCCCGACCATCTCGTATGCCAAAAAGACACCGTCGCTCCGTTGCCAAGCGTAGAGGTGATGGAGGTGTGGAAAGGTTCCGTGGTGGAAAGTACAGCCTTCCAAAGGGGTGAGCACTTCGATGGCGGGGCTCCGCCCGCAAAGGGTGATCTCCGTCTGTAGTGCTTGTGAGTTAATAAACTTACCCAAGGGAGGGGTTTTGCATTGATAAAATTCCACAAGTTCTTCATGAGCAAAGCGGAATTCATCGCTCTAAGATCCCTAATACCTAGGCCGCCTTGGCAAAGCGGGCGGCATACTTGTTCCCATTTAACGAGACAGTGAAAGCCGTTAGTACGGTCCTTGCCTTTCCAGAGAAAACCCCTGCGAATCCTGTCGATTGCCTTGATGACCCAGGCAGGAATCTTGAAAGCCGAACAAAAAAATGTAGGAATGGTAGTAAGCACAGAATTCAGCAACACCAAACGTCCGGCTCTAGACAGTAGCCGACCCTTCCAACCCGCCAAACGTCTATCCAGTTTTTCGATAAGAGGTAAGTAGTCAGTTTTGCGCAACGCCTTCGGGGAGAGGGGTAGGCCTAAGTAGTTGAACGGGAAGCCGTTGATGGAGCAACCAAAGAGGCTAGCCAGTCTGTTGGCCTGGGTGGTCTCCAGATTAATAGGGATGATGAAGCTCTTAGTGAAGTTAATTTTAAGACCTGAAGCCGCTGCGAAAGCGTCGAGGATGATCTTGATTACTTCGGCCGATCTCAAATGTCCGTCGAAGAACAGGAGGAGATCATCCGCGAATTGTAGGGTGTGAATCACAACGTCTCCAACTCCCAGCGGTGGCAGCAGGGAGTGCGAGACCGCCAGATGAAACATCCTGAATAGGGCGTCGATGCAAAGGATGAACAGCATTGGGGATAGAGGGTCCCCCTGCCGTAAACCCCGTTTGCAAGAGAAATACTCGCCCGGCGTACCGTTAAGTAGCACCGAATTGGATGTAGATTGCAATAGAGCCGTGATCCAACCGATCCACTTGCACCCGAAGCCTCTCGACTGTAGAAGGTCGATCAAGAAAGACCAATTGATGTGATCGAATGCGCGTTCGAAATCAATCTTGAACATGGCCGCTTGTTGTTTAGTAGAAAAAAAGTGGTGTGTCAAGATGTGTGTCGTGGAGAAGTTATCGAGAAGCGTGCGGCCTTTGATGAAAGCGGTTTGGAAGGGGTTGATTAGCACCTCGAGGAAACCTTGTAGGCGGGTAGCCAACACCTTCGAGATGATTTTAATAATTCCATTAACCAGGCAAATCGGGCGGAAGTCTCTCACATCTGTTGCCTCAGCCTTCTTCGGGATAAGGCAAAGCCAGCCGTGGTTGAGCGCCTGGAGTTCGAGCCTCCCGCAATATAACTCATGAAAGACCTCCAAGAGGTCACCCTTGATTACACCCCAAAATCGCTGGTAAAAGAGAAGAGGTAGGCCGTCGGGTCCCGGTGCCTTGTCCGGAGCACAAGAGAAGACGGCGCGCTTGACCTCCTGAATCGAGAACGGGTCCTGTAGAGAGTTTAGGTCGCAGCTCTCATTAGCATAAAGCGACTGGAGGTTTAAGCGACAGGTCCGGCTGGGCCTAGAACCCAGCTGTTTCGTGAAGAACGAGAGCAATAATTTAGCCATGGAGGCGTGGTCTGAGAGGACAAGTGCCCCATCGACCAGCCTAGAGATGTAATTCTTGTTCCTTCGGGAATTGGCATAAAGATGAAAGAACTTGGTATTCGCATCTCCGACCTTCAGCCAATTAACTCTCGATCTCTGTTTCCATTTCATTTCCTCCTGCACACACAGCTCCTCGTATCTTAACTTGAGACTCGGTCTGAACAGCCATTCCCTCTCCGAGAGCGGTCTAATCTCCTCCGCTCTGTCGATCCAGCTGATCCAGAGAAGACAGAGGTCGGCTTGTTTCTTCAAAGAAGCCGACAATCCTGCACTCCAAGAGGTAAGATCTTTCGTGATCCTGTCAATTTTAGAAGCGAAGTCGGGGGCCTGCGAAACCGTGCTGCTGGTGGAAGACCAAGAGGTTGAGATGATATCGGCGATCGCCGGGTGTCTAAGCCAGAAAGTCTCGAACCTGAATAGATGAGAAGTGGGAAGGAAAGAGAAGGCCGTTAGCACCAAGGGTGAATGGTCTGACCTGGGCCGCGGTAGGGCCCGGAGAGTAGAGCGGGGGAAGGTAGACATCCAGTCGTGAGAGATAAGGGCACGATCGAGTCGTTCCAATGTGGGGTTGGGGCGCCCATTCGTCCAGGTGAAAGATTGGTTGATAATAGGAAGGTCAGTAAGCCCCAAACTGTTGATGACATTCCTGAAGGACAGCATATCGGCGACGTGCGAGGGGGGGCCATTTTTATCGCGGAAGGATAATAGGATGTTGAAGTCCCCAATCAGGGCCCACACTCCCACCGCCCTTGGACCAATAGCGCGAAGTTCCAGTAGGAAAGTCTCTTTCAATGTTGCACAGGTAGGGCCATAAATGTTAGATATCGTGAATAAGGTCCCGTCAATCCTTCTCTTTAGCACAATGTTAAGCGAGAAAGCCCCTGTCCAAAGTTGGACGCACTCGAATAGGGAGGGGTTCCATGCTGTGAGCAGGCCACCCCGAGTGCCTTCCGCGTCAAGGGTGCGAAAATCACGAATGTGACCACCACAGAAGGAAAGGAATTTGGAAGAGAAAACTGCCGCGAGCTTGGTTTCTTGAAGGCAGATCACTCCGCACTTGCAATTTCCAACAAAGGCGCGGACCACCGAGCATTTCTCCTGGCCATTGAGTCCTCTCACGTTCCACGACAGGAATTTGAAGGTTCTGTTCCTTGTCATCGGAAAGGGAGCAGCACTCGTGTACTCACCCGCTGACGGCCAGCTACTCCCTCCTTCCCTGCGCGACGGTCGCGGGGGCCGCTATGTCGGGCCGATTAGAAAGAGTGGAGGTTTCCCCCCCCTCGAGAACAATCCCGCATGAGGCCTTGATGAGATCAATCTCTTCCGCCGATAGAGAAACCCTTAGATCGCGACTATCCGGCAACGGGTCAGTCGCCCCAGGCATTGGCGGAGGGGTGGACGACGACGCTGGGGTCCGAGGGGGAAGGGGGGGGAGTGGTAGGGGCGCGCCGGAAGGAGGCGGCGGCGAAGGGGCCGGTGGTAGCAGGGCGGGCCTGGGCGCTGCCGAGTGGGGTAATGATGAGAGGGTGGACGCCTGGCTGGGTGACTTGGACACCCCCCTCCCCAGTCTGTATTTACTGGATAGAATGTCTTGGGCTCGAAAGAGTGGAGATTTTTTGACTCCCATATGTTTTGCAGCTAATCGAGAGCTACGCCTGCTCTGTGATGGGCCCCCTAGAGCCGACAGGTCCAAGCAAGGAGGCATTAGTGAGGTCAAGTGGGCCCCCGCCAAGTCCCCCGGTGAAATCTGAAGAGTCGGGTCCGGACCTGGGGGGGGATCCGGTCCTGTGGTCCCAGTGCGCAGAGGGACTGCAGGTAGGGGGCCCGCAGCTGTGGCTTCCTGGCCCAAGCCCACACCGGTACCCACATCCAAAGGCGTCAAACTAGAAGACCCCGCCTTCCCTGCCCTGGTCAGATCGGGCAGTAAAGCAGGGAAGGATGACACCGAAGGAGGAAAAAACTGCTCTTGGTCTGCCGCTGCCTTGGGGTCAGTGGAGCACAGAAGAGGTAAGCCCGGCAGGTTGTCAGCGACGAGGCCAGAGGGAGCCCCAGAGGAGTTGACCGGGCAAAGCAGAGTCTTCACCGGAGCGCGCTGAAGGTTGTGTCCGTCGCCGTGCCCCTTCGAACCTCTGTTACCCCCAGCGGCGCGTCGCGGTACGGAGGCCTGTGCCCGGCGAAGCTCTTGGGACTCCGGAATAGAAGAAAACCCCGTGGTGGCTATGAAATCGTTCTGGGCCTTCCGAGAGGAGAGTCCAAGCCGGCGATCGAGCGTTTCGCCTAGGAGAATTGGCTCCGCGTCCTCCCACTCCTCGACCTCAATGGGGATTCGGAAGCATCGATCCTCCACCATGAGGTGGAGCGTCTCGGGGATGCGGCGAGCGTCCTGGCAGCGGACTAGCACCCTGTAGTAGGCCACGTTAACCAAGTTGATGCAGCGATCGTCGACCTCCCAAAGCTCGCCAATGCCGCTAACCGCCGCCTTGATCTCGGCTTCACTCCAGCAAATTAGGGGCCAGTTGTGGAGGCGAATCCACGCCTTGTGGCGAAGATGGCCCCGTTTCTCCTCCCCTGCCTCCGACCAGTTGAAAAAAGAGTAAGACCCTCCCTCCAACCGCAGGGGGGTGCGCCCGATGGCCGATTCTCGGGCGACCCAGCTTGGGAAGAAAACCGCCAGCGAATTGGCACCGCAGGAAGCCAGCTTGTAGTCGCGAGGAGCGGCTCCGAAAAAATTTGCTAACTTCGCCGGGAGGGTGTCCTTGACGGCGTCAAGATCTAGCCCGGCCGTATCCAGCCTAGCAACACAGCCCGCGAGGGAAGGTTGGCCAGACGGTGGAGGCGCCGGGGTCGGTAAGAACGCCGACAGCGAAGTAGGGCGGCGCGCGGGTGCTCCAGTCTGCGGGCGTTGGGTGGGGCGGGAATAGTTGCAGCGATTTGCTTGGTGGCCCAGTCGCATACACAAAAGACAGCGCCTTGGCTCCCTGCATTGGGCGGCCCGATGTCCTCTCGCGAAGCAACGGAAACATCTTCCCCGAAGAGTGGGGTTGAGGAGGTACATCGGTGGGAGCGCGGGCAACGCCGGTTCGCCTTGAATAACCGTCGGTCGCCGGGGGGCGCGAGAGGCACGATGGTAGGTGGGTGGAGCCAAGGGTAGGGGGAGTGGTGGGGTCGTGAGCACCGCGTCTTTGTAGGAGCAGTTGGGGCGAAGTCCCCCGCCCCTAGGAGGGAGCGGTAGCGGGTGGTGGGAATCAGGGGGTGGTGGGCTCACCAGTGGGGCTGTAGGAGTCCCGCTGCCGTTGCACGAGGGGCGGGCCCTTGGCTTGCTAGGGCGGCGACGCGGCGGGACCATCCCCTCTCTCTCTCTCTCTCTCTAAAAGATAATCACTAAATAAAAATCCCTACCATTCCGACAAAGAATCTTAAAGAGCTACACTTATTGAAGGCCATATACATATAATTCTTGTGAGAAACGCGCAATTTCTAACTAATCTTTTATCATAGTTTCGTTCTGATAGAATATTGATTGAAAAAGATGATCGTCTCTTCTTTTCTTCTTATTCAATTTATAGGCACATATACAATGCTCATCTCTTTCCTTTTACAGCCGTGCAATCTAATTAAAGAAATATAATGAATATGGAAATATACAATTACAATGAATATGGAAACTAATAAACTATACAAATTAAATATGAGCTTTATGTGGTAATAAGCTATATGTGGTAACATCCCCCCTCAAATTGATGCTGGTTGATCAAGAAGCATCAATTTGCCAATGAGAAATTGATGGCGCTGGCGACTGAGAGACTTGGTAAACACATCAGCTAATTGTAAGGATGTGGAAACATGTGGAAGAGAAATGACACGAGTATCCACAGCTTCTCGAATATAATGACAGTCTACTTCAATATGCTTAGTGCGCTCATGGTATACTGGATTAGTGGCAATTTGAATAGCACTTGTGTTATCGGCATGAAGTGGAGTAGGATCATGCTGTGGAAACCCAAGCTCAGTCAACAAACCTCGAAGCCAAGTAATCTCAGAGTATGCAGCAGACATAGCGCGATATTCAGACTCCGTGGAAGATTTAGACACACGGTCTTGTTTCTTACTCTTCCATGAGATCAAAGAGTCCCCAAAAACATGCACCAACCAGTGACAGAGCGACGTGTATTGGGACATCCCGCCCAATCAGCATCACTAAAAGCAATAAGATGCATAGGAGATTTAGCAGGAAAAAATAAACCTCGACAAGGAGAGCCATGGAGATATCGAATGATGCGACGAACAGCTGCCAAGTGTAGATGCCGTGGAGAGTGCATAAATTGACTAACTTGCTGTACAGCAAAGGAGATATCAGGCCGAGTAATAGTCAGGTAGTTGAGGCTACCCACTAATTGGCGATACAACAGAGGATCAGAAAGTAGCTCTCCCTCATCAGCATAATACTTAACATTCATTTCTAGAGGTGTATCAACAGAGGAAGAATCTTGAAGACCAGCCAAAGCAATCAAATCCTGAATATATTTATGTTGATGTAAGAATATGCCCGAAGAATCAGTTTGAACTTCCAAACCTAAGAAATATGTAAGATGACCAAGATCTTTCATATGAAAAGATTTTTGAAGATATTGCTTAAGCTGAGTAATCAATAAAGAATCTGTCCCAGTGATAACAATATCATCAACATACACCAAAAGAAGAACAACTCCAGTAGTTGATTTTCGAAGAAACAATGAAGAGTCATATTGGCTTTGGACAAGCTTAAACTGAAGCAAAATAGAGCGAAACTTCTCAAACCACGCTCGAGGGACACGTTCGAGGGTTAACAAACCTTTTATCATAGTTTCGTTCGAGGCATATATGTATACAACCCTCAATAAGTATAAATCTCTTAATCATTAAAAAGGGAAAAGTTTTTTCTAAAAAAAGAAGAGGAATTATCACATACAAATATCGAATAAGGCCATCAAAGGTTATAGTTCTTGAAAATCACCATGTCTCACTATCCTGATTACTCTCAAAAAAACCGGAGAAGCTTGTTTTTTTTAAAAAAAAGGGTAATATCACACGCAAACATCAAAAAAAGCCCTCACAAATATTATATTTCAAATGAAAACCACCATGTCTTACTATTCCACCTACTCTCCAAGAAAATGAGAAGCTTTTTCTTTTCAAAAAAGTAGAGCCTAAAAACTTGCAAATTTAAAATAAAAACAAACTGCAAATAAGTAAATTAGCAAAACAAACAGGCTATCAAGTCCGGCAATAATCCTACATCTACCTAACACCACAACAATTACAAAATAACCCATCAACCTACACCACCTAAATTTATAACTATATGTACAGTAGGCTTTTTTTAAAGGCGGGGAATTGTTCGTGACTATAACTTGCCCAAAAAATCCCTGCACCCAATCTGCATATGGGAAATCCACTCACAGCATTAGTTTCCAAACCCAGGCGGCACCACAGGATGACCGACAGATGGTGCCACAGAATCACCAACAGCCGGCGCCACAGGATAAGCAACAGTATTTCCACTATTGCTATTTTCAGCCACTGGAGCAGAGAGAGGCCGATCAAGTACTTCGGCACAAGAAGCAACCTTTTTCTTTATTTCTTCTCGCTCAGCAGCATAGCATTCCTTTTCAGCCAATAATTCATTGTAGTATCACCGCAGAAGTTTGTAGTCACCCTTAAGCCGCTTATATTTCCGACCAAGTGCACTATGGTCCAAAAAAAGGCGGTCATATAAATTTTCAAAGAACTTTTTGTCTTCTAAATTATAATCCTTCACTTCAAACAGAAACTCATCACGTAGCCTTGCAACAGAATGGCGCGCGGCATCTTCCTCGGCCTGATCGACGTCGGCACACGGCAAACTCCAACATCTCACAGGCTGGGCCGCAGCATCTCCCCCAACCAATTCTATATCAACAAAAACACTAACCAACCCTTCATCATTTTCAACAGGAATCCCGTACATCGGCATGGCGAGAGAAAATCGCTGACACACATCGCGGAGTAGTTCGCGGAAGCAAACCGTAACAACAACCAAAGACATCGCTGCACTAAAAAATATATACTAAACACCAAAACCATGCAACTAGCACATAGCTCAAACAGAGCGAGCAGGAAAAGATTAGGGGGAAAAAGCAGGACAAAACCGAGCTGAACACAAACACGACAGCAAAGGGGAAAAAAGCAGGACAAAATCAAGGAGAACAAAAACACGACACAAAAAAAAAAAAGAAAAAAAGAAAAAAAGAATATATATATATATATATATATATATATATATATATATATATATATATATATATATATATATATATATATATATATATATATATGTATGTATTACCTAGCAAGCTATTAAACCCTCAGGCAGCAAACGATTGTCACGCCCCGAGTTTTAAAAATCAGGTCTGAATTTTTTTTTTTTTTTTTTTTTTTTTTTTTTTTTTTTTAAATAAATCAGAGTTTGCAAAACGGGCGTAACAGACCGCCACACATATAGGAAATCCCCTATCCAAAGGGATAGGGTCTCTCCTATACATGCACGGCTAGGCTAATCCGATCATCAATCAGAGACCAATCAACATCTAGCTAATCAATAAATAATCAACAGGCGTAATCCAAATAATCATGACATCAATCTAAAATAACTGATAAACTGAAAGCTGAAGTGGCATAATAAGAGTCAGCTACATATCATCGGGATCACGATCGTCAATCTATATCATCAAGGGGACAGCTCTATCGCAACAGCCTCACTGGATCGTCCCGACACCCCTCTACCCGAACGACCTGAAAAATGGTCACCCAGGGGGTGTGAGATACACTGTACATGTATCCCAGTGGGCACGACGAGCCGAGAAATAGCTAATCGTACCTACTGGATACAATAATCTGCGGATAGTAAGAATCATAGGATAAAGCTGAATAATAAAGCAGATCTACTGATAATCAACATCAATCCACAGATAATCTAATAGGCAAATAATCAGGGATAATGAAACTGCAGGTAATAAATGCTGGAGATCGATGTATAACTGTAATAATCATGCATAAAGACTGCAGGTAGGTAATACAAGAAATCTGGATATAAAAGGGATAATCAATCAATCATAAACTGAACAGTAAGGGTACAGGGTAAGATATCTATCGATAACAGTGCAAGGTAAGAATAATGCGTCAACAACAGAACTCAAGTACCCAATCAATGCCAGTATTGGTCACGAGGACCTCAGGCTCATACCACCTATCATGGCACCTAGCTGGCTGACATAACCCCGCACCCACTGGTGCCTATCTAGGGGCTCACGGGTCCTTTCTCTAGACCACTTTACCGGTAAAGAACACTGTGACGGTGGCCAAACCGTCAGTGTACGTGAAGTACAGCATGCGTGGTAGTCATCATGCTATGATCAAAAACTCCCGGTCTAATGACCGGGTCGTCGGCAATAAGCCGAGATCCCAACAGGGAAATCATCTATCATATCGATCAGAATCTATCATGCATATCGGAACATCAAGTAGTGTCTATCAATCATGCGTATCGGAATATCATCAATATGTCAAGTAACATCTCTAATGACAGGAATCAGCAGGTATCATCGACAAGTCTAAAAGAATCAATGTCTAGCAATCAGGTCGTGTGATATATGCAATCATCATAGGTCGTACAGGTCAAAACAATAGGCTAATAAACAGGATAAAAGCAATCATAGTGTGTCTCAAGTCGATCAAAATCTATCAGGGATAATCATGGAGTATATAGCTAGAGTCATCAGGATCCATCATGAGCAGGCAAACCATCAGGGTATAGATGCAGAATATCACACGTGTCAATATCAACAAGTAATCACAAGTATAGGTCTAATCGAGTCAACATCAAACAGGAGGATCATAATATGTCAAAAGTAATCATCGTAGGTCATGTGAAGTCGTATAATCAGTAAGGAAACAAGAACAGGGGTCCGACTGGACTAAAGCAACCAGAGGGCCGAAGAGCTAAAGCCCGGATCGAAAGTAACCCACCTGGATGAAGGCAGATCCTCGAACTCCCGCACAGCTACTGGGAGGCTGGTGCTGAACAGCTGGGCCCTGAATAATAAGATATGATCAGTAACAGACTCACATAACCCTTTCCCGACGACGCTACACTAACGGTACGTTTAAACGGGTCAAATCGATCATTTTATCGATCGATATCTGATTCCCGGTCAACGAGGACCTATAGAATCCTAACAAAATGATCAAGAGGTGCGTAAGTGCTGTCCAAGGGCAGCTAAGGGGTTACAATTGCAAGTTGGTCCATAATCTATTAAAATTTGCATAATTATCTTGAGTTATCTACTGTTTCGGCTCGTTCGGAAAATCCGGGGGTCCAACGACGACGCCGTGAGTGCCAGCGTGTCACATTTGATGCGCCGGACCCCGTGCTCACAATCTTGGGTCAGCGCGAAATCCCAGGGCAAAGTTAGCCTTTTAACTCGCGATATTGGACACAGTATTTTTGCCCCGTTCTTGCAATCCGGGACTCCGACGACGACGCCGTAAATTCCAGCGGGTTCATTACGTCGAGACGGAGCCCGTGCTCACGGGGTTTGATCGACACGGATCCCGAGTTAAAAGTTGGCGCATGAAGTTTCTAAGTCCATTTTACAACTTTGTTACATCTTAACATATACATGATCAACTTAAGATCTAACTTGAGCATGGTGTGTAGTAATAACAGGGGAGTGGAGTGCTCACCTGAGGCGTGCCGGAAACCTGCCGGAACAGTGGCCGGAGCACGGTGGAGATCCAAGTCAAGGCTCGGATTTGGTGTTCTCTGGGCAACAGGGGATCAGCTTGCCATCTGAGGTAAGCACTAGCTAGGAGGGGTCCCCAGAAGACCCCGGGTACAATCCGGGTCGGCCGGCGGCGGTCGGAGGCGGCGGCGGCCGGAGGGGAGCCCGAGATGGTGTTCTCGGGTGCAAGTTCTGGAGCTGACAGCAGGGGGGATTTAGCCCAAAAGTAAAATGATGGGAAGTATCCACGGGGTCTACGGACCTTACCTGGTGGTTGGCCGGAGCCCTGGAGCGCCGGGGATCGCCGGGGCTCGAGCCGAGGTCCCCTCGGGTGCAACTCTGGAACGGGAAATAGCCACGTTAAGAGGGCCATACAACTGCATGGGAAGGGTCCAGAAGGTAGTAGGAGCCTACCTGAGGGGTTCCCGGACGACCGGAGGCGGCGGTGTGGCGCGGCGGAGGAGCTCGGGGAAGCTTCAACCGTCGATAATGGTGGATTCCGGCCGGCTTGCTCCGGGCCGGAGCAACCTGGACCAACAGGGTCCAGTCGATGCTAGGAGTCCTCTGGTGAGGTTTGCCGGCGACGAGAGGCCGCGGCGGCGTCGGGCGGCGGCGGTCGGCGAAGTTGCAAGATTTCCGATTTCTAGGGCTTCTTCGCGCGGGCCCGATCTTGAGCCGATCGCGATGGGGCTTCGTGAGGATGTTACAGTCGCCGAGGAGAGCCGATTCAACGGTTTTGATCGTCGGCTGGACGGTCGGATGGAGGCGGCGACTGGCGGCGACCCAAGTAAACGATAATCCGGCGAGTTTGCTCCCGCCGGCGATCGGAACGGCGTCAGCGGCTGGGCCTGGACCCGAGGGGTCGTCTCAACGTCAGGATCGTCGTGGTCATGCCCAAAAACCAAAATGAAAACAAATGTTCCATAAACTTACCTCGCCGGAATTTCGAGAATGGAGAGGTTGCTCCCGCGGCGGCGCTCGGCGGCGGCAGGGCGCGGGACCACCTCGGCTCGGGTTCTGCTATGCCGAGGATCTCTCCAAAGGGGTCTGGGATCACCCAAGCTCCTCGTATGGGTCTCCCTTCCTCCAACCGAGAGGAAGAAGAAGGCTTGATTCCTTCTTCTCCGGCGACGGGGGAGGCGGCGGCCGGTGCGGCTGGGTCCGAGGAGAGCGGCAGAGGAGAGGAGTTGGTTGCAGAAGCGGCTGGGGCTTGGCCTTAGGGTTTCTTGGGAAAAACCCTAGCTTGGGTATAGAGGTCTATATATAGGGTTTGCTACAATCGCAATGTAGTCCCTCTACCCTTGGTATTCTAACCTAAGTCCTCCACAAAAGTTTAGTCCTGCACTTAGGTCCCTCCACATGCAGTGGCACGCTTTTCGAGGCAACTCATATAGGGTTTTAAGTGCAAACTTCGCGGTTTTAGCTGCATTTCACGCTTTTCGAGAAGATCCGGGCGTCAGATCGAAAAACGGATTTCGCCAGGACGTCCGGCTCGACGAAACCTATCAGGTAGCGATCTTTGTTTCTCGAAATAGTGCCCGGATTAAATTTCGGTCCATAATAACTGCATAAAAATACAGTTTTCACGCTTTTCGAGACTCCAGGGTCGTCAAACGGAAATTCCGTCAGCGCCATTGCGTTCGGATCGTCGAGACGGATCAAATCGACTATTTGGATCGCTAAATTCGGACTCCGAACAGTGAATTAGTCAACGTTGCATCCGCCGGGTCCCGAAAGTCAGGGTTACTGTTCATCTACAGTAACCCACTTATTGCACTGTGCGCAGAGGGCACTGTTACATTGGTCGCGATAAATCGTCCACTTCTTCGCTGAATTCTGGGAGATCCGACCGTCAGATCGAAAAGTGCTAAATACGAATCTCGCTCAGTTCGACGAGACGATCGCAACGGTCAACTCGGATTTCCAAGATCATGTCCGGATTGAAAAATAGCCTTTTTGTCTCGTAAATTGCGCAACTCGCCCACTGGCACTTGGCTAAATAAATCAACTAGGGTCTTTTGAAATTAAAGGCCAACTCGAATTCCATTATTTTCCTTTTTATTAAATTACAAAAATTCAAGTTCTTACATCTCTCCCACCAAAAAGGAAGTTTCGTCCCTGATACTTAACAAAATACTTCTTTATTTCCGAAGCCTACAACTTAAAGTCTTACATTACGGAATGTTTGCAACAGTTTATTCAAGAGCTACGTAGTCGGTCGTCGGGTTCCCCTCCGCTGGCTCTGCCTGAGGGGTCAGTGCATAGACGCGTCCACCTGCCGACGGATACCCTCCAGTGGGTGGTCGAGGTAGAGGGGGACGCCCCGATGAAGCTGAGCTAGGCGCCGGTTCTTGTCGTCGTTGCGACGGTGCGGGTACAGGGGCTGTGATCTGCGCAGGTGCGGAACCCTGCGGGCACTCCGAAGCTCTATGTCCCTGCTGGCCGCATGTGAAACATCGGCCATGTCTCTGCTTGCAGTTGTGCGCCCGGTGGGTACCCCCACAGAAGACACACGGTCGGGATGGCTTCGCCTTTTTGTTCAGATCTGAATGCCCGTCGCCGTTTCCTGGATGCGCCCTCTTCTTGCCCTTGTCCCTGTCCTTGTCCTTGTCCGCTGCCTTCCGCTCGGCGCGGGACATCTTGATCTCCGCCTCGATCGCCAGACACCGCTCCACCCAGTTATCGAAGTCGGTGGAGAGGTGTGACGCGAGGTGTCGACGGATCTCTGTCCTCAAACCCTGCAAAAATAAGCGTACCTTCCGACGTTCCTCGCGCACCGCCTGGGGCACCAGGTCGGCGATGCGCAGGAACTCCTGCTCGTAGTCTCGGACGCTCAGGTCGCCCTGTTTGATCGTCTCCAGTTCGCGTTCGAGACCCTCCTTCGTGGTCTCCGTAAGGTGGTGCTGGTACATGGCGGTCTTAAAATCTTCCCAGGTAGGAACGGCCGGGCTCGGGAAGTAGCGCTCACGGTGTCGCCTCCACCACCTGGATGCCCGGCCATCCAAGCAGTGAGCGGCGATATGGACCTTGTCGCGGTCCTCGGTGTAGGCATCCTGAAACAGTTTCTCCATATGATCGATCCATAATTCGACCGCCCAGTGGTCGCCGTCTTTGCCGTCAAAGGTCTGCGGCTTGAACTTTTTAAACTCTAGAAGGGCCGCCTTCGCTCGAGCCTTCTCCGCCGGATCAGCCTCAGGGTTGGCTGTAGAGTCAGCGACGGGGAAAGCAGAATAGGAGGTAGCAGACGCCGTAGTGGCAGTAGCTTTAGGGGCTGCGGCAACCCCTGGTACCGCTCTGGAGGCTGCGGCAGGGGCTGCATCTGGAACGGGCCCCGCCGGTGGTGGTGCGGGGTTTACATCTGGCTCAGCCAAGCATTCCGGCTCGGCGACGACCGGTGCAGCAGGGGGTGCAACCGGTGGTGTGACCTCAGGTGCAGCAGGTGGAGGAGCAGGCGGGGCAGGAGTAGAAGGGCCAGCAGCCTGCTGCTGCATAAATTGCTGGAACATTCCAGCCATAGTCGCCATCTGGGCCTCAAGCCGGTCCATACGATCCTGATCAACGGGCTCGCTCGGCGTGCTAGGTGGTCGGCCGATTCCACGGCCTGTGCCCCGTCCGCGTCCACGACCTGGAGGACGAGCCATAGCTGCAATACACAACCGGGTCAGAAACTGACTCTGATAATATCTTGAGTTTCCAACCCTCCATTAGGCCTACCCATCGCTCTCACGTGACAAGTCATCCTAGGGTTCATCCTAACCAGTTCCTAATCAACTTTCCCTAGGTACCGTGTACCTATTTCTCTGATACCATCTAATCTGTCACGCCCCGAGTTTTAAAAATCAGGTCTGAATTTTTTTTTTTTTTTTTTTTTTTTTTTTTTTTTTTAAATAAATCAGAGTTTGCAAAACGGGCGTAACAGACCGCCACACATATAGGAAATCCCCTATCCAAAGGGATAGGGTCTCTCCTATACATGCACGGCTAGGCTAATCCGATCATCAATCAGAGACCAATCAACATCTAGCTAATCAATAAATAATCAACAGGAATAATCCAAATAATCATGACATCAATCTAAAATAACTGATAAACTGAAAGCTGAAGTGGCATAATAAGAGTCAGCTACATATCATCGGGATCACGATCGTCAATCTATATCATCAAGGGACAGCTCTATCGCAACAGCCTCACTGGATCGTCCCGACACCCCTCTACCCGAACGACCTGAAAAATGGTCACCCAGGGGGTGTGAGATACACTGTACATGTATCCCAGTGGGCACGACGAGCCGAGAAATAGCTAATCGTACCTACTGGATACAATAATCTGCGGATAGTAAGAATCATAGGATAAAGCTGAATAATAAAGCAGATCTACTGATAATCAACATCAATCCACAGATAATCTAATAGGCAAATAATCAGGGATAATGAAACTGCAGGTAATAAATGCTGGAGATCGATGTATAACTGTAATAATCATGCATAAAGACTGCAGGTAGGTAATACAAGAAATCTGGATATAAAAGGGATAATCAATCAATCATAAACTGAACAGTAAGGGTACAGGATAAGATATCTATCGATAACAGTGCAAGGTAAGAATAATGCGTCAACAACAGAACTCAAGTACCCAATCAATGCCAGTATTGGTCACGAGGACCTCAGGCTCATACCACCTATCATGGCACCTAGCTGGCTGACATAACCCCGCACCCACTGGTGCCTATCTAGGGGCTCACGGGTCCTTTCTCTAGACCACTTTACCGGTAAAGAACACTGTGACGGTGGCCAAACCGTCAGTGTACGTGAAGTATAGCGTGCGTGGTAGTCATCATGCTATGATCAAAAACTCCCGGTCTAATGACCGGGTCGTCGGCAATAAGCCGAGATCCCAACAGGGAAATCATCTATCATATCGATCAGAATCTATCATGCATATCGGAACATCAAGTAGTGTCTATCAATCATGCGTATCGGAATATCATCAATATGTCAAGTAACATCTCTAATGACAGGAATCAGCAGGTATCATCGACAAGTCTAAAAGAATCAATGTCTAGCAATCAGGTCGTGTGATATATGCAATCATCATAGGTCGTACAGGTCAAAACAATAGGCTAATAAACAGGATAAAAGCAATCATAGTGTGTCTCAAGTCGATCAAAATCTATCAGGGATAATCATGGAGTATATAGCTAGAGTCATCAGGATCCATCATGAGCAGGCAAACCATCAGGGTATAGATGCAGAATATCACACGTGTCAATATCAACAAGTAATCACAAGTATAGGTCTAATCGAGTCAACATCAAACAGGAGGATCATAATATGTCAAAAGTAATCATCGTAGGTCATGTGAAGTCGTATAATCAGTAAGGAAACAAGAACAGGGGTCCGACTGGACTAAAGCAACCAGAGGGCCGAAGAGCTAAAGCCCGGATCGAAAGTAACCCACCTGGATGAAGGCAGATCCTCGAACTCCCGCACAGCTACTGGGAGGCTGGTGCTGAACAGCTGGGCCCTGAATAATAAGATATGATCAGTAACAGACTCACATAACCCTTTCCCGACGACGCTACACTAACGGTACGTTTAAACGGGTCAAATCGATCATTTTATCGATCGATATCTGATTCCCGGTCAACGAGGACCTATAGAATCCTAACAGAATGATCAAGAGGTGCGTAAGTGCTGTCCAAGGGCAGCTAAGGGGTTACAATTGCAAGTTGGTCCATAATCTATTAAAATTTGCATAATTATCTTGAGTTATCTACTGTTTCGGCTCGTTCGGAAAATCCGGGGGTCCAACGACGACGCCGTGAGTGCCAGCGTGTCACATTTGATGCGCCGGACCCCGTGCTCACAATCTTGGGCCAGCGCGAAATCCCAGGGCAAAGTTAGCCTTTTAACTCGCGATATTGGACACAGTATTTTGCCCCGTTCTTGCAATCCGGGACTCCGACGACGACGCCGTAAATTCCAGCGGGTTCATTACGTCGAGACGGAGCCCGTGCTCACGGGGTTTGATCGACACGGATCTCGAGTTAAAAGTTGGCCCATGAAGTTTCTAAGTCCATTTTACAACTTTGTTACATCTTAACATATACATGATCAACTTAAGATCTAACTTGAGCATGGTGTGTAGTAATAACAGGGGAGTGGAGTGCTCACCTGAGGCGTGCCGGAAACCTGCCGGAACAGTGGCCGGAGCACGGTGGAGATCCAAGTCAAGGCTCGGATTTGGTGTTCTCTGGGCAACAGGGGATCAGCTTGCCATCTGAGGTAAGCACTAGCTAGGAGGGGTCCCCAGAAGACCCCGGGTACAATCCGGGTCGGCCGGCGGCGGCCGGAGGCGGCGGCGGCCGGAGGGGAGCCCGAGATGGTGTTCTCGGGTGCAAGTTCTGGAGCTGACAGCAGGGGGGATTTAGCCCAAAAGTAAAATGATGGGAAGTATCCACGGGGTCTACGGACCTTACCTGGTGGTTGGCCGGAGCCCTGGAGCGCCAGGGATCGCCGGGGCTCGAGCGGAGGTCCCCTCGGGTGCAACTCTGGAACGGAAAAATAGCCACGTTAAGAGGGGCCATGCAACTGCATGGGAAGGGTCCAGAAGGTAGTAGGAGCCTACCTGAGGGGTTCCCGGACGACCGGAGGCGGCGGGGTGTGGCGCGTCGGAGGAGCTCGGGGAAGCTTCAACCGTCGATAATGGTGGATTCCGGCCGGCTTGCTCCGGGCCGGAGCAACCTGGACCAACAGGGTCCAGTCGATGCTAGGAGTCCTCTGGTGAGGTTTGCCGGCGACGAGAGGCCGCGGCGGCGTCGGGCGCGGCGGCGGTCGGCGAAGTTGCAAGATTTCCGATTTCTAGGGCTTCTTCGCGCGGGCCCGATCTTGAGCCGATCACGATGGGGCTTCGTGAGGATGTTACAGTCGCCGAGGAGAGCCGATTCAACGGTTTTGATCGTCGGCTGGACGGTCGGATGGAGGCGGCGACTGGCGGCGACCCAAGTAAACGATAATCCGGCGAGTTTGCTCCCGCCGGCGATCGGAACGGCGTCAGCGGCTGGGCTGGCCCGAGGGGTCGTCTCAACGTCAGGATCGTCGTGGTCATGCCCAAAAACCAAAATGAAAACAAATGTTCCATAAACTTACCTCGCCGGAATTTCGAGAATGGAGAGGTTGCTCCCGCGGCGGCGCTCGGCGGCGGCAGGGCGCGGGACCACCTCGGCTCGGGTTCTGCTATGCCGAGGATCTCTCCAAAGGGGTCTGGGATCAGCCAAGCTCCTCGTATGGGTCTCCCTTCCTCCAACCGAGAGGAAGAAGAAGGCTTGATTCCTTCTTCTCCGGCGACGGGGGAGGCGGCGGCCGGTGCGGCTGGGTCCGAGGAGAGCGGCAGAGGAGAGGAGTTGGTTGCAGAAGCGGCTGGGGCTTGGCCTTAGGGTTTCTTGGGAAAAACCCTAGCTTGGGTATAGAGTGTTACGGAATTTGAGTTGGCGTATTTCGTGATTGTATTAAGTCTTGAAGATTGAAGATGAAGAAACTTCGGATCGTATACCTCAATCTCAAGAAAGAAGAATTCAAAAGGATCAGGTACGTTTAACTAAATAATTTTGATGATCCGAATACTTCTTATAGTGTAGAAACACCTGGAAGAGGTTTTAACTGCTTATTCATCAAAAACTGGACATGGGACATGTTCAGGATCCGGATCGTGGACTTTCAATCCGGATCCCGAAAGGTGTTCGTTCATACATTGCTGCAATCCGGATCACAGCTTGTACAATCCGGATCCCGAATGGGATGTTTTGTGAAAATGTATGAACGATCCGGATCGTGGATTATGATCCGGATCCCGAACAGGTGATTTTCTGGAAACTGCATTCTGTGCGTCTGCGATCCGGATCGTGGCTTATCCAATCCGGATCGCCGTCGGTAAAACTTTCCAGAAAAGTTTGTTTTTGATCCGAATATTCTTCCTAGGGTTTCTAACCTATAAATAGACCCTATGGTCATTTCTAGGGGAATCCAAATAGAGCCGTCATTTTCACATATCATTTTATACGGCCTTAGATCCACATATAGAGAAGAAAGGAAATCAATAGATCTATTCTATGTTTCTTCATCTATATTGATTAGTTTGATTCTAGGTTTTCATACTCACATCTTGAGTTGAATCAAACTAATGAATACTTAGATGGTATTTCCGATCTACTCTTGATCTAAGTATTCGGCGGATCATCACCACCCAAACAAACAACGATTTACCCCAAAATCGGCGCGTGGACTCGCGTGGCCTTGTGGATTCAAGGTGTTATCGCTCTCGTGGATTCGGAGCGAGGTGCGTTCGTGGATTCGAAGCGTACCATTGGGTGAAGACCGTGGATTCGGTTGGACGTCGTGGACTCGACGTTGGACGCTGTGGATTCAGCGTTGGGCGCGGATCGTGGATTCGAGAAGCGTCGTGGAGCGAGCGGGAAGATCGACTAGGGCGTATGGTAAAAGGTTGAGTCGTCTGTGAGTACGTTATATCACCTTGTACGTGTGTTAACTCTAGTGGATTTCGCCGTGTTATCGGTCCCGTGGTTTTTTACTCCGGTTTGGAGTTTTTCCACGTAAAAATCTTGTGTGTTCTTTTATTTTTCCGCATTGGGTTTTATCGCACAATGATTTTTTGAGTGTTTATTGTTTACACCTATTCACCCCCCTCTAGGTGTTTTTTCCCCTATTAGATCCTTATTAACCTAAACCCAACAAGTGGTATCAGAGCGGGAATAGGGTTGTAAACAATGGTTGAAGGTGGAAACATCAATCGACCCCCTTTCTTTGATGGAACTAATTATGCGTACTGGAAAGTACGGATGAAAGCTTTCTTAATTTCCATCGACGAAAGGGTGTGGCAATCAATTGAATTAGGATGGTCTAATCCAACTGAAATTTTAGATGATGTTCGCACCTTAAAACCTAGGTCGAAATGGACCAAGGAAGAGATAGACTTATCTTCTTACAATGGCAAAGGGATTAATGCTCTATTTAATGCTTTGTCACAAACTGAGTTCTCTCGCGTCTCGGCATGTGAGACTGCGAAAGAAATCTGGGATGTTCTTCAAGTTACGCATGAGGGAACTAACTTAGTGAAGATTCAGAAACTGCAAATGCTCACGAGCAAGTTTGACTCTATCTCTATGGCAGAGAATGAATCCTTCACTGACTATTACACACGATTGCAAGACATCGTGAACTCATGTGCTAACTTGGGAGAGAAGATTCCAGAATTTAAAGTTGTAAGAAAAATTCTAAGAACTCTTCCTGAACGATTTCGCCCGAAGGTTGCAGCCATTGAAACAATTAAACACCCGGACGAAATGCGTGTAGAAGAATTAGTAGGTGCTTTACAAACTTATGAAATGACTTTTCCTACTAACTATTCTTCTGGAAAGGCATCCTCTTCTAAGTCTTCAGGTTACGCATTGAAATCAACTAAAGAAGAAGACGCGGATTCATCCTCCTCGGACGACGACGAGAACATTTCTATGGAGGACTTTGAGAAGCAGCTCGCTCTCTTGACAAGGAAGTTTCGCCGCAACTTTCGAAGGGGAAATTCAAGCAAAACTCAATCCTTCGGAAAGTCAAAGAAAGGCAAGGGTCCTTCAAGTTACAAGTCAAGAAGCCAAGAGAACTTCTCAAAGGATAAGAAAAGTTCTGAGGGACAAGTTCAGTGTTTCAAATGTCGAGGCTACGGCCACATAGCAACGGAATGTCCCAACAAGAATCCGGCAAAGAAGAAGGCGATGCAAGTAGTTACTTGGGATGACAACTCCACGTCAAATGAGTCATCGTCAAGTGATGAAGAAGACAACGCGACAGCTTTCCACGCGTCCACTACATCTTCTCCCTTCATGTGCTTAATGGCAAGTACATCCGAGTCATTGTCCAACTCCACTGTGGAAAAGATTGCAACGGACGATGAGTCAGATAATTCGGAAGGTGAAGATTTTGTTTTAGCCTACCATAAGCTTTTGAGGGATTCAAAGAAATTGGCTAAACAAAACAAGGGGTTGAAAGAGAGATTACTGGATCTTGAAGATGAAGTAAAAAGAGTAACCTCTCTCTCAACCGATCTTGAAGTGGAAAGGGACAATCTGATTAAGACAAATGTTTCCCTTCAAGAGTCCAATGAGCATTTCGAGAAGAGTTATGTAGACATGGTGAACAAAGCGAATTACTTCTTGAAGCTCAACGGCGAGGCCCGACAGGAAAAATTGGAAATGACGGAGACCATACGCCAACTAAAGGATGACTTACAGAGATTTTCTTCTGGAAGGAGTAAGTTGGACAGACTTCTTGGTCTCGGTCAAAGAAACAAGTTCGGCCTCGGATACACTCAAACTGGAGACATTCCAAGTTCGAGTGGTACGGTATTTGTGCCTCCGTCGGTATCTCCTCCTCCGACACCGGTGTTCACGCCAAGCAACGACAACGAACCTACTACATCTTCTTCGGAATCGACAAGATCCAAGGTATGTTTTCGTTGTGGCATTTCAGGGCACATCAGAAGAAACTGCAAGACTGGAGCCAAACGCACACCTCAAGAACATCTTGCAACAACTACCAAAAGGGCTATTCCTCGGGAAACAACTCCAATCAAATTGACGGAAAAGAGCCTTGGTAGTACACCGCTCAAGACGACATCATCAAGGAGCAGCAATTCTTCAAGCAAGACGCTCTCACCTAGGAAATCAACTTCACGACCATTACCGACGCACTCCAAAAAGGTTTGGGTGCGCAAAGGTGAAATCTTTCCCTGTCTTGCTACCAATGTTTCTTTGCATGCATATGATAGTTCGTCTTGGTACCTGGATAGCGGGTGTTCCCGTCATATGACCGGCGATAAAAACTGTTTTCAAACATTTGAGAAAAACTCCGGAGGACTTGTTGTTTTCGGAGATGGTCGGTCTTCCAAAATTGTTGGAAAGGGAACGGTAGCTATTCCAGATGGCCCGGTTCTAGATAATGTATTATTTGTTCATGGCCTTAAGACTAACCTCATAAGCATAAGTCAACTGTGTGATAATGGTTATTCAGTTAATTTTTCATCTGATAAATGCACTGTAACTGACTTGAACCATGCTTTCTTTTTAAAGGGGGTTAGATCAGAAAACAACTGTTATGTAGTTCCTTCTAAGATTTCTGAAAAATGTAACCTAGCATCTTTGAAAAATGAAACACTTTGGCATGAAAGGCTAGGTCACATAAACTTTAAGGAACTTGCTAGAATTTCAAATAAAGATGTGGTCAAGGGGGTTCCGAAACTTTCTTTTGAACAAAACCTTGTGTGTGGCGGTTGCCAAAAGGGAAAACAGTCTAGGACTGCACACAAGAATTTGAACCACATAGGTACAAAACGGCCTTTGGAACTTTTGCATATGGACTTAATGGGGCCAACTCGTCAACCATCTCTGGGAGGTAAATGGTATATTTTTTTGTTGGTTGATGATTTTTCTAGATATACTTGGGTAGCCTTTCTAAAAGAAAAAGCTGATACTTTTGATTCTTTTCTCGAAATTGCAATCGTATTATGATTGAAAAGAATGAAAGGATTACTCGAGTTAGGAGTGATAGAGGTGGGGAATTCATAAATTCCAAATTCATTGATTTTTGCTCTTCTAACGGCATTAAACATGAATTCTCTGCACCTTACACACCTCAACAAAATGGTGTAGTCGAGCGCAAAAACAGGGTCGTACAGGAGATGGCTCGTGTTATGCTTCATAGCCGGAACCTTCCTTTATATTTTTGGGCTGAAGCGGTGAACACGGCTGTCTATGTTATCAATCGAGTGTATTTGCGCCCGGGGACTTTTAATACACCATATGAACTATGGTTTTGTAGAAAACCTAACATCAAATATTTTCGCATTTTCGGGAGTCGGTGTTTTATTTTGCGTGATCGCGAAAATCTTGGAAAATTTGACTCTCGAAGTGACGAAGGGATTTTCTTAGGTTATTCTACAAACAGTAGAGCATATCGAGTTTTTAACTTAGAATCTAAGACGATCGTAGAATCGATAAATGTTAAGGTAGATGAAGCTTTTCATTTTGAATCTGAAAAATCTACCCTCGATATCTCTCTTGATGATGATACACCTGCTAATGCATCTTCTTCTAACAATTCTTTCGATAATAATGTTGATGCATCTAACGGTTCTTCAAGCTTATCTGATGTGCAGGAATCATCTCGTGTACCTCCGCCTACTCCTCTACCTCAAACGTTACGCATCTCCAAGGATCACCCTGAATCGAACATAATTGGAGATCCACAAGAAGGAGTTAGAACACGGAGACAATTGGTTTGCGGATTTGCATGCTATGTATCACAAATCGAACCAAGGAATGTTGATGAAGCTCTCCAAGATGATTATTGGATTAAAGCAATGCAGGAAGAGCTCCATCAATTCGAGCGAAACAAAGTCTGGGAACTGACGAAGCCTCCGAAGCAACACAATGTGATAGGTACCAAATGGATCTTCAAGAACAAGAAAAACGAAGAAGGTACTATCATCAGGAACAAAGCAAGGTTAGTTGCTCAAGGCTATTCTCAAGTAGAAGGTATAGACTTTGATGAAACCTTCGCCCCTGTAGCTAGACTCGAGTCCATTCGTATATTGTTTGCGATCGCTTGTCATTTAAAATCAGATTATTTCAAATGGACGTTAAGAGCGCCTTTTTAAATGGATTTTTAAATGAGGAAGTTTATGTAGCTCAACCGAAAGGTTTTGTGGATCATAAACTACCTAACCATGTTTTTCGACTGAAAAAGGCTCTTTACGGTCTGAAACAAGCACCGCGAGCATGGTACGAAAGGTTGACAAAGCACCTTTTGGAAAAGGGCTACACTCGAGGGGGAGCTGACAGGACTCTCTTTGTGAAGCATTATCAAAACAATTTCATAGTTGCTCAAATCTATGTTGATGACATTGTTTTTGGAGCAACGAGAGATAATGATGCTTCTAAATTCGCGGAGACCATGGAAAGCGAATTTGAGATGTCCATGATGGGCGAATTGAATTATTTTCTTGGATTACAAGTTAAGCAGAACGATGAAGGAATTCACTTGTGTCAATCCAAGTATGCACTGGAGTTGGTCAAAAAGTTTGATCTTGAAAATTCTAAAGATTTTCCAACTCCAATGGGAACTAGCCATAAGGGACTTGGAAGTGAATCACAAAGTGAGAATGTAGACGAGAAACTGTACCGCAGTATGATTGGAAGTCTACTATATCTCACGGCTAGTCGCCCGGATATATCCTTCAGTGTTGGGATTTGTGCGAGATATCAATCAGCACCGAAGGAGGTTCACCTGAAAGCGGTGAAACGGATCATCCGGTATATCAAAGGTACAATCAATTTCGGAATTTGGTATCCTATGGGAACGACTTTGGATATTGTTGGATACTCAGATGCCGATTGGGCTGGATCGGTGGATGACCGGAAAAGCACGAGTGGTGCATGCTTCTATCTCGGCCACTGCCTTGTTGCATGGCACAGTAAAAACAGAACTGCATAGCACTCTCGACTGCCGAAGCGGAGTACATTTCTGCAGGAAGTTGCTCAACCCAATTGATTTGGATGAAGAGCGTGTTGAGCGATTTCCGAATTTCAACATCTTCGGTAACCATTTTATGTGACAACACTAGTGCCATTAACATTTCTAAAAACCCTGTGTTGCACTCTAGAACAAAACATATTGAACTTAGATATCATTTTCTTAGAGAGCTAGTTGAATCAAACATTCTTCAACTGTCATATATTTCAACTGAGGATCAATTAGCCGACATCTTAACAAAACCTTTGGATCAAAAACGTTTCATTCACTTGCGTAAAGCAATTGGCATGCTTTCCTTGAAATAAACTCTTTTGAAACCTTTGCTTAGATTAGGTTTTGTTTTTGTTCTTGTTTTTGTTTTGTTCTTTATCTATGTTCTGTACATAGCACACTAATTGAGCATATATCATAATTGACTTTAATTGCATCCTTTTATGCATTTAGAAATTTATTATGTTTTTGATGTCATAATGTTTCAATGTTGCAATGATCATTTACGTTAATTAAACCATCTTTCTGTGATCAAAGTCAATTTCTCTCTCAATGATCTCTTGGTATAGTCATTATCATATTTGATTGCTTAGTCGAGTATGAATTCGAGATCAATGGTTTGGTTGAATACTTTATATATTAAATAATTGATAGCCAATTGAGGGGGAGTCAATGAAATGTGAAATGCTCAAAAGATGTGGAAAGAGTTACATCCCAATGAGGAGTGTGAAAACTACCACCACATGGAGAAAATGAAAGAAAAAGATACTCCATGAATGAAAAGCAAACTTTTGTTTGAAAAATTGTTGATAAAACTCATATTGAAATACTTGACTCAGTCGTATTTCATGGTTGGTATAAGGTGGGATTTTTGATTTAAGATGCTCAAAGAGCCACTCCTTCAACAGATTGTCTAGATATATTATTTAACTTATCTGGGATTTCAAACATCTATTGATCTTGGTACTTCATTTTCTTTACTGAAATTGATGATTTGATAAAGACATTACACATAGGATCAAGATAGATGTAATTGAAGTTGTTCAACTTTAAGTGTTTTAACTTTCGTAAATCTTCGTTTCATTTTTGGATATTATTGATAGATTTTTCATAATCTATTTCTTGTTGTGTGAAACGATGTCATTTGTTTAAAGTTGACATGATAATGTGCTTACATACTTTTTCTGGATTTTATTGTATTTTTCTTAATTTTTCTGAAGAAAAAGGTGTAGCCGATCCGGATCGTGGCAAGTGATCCGGATCCCGAACGCAGGATTTTTCCCGCGTGTGGCCGATCCGGATCACATTCTCGGCCGATCCGGATCACGGCTAGGGTTCTATATAGAAACTTTCAGATTCGAGATTTCTTTACCCTAATTTCTGGTTTTCAAGCTTCTAGAGTTTCTCTCTCTAGATTTCTTGCTTCCTGGTGCTTCAAAACTCAAAGTTCTTCGGATTCAAGTAAGTTTTCATGATCAAAACTCGGTTTTTCACAGTTTTTATGTTTTTTCACCAAACGTGAGTTGAAAAGTTGGAATTTTTTCGTTTGTGAATGGTTTTTGATCAAATTTCTTTTGAAATAAGAACTCTGGGTCAATTAGTTTTACTTTTATGCTGGGATTTCACTTGATTAACGTATTTTTAGGCTTCGATTTCTAAAAATTCGGTTTTAGGGCATAAAAGAGGAATTTCTGTAAATCATGGATTTGATGAATTTTTAAAATTCTTTTTGGAAAACTAATTTGATTCTTGGCTTCTCTATATGATTATGATTGTCTAGGTACAATGTTTTCAAAATTTTCAAAATTGACAATTTTTCATATGTTCTTGAGTTGGTTTTCACAGGACACTTTCTTAAACTCAAAGCACTAGAATCAATGGCATTCTCTTGGTTGATTCTGCTACTAGTCACGATGGTACTCACTCGACCAACCAACAAATTGAAGCGCGCCAAGAAAGTTCAACGAAAAGGAGAAGTGGAAGTTATAAGTGACACTGAACTTGAAAAGAACCCTGATGAAGTACACTGGGATATGCTGACTGATGATGATGATGATGAGGTATTGCCTTCAAAATCTAACCGAAAAGGGAAAGCACCAATGAATACTGGGAATGTTCCTATGTCTACTCCAATTATCTCTTTCAAACGGAAACGACTTGCTAGACGTTATGGATTACGACGAGACACTAACATTGATGCACCAATAGCTCCTGACTCTCCGCCACGTGTTGAAGAGGTAGTCGTTAATTCTGACCGTCTTCGAGCTTTTGAACGACGTGAATGCATCGGAGAACGTCATGTCAACATTGAAGCCCTTCGCAATCATTCACCAGAATTTGGAAGATTGATTGAACAAGCTTCTCTTCTTCAAGTCTGCCGTTTTCCTGAACTTCTCGGATATTGTTTGTATCGTGTGAGAACTTTCTACACGAATGCGAGACATCTTCAGGAGACTGAAAATGGGTCTATGTATTTTTATACAAATGTCCTAGGAATGAAGCTTAAAATCACACCGCAGTTAATTGGTGAAGTTCTTGGAATGGAATCGAGCACATCGGGGATTAACTTTTTGAAAGGAAAAAGTTTGACAAAAGAATTGTGGCAAACTGTGATCGACAAGATTTGTCTGGAAGGAACCAAATCAGCTGATGGTAAGGGTGTAAGGTCCAAGTATCTACGACTGGAGTACCGATTTCTAAACTTCATCACGTGCTACAACATTTTGCCTAACATGCAAACCAAGGTTGTGAGGTGGGAGCGACTCCTATTCCTGTATCTCATAGGGAATCCCTCTGAGGCTATTGGATTAAACATGAATATTCCCTATATAATTTGGAATAGAATGTCAAGGTACATTGTGCATCCTCATCCCCTTGAGCGACTTCCGTTTCCTCTAATCATCATGAGGATCTTGCAAAAATTCGGTATTGATGTAAGCTCAACATCATATCAGCACAGTTGTGGTATGATAGATGAATCAACAATTGTGAAGTCACTTCACAAGTTACCTCATGTTAATGGAAAGAAGCCTTCGGACGGCACCTCGGCCTCACCGTCTCAACAAGAAACTGGAAATGATGATGAAGCATCATTAACTTCGATCTTCAAATTGCAACAGCGGCTATCCATCAAACAGGAACAAATTTTGAAAGAACAACAAAGGATTGCAATGAACTTGAACTAACGACAGCAGCTCACATTACCATCACAAAGAAGATAAATTCAATGGACAAGCGGGTGCAAAAGATACTGTCTAACATGGGTTGCACTCCTTCTGACGATTCAGATTCTGACGACTGACCGTTTTTGACTCTTTTCTTCTTCTTTCTGTGCAGGATATTAGTCTTTTTGATTTGTTTAGTTTAGTTCTCAGTTTGTGCATACTTTTAGAACTCTTTTTTTTGTTACTCTCCTTACATATTGTAGCTCATGCTACGTTTTGGCTTGTTTTGTGACAAAAAGGGGGAGAGAGTTAGCGAAAACAATGAACAATGATGATGAACTTTGAACAGTGATTGTGAATATCGATGATATCAAGGTAAGTATGAATCTCAACTCAACTTTGGTTTTCTTTTGTGATTTGTGACATGCTTCTATACTAACTATTCGACTAACTATTTGGGCATGTAATATGACTAACAAGTTGATGTTGGACTAACATACTTTGACATTTGGTTTTCGACTGCTTAGAAGATATGTTGGTTTTAACTATGTTTCTTTCACATATCTGATTCTTTTAAATGTCATGGTGAGATCAAACTCTATCTCTGCACTTGGTTTTTCTATGTTCCAATTCTTGAGGTATCTAACGATTTGTTTGTCAAGAATGTTTTCTGTGTGCAGAGGTTACAGATGTCTAAGTCTAGAGTCTGTCTTAGGAGTTTATCTCATGTTTTTAATTTCTGGAACTCTTTTGTAAATTTTTGTTGTATGGTGATAGCAACAAAAATATCTTTTTGAATTTTCTTTGTGGATCTGTGTTTTGTCACGAAACCGCCAAAGGGGGAGATTGTTACGGAATTTGAGTTGGCGTATTTCGTGATTGTATTAAGTCTTGAAGATTGAAGATGAAGAAACTTCGGATCGTATACCTCAATCTCAAGAAAGAAGAATTCAAAAGGATCAGGTACGTTTAACTAAATAATTTTGATGATCCGAATACTTCTTATAGTGTAGAAACACCTGGAAGAGGTTTTAATTGCTTATTCATCAAAAACTGGACATGGGACATGTTCAGGATCCGGATCGTGGACTTTCAATCCGGATCCCGAAAGGTGTTCGTTCATACATTGCTGCAATCCGGATCACAGCTTGTACAATCCGGATCCCGAATGGGATGTTTTGTGAAAATGTATGAACGATCCGGATCGTGGATTATGATCCGGATCCCGAACAGGTGATTTTCTGGAAACTGCATTCTGTGCGTCTGCGATCCGGATCGTGGCTTATACAATCCGGATCGCCGTCGGTAAAACTTTCCAGAAAAGTTTGTTTTTGATCCGAATATTCTTCCTAGGGTTTCTAACCTATAAATAAACCCTATGGTCATTTCTAGGGGAATCCAAATAGAGCCGTCATTTTCACATATCATTTTATACGGCCTTAGATCCACATATAGAGAAGAAAGGAAATCAATAGAAATGATTCTATGTTTCTTCATCTATATTGATTAGTTTGATTCTAGGTTTTCATACTCACATCTTGAGTTGAATCAAACTAATGAATACTTAGATGGTATTTCCGATCTACTCTTGATCTAAGTATTCGGCGGATCATCACCACCCAAACAAACAACGATTTACCCCAAAATCGGCGCGTGGACTCGCGTGGCCTTGTGGATTCAAGGTGTTATCGCTTTCGTGGATTCGGAGCGAGGTGCGTTCGTGGATTCGAAGCGTACCATTGGGTGAAGACCGTGGATTCGGTTGGACGTCGTGGACTCGACGTTGGACGCTGTGGATTCAGCGTTGGGCGCGGATCGTGGATTCGAGAAGCGTCGTGGAGCGAGCGGGAAGATCGACTAGGGGCGTATGGTAAAAGGTTGAGTCGTCTGTGAGTACGTTATATCACCTTGTACGTGTGTTAACTCTAGTGGATTTCGCCGTGTTATCGGTCCCGTGGTTTTTTACTCCGGTTTGGAGTTTTCCACGTAAAAATCTTGTGTGTTCTTTTATTTTTCCGCATTGGGTTTTATCGCACAATGATTTTTTGAGTGTTTATTGTTTACACCTATTCACCCCCCTCTAGGTGTTTTTTCCCCTATTAGATCCTTATTAACCTAAACCCAACA
>CM054952.1:5180575-5261792 GCA_029168755.2 Tillandsia fasciculata
AAGACAAGAAACAACAATGGGGGTGAGAACTACTAGATAAACCAGTAGCCTCCCCTAGTGGGTAAAACCTCGAATGCTGACGCACCCACTAGGACTATAAGAGGCAGAAAGGAAAGAACAGTGGTATGCAATAAAGACTGCTGGAAGGAACTACCAATACTATGCCTCTAAATGCAGTGCCAAAAAGATAACTGTATGTATGCAACTACAAGGCTGACTGCCCAAGGAAACCCAATCAGAGGACCAGAAATCCTGGCACTGCCTGCTCTGTCATCAATCGCAACTCATCAAGGTGCCCGGCGCTCGGACGGTGTAAAGCCTACTCCGGAGTGGCACTCGAGGGGAGCGACCCACACGAGTAAAGTATGTAAAGTATCCCTGTATCACGTATCTCTGTATCAAGCATCTCTGTAACCAATGTCTCGCAATAGCAGGACTGGATCATGACTATGATCAAAGTGGGAATACTCCATCCACTAATGCAACCCCAATCCCCAATCTGATGTGATAATAACATCCGGTCAACCGCCCAAAATCCGCGGTCACCGCTGAACCCATAGACCCCAATCTGATAAGGTAAAAACATCTGGTCAACCGCCTAACATCCGCGGTTGCCACTATGCCCTACAATCCCCAAGACGAGTCTAAACTGTCCCAGACTCAAGATCCGACTACACTATCTCAAATCCCGATCCGACTCGATCATCATGCATCGATAGAGAAGAATAACAAAACACATGTTTTCTCCTAAGTCAAATCCCATAATATAGTGTTGCAGTAAAATAGTGGCCTAACTAGCTGTCCAAATAAGCATGCAAGTGTTCTTTTTAAAAGCATTTGAAAAGCGACTAAGGTTTCATGTGAAGACTCATTTTAAAATATTATTGAGCTACTTAGTGGCATGCGGTTCAAGATATGGCAGTTGTCCAAATTTATTGTCCCAGATTTATCACATAGAAGCTATCAATTAATTTAGGGGGGCCTATGCAATAGGTTCATGTACCACAAGTTAACTGTCACATTTATAATTGTAGAACTCTTCTACTCCTAGTGAGCAAGTCAACGAAGAGGAAAGCGCAACCACCCACCTCGAAAAGCGTGTACAATGTACCCAGAAAATACCCGCTGTCTTCTAAACACACCGTCAGCTGTAACAATGTCCTACAGTATCACACAAGTGTACAAGGTGTAAATATAACAATTTCCAAACACACATTTGCTGTTTAAAAATCAGCACGCAAAACGAGGAATTTTCACCTCTGTCCCGAGCTCCTAAAATCCCAGAAAAATCACGGTTGCGTTCCTCGCGAAAAATCACCCAAAATCGACTCTTGAATCGCCTCGATCCGATATTCCTACGCGGAGAAATAATTCGTCGAAGTTGCCGCTGTCCAAAAATCCAAACAGCAAAAAGGGGTGTCAAATCACCTCGGGAATCGTGCCAAGAAATCGGAATCCGGAGAAACCATCAACACGAAAACGAAGCCCTACCTCTTAGGAACACACTGGCGAAGAAATCGTCGGAATCGGGCTTCTGTACTGCGCAGGGGACTCCTCGGACTGAAATGCGACGATAACGGGCCGAAATGGGGGAAAACCGAGGCACACTGTAAAATCCGGAACGCCGCTGTCGATCTTCCCGAAAATCTGGGAACGCACCACGAGGTAGAAAAATCTGTGAGGAACAAACTCTCTTCAATGACCTCTCCCTGGTTCTCTCTCTTTTCTCGGAAAAAGCCCAAGAAGAGAGGGGGTGGAGGCCTATTTATAGGCCCAAAGAAACAATTGGGAAAATACCCAATGTGTCCCGATTTTCGGGCGTGAACAGTGCCCAGGCCCACTTTCGGGCGCGCACAGTGCGGCCCGGCCCAAGGATTTCCGGGCGCGCACAGTGCGGCCCGGCCCAATCCAGCCCGCACACCGGATCCGGCCGCACGCAACCGCCGTCCGACCCGGTCCAGGGCCCGCCACGTGTCCGCCAACCAGGCGGCAGCCGTGCGGGCCCAACGGGGAGACGCCACGCGTCCCCCGTGATTGGCGGCGGGGTGGGCGCGCTCGCCAATCGCGTGGCGACACGCGTCCCCCCCCCCGACCCGGCTGTCGGCGACCGCGTGCGCCCACGTGGGCCCATGTGCGGCGGCCTCCCACGCGCGGCTCCGCGTGCTCCACGCGCACATGAGCCGGCCAATACGGGGCTGCCACGTGGCGCGCCCCGGTCCACCGTGCACCGCGCACGCGCCGCACCTGCCCGGCCTGCCCGTGCTGCCCGCGCTGCCCCCACGCGCCGAGCGCACAACGCCGGACCACTAGGGAGCCGACACGTGGCCCGCCGGTCCACCGTGCACCGGCGGCCCAATTCCGTGGACCGGGAGTGGCGCGCCGGCCCAATGAGGGTCTGCCACGTGTCCCCGGCCGGTCCACAGCTCCCCCCATGCACCATTTTGCGCAGAAAACTTCCGGGGGTCCGTTTTTGGGCATCCGGACTCCAAATTAAATAAGTAAATAGCCGTTTTCAAGCGTTTTTCCGCGCTGAATCCAAATACGGCCTCCGTTTAGCCTGATTCCCTTCCTAAAATTCGGCAAAGTCAGCCGAAGGTCAGGCTTGCTTCCAAATCCACCCTAAGCCCAAACAACACATCCCTTTGACATGTTGGGGCCCAACACACCAACACTAGGTGTTCCACACCCCAAACAGGGGAAAAACACAGGGGAAAAACTGGGACACTACATCCTCCCCCACTAACAAAAGTTTCGTCCTCGAAACTAAAATCATACCTCAATCCAGAGCCTCGAACAAGTAGGGGTAGGCGTCCATCATCTCTGACTCGGGCTCCCACGTTGCCTCACGCTCATCATGATTGCTCCAAAGGATCTTCACATAGGGGATGGTCCGATTGCGCAATTCTTTCACCTCCCGATCCCGAATCCGTACTGGGCGCTCCTCATATCTCAAATCCTCGCTGATCTCGAGAGGTGCAAAGTCGATGACGTGCGACGGGTCGAAGACGTACCTCCTCAGTGTGGAAACATGGAAAACATCGTGGACACCAGCCAGTCTCGGGGGAAGTGCAAGTCGATAAGCAACAGGCCCGATACGCTCCAACACCTCGAATGGTCCAATGTATCGGGGGCTGAGTTTCCCGCGAATGCCGAACCTCCTGATCCCCTTAGACGGCGAGACTTTCAGAAATACATGATCTCCAACCTGAAACTCTAAGTCTCGTCGCCGAACATCAGCATAACTCCTCTGTCGGCTCTGAGCGGTCTGAAGATGCTGTCGAATCACCCGGACCTTCTCCTCTGCCTCTAGCAGTATATCTGGCCCCAAGGTCCGTCTCTCGCCTACGTCACTCCAATAAAGTGGTGATCGGCACTTGCGTCCATACAACGCTTCAAACGGAGCCATCTGTATGCTCGCTTGAAAGCTGTTGTTGTACGCAAACTCAACCAAGGATAAGTGCCGAATCCAACCTCCGCCGAAATCCAAGACGCAAGCCCTCAGCATGTCCTCCAAGATCTGTATGGTCCGCTCTGACTGCCCATCAGTCTGAGGGTGAAAAGCTGTACTGCATCTGAGCTGAGTCCCCATCGCGGTCTGCAAACTCCCCCAAAATGCGAGGCGAACCTCGGATCCCTATCTGACACTATGGAGGCGGGTACCCCATGCAGTCTCACAATCTCATCAAGGTATAACTGGGCTAGTCGATCGAGTGGCCAAGTAGTCTGCATAGGCATAAAGTGCGCTGACTTAGTAAGTCGATCCACCACTACCCAGATAGCATCTGCTCCGCCCTGTGCCCTCGGCAATCCGACCACGAAGTCCATGGTAATGTGGTCCCATTTCCACTCAGGGATGGGGAGACTTTGTAACTTGCCAGCTGGCACCCGGTGCTCAGCTTTTACTTGCTGACAAGTCAAACACTGGGCCACAAATCTCCCGACATCCCTCTTCATGCCATTCCACCAAAAATGTGCCTTGAGGTCCTTATACATCTTAGTCCCCCCAGGATGAAGGGTATAAGGTGTATAATGGGCCTCTCTCAATATCTGCTCTCTGATCTCAGCATCCACTGGCACACATGCTCGGTCCCTGTACCTCAGTACTCCCGCAGCATCCACTGTAAAATCCCCTGACTGATCACTCGGAAGCTGATCTCGAATCCTGGTCAAGTGGGGGTCCTCACTCTGCTTCTCCCTGATCCTGTCCAGCAGAGTGGGCTGCACGACTAATGACGTCAGTCTAGCAGAGACCCCAGGGGGCACAACCTCTATCTCGAGCCGTCTCATCTCCTCCAATAGGGGCGCCTGGTCTGTGATCAACATAGACAAACTCTGAACTGCTCTCCGGCTCAAAGCATCAGCGACCACGTTAGCCTTGCCTGGGTGGTAAAGGATATCCACATCATAATCCTTTAGTAGCTCTAACCACCTGCGCTGCCTCAAATTAAGCTCTTTCTGTGTGAACAGATACTTTAAGCTCTTGTGGTCGGTGTAGATCTCACAATGCTCCCCGTACAGGTAATGGCGCCAAAGCTTCAGTGCAAACACCACGGCAGCGAGCTCTAAGTCGTGGGTAGGGTAATTCTTCTCGTAATCCTTGAGCTGTCTCGATGCATAAGCAATTACCCTCCCATCCTGCATCAACACGCAACCCAGTCCACTGTGCGATGCGTCACTGTAGATCACATATCCTTTCCCCATAACAGGGAGGGAAAGGATAGGGGCAGTCATCAGTCTGTCCTTCAGCTCCTCGAAGCTCTTCTGGCAGTCCTCACTCCAGATAAACTTAACCCCTTTACGCGTCAACCGAGTGAGGGGTGTAGAAAGCTTCGCAAAGCCTTCCACAAACCGACGATAATAACCAGCTAATCCATGAAGCTGCGCACCTCTGATACAGTCGTCGGTCGGGGCCAATCACGAACTGCCTCAATCTTCGCCGGTCTACAGCTACACCTGCTGCGGAAATCACATGGCCCAAGAACGCTACCTCCCGAATCCAAAACTCACACTTTGTCAGCTTGGCGTACAACTTCTTCCCCCGTAGAAGTTGTAGCACAGTCCTCAAGTGCTCCTCATGCTCGGCCTCGCTCCGGGAGTAAACCAGGATATCATCTATGAACACCACCACAAATTGATCCAGGAATGGCCGAAATATCCTGTTCATCAAGTCCATAAAGGCGGCAGGGGCATTAGTCAATCCAAATGGCATAACTGTAAACTCATAATGCCCGTACCGTGATCTGAAAGCAGTCTTAGGAATATCCTTGGCCTTCACCTTTAATTGGTGGTAACCAGACTGTAGATCAATCTTGGAAAAGACACAAGACCCTTGCAGCTGATCAAAGAGATCGTCGATGCGCGGCAAAAGGGTACTTGTTCTTGATGGTCACTTTATTCAGCTCCCTATAGTCCACACACAGTCTAAGTGACCCATCCTTCTTCTTCACGAATAGCACCGGTGCTCCCCAGGGCGACACACTGGGTCTAATGAAACCCTTATCCATCAAGTCTTGCAACTGTGCTTTAAGCTCTCTCAGCTCAGCCGGTGCCATCCGGTAAGGAGTCTTAGAGATTGGCGCAGTTCCTGGAACTACGTCAATCACAAACTCGATCTCTCTGTCGGGCGGCATACAAGTCAGCTCAGGTGGAAATACATCCGGGAACTCGCGGACGATAGGGATATCCCCGAGTCCCGGTGCCACTGTAGGCCCCTCTACAACACTAGCCAAAAAGGCTACACATCCACGATGAATCATCCGCCTCGCTCGGGAAGTCGAAACCATAGAGGCAAAGAAAGCACTCTGACATCCCCGGTACACCAACACCTCCTGGTCTGGCTCTCTAAAAGTGACAGTCCTCTCGGCACAGTCAATAGTCGCAAAATACCGAGCCAGCCAGTCCATCCTGAGAATCACATCAAAATCCTGCAGCTGTCTCAAGACCAACAGGTCTGCTGGCATAATCCAGGACTCGATCTGCATCGGGCAGGACCAACAACACTCCTCCACGAGCAAAGTGTGATCGGGAATCTGAACCTCTCGTGCACGTGGCAAAAGTCCTACCTCTAACCCATGTAATGATGCAAATGATCTACTAATGAAAGGATGCGAAGCTCCAGTAACAAAAGATATGAATCCAAATGCCAGAAATAGACCATACCTGCCACCACACGGTCAGCCGTAGTGGAATCCCCCGCCTGCGCTAAGCTATCCCGACCGCTCAACAACGGCTGTCTCTCACCAGAAGGGTGTGGGGGCGAAGCTCGGTCTACCTGGAGACCTGTCGGTGAAGCTCCCGGTCGTAGCTGGGAAGTAGTAGGGACGGACACTAAAGTGGGTGCCGCCGCCGTCCCCGAGGGGCACGCAACTCGCAGGTGCCCGGGCTGTCCACACCTATAGCAGCGACCCCACCGCTGGGCGCATGTGCCGGGAAAATGCTGACCTCCACAGAAAATACAACTGTAGGGAGCCCGCACTTGCCGTGTCTGCTGCTGCTGCGGAGATCCTTGCTGGGATGCGATAGGGGCCAACGCTGAAGAAGGGGGTACAGAGGTCGAGAGGGGGCACGAAGTTCGAACGTGGCCAGACTGCCCACATCGGAAGCATCGACCCCGCCTTAAGTCACAGGTACCTGAGGGGTGTCGTCCTCTACAGAAAACACACCTGCCGCGAAACCGTGGCTGTCTAGAAGAACTGGCCTGTCCAACAACATCCGGGGCTGGGCGTTTCCTCTCAAAACGCTGCTCCGATGCCCTAGCCCTCTCTCCGACTGCCGAACCACCTCTCTGCGCCAGTAGCTGCTCCAGGCGCTGGTCCTGTCGAAAGCTCCTCGCCACTAAATGGGTCACCAAGGCCCGCAGTTCCCCCAGCTCTGTAGATACCGCCTGCTCGGGCTCCTCAGAAGGGGTGGAGATACTCCCGACGGAACAACGACGACGGGGCGACATACTGTCACAAAAAAAAAAACCACAAATCAGTAACATAACCCCACACGACCCAATCTAGCGAAAGTCAAAGACATCCCCCAATTTCTGTGACTTTATGTTGTCTGCAGCCAACATAACGGTCCACCAGAAATTGGGTATGTCGATCCCTCCTCACTCACTGGAAGAGTCCAAAAAATAAATCAACGACTTTCGCAAAGTGTCACGCCTCTCGCGCCCTATCATCCTAGGGTCTGCCAAAAGCCTAGGGTTTCCTAAGTCCCAACTGACCTATCCCTAAGCTCTGATACCAACTTAATCTGTCACGCCCCGGGGGTAACCAGAACCCGGGCCCGCCAACAGATCCGCCGTGTACACAGAATTTCCCATGTACACGAAGCGCTGGTAACCTGCTCAGATAGATAATATACAATAAAAGAGCATAAACAGAGCTGAACTAATAGAACTAACAGTAATCTCAGACTGAATTAAACTGTAAACTGAAATAAAAGTACAATATACTCCCAGCTCACCAAAATAATACAACCAGCTGGCCACAGCCAGACCCAAAAGTAAACTACTAAAGTCTGAGATACAAAAGGGGAGTACAGTAAAAGTCTAGCTAATCTCTCGCTCGGGGTAGACGATCTAGCTAGTCGGCAATCCTCTTACCTCGATCTGCCGCTGAAGGCCCAGCAGCTCCCACGGTCGACTCTGCAAAACAAAGGGGAAAGAGGACAAGAAACAACAATAATGGGGGTGAGAACTACTAGATAAACCAGTAGCCTCCCCTAGTGGGTAAAACCTCGAATGCTGACAAACCCACTAGGACTATAAGAGGCAGAAAGGAAAGAACAGAGGTATGCAATAAAGACTGCAGGAAGGAACTACCAATACTATGCCTCTAAATGCAGTGCCAAAAAGATAACTGTATGTATGCAACTACAAGGCTGACTGCCCAAGGAAACCCAATCAGAGGACCAGAAAATCCTGGCACTGCCTGCTCTGTCATCAATCGCAACTCATCAAGGTGCCCGGCGCTCGGCACGGTGTAAAGCCTACTCCGGAGTGGCACTCGAGGGGAGCGACCCACACGAGTAAAGTATGTAAAGTATCCCTGTATCACGTATCTCTGTATCAAGCATCTCTGTAACCAATGTCTCGCAATAGCAGGACTGGATCATGACTATGATCAAAGTGGGAATACTCCATCCACTAATGCAACCCCAATCCCCAATCTGATGTGATAATAACATCCGGTCAACCGCCCAAAATCCGCGGTCACCGCTGAACCCATAGACCCCAATCTGATAAGGTAAAAACATCTGGTCAACCGCCTAACATCCGCGGTTGCCACTATGCCCTACAATCCCCAAGACGAGTCTAAACTGTCCCAGACTCAAGATCCGACTACACTATCTCAAAATCCCGATCCGACTCGATCATCATGCATCGATAGAGAAGAATAACAATAAACACATGTTTTCTCCTAAGTCAAATCCCATAATATAGTGTTGCAGTAAAATAGTGGCCTAACTAGCTGTCCAAATAAGCATGCAAGTGTTCTTTTTAAAAGCATTTGAAAAGCGACTAAGGTTTCATGTGAAGACTCATTTTAAAATATTATTGAGCTACTTAGTGGCATGCGGTTCAAGATATGGCAGTTGTCCAAATTTATTGTCCCAGATTTATCACATAGAAGCTATCAATTAATTTAGGGGGGCCTATGCAATAGGTTCATGTACCACAAGTTAACTGTCACATTTATAATTGTAGAACTCTTCTACTCCTAGTGAGCAAGTCAACGAAGAGGAAAGCGCAACCACCCACCTCGAAAAGCGTGTACAATGTACCCAGAAAATACCCGCTGTCTTCTAAACACACCGTCAGCTGTAACAATGTCCTACAGTATCACACAAGTGTACAAGGTGTAAATATAACAATTTCCAAACACACATTTGCTGTTTAAAAATCAGCACGCAAAACGAGGAATTTTCACCTCTGTCCCGAGCTCCTAAAATCCCATAAAAATCACGGTTGCGTTCCTCGCGAAAAATCACCCAAAATCGACTCTTGAATCGCCTCGATCCGATATTCCTACGCGGAGAAATAATTCGTCGAAGTTGCCGCTGTCCAAAAATCCAAACAGCAAAAAGGGGTGTCAAATCACCTCGGGAATCGTGCCAAGAAATCGGAATCCGGAGGAACCATCAACACGGAAAACGAAGCCCTACCTCTTAGGAACACACTGGCGAAGAAATCGTCGGAATGGGGCTTCTGTACTGCGCAGGGGACTCCTCGGACTGAAATGCGACGATAACGGGCCGAAATGGGGGAAAACCGAGGCACACTGTAAAATCCGGAACGCCGCTGTCGATCTTCCCGAAAATCTGGGAACGCACCACGAGGTAGAAAAATCTGTGAGGAACAAACTCTCTTCAATGACCTCTCCCTGGTTCTCTCTCCTTTTCTCGGAAAAAGCCCAAGAAGAGAGGGGGGTGGAGGCCTATTTATAGGCCCAAAGAAACAATTGGGAAAATACCCAATGTGTCCCGATTTTCGGGCGTGAACAGTGCCCAGGCCCACTTTCGGGCGCGCACAGTGCGGCCCGGCCCAAGGATTTCCGGGCGCGCACAGTGCGGCCCGGCCCAATCCAGCCCGCACACCGGATCCGGCCGCACGCAACCGCCGTCCGACCCGGTCCAGGGCCCGCCACGTGTCCGCCAACCAGGCGGCAGCCGTGCGGGCCCAACGGGGAGACGCCACGCGTCCCCCGTGATTGGCGGCGGGGTGGGCGCGCTCGCCAATCGCGTGGCGACACGCGTCCCCCCCCCCGACCCGGCTGTCGGCGACCGCGTGCGCCCACGTGGGCCCATGTGCGGCGGCCTCCCACGCGCGGCTCCGCGTGCTCCACGCGCACATGAGCCGGCCAATACGGGGCTGCCACGTGGCGCGCCCCGGTCCACCGTGCACCGCGCACGCGCCGCACCTGCCCGGCCTGCCCGTGCTGCCCGCGCCTGCCCCCACGCGCCGAGCGCACAACGCCGGACCACTAGGGAGCCGACACGTGGCCCGCCGGTCCACCGTGCACCGGCGGCCCAATTCCGTGGACCGGGAGTGGCGCGCCGGCCCAATGAGGGTCTGCCACGTGTCCCCGGCCGGTCCACAGCTCCCCCCATGCACCATTTTGCGCAGAAAACTTCCGGGGGTCCATTTTTGGGCATCCGGACTCCAAATTAAATAAGTAAATAGCCGTTTTCAAGCGTTTTTCCGCGCTGAATCCAAATACGGCCTCCGTTTAGCCTGATTCCCTTCCTAAAATTCGGCAAAGTCAGCCGAAGGTCAGGCTTGCTTCCAAATCCACCCTAAGCCCAAACAACACATCCCTTTGACATGTTGGGGCCCAACACACCAACACTAGGTGTTCCACACCCCAAACAGGGGAAAAACACAGGGGAAAAACTGGGACACTACACTGATTTTTATCGTTCTTCTCTTTAGCCTCTTTTAGGTCAATTCGACGGTTCTTCCAAGATCTATCTTTTGTCGAATTGATCTAGTCTTTGCTTAGAGATTTCTTCTACGGTTCTTCAATGATAATCTAAGCAAAGGATCACCATCGAAGCCTATATTCTGTATTGGCTGAGTTGCGTCGTGGATTCGACGTAGCACCGTGGATTCGGTGTGTTGAAGGCGTTTTGTGGATTCGAAACGTGTGCTCGTGGATTCGAGTGGCGTTCGTGGATTCGAACATGTGCAGTGGACGTGCAATCGGTGGAGCGCAAGGTCCGAAGAATTTGAAGGAGGGGTTTGAGTCCGTGGAGTCGGTAATCACCTTGTTATTCTTCTTTTCTTAGTAGATTGTTATTGCGTGTTAGTCCCGTGGTTTTTCTCCTGGATTGGAGTTTCCACGTAAATCTCGGTGTGCTGTTTTTATTTTCCACATTGGTTTTTATTTTGCACTGAGATTGGTTTTTTGAGTATTACACCTATTCACCCCCCCTCTAGTTGTTTGATAGTACCTATTTAGATCCTTGTAGATCCTTCTAAATTATAAAAACCAACAATTGGTATCGGAGCGGGTTTTAGGTTTATCTATCATGTCGGGTGAAAGTGGTAATATTTTTAGACCTCCTCTTTTTTATGAAACCAATTATGCTTATTGGAAAGTGCGGATGAGAGCTTTTCTCATCGCAATTGATGAGCGGGTATGGCAATCCATGGAATACGGTTGGGTGCATCCTATTGAGGAAGTAGGAAATTCTACTATCCCAAAACCTCGCTCTAGATGGTCCAAAGAGAAAATTGAAAGATCTTCTTACAATAGAAAGGGTATGAACGCTTTATATATTTCTCTTTCCTCGACTGAGTTCACACGAATTTCCGCGTGTGAAACCGCGAAGGAAATTTGGGATATTCTCAAAATTACACATGAGGGTACTAATCTAGTAAAAATTCAAAAGCTCCAGATGCTTACAAGTCAATTTGACTCTATTCATATGGATGAGCATGAATTATTTACTGATTATTACACTAGACTTCAAGATGTAATCAATACTTGTGCTAATTTAGGAGAAAAGATCCCGGAGTCGAAAGTTGTAAGAAAGATACTTCGGACTCTTCCGGAACGGTTTAGGGCAAAGGTTGCCGCCATTGAAACCGTTAGTCATCCGGATGATATGAGAGTAGAGGAATTAGTAGGTGCTTTACAAACTTATGAGATGACTTTTCCTACTAATCAAGTTTCTTCCAAGTCTTCTTCTAAGCTTACAGGTATTGCATTCAAATAAACAAAGGAAGAAGATGGCGAATTGAGTTCCGACGATGAAATCTCTTTTGCTGATTTTGAAGAACAATTGGCGCGGATCACAAAGAAATTTCGTCGGAAGTTTTGGAAGAATCGAACCGATGGATCTTCATCCTCGAAACTATCTAAAGGATCATCGGGTTATAAATCCTTTAAACTCAAAGGCTTTGCAAAACCTTCGAAAGAAAAAGAAAAAGATGATTTCGAAGGGGAAATCCAATGCTATAGATGCAAAGGCTACGACCATATTTCAACGGATTGTCCTTCTAAGAAATCATATAAAAAGAAGGCTTTGCAAGTGAAAACTTGGGACGATTCTACTTCCGATGAATCAACCTCAACTAAAGAGGAAAATGAAAAAGCTGTTGCCTTTCATGCTTCTCAAATTCTCTCTTCTAATTTTTGCTTATCATCTTTAATCACTGACTCTATTCCTTTGATTTTGCATGAAACATCAACATCCGACGGAGAGTCATCAAGTGAGGGGGAGTCGGACGAAGAAGAACTCGTTGAGGCATATCAACAACTTCTTACGGAATCAAAGAAGATGGCTAAGCATATTAAGAAGTTGAGGAAGCAACGACTTATGGTTCAGGACGAGAACCATGCTTTAAAGATCAAACTTCATGATCTTGAGGAGGAACGAGAACTTTTATTGGATAACAATAAAATCCTCCAAGAAAAGATAAATCAATCGGAAACGATCGTTAATTCCCATATTAACAAGATTGATTTTCTTGAAAAGCAGTTTGAGAAAATTCATGTCACCAACCAAGCTTTGACCAAGCAAGTTCATCAACTCAAATCCGACATACAAAGGTTTTCAACCGGTTCCAAAAAACATGACCGTATGTCTGGATTAGGTCAAACAAGCAAAGCTGGTTTGGGATTCAAAAAGAACCAAACTGTGAAGGCTTCAAGTTCCACAACTAAATTGAAAGGAAGAACTTGTCACCAATGTGGACTTGAAGGACACTTGATGAAGACATGCCCGAAAAAGAGAAAGAAGAATTCTTCGGCAACTTCATCTACGGAGCAAACTCAACGAAATCGAAAGACACATCAAGTCAATGGAGTTCACTCAATCCACCAAAGGTCCAAGCCACAACATCAATCATACAAGTGGATCATTGCGAGGCAAAAACCTAAGGTGGACCAACAGTCAAAGCTATCAACTCCCGGCCACAATGAATCAAGACAACCCAAAATTCGACGATTTTGGATTCGGAAAGGTGATATCTTTCCTTGTCTTAAGTTCTAAATAGCTTATGACTGTATGTAATGCTTTGATTGGTTTTTCTTTCATATTTTTCTTGATCTTTGCATTACATGTTTTCAATGCTCTTCGTTTTTATATTTTTGTTTTTGAAGGCCGCCATTGTTGGGCTCGAGCTCGGGCCAACAATGGTGGATCCCTCCTCGGGCTGCATGGCCTGCATGCAAAGGCATGGGTGGACACCCCTCGACCCTATAAAGCTTCCTGGGCATGTGGCCAGTGGTGGGGAGCATTGCCGGCGCTGGAGCAAGAAGCTCGGCCATGGTGCAATAACCCGAAAACTAGGGTTTTGGTTTGTGAAGCACAGAGACAACCAAACTCCACCAAATTTGGTGGAGATGATCCTTGTGCCCTACAGTCCAAGCTCATGATTTTATTTCGGCGTTTGGACTAGCGGTTGCGACGTACGGCCGCAGCGGAGCAAAATAGGGTTCCGGCGAGGATCTTTCTCCCGCCGGCAACCGAGGGCTTCCCGAAGGCTGGGAATTGGCACATGGCATCTAAAGACTCTACAGAGTCCACTTCTAAGGGTCTCAGGTGCTACAAACCAGAGGAATGGGGGAACCTTAACTCGCCGGAGTTGGAGAAGATAGGATGTAGCCGGTTCTCCTCCCCCGCGTCGTGCAGCCACCCAGCAAGCTCTAGCTTGATCTCCATACGCAGGAGAACACACCAGAGGTCACAAGAACCAAGTTGGAAGAACTTGGGCAATTCTTCTCTCTTCCTCTCTCACTCTCGGATTGGGATTGTGGGGGATGACTCTTGGTGACTCCACAACACCCGGTTATGAGGAATAACTCCTGGGAGTTAGGAATCCCAAGAACCACCTCGTGTAACCCCCCACGAAGCCCAAAAGTCACATGCATGTAAAATTTTCAATTTGATCCCTCTACAGTCCAACACAGGCTCTCAGGTCCCTACTGTAGCTTCATTATGCTACAAAGGCCCTATGCAATGAGTCCCAAATAATTTGGTCCATAAAACATTTAAGTTTTTGCAAAAATACTTAGTTTTTCGACGCTTTTCACGCATTTCGAGACAAACGGGTCGTCAAATTAAAAAACGGACTTCGCCACGACGTCCGGCTCGTCGAGACCTATCAAATAGTGCCCTTGCTTATTTGATTTGGTGCTCGAATAAATTCTCGGGCCATGAAATACAGTGCATTTAATTATATTGCACGCACTTCGATGCACCCGGGTAGCCAAACGCGAATTCCGTCAGTGCCATTGGGTTCAGAATGTTGAAATTAGCTATAATTGACTACTCATACTGCTATGTTTGGGGTCCAGACGGCGAAACGGCCGACGTTGGTTGAGAGGGAAATTAAATCAGGGTTACTATTCACAACTTAAGTTGTGGGCCCCGCTTCTTCTTCGATGTTTTTCGGAAGATCCGACCGTCGGATCGAAAACATGTGAATATCAATCTTTCTTGTTTCGACGAGACGGTCGCACTAGTGATCTCAGATTTTTGAGATCAGACCCCGATCAAAAGTCGATATTTTGGGGCCACTTTACACTACTAATATTCTATTTTCTTAAAATCTTGTTTTAAAAATCATGGTTACTACAAAGAACCTAGCACAAGTGAAGGTTCTCTACTGGTCTGGTTAAACATGTAGCATATGACGGGGGTGCTAGGTCTAGTTCCAATAATAGCGTTTAAATAAACTGAATCATAAGCAGGGAACATTAATGGATATAATCACCAAAACCAATCAAAATAAGCCTCATCTCCCTAAACATGCTCTCAACTAGCATAGGTGAATACAATCATTGAACATATAATATCTCGAAGGTATCTAATGCATACTATAAATCATGTAAGCCTCAATCCACATGAACTATATCATTCTTATGCTCACATCTCAAAGCTATAGGTTGTACTATGAATTATGCATGCTCTCAATTACCAGACATGAATATCTTATCTTGCAAGTTTCCATTAGGCATATCTGGATATCATATCATACAATTCCTCAAACCAATGTCATTACCAAGCTTGCATCTCAATCAAATATTGGTACACTAACATGCATGCATTCTATTATATAGAATTAGAGAACCGTCCACCGGTTCTGGAGACGAAGCAACCCACATCACAGCCCACAATTAGACCACATCACAACAAACACATGCTGTTTTTCCAAGACAGCACGAAGAAGGCCCTTTTTCACCTACATTTTGTCCTCAGAAAAATCTGAAAAAATCACCGTTGCGATCCTCGCGACGAGTAGATACAAATCGAGTATTTATACACCTCGTTCTGACACCTGTAGGCCAAGATATAAATGAAACACTGTAGTAAGCCAAACAATCCACAATACAATTCTGCAGGAAAAACAGTCCCAAAGAAGCTCAATTATCACCTTCGAGGATTCCTCCAAAAATTCTGATAAAAATACGGGTGCGTCCCTCTCGAAGAGTTGATGCCGATCGAGTCCTCATACGTCCCGATCCGAAGCTCGTAAATCAAGATAGAAAATCGACAGGCCTCCGCTATCCAAAATCTCATAGCAGAAAAAGGGGTCACAAAACACCTCGGGAACCATGCCAAAACCCCAAAATGAGGCGAAGCGATCAACACAAAAAACGAAGCCGTACCTCTCATGAACACGCTGTCGCATAAATCGGCTCAAAAGTCCATTGGGGTGATCCAGGGTGTCTCGCGGACTGAAAAGTGACGGTGGAAGCCAAAATCCAAGAAACGTCGCAGTGCGCCGCGTCGCAGAAAGCGCGGATGTCGAGGCCTCCAAAAAAAATCTGAAAATCCCTCAGTAGATGGACCACAAGATGATGATCATCTTTGCTTAAAGGCTCAGCAGGAGAAGAACTCGGGAAAAGGTCCAAATCGCAGGCCAAATGGGGGCTATATATAGCCAAAACTGAACAATTCCATTAATTCCCCTTGTGTCCCCGGTTTCGGGCGCCTGGTCCGATTCGGGCTGCTACAGTGCCCGCCAAAAAACCAGATCTGCAGCCGTCCATCAGCGTCCGGATCACTCACAGAGCGACACGTGTCCCCCGAACAGCAAACAGCCAGCGCGGCCAACCAGCATGCGACACGTGTCCAAGCCAAGCCGCCCGCGTCAGAGCCTCGGTCGGCGCGCCTACGTGCGCACACGTCGCGCTGCCGGCGCCCACGCCACGCACGCAGCCCGAAGTACCTACCGCGCCCGTTTCGTGGACCGCGCCTAGTGCACCGTCCAATCAAAAGCTGCCACGTGTCCCACCGCGCCAATAGGGAGACGCCACGTGGCACACCACCTACGCTGCACCGCACACCGCGTTTGCTCCGCTCCTCGCGTGAACCGAGCGCACATGGACCGACCAACCAGCAACTGCCACGTGGCCACGTCCTGGTCCACACCTCCCCACGCTCTTTCGTAGACCGCGCCTCGCGAGCGGGCCAACCGCAAGATGCCACGTGTCCTCTCTCCGGTGCACGCCTCGCCCCGTGGACCGCGCGGCCCGCGCCTCTGCCCGTCGCCGCGCTCCGCCACTGCCCGCCACTGCCGGCTCTGGCCCGGCCGCCGGAACAGTACCACACTACCTCGAAATCCGTGCACGGGCATTTGGGCTCCGAAAAATGCAAGTAAATAGTTCATTTTCATCGTTTTCGCGCGCTGAATCCAAATCCGGTGTCAGTTTTGCCCAATTCCACTTCTAAAATTTGTCGAAAATTCCTGAAAAAGTGAACTTGATCTATTTTTCGTGCGGGGTCAAATCCTTGGTTCCAATACGCGCGCAAACACCTCTATCACCCAACCTGGGCCTCTAGAAGCTGCTGATCAACCAGTAACCTCATCGCGGGGATCCGGGTCCTCACATCCTCCCCCACTAAAAGAAAGTTTCATCCTCGAAACTAACACAACTCAAACAGGAGTCACAAATACCAAGGGTAAGTACTCAACCTCACCGTCTCCAGCTCCCAAGTCACTACTCACTCCCCGTGATTACTCCTCAATAACAACAATAGCTAGTACGACATGGCCCGATTGCGCAATTCTCTCACCTCACGAGCCAGAATTCGCAACGGGCATCCCTCGTACTCCAAACACTCACAGATCTCCAAAAAGAGCGAGTCAATCATGGGCAAGGGATCCACAAGCCAAAACACCTCTGAGCTGAGACGTGGAAAAAAAAAACCTCAGGGACTCCAACAAAAGGCTGGGGGGAAAAAAACAACAAGCTCCAAAAATCAAACTATCCGTACCAACTCAACCAGGATGATCCAAACTACACCCACGCAACCAAACAGGAAAGAGAAAAGCCCAACATCAAGAATATCATCAACCCCAACTCTCAAATTAGAAAACCACCGACAACAGCGAAAGGTCCGCAAATTTTGAAAGGTCAGTGCCTTCACCCCAATCAAACAAGAACAGGCTTCGACACCGTCTCCATTCTGGAGCAGCCTTTCGAAGTTTTCGGCCCGTTCGCGAGCCTCGGCATACAGACGTGAAAAAGGGAGAGAAGTGTTGAAGGTATTCCTGCTGTGGCAGCACAACGAAAACTATAATCCAACCGTGACCCCTAGGGACACAACCTCAAGCCCTAGCAGCTTCAATAACACCACACAGCGCCAACTGTGGAATCATCAACTTCAACCCCCAAACAACACCACACAGCGCCAACCAGCAACTACCGTGGCTTGTCGGGGTGATACAGGGTACTCAACAATAATCCAACAGTAACTCCACAGCCCCTAAGGGAGACATCACTATAACTCGCAAATCCAACACCCAACACTGGCAATGCTAAAATCGCCGCTGGTATTAATTCCAACATCCACTCGTCAAGCTCTACTGGCACTGCCCAGTCCAAAAAGCTCCTCGCTTCACAAATAGTGTCGGTCTCGGCCAATCTCGAATAGTATCTATTTTGTCCGGATTCCCACAGCCGCCCCTACGGCTAGAATAAAGTGGTCCAAGAAGGTAAGCTCCCGAAGCTAATACTTGCACCTCAACCACTTGGCATACAGCTTTCTCCTTACAGACACTGTAGCACTATCCACAAGTGCTCCTCAAGATCGAAGTCACTCAGGGAGTCAATCCAATATCTATGCAGAACACTTTATCAATCCGTCCAAGTACAGCTGAAACACCTAATTCCACAATTCATAAAGGCATCAGGGCATTAGTCAATCCCCTTGGCCTCATTATGAGCTCATAATGCCCTTACCGTGTCCTGAACACCATCTTGGCAAAATCCTCGGCTGCAAGATTCCAAGCTGATACATGCCTCACAGAAGAACAACTGCCGAAGTATAACTCAATCAATGGCCCTAAACAAAACCCGGACCTGCTAATGCTCAAACCACAAAAGAACCCCTCACAGTCGTGTACCAACGACGTGGCATCACCACCGTACATCAACGGCGTGGCACTAGGTCCAACAGACCCCTCGATCCATCAGATCCTGCGACTGTGCCATCAGCTCTCTCTGCTCTCGACCATCCGGTGGTACTGTGCTAACCAATCCCAAGCACTAGGTCAAAACACTGAACTGCCACCAATACCAATAAGTCTGCCGGTATAACTCGCGGCCTCAACCGCACTGGACATGATCCACAGCCTCCTCCATATGCACAACACCAACAGTAACCTGTACCTCTAGTGCACGTGGTAACAACTCTGGTTGCTATGATGAAATCACACCTACGACAGCTCGATCCACTGTCGTGGCGCCCTCCAACCAGGCAGCACAGACCCATCCGCTCGACGCAAGTTGTCGTTGCTCCATCTGCCTCGTCATCAAAATCTGGTCTGCCAGAAAATACCTATACCAATCACATAGGGAGCACGACCTCTGTCTCTGCTCACTCTGAGGCGACGAATGTGGTCCTCCACAGATAACACATCCACGCTATTGCTGCTGCTGCTACTAATGCTGGTACTGCTATCGGGGTCCACCCAACCCCTGGCATCACAGATATCCACGATCCTGGAGAAGGAAATCGAGAATGCCTCTGCCGGCCGATCTGTCCTCCATCAGCTAGCGCCAAACGCCTCTATCCAGAACTCACCTCTGGCGGTAGATCCCTATCCAAAAGGAATTGTAGCGCCATGCTCCACTCAAGCCTACTCCATCGAGGCATCCATAATCCAAACGGAGGAATCGAATAAACTGAAAGGTATCCTGGCGCAATCCATCCTCAGACACATATCCTATGTGCCTCGTCCCTCTAAGCATAGAGCGCGCAGTTCAACAACCGCGTAAACTCTTTGACACAAGGGGGGGCTCTCAAGTAGTCTCTCCATTACCACCAACCACAATTCTGCCTCCAAAGGCTCCAAACTCAAGCCTATGAATCGGGGTAGTTCATCGGACGAAACTGGCTCAACAGCTGTCAGCTATCCACCCTGCCTCGGTGCCTCGGCACTAATCGTCGGCACAGAGGGGGCTACTCGCACCATCGGCGCCACTGAAATCGCTGCCACTGAGGATACTGCAACCGAGTGGTCTCAGGAGGAAAGCACAGTCGGGTTGCCCGCTGCTCCGACAACTGTGTCACCCAAACCAGCAGCCCACTCCGCCGCTGATAAAACTCAGACAATCCCGTCGTCTGGGCCAGGAGCTCTCTGACCTCAATCCGGGTATCCGGCCCAAACTAACCGCTCAGGCACCACAACTGCCACAGGATGCACACAGGTCAAAACTCAGCGTCGGGGAGACACCGCTCATCACGACAAAACAACACATCAGCACAAAATAAACACTCGACCCAATCCAGCGAAAGTCTAGGGCATGTCACCCATTCCACAGTATTATGTTGTCTGCAGCCAACATAATCACTTAGGAGAATAAACATGCTGATCACTCATCCCATCCCTTGGGAGAGGTATAAAACTCAATCAGGACTCTCGCTAAAATCATGACTTTCACGAAGTCATCCTAGGGTCCAACCACAAGCCTAGGGTTTCTAAAGTCCACCATGACCTACATCCTAGGCTCTAATACCACTCTAATATGTCACGCCCCGGGGTCGAAACTGCGACCCCGGGCTCGCCAACAGATCTGCCGCCTATGCAAAGCCCCACATAGGCGAAGCGTCCAACCTGCAAAGAAAACTACTATAGCTAAACAGATATCAGAGCTACAAAATAAAACTGTTGTAAATACTAAAATCCCACCATCTGTACAATTGGAAATAATAATAATACAATATCTATCTCCCACAAGTGATAATCATACAATATCCTCAAATGCAACAACCCAGAACTAAAAAGGGAGGTAAACCTGAAATAAAACATCAGTGTACAGACTCTCAGTACAAGTCATAACCTCACTACAATAATCTCTCATAAGCATAAATAAAACTAATCTACGGACTGTACTATAAGTCTCCAATGTGGGGGTACAGCTACTCTCCAAAAACAGGTAGGGATCTAGCTCGCGACTCCTTCGCCTCGAATAGCAACAGCAGAATCAGCATCTCCCACAGATGACTCTGCAAAACAAATAAGAGGAAAGGAAAAGGAGGGGGAGAACCCCCAACGGGTGTGAGAACTACATCAACACGTAGTTTTCAGTGGGTACCGCCACCAAGCCCGATGGTCTGCCCACTAAGTCTACTAGAGGCATAAGATAACAATGCAGTAAAAACTGAACAAGGAAAGCTGGAGGTACTCTACAGCTACCATGCCTCTATCTAAATGCTCAATGGGTAGTACAGATGAAAATATATGTAACTACTCGCACCCAAGGTGCTCAATCGACATAATCGAACTGACTGCCTCAAAGGGTCCAGTCAAGCCTGCGCCCACCTACTGCCGCACATCCACAAGAGGACGGGACTTACGTAGGGCGTCCGTGACTGCCAAAACTGGCCCAGCCAGAGGGATACGTCGACAAGTCGCGATACGAAAGTAATAGGCCCACTCCGGACGGGGCACTCGAGGGGCGCGACCCCACCGAGGAAAAAGGTATCCGCGCATCTCTGTCGAACTCAAGTGGCTCCTGCAGGCTATAGTCAGAATCCACGCTCACTCTCAGAACGGAAGGACTCAAAATCCTCTAACATCTCTCACAACGGTCGGAGTACTCTCGACGACTCAGCTGATCAGCTCCCTCGAATCTCGAGACACTAGCAAACTCAACCAACTCGTGGCACAAAACACACGGGCTGGAGATACTCCACAGCCGGGATCGACCCATAACTCAGGGCTAACAAAACTGGTCGGACGACACTCAACGACCCGGGACCACCGTCAACCCGAACGGTTCCCAACAGCACTGACCGAAAGATACTCGACAGCCTGGGACCACCGTCTACCTAAACGGCTCCCAATGACACTAGCCCAAGTCTACTCTCAGCTGCCAGACTCCACTCAGCCCCCAGGCACGAGTGCAACAAAGTCCCACAATAACCCGACCACTCGGCCTACTACCTGGGCGAGGAAAACTATGTCCAGAAAAAATGCAAAGTGTGGGATGTTTAAAGCATATAAGAACCTAGCCCAAGTGAAGGTTCTCTACTGGTCTGGTTAAACATGTAGCATATGACGGGGGTGCTAGGTCAAGTTCCAATAATAGCATTTAAATAAACTGACTCATATGCAGGGAACATTAATGGATATAATCACCAAAACCAATCAAAATAAGCCTCATCTCCCTAAACATGCTCTCAACTAGCATAGGTGAATACAATCATTGAACATATAATATCTCGAAGGTATCTAATGCGTACCATAAATCATGTAAGCCTCAATCCACATGAACTATATCATTCTTATACTCATATCTCAAAGCTATAGGTTGTACTATGAATTATGCATGCTCTCAATTACCAGACATGAATATCTTATCTTGCAAGTTTCCATTAGGCATATCTGGATATCATATCATACAATTCCTCAAACCAATGTCATTACCAAGCTTGCATCTCAATCAAATATTGGTACACTAACATGCATGCATTCTATTATATAGAATTAAAGAACCGTCCACTGGTTCTGGATACGAAGCAATCCACATCACAGCCCACAATTAGACCACATCACAACAAACACCTGCTGTTTTTTCAAGACAGCACGAAGAAGGCCCTTTTTCACCTACATTCTAACCTAAAAAAAAACCGAAAAAATCACCGTTGTGATCATCGCGACGAGTAGATACAAATCGAGTATTTATACACCTCGTTCTGACACCTGTAGGCCAAGATATAAATGAAACATTGTAGTAAGTCAAACAATCCACAATACAATTCTGCAGGAAAAACAGTCCCAAAGAAGCTCAATTATCACCTTCGAGGATTCCTCCAAAAATTCTGATAAAAATACGGGTGCGTCCCTCTCGAAGAGTAGATGCCGATCGAGTCCTCATATGCCCCGATCCAAAGCTCGTAGGTCAAGATAGAAAATCGACAAGCCTCCGCTGTCCAAAATCTCACAACAGGAAAAGAGGTCACAAAACACCTCGGGAACCATGCCAAAAACCCAAAATAAGGCAAAGCAATCAACACGGAAAACGAAGCCGTACCTCTTATGAACACGCTGCCGCAAAAATCGGCTCAAAAGTCTATCGGGGTGATCCAGGGTGTCTCGCGGACTGAAAAGTGACGGTGGAAGCCAAAATCCAAGAAACTTCGCAGTGCGCCGCGTCGCAGAAAGCGCGGATGTCGAGGCCTCCAAAAAATCTGAAAATCCCTCAGTAGATGGAGCATAAGATGATGATCATCTTTGCTTAAAGGCTCAGCAGGAGAAGAACTCGAGAAAAGGTCCAAATCGCAGGCCAAATGGGGGCTATATATAGCCAAAACTGAACAATTCCATTAATTCCCCTTGTGTCCCCGGTTTCGGGCGCCCAGTCCGATTCGGGCTGCTACAGCGCCTGCCAAAAAACCAGATCTGCAGCTGTCCATCAGCGCCCGGATCGCTCACAGAGCGACACTTGTCCCCCGAACAGCAAACAGCCAGTGCGGCCAACCAGCATGCGACACGTGTCCAAGCCAAGCAGCCCGCGTCAGCGCCTCGGTCGGCACGCCCACGTGCGCGCACGTCGCGCTGCCGGCGCCCACGCCGCGCATGCAGCCCGAGGTACCTGCCGCGCCCGTTCCGTGGACCGCACCCAGTGCACCGTCCAATCAAAAGCTGCCACGTGTCCCACCGCGCCAATAAGGAGACGCCACGTGGCATACCACCTACGCTACACCGCTCACCGCGCCTGCTCCGCTCCTTGCGTGAACCGAGCGCACATGGACTGACCAACCAGCAACTGCCACGTGGCCACGCCCTGGTCCACGCCTCCCCGCGCTCTTCCGTAGACCGCGCCTCGCGAGTCGGCCAACCGCAAGATGCCACGTGTCCTCCCTCCGGTGCACGCCTCGCCCTATGGACCGCGCGGCCCGCGCCTTTGCCCGCCGCCGCGCTCCGCCACTGCCCGCCGCCGCCGGCTCTGCCCCGGCCGCCGGAACAGTACCACACTACCTCGAAATCCGTGCACGGGTATCCGGGCTCCGAAAAATGCAAGTAAATAGTCCATTTTTATCGTTTTCGCGCGCTGAATCCAAATCCAATGTCCGTTTTGCCCAATTCCACTTCTAAAATTTGTCGAAAATTTCCGGAACAGTGAACTTGATCTATTTTTCGTGTCGGGTCAAATCTTTGGTTTCAATACGCGCGCAAACACCTCTATCACCCAACCTGGGCCTCTAGAAGCTGCTGATCAACCAGTAACCTCATCGCGGGGATCCGGGTCCTCACATTAAAATTCCGTAAGCAGCCGTTTTGCAAATACTTATGTAGAAAAAGGCAAAATCTGAGCTGAGGTCTTTCTATGTCCTATTTGTACAGAATAACTTCGGAAAATGTACGGAACTCTCCAAAGCCTTTAAGCCTATATATATATATATTATATATATATATATATATATATATATATATAGATATAGATATAGATATATATATATATATATCAGCAACCATTCAGTGAAGGATTGATAAATTCGTAGGTTTATAAATGTGCATATCTAATACAACTACATATCATCTTAGAACAGTTCTCTCCTTAGATTATTTATTATTTGTATAACAAACAAAAAAAAACTTAATAAATAAAACTGCACTATTATGCTTAAGAGTAAATCCCAGATATACTGTGTGTTGTCGGTGGAGCTGCTGCTCATTGAGACAGGGTGGTATTTAGCCTTCTACTCATTTCTCCTCTCACAGATTTAAGATGACCTCCTATGTAGGACTCTCTTTAGATTTAGTGTTCTCTAATGTAATTTGCAGTTATATTTGACCTTCTATGTACCAGGTTTTTAGGACTTTTTTTACCAATGGTGATGAGATTTTTATACAAATTCCAAGTCTTTCGATATGTCTTCCAAGTCTGAACAGAAAAAACAGAGAAAACATTTTTCTTAGGGCACATTAAATGCGTAACAGAGGCCGAAACACCAACCAGCAAGTTTTTTTATATATATGTATACATTGTATGTATGTTAGGTTTCTCCGCACTTCCCGGGTGTACCGTGTGTTGCTTAGCCTTCTTTTACGCATTTCATTGAGTTGCTAATCTCTGGATGGTTTGCAATTATGCAAGCAACCATTATGCAGCTATTTATATAATTCTACAGTTCCAAAATCACATCGTTTCCTCGATGAACAAGCTAATCAAGAAAACTGCACTATTGTGCTACGAGTAAATTCCAGGTATACTGTGTGTTCGCTGTGGAGCTACTGCTCATTGGGACTGGGTGGTATTTAGCATTCTCCTCATTTCTCCTCTCAAAGATTTTCCCTCTTTTTTAATGGCCTGAGTGTATTGTTGGGCTACAAATTGGTGAGCCTTAGAGCATTTGGAGGCTTCTCTGCAATTCCAGGTACACTCAGAAAAAATGAATTTTATATTGTATCAAATTCAATAAAAACCTGTTTGTATTGTTGGGCTGGAATTACTGTTGCGTATCTGATGTGTGCATTTAACATGTACCTGCTCCATGAGGGTTCTGCTGTGGCCTTTATTTTTTCTTCCTTCTTTCTTGTTCCTTCTTCTTTTGTGTTGTCTAGACAGAGAGTGCATGACTTCTTCCTTTTTTAACAGAATCTAAATTCTTACAAAACTTTTGCTCTTTTTTTAACATTGGTCGATCTCTCCGAGGGATGACTGGGATGTTTGGTTCTTTCTTATATTTTTTTCTTAGCTCTGTTTGCTGTTTTGTTTTTATGCTGGATTTACGGAGGTGATGGGGTTAAGATTTGCAGTCTTGGACAATGTTTTTGTACTTATTGTTCTCGATTTTTGCTTTGCTTTTTATATATTGGAAACGTTAGCTGTTTTAGCATTTGTATTTATATATATATATAAGTCATAGTGATGATGGTTTGGAAAATATTTCAGAGTATCGTGTGCTGCCTTAGGGTTTAATAGCTTGCTAGGTAATAATTATTTTCTTTAAAAAATGCCTGATTTTTAAAACACACACATATATAATTCTTCTTTTCTCTTTGTATATTTTAAAATTGACTGATTCGGTTTTGTTTCCCCTCTTTTTTCCCTCTTTACTGGTAAAGTATTAATTATTTATTATTTACACATTCATACATTAATTCCCTCTTTTTTTATGGACTGTGTGTATTGTTGGGCTACGAATTGGCAACCCTTAGAGGGTTTGGAGAATTGGAGGCTTCTCTGCATTCCCGGGTACACCTGGAAGTACTGTTGCGTTTCTCATGTGTGCATTTAACATGCACCTACTCCACGGAGGGTTCTGCTGTGGACTCGATTTTTCTTCCTTCTCATGCCCTTCTGGTTTTTTTAGATATATGTTTCCTTCTTTTGTGTTGTCTTGACAGAGAGTGCATGCATTCCTTTTTGAACAGAATCTAAATCCTTACAAAACTTTTGCTCTTTTTTTATGGATTGAGTGTGCTATTGGGCCGGACATATATAGTTCTTCTTTGCTCTTTGTATATTAAAATTGAACTGTCCTCCTTGGCGGCGCGGCGTGTTGTTGCATGGTGTGGTGCTGCTGTTTTCGTCTATATATTCGTATTTTCTCTGAGGGATAGCTGTGATGATTGCCTAAATTTAATACCTGAAATGTGCTTCGCTATAATTTGGATGGCTTACAATTCTATAAGCAACCATTATGCAAGTACTTACATAGAAAAAGGCAAGATCTAAGCTGTTTAATAGTATTTTCCTAGTATTTATGTTCGTTCCCTGCATTAGGCAAATTACTAACCATATTTTCCTGCATTCGTTCCCATCATTAATTCCTGCAGCTGAGCTCTGTCCTAATGCACTATTAGCGAGGAGGTCTCCGGTGTGTTATATATATATAGTTGCCCCTATTGTTTTTCGCCCCTTTTTTTGTGTCTGTTTTTCTTTTCCTCACTTGTTCTTCTCCTGTGCTCTTCATCTTTCTGCTCTTCTGTTCCTTCGATCTTCTTGGTATACATACATTCATATTCTGAAATATACTTCGACAGTATTTGGATGGCTTGCTCTTTGAGGGATAGCTGTGATGACTCCTTTAATTTAATATCTGAAATGTACTCCAATAGTATTTGGATGGCTTCCAATTCTGAGGGATAGCAATTATGCAACCAACTTTTCCTTTTTTTTACTATTCTGTTTTCTTTTTCCCTCTTTTTTCCCTCTTCTCATTCTGGTGCTTATTTTTCTGGTGATGGGCCATGCTGCTCATCGAGGCTGGTAACCCTTTAAGGATTTGGATGCTGTAGTGTTTAGACTTCTGTTATGCATCTCGCGAAGTGGTCGGAGAAGCTTTGACGACCTTCGACGATTCCTCTTTGACTACAACCCCCGATACCCAAATTAGGGTTTCCGATACCCGTCATTCAATCTGTTTATCTCATGGATGCAGCAGAATTAGAGCATTGAGTTGCTGATCTCTGGATGGCTTGCGGTTATGCGAGCAACCATTTTGCAACAATTTATGTAATTCTGTGGTTCCAAGATCACATAGTTTCCTTCAAAAATATAAGAGCGTAACATACTAAATTTCTCTCAAAGGTACAATATCGATTTTCTCATAGTTTATGAACAACAAAATCTGTCATTCTTGCATTTATACTTTTTCCCCAGTTTGTAGTTTATAAATGTACATATACTCTTACTGGTTGGCAAGATCTGAGCCTTTTCAAATGTACACATAGTTTATAGTTTATAAACTTATGAATTGGCAACCCTTAAAGGCTTTGGAGGCTTCTCCGCACTTTGCGGTATAGTGTGTGCTGGTGGCGGGACCTTCTACTCATTGAGGGTGTGTGTATTGTCGGGTAGCGCAGGAAAAAATCGCTCTTAAGGCTGGGTGTGTTTTTCCGCTGGTAGGGCCTGCTGCTCATTGTGACTGGATGTATTGTTGGGCTGACCTGCTGTTCATTGAGGCTGGGTGTATTGTTGGGCTATGTATTGACAACCCTTTAAGGTTTTGGTCTATGCATATACTACTACACATATTGGGCACATTAAATGTGTAACAGAGCACTAAACACCAACCAGCAAGATATATATATATATATATATATATATATATATATATATATATATATATATATTATCCTACTCTTCTATATTTTTTTGTTGATAATAAAAAAATAAAAATTTAAAGGAAACTAGATTTTGATTTCGCTATTTGAAATCTAAATTTAAAATGTATTTCTATATTTAGCCATAAATTTAAAAGGTACGATTCAATTTTGTTTTTTTATTTAAATTGCAGTGCGGGAAATTTGGTGCACCAGGTCTAAGCTTTAACAATTTAAATTTATATTTAAACAATAAATTTTCATGCGTTTGTTTTTTCAATTCATAATTGTTAGTATATATATATATATATATATATATATATATATATATATATATATATATATATATATATATATATATAAAAGCTATTGATTATACGAGGCGACAGTATCTATATACTTGCTTACTGTGTCAAAGGATGGAAGCTATTGGCTATCTTTTAAGATATTGATTTTCCTGGTGGAATTTCATTTCGTTACAATCAATATCTTCCAAAAATTCACATGAAAATGCCAAACAATTTACCGAAATCCATTTTGGATATTGTGAATAATGCAGTGGATATATCTACATCAACGTTACTGAATTAGTGCTTTCGATAATAATATGCTTGATTATCAAACCAAAACGACGCAATCGACCCAATTCATGCATTATTGGATCTATCAGGCGGTCCAAATTGTTATAGCTTTGTTGTTACTTAGGGTGCCATTCTCACATTTATAATTTTTTCTCTGTTTGTAGTTTACAGTTATGTTATGTTCGAGCTTCTATGTATTTGAATTACATAAATAGTTCTCATTCAAGGTTTTTCTATAGCAAGTGTTACACATGTTTTTAAACAATAAGTACACATAACTCTGGATGGCTTGCAATTATGCAAGCAACCATTATGCAACTATTTCTGTAATTTTGCAATTCCCAAAATCAAATGCCTACTTAAACAAGAAGAATTAGATTAGCATTCTGAAATACCAGTATTGTCTCTAGAATAAAAAATGTTAATTAGTACATAGAAAACTCAATATGCAGATTCATAGTAATGAAGTATAGAATTATGGCAGCAATGTAAAACACCAAGTTTGTAAATTGAATGATAAAATTATTGCCGGCCTGGTGACTAGGAAAATTACATGTAAAAATCAACAATCGGGCACTACGTACTTTCATACATTTTTATATAAAATTCCCAGTTGATTCGGTTTGAATTTATTAGTAGATAGATTTGGCGAATTAAAAACTAACAATCTTGAAGAAAACTAAGTAATGAAATTTCTGATACTTTAATATATATCACGTTCATTTCTAATAAACAAAAAAAAAAGAGAAAAAAAAATAGTAATATGTATTGAAATTCTATCAACTGTGTACTTTCAGTGTTAAGATAATTTTGTGTTTTCTAAGATATTGATTACATAGGGTGCAGTGGTCAGTTTTAACATGTCTTCTAAGGTGGTTTGCAGTTTTGTGTTATCTTCTTATGTACTAATTTTTTTACTCCTGTTTTTTACCAATAATGTTGGCATTCCATTTTTTTTGAGTGCATTTGTACTTGGATATTCATTAAAACTTTATCTAATCTTATATAATCAAGACGAAAAAGAGGGAATCGTATAGAAAGAATTGTTTACATTCATCCAAATTTTGAGGAGCTTTATTTTCTAAGAATACTCTTAAATAAAGTTAGAGGACAAAAAATAAAAAGAGGGAATTAGAACTTTGATCTAAAAGATGAAAAATCAGTAAAGAGTTCGTGGATTTGTAGTATCTCAATTGTGTGTAGCTTAATATAGGTCAAATTGTGATTATCCATATTTGAGCCTTAATTCCACGGTGTCCTTTATAGTATTTTTAGCCTAAAAAAAATATTATCGCAATAATGTAAAGAGAGCATCAGTAAAGTGTTTGTTTTTTCAAAAAAATATTTGAATCACTCAGATGTCCATGTAATATGTTATCTAAATAATCTAAAAAGAATATAAGTAATGCGCAGATTACATAGGGTGCAGTGCTTACTTTTAACATATTCTTACCTATTATTGTGGTTTTTCTCTAAGGATAGCTTCATTGTTGCTTAGGATACAGCGGTTATTTTGAACATGTCCTCTAAGGTTGTTTACAGCTTTGTGCTACCTTTTATATGCCAACTTTTTACTCCTCTTTTTTAGCATTGATGTTGAGATTTGATTTTTTAGAGTGCATTTGTATTTGTACATCCATTAAAACTTAATCTTTTTGCATTCTAAACCTTTTTCCCCTTTTCTGTTTGTTGATATATTATTTTAAGTATTGTTTGTAGCCTTAAACTATTTCTATATTACTAAATAAAATAAACTATTTGTAGGAACTTTTGTGGCAAGCTATAGATTGGTGTAGCGCATCGTCTATAACAAAGCTAATTTTTAGTCCACATAATAATTCCAATATTATTAGATAATCATGTGTATTTAATAATTTAATAACATGTCTTTTTTTTGAAAAAAAAATGCAATAATAATTGTAAAATTATTATTATATTTTCTATAACCAGTTTTTCCCTACTACATGATCATGATAGGTAAGAATGCTATTTTTGCTTACATGGACTATCTGAAAATATGTAAAGAAAATAGAAGAGTACGCAAAGATATTATTATTCAGCGAAAAAAGAATCAGAAATTGTTTTCTAGAAGCTCGCAGAGATGTTTCAATCACATATTACCTTTAAATTTTGATGAGACCACTCAGAGTAAAAAAAGAAAGCGTATATCTAGAACTAATGTTCAAGAAAGAAATCATTCTGAATTATGTGATGGTGGTTCTATAATGGTATCTAAGGCAGGGACAACTAATACACATAACACTGAATTATGCAGAAAGAATTTATAAATCTCGCAATGAAGCAATTCCAAGATTTTCATTATGTTGTCAAGAAGGAAAGGTTTCTTTACCGTTATTACGACATCCGCCTTCTTTGCTGAATTCCTTATTGGACTATAGAAGTTCTACTCAAGCAACAAACTTTCGAGAAAATATTCGCGCCTATAACTCTATGTTTGCTTTCACATCAATTGGAGCAAAAATTGATACCGGAATAAATAAAAGACCAGGCCCATATGTCTTCAAAATTAGTGGACAAAATTATCATAGAATGGGATCGTTACTTCCTATTGATGATGAGCGTCCTAAGTTTGCTCAATTATATATTTATGATACTGAAAATAAAATTGATAATAGAATGAGAGCATTTAGCGACAGTAATGGGCTTCAAAAAATTGATAGAAACATAGTCCAACAGCTGATGGAAATGTTTGATTGCGAAAATGAATTAGTAAAAGTGTTTCGAATGGCAAGAGATCGTTTCAACGAAACTGACTACATGCCAATTCATTTGAGACTAATTGGAAGACGTGATGAGAGCAAATCGCAATATAATCCCCTCGCAGCTTCCGAAATTGCTGGTTTAAAAGTTGGTGACTTGGGTTTTGCTGACCGACAACGAGATATTGTGGTTGAGTATAAGACAGCAAAGCTAAAACGTATCAGTGATTTACATCATTCTTTTATGGCTATGCAATATCCTATTCTATTTCCATATGGAGAAGATGGCTTCAGAATTGGTATAAAATACAACGAGTCGTCACGCCGGAAAAAAAGAGGTAGGAATTTTGTCACAATGTGTGAATTTTATGCTTATAGAATACAAAATAGATTAAGAGAAGGGAATACTCTGGTTAGCGCAGGCAAACTTTTTCAGCAATATTTCGTTGATGCTTTTTCATGTGTTGAAGAAGACCGACTTGATTACATTAAAAGAAATCAATCAGATTTACGATCTGAAATTTATAAAGGTATTAAGGATGCTATCGTCGCTGGTGATGTTGACGGAAATGTTGTTGGAAAAAAAATAATTTTGCCATCTAGCTTTACTGCGGGTCCACGCTACATGATTCAAAACTATCATGATGCAATTGCTATTTGCCGACATTGTGGCCATCCTAATTTGTTTATTACGTTTACTTGCAACACACAGTGGTTAGAAATACAAAATGCTTTGCAGTATATTCCTGGTCAAAGACCAAAGATCGCCCTGACATTATTTGTAGAATTTTCAAACTAAAAGTTGATGCATTGATGTCGGATATTAAAAAGGGCACTTTTTTTGGAAATTCTGTTGCAGGTATGTCATTTTTTTCAGCAACTATTTTATTATTGTCTTCTTTTTATATATATATTTTTGAAGTTCTATTGTAAGTATGTTGAGTTTTTTCAGCAACTATTTTATTATTTTATTTTTTTTTACAAAAAAATAAGATTTGTCTATTATTTAAGCATTATTTAAACCATTACTTAGTATTCTTTTTTTTCCCTCTTTAGATTTATATACGATTGAATTTCAAAAAAGAGGACTTCCACATGTGCATGTTCTGGTTTGGCTTCGTACTGATAACAGACTACTGAGGGCTACAAATATCGATTCCATTATTTCAGCAGAAATACCCTATGAAAATATCGATGCAATAGCATTTGCAACCGTTACAAGATTTATGATTCATGGGCCATGTGGAATAGTAAATTCTAAAGCACCGTGTATGAGCAAAGATCGATGTTCAAAACATTTTCCAAAAGAATTCTGAGGAGAAACAACGTTTGATGAAAATGGATTTGCTATATATAGGAGAAGAAATGATAGGAAATTTGTTACAAAAAACGAAATCAATCTCGACAACAGATATATTGTGCCTTATCATTTGCGATTGATTATCAAGTATTAGGCGCATATTAATGTCGAATGGTGCAACAAATCAATGCTTATTAAATATTTATTTAAATATATAAATAAAGGCCCCGACCGAATAAAAGCAGTTATCGAGAATAATTATTTACCGACGGATCTTAATTCAGTACACCAGTATAACGATACAGATGAGATAAAAATATATTTAGATTGCATATATTTATCAGCATATGAAGCAGTTTGGAGAATATTTGAATTTGATATTCATTGTCGAGAACCAGCAGTTGAACGATTAGCAATTCATATGCCATTTATGAACAATATTCTATATCATGAAAGTGAGAATTTACTTAATGTTGTGAATAGATGCAATGTCGAGAAGACTATGTTTACAAAATGGGTGGCTATGAATAAAATTTATGATGATGCTCGCGAGTTAACTTATGTAGAATTTCTTACAAAATGGGTGTGGCATTCCTGCGACAAATTTTGGACAAGACGAAAAAGAGGAAACCGTATAGGAAGAATTGTTTACATCCATCCAAATTTGGGGAGCTTTATTTTCTAAGAATGCTCTTAAATAAAGTTAGAGGACCAACAAACTATGAGGAAATTAGAACTGTCGACGGTATTATATATGAAATATTTCGTGCTGCATGCGATGCTCTTGGTTTACTTGGCGATGACTTAGAATGGTATCAGGCATTAGATGAAGCATCTTATTGGTCTTCTGCTTCAGAATTAAGACAACTATTTGTTTCTATAATTATGTTTTGTGAAGTTGTCGATCCTGCAAAATTGTTAGATAAGTATTGGAACCTTATGTCTAATGATATTGTATATAGATTGGAAACACTCTTAGGAGTTTGCAAACTAAAAATGCCTCAGGATGAGTTACAAAATTATGTCTTATTTGAATTGGAGGCATTATTCAATAAGAATTGTAGCTCTCTTTCTCAATTTAGACTTCCTATTCCAAACAGAGTTTTTATGGAGGATATGAGCAATAGACTTTTGAGAGAAGAACTAGATTACGACCCAGATGTTTTGAGAAATGAACATGAAACCTTATACAGTGGTTTAAACACTGAGCAACTAGCTGTGTATCGAGCTGTTCTAGCATTTGTTTATGAAAATAATGGAGTGTTTTTTGTATACGGTCATGACGGAACAGGAAAAACTTATCTTTGGCAAACAATAATAGCAAAGTTGCGATCAGAAAGTAAAATAGTCATAGCTGTAGCTTCGTTAGGAATAGCATCACTTCTGCTTCCTGGAGGTCGAACAGCACATTCGAGATTTAAAATTCCAATTAAAGTTGATTAATTCTCAACATGCGAAATGAAAAAAGGCAGCCAACTTGCAAAATTGCTTTATCATACTAGCTTGATTATATGGAAGCACCAATAAATCATAGAAATTGTTTTGAAGCTTTAGATAAGTCGCTAAAAGATGTATTGGAAGAAAATGATAATACTGTTGGTAGAAAATTATTTGGTGGAAAAACTATTCTACTCGGTGGAGATTTCAGACAAATATTACCTGTTGTTGTTGGTCGAACACGACAGAATATAATAAATGCATCAATTACTAAATCATATATATGGAATGAATGTCGTCTTTTCCGACTCACAACAAACATGAGGTTGCATAAATGTGTGAAAAATGTGGAATCACATGAAGAAGTTTTGAGTTTTGCCAAATGGATTCTTGACTTGGGTGATGGTAAATTGGATGCTCTTAAATTAGAAAATGAAGAAGAACCTACTTGGATTAAGATACCTGCTGACATACTCATTACAAATACAGGAGACAGTATTAGAGATATTGTTTTAGTGATCTATCATGATCTTCATGATAATTATAATAATGCATTATATTTGAGAGATAGAGGTATTATTACACCTATAAATGATACAGCTGATGAAGTTAATGCATATGTATTATCTCTAATTCCGGGTGAAGAAATTTGCTATATGAGTTCTAATTCGATTTGTAACACATCAGCAAATATCGAAGAAACAGATGTTCTTTATCCTATTGATTTCTTAAACTCTTTGAAGTTTAATGTACCTCATCATGAATTAAAACTAAAAGTGGGTGTTCCTATAATGTTGCTACACAATATAAGTTAGCATTCAGGACTTTGTAATGGAACTTGGTTAATCAACACTCAGCTGGCGCCTAGAGTTATAGAAGCTGAAATTTTTACAGGAAATCATATCGGTCAGAAAGTTTTTATCCCCCGTATTCTGACACATGTTACAGAAACAAAGTGGCCGTTTATTTTGAAAAGAAGACAATTCCCTATTCGTCTATGTTACGCAATGACAATCAACAAAAGTCAAGGGCAGACACTGCAACATGTTGGGATATATCTTCGAAGACCAGTATTTTCACATAGCCAGCTTTATGTCGGAGTTTCGCGGGTCACCTCATGCAAAGGATTACGAATCTTAATAGAAAATAAAAATGATGAGCCCGAAGACTGCACCCGCAATATTGTTTTTTTTGAAATTTTTGATGATTTCGAACCATAAGAGAATACTTTATGTTCTTTTTTTTGCCAAAAATGACAACAACATGCCAAACGTGACTTTTTTTTTTTTTAATTTTCTAACTTACCCTACAAATTTGTTCGATAATTATTATTCATATTATTAATAACTTGATGTTGTTTTTCCTCTAATTTGTAGCGTAGCAGACAAAGGCCTTTATTCTTCTAAAAGAGCTAACCTCGGTTCAACGGCATACAAAAATCAAAGTCATAATCAGCAGAATATGGGAAGCAAAAACGCCTCTGATTAAAAACAACATTCTTAGTTTAGAATGTCTACTAATAGATGAAGAGGTCTTCATTATATTTCGATACTCAGAATTTAGCAAAAATATTATTTATACTTTTTTGATTGCTAATAATATTATTTTTCAATAGGGATACTCGATGCAGGCAACTATTCGTAAACATGACGCCGAATATTTTAGATCGTTGATTGAAGAAGGATCTGTCTATATTATCAAAAATTTCAAGCTGATGTTGGCTAAAAATAATTATGTTGCGGTTAATCAAAAACATATGGTTCAGTTCAGCAAATGGACACGAATTGTCAAAGCAACAGATGATATCGAAACATTCCCACAATACAGCTTTTTGTTTATTGACTATGACTATATAAAAAAAAAAAAAGAAAACAAAGTATTGCGTACCTTATAGGTACTATTTATATTACTTCATATTATTTTTTCTACAAAAACTTGTAAAATAGAAAAAAAAATGATCAAATATTTGTTTTTGTTTACTTTTCCAGATGTGCTTGGAATTGTTGTAGCTACTGCACCTTGTCATACAGGTATGTTGCACAGCAACAAACTCCAATAAAAAAGTTGCAAATCTAAAGATTTAGAGTAAGTTCTAAAAATTGAATACTTTTATGACAAAGCCCGATTTCTGCAATTCAGATATTTATGATAATTAAATATTTTTATGTAGAAACAATACTCTATCCGTTATATTATGGGATGACTTTGCGATTAATTTTGATGACCAAATTTTTCCTTTCTTATTTTCAAGGCATAGCTTAAAAATATGTTTTATACTTATCCAAATGTAAAAATAATCTTTTATTTTTTATCAAAAGTATTTGGTTTTCAAAGTAGAAAAGAACCAAAAAAAAAATAAAACTATATATATTTTTATATGTTTCCTTAATTAATATTGTTTATTATTTATTTATTATTTATATATAAAAAATTTCGTTGCGTAGCACGGTTTTTTTAACTAGTAAATAATTAAAAGGCAAGAAACACACCAGCGCGTCAGTCTGTCACCGTAGAAAGAAAGAAATTTAATGATAATTAATATTCATTTCCTGTAAAAATGTAACAAGCGTGCGCCACGACGAAATCGATGAAAAAAATAATAAATAAATATTTTTTTATAAAAATAAAATAATTATTTTATATATTTTTATTAAAAAATTAATCGCGAATCAAACGATAGAATTACATATAAACGGACTATAATTTTTACACGAATATACTTGTAAATAAAAAAAAAATTGAAAAAAATAAATCTGATTATTTAAGCTTTAAGTTTTGTAATAATTTATCTACTATTTGATATTTTTACAAAAAAATTTATAGAATTAATTTTGTTTTAAAACTATTAATTATTATTTTTATTTTTATTATTTCTATCTAACTATTCCGACGTTATTTTATTCAAATATAAAATTAATATAATTTTTATTGATCTCAAAAATTATATCTAGATAAAAAATAATTAAATATTTTGAGACTAGAGTACGTTTTACCTAATCCATAAGCACATTTTCTCGGCACTTTCTCTCGTCCGCTTCACTGTCTCCAATCAAATAACGCAACGAAGTTGATACAAAAACGACAAAAAAAATTTAAATAGAAGAAGTTGGGAAGCAGATCCGAACCAACCAGGACCGAACTGGCCGGCTTCCCGTTTCCAGGCCGGACCCACCACCAACCTTGACAAAGCTTAGACTGCCGTCAGGATTGTCCTATCAACCACCGTTAATGGCCGACACAAAACTATCATATCCAGCATAATCTTTTATGTGTAATTTTTTTTTTTTTTTTTATCAAATAATTATTTTATTTATCAGCATAGAATGCATATAATTCATTAGTATACGTGATTTTTTATCAATTCTATCGAATTGAATTAAGACGTCTTTTTCTATATGTCTTTTTCTATATTTAGAAACTAAATTATTATTAAATTAATACTTTATTTGGAATCAAATCTATGCAACATTCAATGATATTTGGCTGAGAAGAATTAGGTTGAGTTTATTCAGGACAGTTAAAATAAATACGAGATACGACATGTTCTAGACACCACAATTCGATAATTTTTAAAAAATTAAATATATACATGATCTTAATACCTTAATAAAATATTAGATGGAGCCTGCTGCTGTGTTATCAATGATTTGCACCTGTCAACATGCAAGACACGTGTTTGAATAATTATGCTCACTCTAATTTAATTTTAATTTTTTTTATCAATAATCAAATTACTTTGTCAATCCTCGAAAGTAATATATTACTTAATCGGTTAAATATAAAAAATATAAAAATATTATTTTTTTTCTAGTTTAAACTTTAAAATATAATAATTATTTTATTTAATTTAGTATAAAATTAAATTTATTTTTTATTTAATTTAAATTTACATCATGAATCTTTATTTCTAGAAATACGATACTTCTATATAAATTTTGATGATAGAATCTATCTTCTATACCTTTATATAATTTTTCCTAATTAAATTCGAGGTTGCATCATTTTCTTAATTTGAGGGCAGAACCTATTATTTTTAATTTTCTATATTTAAAAATATTTTTCTCTCTCCAACTCTTGCTTCCTGAAGTCTCTTTCTCTCCCCCACTCCCCTTCCACACGGCATTTAATTCTTTTTTTTATGAAACGTTCTCCTACTTTCTCCTCTACTCTCTATTCTGTCTCTTTCTCTCCCTCCAACCCCTTCTCACACGATATTTAATTTTATTTTTTTGTGAAATGCTTCATCTTCCTATCTCTCTTACTTTCTTCTCTTTATCGAATCGACAGCAAGTGTTTCTTTTTTCACCTCACCCCACCTAGGCAGATGCTTCATTGCTCGCCTTCGCTCCGACACCGACTCCTTCGCCTTTTGCTCCTCCCACAGGCAGACTCTTTTCGAGATTGGCCGCAATATTTAGAGCCCCTCCTTTGATCGTTCCCACCCTCTTCTCACCGATCCCGATTCCGATCCTACCAATTCTAACAACAACAATTCCGATAGCCATCACAAGCCATTACGTTTGTACTCGCAACTTTTAGATTTGGTGTTGATTGGTTTAATTTGATTCAATTTCGATCAATTTTAGATATTTTTTTTTTTTAAAGGATCTTTTAGATTTATTTTGGATTTTATATGATAACAGAATTAGTGCGACGAAAAAAGATAATGACGATCTCTTTTCTTTCATGAGTTTGCAAATCGGATAACATCCTTATATCTTTATATTATTAACTTTCAATATACTTTTTATATTATTTTTTACTACTTCTTCTTAATATTTAATTCATAATTTTTTAATTCATAATTTTTTTTACCTGCTGCATCGCACGGGTTCCTACACTAGTATTTCAATAAATGATCAACAAGTTTAGAATTAAGGACATACATTATAAAGTACTTGAACATTTATTATTTATTAGAAACTAGATTTCAATACTTGTGGAAATTATTTTGGAGTGAATTAAATAACAAGAAAATGAAAGCTCCACATATTAAAAATAAATGATAAAATTTTTTATTTCGAGATTGTCGCTGTTGATTTTAATTTAAGTAGTAAGTAGAAAATTTTAAATTTTTTTTTTTAAATTGATTCATACAAACTATGAATCCCCAATATTTTTTGTCAAGTAATAATTTTTTCTTCACCCTCACCAATCTTATTTTTTCATTAAAATTTGAAACTCATTTCCTTTCATTTTTCACTTTAATTAAAATTAAGGAAACAAATTAATAGTCATATCTTTTAGCTAATTAATTGATGCATTGATTTAATTTTTTTATTTTTTACTAAATGTTAAATTTAAAACTCATGTACTTTCATTTTCTACTTTAATTAAAATTAAAGAGAAATTACAACCATGATTTTAGTTAATTAATTTTTTCATTGATTTAAATATTTTTATTTTCTTAGTAAATCTTAAATTTTGAAACTCATGTCCTTTTATTTTCTACTCTAATTAAAATTAAAGAGCAAAATTGATAGTCATATTTTTAGTTAATTAATTTATATATTGATTTAAATATTTTTATTTTCTTACTAAATCCTAAAATTTGAAACTCATGTCCTTTTATTTTTTACTTTAATTAAAATTAAAGAACAAAATTGATAGTCATATCTTTTAATTAAAGAATATTTTTATTTTGGAAAATCGAAGGAATGCGGCTCTCGGATATTATGATTTTTTCTAAAAGTATATAAAATCTTTGGAGGCCCAATGAGAGAAATCAAATGATTTTCTTCCTCCGAATCTCTTAATTAATTAGGGATTAAGATTTTTTTTTTCTTTTTTTCGTAGAAATTCTTTTCGAGAACTCAATCATTGCGAGGTCGTCGATGGGATACTGCGCTATTCTCTCTCTCTCTCTCTCTCTTCTTTTTCTTCTTTTTAATCTTATTTGATTCCGAGTCTCTTCTTTTTCTTCTTTTTAATCTTATCTCACTCTCTCTCTCTCTCTCTCTCTCTTCTTCTTTTTCTTCTTTTTAATCTTATTTGATTCCCAGTCGTCCATTTTATTTTATTAATAAAAAAATTTATACCCGCCGTATATTAACTATTGAAACTATCTGTAACGATCCGGCCCACTAGCAATAATAACAAATTGGGGCCAAATTACAGCCAAAAATGTATAAGCCTAGTTATTATAACTAGTGTCCATGTCTCTTATATATCCAATAACAACTCCAATTCCGTCCGATGTGGGATTATTGGGGTGTCACAGACATGGACGCTAATAATAATAACTAGGCTTATGCATTTTAGGCTGTGGTTTGGAACTAGCGAGTTGTTATTGCTAGTGGGCCGAATCGTTACACTATCGTTTTGAAATTCTCTCATCCCTAGGTAGACCATATCGAAAGTTCTAGAAATTTAACATATAATGTTAAGAAATATATATATAATTTAACATATATATATATATATATATATATATATGACCAAGTTGCTATACTATTAATAGCATCATGTCATAGCACCATGTCATTGGTATTATTAAATTTTTTACTATTTGATGAAAAAATATGTTGTTAGAAAAATAGTGGGCTCATAAGATTTAGTGGGTGGTTAGAGAAATAGCATGACCTAAAAAATAAAAATAATAAAATAGATAGATCTAACGGCGGAAAACATGATAACACAAAGTGCTTGATGCTATAAATAGTATACTAACAAAACTATATATATCTATATATATATATATATATATATATATATATATATATATATATATATATATATATATATATATAGTCCGGTTATTATGCTATCGATAGCACTAAGCATTTGGTGCTATCAAGTTTTCTACCCGTAGATCAACTCTTTTGATCATTTTCACCCATTAGAATTTACTATTTTTTCAACCACCCATTAAACCCAAGGGGCCCACTATCATTTCAACCGCACATCTTTTAATCCAATGGTTAAAAACTTAATAGCACCAATGACTTAGTACTATTAATAGCCAGCCTAGCTCTCTCTCTCTCTCTCTCTCTCTCTCTCTCTCTCTCTCTCTCTCTATATATATATATGATATATATATATATATAGAGAGAGAGAGAGAGAGATGAGAGATAGGAGGAGAGAGAGAGAGAGAGAGTAGAGCTTATATGCTTTCAAAAGCACAAGACAATCTGCTTGTGATTTTTTTATCATTGGATTTGTATTGGGATCTGTACTTTTTACTTATTTTTCTATCTCTTTAGTTGACTTTACAAAGGCACTAATCCCAATATAAATCTATTGGTAAAAAATTCACAAGCATGGACTGTCTTGTGCTTTTAAAAGCATATAAGCTCTAATATATATTATATATATATATATATATATATATATATATATATATATATATATATATATATATATGCTACTATCGATAGCACCAAGGCGTTGGTGCTATTAAGATTTTAGTCCTTGAATTAAAAGATGTGTGGTTATGATGATAGTGGTCTCCTAGAGTTAGTAGTAGATGGTTGATGAAATAGTATGATCTAACAAGTAGAAATGATTAAAAGTGTAGATCTAACGGCGGAAAACTTGGTAGCACCAAGTGCTTGGTGCTATCGATAGCATAGTAGCCGAACTCTCTCTCTCTCTCTCTCTCTCTCTCTCTCTCTATATATATTATATATATATATATATATATAGATGAGAGAGAGGAGAGAGGAGAGAGAGAGAGAGAGAGAGGAGAGGAGGAGAGAGAGAGAGTCTCGGCTACTATACTTTTAAAAGTACCAAGAAATTAGTGCTTGTAAATTTTCTATCGTTTAGTTTATCTTTTTGACTAATTTCACCTCTTAGATTGTACTATTTTACCAACCACCCACTAAATTCTAGGAGTCCACTATCATTCTAACAATATATCCTTTCATCCAAAGGCCGAAAACTCACAAACACCAATAACTTGGTATTTTTAAAAGCATATGAGTTCGATTATATATATATATATATATATATAATATATATATATATATATATATATATATATATATATATATATATATATTTCGATTACTATATTTTTAGAAGTACCAAGTAATTGGTGTTTATAAGTTTTCTACTGTTAGATCTATCCTTAATTTTGACTAATTTCACCTCTTATTCATACTATTCCACCTACCATCCACTAAACTCAAGGGGTCTACTATTAACCTAACCTCACATCCTTTCATCCAAGGACAGCAATTGTGACTAATTTCACCTACCATCCACTATATTTTTAGAAGTACCAAGTAATTGGTGTTTATAAGTTTTCTACTGTTAGATCTATCCTTAATTTTGACTAACTCTTATTCATACTATTCCACCTACCATCCACTAAACTCAAGGGGTCTACTATTGACCTAACCTCACATCCTTTCATCCAAGGACTAAACCCTACGAGCACTAATATCTTGGTACTTTTAAAAGCTTACGAGCTCAATTATATATATATATATATATATATATATTATATATATATATATATATATATATATATATAATATATATATATATATATATATATAAAACCAAACAATTGGTGCTATCAAGTTTTCAGCCGTTGGATGAAAAGATATGCGGTTGGGATTATAGTGGTCCCCTAAGATTTTTACTATTCAACCAACCACCTAGTAAATCCTAGGGGCCCACTATAATTCCAACCGCATGTTTTTCATCCAACGACTAAAAACTGATAGCATCAATGGCTTGGTGCTATCGATAGTATTCTAGCCTAATTATATATATATATCTATATATATATATATATATATATAATATATAATATATATAATATATATATAGTCCGGCTACTTTGCTTGTACAAGTACCAAGCAATTGGTATTTGTATGTTTTCTACCGTTAGATCTACCATTTTGACTAATTTTATTTCTTAGATCATTCTATTCCACAAACCACTCACTTAATCCAATGGACCCACTATCATCCTAACCACACATTTTTTTCATCCAATATAATATTCGAGAAATTCGAGTTTAAAATTTAATGAAAAAAAAAAAGAAAAAAAAACTGAGTTCAATATATATATAGTGAATAGTGCCTTGACTTATGTGTGAACAGTAATCAGTTGAAATTTTGGATTTTCGATCGAAGCCGGCAAACTTGACTTATCGTAATCCGAAATCGATGATCCATATGCTCGATTTGAATGGTCTCATCGATCTGAGCGCAATGGCGCAGTCAAAATTTATGTTTGACGAGTCTAGATCATCGAAAAGTGTTCCATATAGTGTAATTCACTGTGTAAGCTGGATTTACTTTTTATAAGGACCTAAACTCAATGAACAAAAATCACTACTCGATAGGTTTCGTCGAGCCGAACGTCGTGATGGCGTCCATTTTTCTGTTTGACGAAATTATTGCCTCGAAAAGCATGAAAAATAGTGAAAAATGACGTATTTTCACAATGGTCCCCGTCTTTTATGCACCGAAACGCGTACAACTTCTTGGAGAAGGTCTTCTTTGCAATTGTGAGCGACAGGGAGGGACCCAACCGCAAATTTTTGGGTTTCAAGGACCTTATGGCATTTTATGCAAATACTATATAAAAGGTGGTATTGGTCCAATGTTGCCCTAACTCAAATTTGTGCACCCCAGCCACCACTAGAGAACCTTTTCCCTCCCTCTGCTCCTTCCCTGACGGTTACACCCTCAACCACTGCCGGCCGCCGCCTCCCATCGCCGGAGAAGGTAAAGAAGTGGGCTTAGAGAATGAAATGACACCAAGCTCTTTGCGGGCGTGCTGAGGCTTCTCTGTGGCTTTCTCCTACATCCTGAAGCCTAACTCGAGAAGTGCCATTGCTTGTGTTGGCCGCGCAATGCCGGAGAGGGAGCCTCGGACTGCTTATTCTTCCTCAACTGCGGCCAAGGTAAGCCCTTTTCTTCGGTTAGTTCTTTTGCTACCTGGACACATGGAACCTCTTCTCCACCTCTTGGTGGTGCTCCCTGCCAAACCCCAGTGCCGGGGATGCACCCGGTTGCCGGCGAGGGAGGTGCACCCGCCGGAACCCATATTTGCTCCACCTCGAGCAAACGCCGCATCCGGGGGCTTGGGGTCGGATCTAAAATCATGGGGATCTTCCTCTGGTCCCGAAGAGGCTCTCCAAGAAGTTTGGTTGAGTTTGGTGCAGAGGTGAAGCTGCGGGTTGATGCCCTAGCTTTGGGTAGTTTGGTGTTGGCCAGAGTTGGCCGTACGCCGGAGCTGCTGCTCCCTACCGTCGACCATTGGCATGGTTGGCCTCCACTCATCAAGGGCAAACCATTGGTACCCTTGCAAAGGCCTGAAACATGTTGCTTGGCTCCCCACCATTGATGTGGCTTGGAGGTGGCCTTAGAGCTTTACTACTGCTATCCGCCGTCGTGGGACGCCGACTCTGGCCCCCGAGGCAAGCTGGGGACTCTACTTGATGTCCTCTAACTGCTACTCACCTTAGTTGCTGACCTGAGCCTTGGTTTTGCTGAGTTAGCCAAATCGAGCTCTAGCTAAGGTGGTTTTTGGCCACCTTGCTCCGGCGACATTTCTGGCAGTCCCACAACACCTCAAAGGTGAGCCTATGAACCTCCTTGATCCTCTGAGTATGATACTCACTCTAGTTTACACAGAGAATGGATGTTAATGAATGTTAAGCAACCTTGTGCTCTAATGTTTAATAAACTTGGACCCATTGCTATTTTCGTGGCTCGAGTTGCTCCCGAATAGTGAGCACGGTGTTTAGAATATCGAGGCCTAGCTACTGGTGCTTTTGGTTCAATTTAAAAGTCCCTGGAATTTGTTTAGTAGCTTAATTATGGATAAAGTTCATGTATTAGTACAATTTTAATAAACCCTAGGGGTCTAATTGTAATTATAGCCTGGTGGGCTGCTGTAGACAGCGTACACATGATCTCTGAATGTTTCGTTTGGGATCCGTTGGCTTTCGTTGAGCGGATTTTGCTTAACAAACCGTAAATCGACAAAATTGTCGGTTTATCGGTGGTTTAGCGCTAAACGTGCATTTAGAGATAAATGAATGGTTGTTTTTGGTTGCCAGCTGTCCCTGGCTGTTCCCGACGCTGCCCTGGCAGGTCCAATGACTTCGGTTTAGCGTTGGTGATTTCCGGAGCCGAAATCGGATTTTTGGAAGTGATTTTAGTTATTATGGCACCGTTTGTGCACACGTTTACACAGAGTCAGATATTAGTATCCGAACGTCTTAAGTTAAGCGTTTCGGGGCAGCACATGAAGTTTCACGAGATTTGGATACCATTTTGCACAGATTGGACCATAGTTGGTCAATCGGCGAATCCCAAAAAATTCCGGCGAATTTTGGGACTTCAGCGAAGTTTTCCCATTTAACCTGTCTGTATACAGTGAGTCTGTGGATGGGGTGTGAGTGAGTCCTTTTCTGACACATGATTTTATTGTAGAATCCAGCAGTCAGGAGCCAGCCCGTGAGCCGTCCAGTGGATACCGCGATCGTTTGCCTTGAGGTGGGTTTATCTTCGGCCCGGACTGTATCATTTTGGGCCTCTGGGGTACCGTGGTAGGTCGGATCCCTGTGTTTGTTGATAGCTTTGATCTTTCAGTTGAGCCTTTCATTATGCTATTATTTCCAACATTAGTATATATATAGCTGTATATATCTGGATATATGCCATGCTTGTTTGGTCACTAGCTTAGTTATTGCTTATACTCTATTCTTCACTGCATGTTTGGAATAGAAGATCCAGTTTCAGTACATGGCATGATTTTATATCGGTATCAGTGTCCTAGTGGGGATTTTCTCGACTTTTCGTCGATTGTCCGGTCTTTAGACTGTGAGTTGAGCATCAGCATTATGATTGCCATAGAGCCAGCTTTCAGTCGCGCACACTCGCAGATTAGCTACTCGTAGTGGTGTTCTTTACCGGTAGAGAGGTCACATCGACCCGTGAGCCCAGTGAGTTCACACAGAGTGTGCAGGATTATGATAGCGTATTGGTGCATCAGTGTGGCATTAGCCTGAGGCCCTTGTGGCCAATAGTGGCAGTTGATTGGGTATATTTGTATTTACAGTTTTGACGCATCATATTATTGCACATCTTTATACCTACTTTTATTATTCAGCATGCTCAGTTTATTATTAGCACTTGACTTATCCCAGTTATTATTATCCGCTTATTATGGTATCTAGTAGATACGACTTGCTATTTCTCTGCCCGTCGTGCCCACTGGAATACATTTATGTTGTATCTCACATCCTTGGGTGACCATTTTTTCAGGTCAGTCAGGTGCTAGGATAACGGGACAATCAGGAGAGCTGACACGTTAGAGCCGTCCCCTTTCGCCAGCCTCGTCTAGCAGTATCATGGATATCTACAGTTTTAGTACATTGGATTATGTTTATATATTATGATCTTGAGTTGGTTTTGGATTGTGTATGACATGTGATTATACCTTGTGGATGTATCTAGTGTAGAAGCTTTATGTTTAAATGTTTGTATCTCCTCTTATTGATTAATTATATTTGTCTAGCCGTGCATATATAGGGAAGATTCTGTTCGTTTGTTCAGAAGATTTTCTATGCGTGTAACGGTCTGTTTACGCCTTAGTTTTCAAATGGTAATCTCTGATTAAAAAAAAATTAATTAGACCGATTTTTTAAAATTAGTACGTGACATCTAAGGACTAAAAATCTATAAGCACAAATTATTTAGTATTTTAAAAATATAGAAGCTTAATTTTACATATATATATATATATATATATTATATATATATATATATAATATATATATATATATATATATAATTTAAACATTCCATATCACGTCTAAATATTCGTGTTGGTGATGCTTTTGCTGTGTGAACTTTTTTACTTTTTTTTTGCATATTTTTGTCTTGTTTTTTATATATGTTCTGCTGGACTCTGACCTTTTGGTAGGAGATTGGTTGGGTATTAATTTCTAGTGGCTGAGACCACAAAGGCTTCCAAGTGGGTAATTTTTATCCTTACCTATTTTTATAACTATTTTTTTTCCTTAATGCTGTTACATTGTTTGAGAAATAAATTTTATCCTTACCTATTTTTATAATTTTTTTTTTTTTTAAAAAATATCATCAATTTTGTAATTTTACAAAGACAGACCACCAGTTTGAAACTTTCAGATTCAATCTGAATTTTTAGTAAATTGATAAAAATATTCTTATTTTTTTCTCTCTCTCAATTTTTTTTCTCTGATTTGTTTTTTTCCTCCTCCTCCCGATTTGTCTCCATCTTTCTTGTCGTTTCTTCCTCTCCTTCTCCTTCTCCATCACTGCCGCTGTACTCCTCTCTCTTGCCTTATCTATACCTCCGTTGATGCCGATTGGGATATCGCATATATCGCATAAGGTGAGGCTGCAGCGGAGCGCATGGCCGCTGACGACTACAGCAACAGTGACAAAAGTGCTGCAACATTTGAGAACGGCGGAGAGAAAGATCATTTCGGGGCAGCGACGATGGCTACATCAAAAGGCCAGGGTAGGGGCGCGATAGCGAACAAATATAAGGGTGAAAGAAAATAAAGAAATAATCAAGAGAAAAAATAGAGAATATATATTTGTTTTTCTAAGATGACCATCATATGTCGTGTACGTTACAGAAAAGGCCAAAAAAGTAGAGAAGCAAGAATAAAAAAAAAACAAAATTGTACCATTTAAGATGAAAGTTGTATTGTTTGATACAAAAGTTGCACTCTTTGTGCAACATTCGTTTCGAACAGTACAACTTTATCTTTTTTTCTTTTCTTTTTTTTTTTTTTTTATTTCTTGACCATTTCTGTAGTGGCCACGACACATGATGATCTTCCCAGAAGAAGAAAAAAATTATTTTAAAATTTTTTCTCTTCGTTTTCTTCCACCCTCCACGTCTTTTTCGTTATCGCGTCCTCACCCTCGCCCACGCTCTCTGACGTAGTCGTCGCCGCCACCCCCACCCCTAGATGCTCTCTTTTTCCACCATCCTCAAATCCTGCGGCACTCTCATCATCGTCCTCGCGCGGCCATGTGGTCCGCCATAATCTCACCCTCTGCGATCTGTGCTATATCAGAGCCGGCGTTGGCAGAGATGTGAGCGAAGTAAGAAAGAAGAGCGCGGTGTTAATGTGGAGGCGATGGAGAAGGAGGAGAAGAAAGAGGAATCTAGAGAAGAAGCAGAGGAAGAAATAAACTACGAACATGAGGGAGACTGTGGTGCACCGACTTTTGCTAAAATAGCAAAGTGCGGCTAAGTCACATTGAACGTGTTTAAAAACATGATTAAAATGAGTTAGAGCAAGTTTGGTTCGAAACAAAATACATTTGGACCAAACTTGAGTCAGAAAAAGGTGAAAAGAACTCAAAACTGGAGTTCTGAGCACTTTCGGGCACCGTAAACAGGGTGTGGGCACCCGGCGCTACAGTAGTGGGCGCTTGGGCGGGCGCCGGCCTGTCCGTACTTTCGAACTCCCAACCCGAGAGCTAGATTTTGGTGCACGCAGGCTTTCGGACGCCCGGGGTGTCCGGCTGGCGCCCGGATCAACATTAACGGCCGCAGATGAGGGCATCCTAGAGGTCGAGTGAGACTGTAGCCGCGATGTTTCGGATGCCCGGAATAGGGTCATGGGCGCCCGAAATGCGTGGAGATCGACATGGTTTTGTGATAAATAAGGGATTTTCTTAGGGACAAATTGGTTATTTCACACCCTCTATCACCTCTACCTACCTCCTAATCAAAACCTATTTTAAAACCTTTCTCTCTCTCTCTCTCTCTCTCTCTCTCTCTCTCTCTCTCTCTCTCTCCCTCTACATACTCTATTTTCTCTCTCTTTCCCTGCGTGCTATCCAGAGAAGGAGAAGCAAAAGCAGTAGAAGGGGAGGAGGAAGCCTACACTATGGAGAGCCTTGTGGCTTAGTGTTGGATCTCCAAAATAGATAGAGGAAGTTAGAGAAAACCTCAATGAAGGCTTTGGGGAGAAGAATGAACCCTTTTTCCTTTCTTTTTTTGCTAGAATCTTGTGAAAGGTATGTGGAAAAAAAATGAGATTTTTAGGGTTTATGTATTTTGTGGGTTTTAGAAGAGATTATATGATCTCTTATAAGATTTTATCCTATTTTTAGGGATTTCTTTGGCGGTTCAAGTTGTCACGCCCTGGGGTGTAAACCAGACCCCGGGTCCGTCTACAGATCCGCCGTGCACACGGAACTTCCCGCGTACACGAAGCGCTGGTAACCTGCTCAGATATCAGATGTACAATAAAAGAGCATAATACAGAGCTGAAATAGAAGAACCACATAGTATCTCAGACTGATACTACAAATAAAGCTGTAATATGTACAATAATCTCCCAGCACACCAAAATAATACACCCAGCTGGCCAGAGCCAGACCCAAAATAAAAGTGCTACAGTCTAAGATGAAGGGGTACAATATAAGTCCAGCTACACTCACAGTCGGGCAGAGATCTAGCTAGTCCGCGATCCCCTTACCTCGGTCTGCCGCTGATGGCCTAGCAGCTCCCACCGATGACTCTGCAAAATAAAGGAGAAAAGAGAGACAGAAAATAACAATGGGGGTGAGAACTACTAGATAAACCAGTAGCCTCCCCTAGTGGGTAAAACCTCAACTCTGACGCACCCACTAGGACTACTAGAGGCAAAAAGGAAAAGGTGAAGTGGTAAGGTAAATAAGGTACTGAAATAGGGAAACTACCACTACTATGCCTCTAAATGCAATACTGGCTGTCAAAACTGTATGCATGCATCAGGAGACAGTATCTGATCAAATAAACCCAATCTGGTCACCAGTAACAACTGGTACTGCCTGCTTAGCGGAATCTGCACACATGGCTCGAAACCGCGGGATCGGCCCGCACGGCTCGCATCCCAAGAGAAGTATCAGACCGGCACACATGGCTGGGTCCGAAAAAGCTCACCTCCGGAGTGGCACTCGAGGGGAGCGACCCACACGAGTAAAATATCTCTGTCATCAGTATCACAAGCATCTCTGTAGCACATGTCTCAATATAGCAGGACTGGATCATAACCATGATCAAAGTGGGAAACTCCATCCACTATAGAAACCCAATCCCCAACTGATGCAATAAATAAACCAAACTCAACCCCAATCTGATGCAAGGATAAACATCTGGTCAACCGCCTACTGTCCGCGGTCACCGCAATACCCCCCAAGTCCACAATCTAGCACAACCTTGGCTACACTATCCCAGACCCCTGCTCACACTTGAGCAACAACATATGAATGCAAAGGACAATAATGAAACATGTTCAAATCCCAAAATGATAGTGTAGCAATGAATAGTGGCCTTACCTGATGTCCGGGCATGCATGCAACTGTCTTTATTTTTAAAAGTCGTAAAATAGTGTCAAAGGTTTAAAAACAATTGATTTACTGAATAAAAGTCATTTGCATGCGAGATCATAGCCTTTGTCTCAATCACAGTGTCCCAATATAAGTCATCATATCATTTGTGGGTTTATATTAAATTTTAGGGGAGTTCGTCCCATCAATTGTCACGTTAGTTCGTCCCAATTGTCATATTAGTTTATCCCAATAATTCTCATCAATTGTCATATTAGTTTGTCCCAATAGTTCTCATCAATTGTCATATTAGTTCGTCCCAATAGTTCTCATCAATTATTCGGTTAGTTTGTCCTGTTAGTAGTCCTGTTAGTAGTCCTGTTAGTAGTCCCAATGGTTCTCATCAATTATCATATTATTGTCAATTAAATTTTAGGGGAGTTCCAGTAATCCCAGTGAGCTTGTCAAAAATGAGGTAAGCAACAACCGCCCACCTCGAACAGCTCAAACAACACCCCAGGTAGTCTCCTGGCTGTCCGCAGTCCTCAATTCCTGCAAACCAACGCTCCCGGTATAAATACAAATCCCGAAAAGTACAATATTTGCTGTTTTTCAGACAGCACGGGAAAAGAGGAGTTTTTCACCTCTAAAATGAGCTCCTAAAATCCCAGAAAAATCACGGTTGCGTTCCTCGCGAAGAGTAGATCAAAATCGACTCCTTAAACGCCTCGATCTGACGCTCCTACGTCAAGATAAAAATCGGGGAAGTCGGTGCTGTCCAAAAACCATCACAGTAAAAAGGGGGGTCAAAGAGGACTTGGGAATCGTGCCAAAAGTACGAAACGGAGCAAAATGATCAACACGGAAATCGAAGCCTACCTCTTACGGTCGCGCTGCCGCAAAAATCGTCCAAAAATTCCACCCGGTTAGCCCGCAGTGAATTTTCGACGGAACTGCGACGGGAAATGGGCCTAAAAAGAAAATCGTCGCAGTGCGCCGCGTCGCAGATAACTCACTATCTGTAACTCCTAAAATTCTGAGATTTTATAGAGAGAGAGAAGAGAGAGAGAGGAAAATTTTTCGTAGAGGACACTTTCTCTGGTTCTCTCTCTATGGCCCGCAACCCGAGGTGGAATGAGAGGGGGTGAGGGGCTATTTATAATGGGCTGGGGCTCCACACAGGATCGGATCCGAACAGGAAACACCGAAACGGGCCAACCAAAACGCGCCACGTATCCACAAAACAGGAAACAGCCGTGCAAGGGCCAATCAGATTTCGCCACGTGTCCCACGTGGTGCACGTGCCGGTCCGCGCTCCGGGTCTTCCGGAAGATGTCGGCCAATGGGATGCGCCACGTGTCAGCTGCCCACGTGCCTTCTAGAAGCCGGCCAGCCAATCACAGCTGCCACGTGGCAAAGGAAAACTTCGGTGCACCCGGTGCACGCCTGGCTCATGGACCGCGCACCCGAGCCTGCCCGCGCCGCGCTCCCCCGCGCTCCGCCGCTGCGCCGCTGCCCGCCGCCGCTTGCCGGTCGCCGGAACAGTAATTCCGGCGGCCGGAGTTACTGTTCCGGCGTGAACAGTAACTTTTGCCGAAAAAAATAAAGTAAATATACCATTTCGACCGTTTTCGCGCGCTGAGTCCAAATACGACGTCCGTTTCGCCAAATTCTCATCCGAAATTTTGCCGAAAGCTCCCGGAAAATTCCATTTGCTCCGATTTTCGCGCAGAGTCTATTTTAAATGTCCAATTTCGATTCTACAGGCTCCGTTGCACTGTACAAGCTCCCCTTAGTCACTGTTTAGTTTCTGCGGGAGTCCGGATCATCACATCCTCCCCCACTAAAAAGAGTTTCGTCCTCGAAACGAGACTAACCAATAATTCTCAGTCCAAAGTCTCAAATAAGTAGGGGTGGGCGTCCCTCATCTCCGACTCAAGCTCCCATGTAGCCTCGCGCTCGTCATGATTATTGGATTTTCACATAAGGAATGGCCCGACTGCGCAATTCTCTTACCTCTCGATCCAGAATTCGCAGTGGGCGCTCCTCATACCTCAAATCCTCGCTGATCTCAAGCGATGTGAAGTCGATGAAGTGCGACGGGTCGAAGACACACTTCCTCAGAGTAGAAATGTGAAATACACCGGCAAGTGCAAGTCGGTAGGCAACTGGCCCGATACGTTCTAATAACTCAAAGGGTCCAATATATCGGGGCTAAGTTTCCCACGAATGCCGAACCTCCTGATTCCTTACCTGATCTCTAACTTGAAATTCTAAGTCTCGTCGCCGAACATCGGCATAACTCCTTTGTCGGCTTTGGGCGGTCTGAAGATGCTGTCGGATTACTCGGACCTTCTCTTCTGCCTCTATCAAGACATCTGGTCCCAAGGTCCGCCTCTCGCCCACATCACTCCAATAAAGTGGTGATCGACACTTGCGTCCATACAATGCTTCAAACGGAGCCATCTGAATGCTCGCTTGAAAGCTATTGTTGTACGCGAACTCAGCCAAAGATAAGTGCAAGCCCTAAGCATGTCCTCTCGGATTTGTACAGTCCGCTCTGACTGCCCATCCGTCTGCGGATGAAAAGCTGTACTGAACCTGAGCTGAGTCCCCAAGGCTTGTCTGCAAATTCCTCCAGAATCGCAAAGCAAACCTCGGGTCTCTATCTGAAACAATGGAGGCGGGTACTCCATGCAATCTCACTATCTCATCTAGATGGCTGGGCTAGTCGCTCAAGTGGCCACGTAGTCTGCATGGGCAGAAAGTGCGCCGACTTGGTAAGTCGATCCACGACTACCCAGATAGCATTAGCTCCTTCCTGTGCCCTAGGAAGTCCGACCATGGAATCCATCGTAATGTGGTCCCATTTCCACTCGGGGATTGGGAGACTCTGTAACTTGCCAGCTGGCACTCGATGCTCAGCTTTCACTTGCTGACAAGTTAAACACTGAGCCACAAATCTCCCGACATCCCTTTTCATGCCAGTGTGCCTTGAGGTCCTTATACATCTTAGTCCCACCAGGATGTAGGGTATAAGGTGTATAATGGGCCTCTCGCAATATCTGCTCTCTAAATTCTACTTCTATTGGCACACATGCTCGGTTCCTGTACCTTAGTACTCCCGAGGCATCCACTATAAAGTCCCCTGACTGATCATTTGGAATCTGACCTTTAATCTCGGTCAAATGGGGGTCCTCACTCTGTTTCTCCCTGATCTTATCCAGCAGAGTGGGCTGCAAGACTAAAGATGTCAGTCTAGCAGTGACCCCAGGGGACACAACCTCTATCTCGAGCCGTCTCATCTCCTCTAATAGCGGTGCCTGATCTGTGATCAACATAGACAAACTTTGCACCGCCCTCCTATTCAAGGCATAGCAACCACATTTGCCCTGCCCAGATGGTACAGGATGTTTACATCACAATCTTTTAGTAATTCCAACCATCTGCGTTGCCTCAATTTCAGCTCCTTTGGCGTGAATAGATACTTTAGGTTCTTGTGGTCTATGATGCCAAAGCTTCAGAATAAACACTACAGCAGTAAGCTCCAAGTCATGGGTAGGGTAATTCTTCTCATAATCCTTGAGTTGCCTTGATGCATAAGCAATTACCCTCCCATCTTGCATCAACACACAACCAAGTCTGCTGTGTGATGCGTCGCTGTAGATCACATATCCTTTCCCCATAACAGGGAGGGAAAGGATAGGGGCGGTCATCAAGCTCCTCAAAACTCCTCTGACAATCCTCACTCCAGACAGACTTCATTCCTTTACGCGTCAAGCGAGTGAGGGGTGTGGAAAGCTTCGCAAAGCCTTCCACAAACCGACGATAATACCCAGCTAAACCCATAAAACTACGCACCTCCGAAACGGTCGTCGGTCGGGGCCAATCCCGGTCTGCCTCAATTTTCGCCGGGTCTACCGCCACACCTGTGGCGGAAATCACATGGCCCAAGAAAACCACCTCCCGAAGCCAAAACTCGCACTTCGCCAGCTTGGCATACAACTTTTTTTCTCGCAGAAGTTGCAACACCATCCTTAAGTGCTCCGCATCACTTCGGGAGTAACCCAGGATGTCATCAATAGAACTATTACGAATCGGTCTAAATATGGTCGAAAGATCCGGTTCATTAAATCCATGAATGCGGCAGGGGCATTAGTTAGTCCAAAAGGCATAACTGTAAACTCATAATGCCCGTACCGTGACCTAAATGCCGTTTTCGGAATATCCTCGGCCTTCACCTTCAACTGGTGGTAACCGGACTGCAGATCTATCTTAGAGAAGACACAAGACCCTTGCAGCTGATCAAAAAGATCATCAATGCGCGGCAAAGGGTACTTGTTTTTGATGGTCACTTTGTTCAATTCCCTAATATCCACACAAAGTCGAAGTGACCCATCTTCTTCTTCACGAATAGCACCGGCGCTCCCAAAGGCGATACATTTGGCCTAATAAAGCCCTTATCCATGAAATCCTGGAGTTGCGCCTTAAGCTCTCGCAGCTCAGCCGGTGCCATCCGGTAAGGAGCCTTTGAGATTGGCGCAGTTCCTGAAACTACGTCAATCCTGAATTCAATCTCCCTATCGGGCGGCATACTAGTCAGCTTAGGTGGAAAAACATCCGGAAACTCGTGGACAATAGGGATATCCCCGAGTCCCGGCGCCGCCGTAGGCCCCTCAACAACACTAGCCAAAAAGGCTACACACCCACGATGGATCATCTGCCTCGCTCGGGAAGTCGAAATCATAGAGGCAAAGAAAGCACTCTGACATCCCCGGAATACTAATATTTTCTGGTCTGGCTCTCTAAAAGTGACGGTCTTTGCGGCACAATCAAAAGTCACAAAACACCGAGCCAGCCAGTCCATCCCGAGAACCATATCGAAGTCCTCCAGTTGTCATAAGACCAACAGGTCCGCTGGCATAATTCGGGACTCGATCTAAATCGGCGGGACTAACAGTACTTCTTCATGTGCAGAGTGCAATCGAGAATCTACACCTTTCGTGCACAAGGTGATAGTCCTATCCCTAACCCATGCAATAATGCTCGTTCTCTACAAATAAAAGAGATACCCCTATATAAACGAGGTACGAGTCCTTCTGCCAGAAAGTAAATCATACCTGCCTCCACTCGATCAGCTATGGCAGAATCCCTCGCCTGTGCTAAGCCATCTTGATCACTCAACAACGGCTGTCTTTCACCAAAAGGGTGTAGAAGCGAGACTCGGTCGACCTGGGGACCCGTCGGTGAAGCTCTCGGTCGTAGCTGGGAAGTGGTAGGGACAACCGCCGAGGTAGGTGCCACAGTTATTCCCGAAGGACACGTAACTCGTATGTGCCCGGGCTGTCCACACTTGAAACAGCGGCCGAACCTCAAGTCACAAGCACCTGAAGTGTGCTGGCCTTCGCAGAAAATGCACCTAAATGTAGGCTGAGGCTGCCTTACCTGCTGCTGCTGCTGCCTCTGCCGCTGAGGCCTCGACTGCCGCGGCTGTGACCTCTGCTGGGATGCGGTAGGGGCCAATGCTGAAGAAGGTGCTACTAAAACCCAAAAGGGGCACGTAGATCGAATGTGGCCTGGCTGCCCACATCGGAAGCATCGACCCTCCCTCAAGTCACAGGTATCTGATGAATGCTGCCCCCTACAGAAAATGCACCGGACCGACGCCCGAGACTGTCGGGACTGCTGCTGCGGAGGCCTCTGCGATCTACCAAGTCCTCGTCGATCAAGACGCCCACGGCCAGTAGACTGGGGCCGCAGGGGTCGTGGTGGTCTTCCTGAACTGGCCTGTCCATCATCAACTGGGGCGGGGCGTTTCCTGTCTGGACGCTGCTCTGAAGCCTCGGCACCCTTGTCAACCGCCAAGTCACCCCTCTGCGCCAGCAACTGTTCCAGGCGTTGGTCCAGACGAAAGCTCCTTGCCATCAAATGGGTCACCATGGCCCGTAGTTCCCCCAGTTCGGCAGATACCGCCTGCTCGGGCTCCTCAGAAGGGGTGGGAATACCCCCGGTGAAAGAACGACGACGGGGCGACATACTGTCACCAGAAGCCACAAATCAGAAAACAAAACCCCACACGACCCAATCTAGCGAAAGTCAAAGACATTCCCCTATTTCTGTGACTTTATGTTGTCTGCAGCCAACATAACTGTTCACCAGAAATTGGGTATGTCGATCTCTCTTCACTCACTGGAAGAGTTAAACAAATAAATCAACGACTTTCGCAAAATGTCACGTCTCTCACGCCCTATCATCCTAGGGTCTGTCAAAGCCTAGGGTTTCCTAAGTCCCAACTGACCTATCCCTAAGCTCTGATACCAACTTAATCTGTCACGCCCTGGGGTGTAAACCAGACCCCGGGTCCGTCTACAGATCCGCCGTGCACACGGAACTTCCCGCGTACACGAAGCGCTGGTAACCTGCTCAGATATCAGATGTACAATAAAAGAGCATAATACAGAGCTGAAATAGAAGAACCACATAGTATCTCAGACTGATACTACAAATAAAGCTGTAATATGTACAATAATCTCCCAGCACACCAAAATAATACACCCAGTTGGCCAGAGCCAGATCCAAAATAAAAGTGCTACAGTCTAAGATAAAAGGGGTACAATATAAGTCCAGCTACTCTCACAGTCGGGCAGACGATCTAGCTAGTCCGCTATCTTCTTACCTCGGTCTGCCGCTGATGGCCCCGCAGCTCCCACCGATGACGCTGCAAAATAAAGGAGAAAAGAGAGACAGAAAATAACAATGGGGGGTGAGAACTACTAGATAAACCAGTAGCCTCCCCTAGTGGGTAAAACCTCAACTCTGACGCACCCACTAGGACTACTAGAGGCAAAAAGGAAAAAGGTGAAGTGGTAAGGTAAATAAGGTACTGAAATAGGGAAACAACCACTACTATGCCTCTAAATGCAATACTGGCTGTCAAAACTGTATGCATGCATCAGGAGACAGTATCTGATCAAATAAACCCAATCTGGTCACCAGTAACAACTGGTACTGCCTGCTTAGCGGAATCTGCACACATGGCTCGAAACCGCGGGATCGGCCCGCACGGCTCGCATCCCAAGAGAAGTATCAGACCGGCACACATGGCTGGGTCCGAAAAAGCTCACCTCCGGAGTGGCACTCGAGGGGAGCGACCCACACGAGTAAAATATCTCTGTCATCAGTATCACAAGCATCTCTGTAGCACATGTCTCAATATAGCAGGACTGGATCATAACCATGATCAAAGTGGGAAACTCCATCCACTATAGAAACCCAAATCCCCAACTGATGCAATAAATAAACCAAACTCAACCCCAATCTGATGCAAGGATAAACATCTGGTCAACCGCCTACTGTCCGCGGTCACCGCAATACCCCACAAGTCCATAATCTAGCACAACCTTGGCTACACTATCCCAGACCCCTGCTCACACTTGAGCAACAACATATGAATGCAAAGGACAATAATGAAACATGTTCGAATCCCAAAATGATAGTGTAGCAATGAATAGTGGCCTTACCTGATGTCCGGGCATGCATGCAACTGTCTTTATTTTTAAAAGTCGTAAAATAGTGTCAAAGGTTTAAAAACAATTGATTTACTGAATAAAAGTCATTTGCATGCGAGATCATGGCCTTTGTCTCAATCACAGTGTCCCAATATAAGTCATCATATCATTTGTGGGGTTATATTAAATTTTAGGGGAGTTCGTCCCATCAATTGTCACGTTAGTTCGTCCCAATTGTCATATTAGTTTATCCCAATAATTCTCATCAATTGTCATATTAGTTTGTCCCAATAGTTCTCATCAATTGTCATATTAGTTCGTCCCAATAGTTCTCATCAATTATTCGGTTAGTTTGTCCTGTTAGTAGTCCTGTTAGTAGTCCTGTTAGTAGTCCCAATGGTTCTCATCAATTATCATATTATTTTGTCCCAATTAAATTTTAGGGGAGTTCCAGTAATCCCAGTGAGCTTGTCAAAAATGAGGTAAGCAACAACCGCCCACCTCGAACAGCTCAAACGACACCCCAGGTAGTCTCCTGGATGTCCGCAGTCCTCAATTCCTGCAAACCAACGCTCCCGGTATAAATATAAATCCCGAAAAGTACAGTATTTGCTGTTTTTCAGACAGCATGGGAAAAGAGGAGTTTTTCACCTCTAAAATGAGCTCCTAAAATCCCAGAAAAATCACGGTTGCGTTCCTCGCGAAGAGTAGATCAAAATCGACTCTTTAAACGCCTCGATCTGACGCTCCTACGTCAAGATAAAAATCGGAGAAGTCGGTGCTGTCCAAAAACCATCACAGTAAAAAGGGGGGTCAAAGAGGACTTGGGAATCGTGCCAAAAGTACAAAACGGAGCAAAATGATCAACACAGAAATCGAAGCCTTACCTCTTACGGTCGCGCTGCCGCAAAAATCGTCCAAAAATTCCACCCGGTTAGCCCGCAGTGAATTTTCGACGGAACTGCGACGGGAAATGGGCCTAAAAAGAAAATCGTCGCAGTGTGCCGTGTCGCAGATAACTCACTATCTGTAACTCCTAAAATTCTGAGATTTTAGAGAGAGAGAGAAGAGAGAGAGAGGAAAATTTTTCGTAGAGGACACTTTCTCTGGTTCTCTCTCTATGGCCCGCAACCCGAGGTGGAATGAGAGGGGGTGAGGGGCTATTTATAATGGGCTGGGGCTCCACACAGGATCGGATCCGAACAGGAAACACCGAAACGGGCCAACCAAAACGCGCCACGTGTCCACAAAACAGGAAACAGCCGTGCAAGGGCCAATCAGATTTCGCCACGTGTCCCACGTGGTGCACGGCCGGTCCGCGCTCCGGGTCTTCCGGAAGATGTCGGCCAATGGGATCGCGCCACGTGTCAGCTGCCCACGTGCCTTCTAGAAGCCGGCCAGCCAGTCACAGCTTGCCACGTGGCAAAGGAAAACTTCGGTGCACCCGGTGCACGCCTGGCTCATGGACCGCGCACCCGAGCCTGCCCGCGCCTGCCCGCGCCGCGCTCCCCCGCGCTCCGCCGCTGCGCCGCTGCGCCGCTGCCCGCCGCCGTGCGCCGCCGCCCGCCGCCGCTTGCCGGTCGCTGGAACAGTAATTCCGGCGGCCGGAGTTACTGTTCCGGCGTGAACAGTAACTTTTGCCGAAAAAAATAAAGTAAATATACCATTTCGACCGTTTTCGCGCACTGAGTCCAAATACGACGTCCGTTTCGCCAAATTCTCATCCGAAATTTTGCCGAAAGCTCCCGGAAAATTCTATTCGCTCCGATTTTCGCGCAGAGTCTATTTTAAATGTCCAATTTCGATTCTACAGGCTCCGTTGCACTGTACAAACTCCCCTTAGTCACTGTTTAGTTTTTGCGGGAGTCCGGATCATCACACAAGTGATCAAGCAACCTCTCTTTCAAGAGTGCATCAAAGGTGGGTATTTCACCGAAAATGGTGAACTTGACTCTTTTTCTTAATTTGCTTTCTCATAATCTAGAAGTATAATAATAAATGTGGATGTATATTGACACATGTATTGAACAAACTAGGATTTAGTCCTAAGAGATATGTGTAAATAAAATCTAGTGATAGGTTGGACACGTGTGGTATAAATGTTATGCCCCGGGGTTGAAACTGCGACCCAGGCTCGCCAACAGATCCGCCGCCCATACGGGAAGCCCTGCATGGACGAAGCGTCTAACCTGCAAAAGATATAGCTAACCACTAAATAGATATCAGAGCTGGAAAGTAAATTACTGAAATGAAATAAAATATATACAACTCCAAATGGTACATGCCAAATCCTCACAATACATGTCTCTCTAAAATAAACTCTCAACTGAAAAGTAGATACAAGATACAAAAGTCCTCTTACAGTATACAAGATCACCAAAAGGGGTACATCTATTCTCTCCGGGATAGGCAGGGATCTAGCTCGCGACTCTCTTATCTCGGTCAAATGAAGCAGCAACTGGAGTAGCAGGAACTGGAGAAGAAGTCTCTAGAAATGGTTACCAATAGAGGGTGTAAGAACTACATCCAACAGTAGTTCTCAGTGGGTACCGTCACCAAGACCAACGGTCTCCCCACTAAGTCTACTAGAGACATAAGATAACAAATGCAGTATAATATAAATGAAAAGCTGGAAATAACTCTACAGCTACCATGCCTCTATCTAAAAATACTCAATATGTGATACAGATGAAAATGATGCATCGACTAAATCCCAATATACTCAAATCACTGCCACATAGGGTCCAGTCAAATCTGCGCCCACCTACTACCATTACATCCACGGAGGACTGAAATTATGTAGGGCGTCCGTGACTGCCCAAAAAGGGCCTAGTCAGAAGGACTGCGTCGACAAGTCGCGATAGCAAAGTAACATGCTCAGCTCCGAAGCGGCACTCGAGGGGAGCGACCCCAACGAGGAAAGAATCTGTGCATCTCTGTCGAGCTCAATATGGCTCATGCAGGCTATAGTCCAAATCCACGATCAATCAGATCGACAGTGACTAACTCATAACACTAACACACTGCTGGAGGTACTCGACAACCGGGACCCACCATCAACTCAGACGGCTCCCAAAACTAGCACTGATCTACCACAACTACCAGACTCCACTCGGCTCCCACGCACGAGTGCAACATGCATGCCACAATAATCCCGATCATTCGACCTACTACCCGGGCAAGGAATACTCTAAGTCCAGAGAATAAGAATGTAAAGTGTGGGAATGTCTAAAGTATAAAAGAACCTAGCCCAAGTGAGGATTCTCTACTAGTCTAGTTTACACATGCAACATATGACAGTGTGCTAGTCAAGGTTTCATAATATCATTAATAAGAGTAATAATCAACCAAGTGATTCTATCATACATGATGCTAGCTTAATCATTATAAAGTGGATATTGCATCAAACATAATCTCTAACAAACAAGTGTGAACATCATCTTCCTCAAACATGCTCTCAACTAGCATAGGGTAAGCACATTCATTATATAAGCTCTCATTCACACTTAAAGACAATTACAACATGCAAGTTCTCAAATCCACATAACATGTACAAATAATCATGTAAGCCTCAATCTACATAATTTAGACCATTTCTCATGCTTACACCTCAAACATACTAGTCGTACATTAAACATGCATGCTTACTATCAAATAGAGTTAGTGAACCATCCGCCGATTTTGGAGACCAAAACAACCCACCTGGAAGTAGTCGATCCAATGCCCAATCTAAATTAAACTCGGCGTGTAGAATCCTCGGCTCCTCAGGAAACCAATGTCGTAAAAATCATCCAAATCTGCCACCCGGATTGGGCGCAATCGCCAAACCAATGCTCGTTGCGTGGATTAAGTCTAGAATTTCAGCATGAACTTAGATGATTAAGGGGATAAAATTCTGCATTATACATGTCCAAGGGAAGCTCCAAACATTAAGTTCAATGTGTCCCCAATCATATAAACATCTCCCAAGCATCAAAAACTCAACATAAATCCCTTTTAATTAAGCAAAACCACAAACTTGCACTTGCTGTCCAAAACAGGGAACCAAATTTCAACATGGAGTTCAAATCATCATAGGGGCTAATCCAAAAGAAATTTTCCACAGGTTACGAAAGGGAATTTGCTCATCTCAATCTTAAAAAGACATCCAAGCTTTGAAATCCTGAAAAAGATCAAATATTTTCAAAGTTATCCTCATACAAAGGCTCAATGTTCAACTTAAAAACCAAAAACAGAACTGCAGTAAACCTTATAACAGAGTCGAAAATATCGTTAAAATTACCTAAGCAAATGAGCTTCAAATCCAGCAAGAAGGTAGCAACGGATTCCTCTTCGAGTGTAGATGCGACTAGAGCCAAAGAACTCTAAAATCCGTGCACAAATGAAAGAGAAAATCCATAAATACTAATGGCTGTCCAAATACAAAATATGTGCGCGAAGGCTCCAGAGATGTTAAAAAAAACTCTAAGAAAACTCATGATCTAAAAAAAATGTTGAATACCAAAGTTGTAGGCCTACCTATTGTGGAGATCCTCTCCAAAAGAAATGAGCTCTGTAGAATTTTTGCACTGAAATACGACGAAAAAGCTCAAAAATCAACAATAATGGTGATACTTGACTCTTGAAGAAGATGATGATGATGGAGCTTCTTTGTAGTGGCCCTAGTTCCCATGCAGTGTTTTTTCGATGGATCCACTGTTAGAACACCTAGTATTGGTGTACCTGGCCCACAATGCATCAATTGGGTGCTATTGATGGACCCTGTGTGCTTTTATTTACTGTTTTGGCCTTCGGCTGGGTTTGCCGAAATTTTTGAAAAGATTTAGGCCAAACAGAGGTCGTAGATGGATTCAGCACGGAAAAACGCTTGAAAATGACTATTTATTTGCTTAATTTGGAGTCCGGATGCCCAAAAACGGACACCCGGAAGTTTTTAGTGGAAAATGGTGCATGGGAGGGGCCGTAGACCGCCGGGATGCCACGTGGCAGGCTCTGATTGGCCGGTCTGCGATGCGCGGTCCACAGAGCAGCGCGGCGGGGTGCACAGACCCGGCGCATGGACACGTGGCACCGCCTGATTGGCGGGCCCAGGGCGCGCGGTCTACCGGGTGGAGCGCGGCGGTGCATGGACCAGGCGGGGGACACGTGGCAGTCACCGATTGGTCGGTGCACGCGGCGCGGTCCACGGAATTGCTGGGGAAGGCGTGGACCGGGTGCAGGGGACACGTGTCATCCTCTGATTGGCGGGTGCAACGTGCGCGGTGCACCGGACGCGCGGTAGGTGCCTCGGGGCGCGTGCCCACGTGCGACCCACGTCGCGCTGCCGGCCTGGCAGCGGGTCAACCGGGCGGACACGTGGCGCCCGCTCATTGGCGGGCGCCGCCGCCTTACTGTGCCCGGGGAGCGGACACGTGGTGGGCGGTGAGTGGCCCGCTTTGGTGTTCGCTGTTCGGGCGACACGTGGCGGGCTCCGAGGCGGGTCGGACGGATCGTGGATCCCGTCCGACGGCGTGTATTGGGCCGGGCTGCACTGTGCGGGCCCGAAATCTTTCGGGCGCCCGAAAGTTTGGGCCCGAGCCCATTGACTTGTTTTTTTTGGGGCTTTTTCTTTGAGGCCTATATATAGGTCACCTTGGGCTGGCTTTTTCACTCTTTTCCCGTGAGAACCAGCTCTTGATCTCTTTATGAAAAATCTTCCTCTCCCTCTTAGCTAACTCCTGGAGAAATTTCAGAAAATCTGGAAGCCGTGACGACTGTGTTTCTTACCTCGTAGTGCGGAGCGACGTTTTACAGTTTGAGGCCCACTACCGTCGCATTTTCTTCTGGGAGACCTGCAGAGCTACCCCGACCACATTTCTGGACGATTTCTTCGCCAGCGGTTGCACAAGAGGTATATCTACGTTTTCCGTGTTGATCATTCTTCCCAGAAATGAGTTTTTTTGAGGGTTTGGGGTACATTTTTACGCCCCTTTGCTACAGTTTGGAATCTTGACAGCAGCGGTTTCGCGGAATTTTATCTTCACTTCTGGATATCGGATTTCGACGATTCAAGAGTCTATCGACATCTACTCTTCGCGAGGATCGTCGTGATATTTTTATTGGAATTTTAAAAAATTTATTTTCAGGTGAAAATCGCATGTGAACAGTAACTATGTATGCAGTTTTTTTGGAATGTGATTGTTATGTGTTAATTGGTTGTAATTGTGAATTGTTGTTGTACCCAGGACTGTAAGAGCACTTTTTCTGTGCTTCTGGCTCTGTGGATCTGGGCAATTGTCGTTTGCTGGACTGTTTATCTGTTCCATCCCGGACAGTTAGCATGTTCAGGTGGGTGATCCTGCTTGCAATAACTATGGACTGCACTCTAATTCTGCAATTATAAATGCATACATGATAGTATTTGAGCGATATAAACTGTGCAAACTGTATGATAGTACCCACTGTTAGTAATTGCTAAATTTGATGATCTTATTAGAATTCTTGCCACACATGAACCATTTTAATTGGAAAACTTGACTTAGCACATCTATTATGCATTGTATATCTTACCCAGATGACTACTGTTAAGATTACGCATCTACTTTAGTTTCCCCCACATCATTTGTTACTTTTGTCATCCTGGACATAGTGGTCTTCCCCTAAGTTGTGGGTTGGGAGGTTTAGTAGCTTTGGATGCATTGTACTCGTGTCTGGGGACCGAGTAGAGTCGGTAGCAGTCTGTAGATTGTTCATCATTGAGATAGTGACATGTGGGACTGGGATCTTTGGGAGTTGATCATTGGGACAGTGTGGATTCTTAGTTAGCGAGTGAGACAGTGATTGGATCATAGCCTGCAGGAGCCATATTTAGATCGACAGAGATGCGCAGATACCTTGCTCGGTGGGGTCGCTACCCACGAGTGCCACTCCGGAGTTGGGCTTGCTACTTCTATTGCGGCTTGTCGATGTTGGTGTCCCTCTGGCTGAGCCAGTTTTGGCAGTCATGGACATCGTCCCTCTGGCTGAGCCAGTTTTGGCAGCTACGGACATACCTACAGCAGTAGGTAGGCGCAGGTTTGACTGGACCCTTTGGGCAGTCAGTTTGGATTGGGTGACTTGAGTCGAGCATCAGTAGAGACATATTGGTCTTCAGTCCTTTTTCCTTGAGCATTTGGATAGAGGCATAGTAGCAGTAGACGTCTTACTTTCTAGCTTTTCTATACTGCATTTTCTTTTGTTACTTTATGCCTCTTGTAGACTTAGTGGGCAGGCCGTCGGGCTTGTTGGCGGCACCCACTGAGAACTACTGTGGGAGGTAGTTCTCACACCCGTCGTGGTGTCTTTTCCCCAGGGACTCCAGCTCCAGTTCCTGCGGTGCCCGTTGCTGATCCAGCTCCTACAGACCGAGGTAAGGGAATCGCGAGGTAGATCTTTTTCCCTTTCAGCAGCAGTGAGAGGTAGAGGTACCCGATGTACTTTTGGTTGTGTCTTTTAGTGTGAGAGATTTTGTAGTGAGGTATCGAGTTGTACTCTTCTATTTTCTTTTGAGAGACTCCTGTATTTGTGTGAGGACTTTATGTGTATTATTGTGGGACAGATTTACTTCTTGTTAGTGTTAGTTTTACTTTTACAGCTCTGATATCTGTTAGTTTAGATACTTACTTGCAGGTTAGACGCTACGTCTCTACGGGGCTTCCTGTAGGGGCGGCGGATCTGTTGGCGAGCCCGGGGTACAGTTCTGACCCCGGGGCGTGACATTCTTGGTTCTTCTTTTGCTTGTGAAGATGAAGAAGAGAAAGGGGTGAAGGTTCTATAGAAGTCTCTCCAGCTACTGAGGTTCCAAAAGGGTGCCGTGGAGGAGGGAACACCTTTAAATAGAAGAAGAAGAAGAAGAAGAAGAAGAAGAAGAAGAAGAAGAAGAGAAAAAGAAAAAGGAAAGAAAATAAAAAAAAAAAAAAAAAGGAACACTGTGCTAGCTACAGTGATAGCCCGGCCTAGCCCCGGGATTGGGTCGGACATGTGGCGCCCATCCGTGCGCCTCTGCATTCGGGCGGGCGGCCCGAATGCAGCCACGTGGGCGGCGCGGGTAGGTGGGCGCCTGCCAATGGAGCGGCGTCGCGTGGCGCTGCGCGGGGAAGCGCGCGCGCTTCCCAACACATGGGCGCCACATGGCGGCTCCGCCCAATCCTGAGCTACCACATGGCGTCTCCGAGATTGGCTTCTCCCGGTGCACCACAAATTGGGTCGTGGACCGATCCGCTTCCACAATGAGCCCGGTAAGCCCAATCTGTCCGAAAATAGCAATTTCTAACTGTTTTGCGCTGAGTCTGTTTTTGGCGTCCGTTTGACGAACACGCACTCGATATACCAAAAATAGGTGTTTTCTCGCTGCCGACTACATGGTCAAGCCACACGGGCAACCGGGGCACCATAATAAATTTAGGAGAAAATCTAGGCTAAAACAAGTGGCATTGAATGTAGGGATAAACCTAAGGTGGAAATGGTAGAGTCTCAACATGTGTAGAGTTATTTAGGATCCACAAGGATCTAAATAGGTACTATCAAACACCTAGAGGGGGGTGAATAGGTGTAATATTATAAAAACCAATCTCAGTGCAAAAATAAAAAACAATGCGGAAAATAAAAATCAACACACCGAGATTTACGTGGAAACTCCAATCCAGGAGAAAAACCACGGGACCAACACGCAATAACAATCCACTAAGAATAGAAGAATAACAAGGTGATTACCGACTCCACGGACTCAACCCCTCCTTCAGCTTCTTCGGACCTTGCGCTGACCGGTTGGATATCCACGCAATAACAATCCACTAAGAAAAGAAGAATAACAAGGTGATTACCGTCTCCACGGATTTAACCCCTCCTTCAACTTCTTCGGACCTTGCGCTCCACCGTTTGCACGTCCACTGCACACGTTCGAATCCACGAACGCCACTCGAATCCACGAGCACACGTTTCGAATCCACGAAACGCCTTCAACACACCGAATCCACGATGCCACGTCGAATCCACGACGCAAACTCAGCCGGTAAGAATATTGGCTTCGATGGTGATCCTTTGCTTAGATTATCAATGAAGATCCATGGGAAAAATCTCTAAGCAAAGATTAGATCAATTCGACAAAAGATATGTTCTTGAAAGAACCATCGAATTGACCTAAAAGAGGCTATAAAGAAGAACGATAAAAACCTAGCCTCTAGGGTTGCTCTCAAGTGTTTTATAAATTGATCGGCCGTGCTCCCCACGTTTTTGAGAAACCCTAAATGTCTATTTATAGTTTAGAAACCTTTGGAAAGAGATAAGAATCAAAAACATACCTTATCTGGAAATTTTCAGGACGGCGATCCGGATCGGGATTACTGCGATCCGGATCGTCGTAACGAGATTGACGATTCCAGAAATCCAAGGGTTCGGGATCCGGATCGCAAGGCCCGATCCGGATCGTTCATGAATTTCAGCAACATCCAATGTTCGGGATCCGGATCAGAATAGGCTTGGATCCGGATTGGATTTGCACATGAACTAATACCCTTCGGGATCCGGATTGGATCATCTGATCCGGATCCTGAACATGTCCCATGTCCAGTTTTTGATTTTTATGCAATTAAAAATTCATCCAAGTGTTTCTACACTATAAGAAAGTATTCGGATCACCAAAATTATTTAGTTAAACATACCTGATCCTTTTGAATACTTTCTTCTTGAGATTGATGTAACTGATCCACAATTCTTCATCTTCAATCTTCAAGACTCAAGACACTGAGTGTCAACTTGAGCTCTTGTTGAATCTTCTCTAAGTCTTTGATTGCTGATTGACAATTTGATCCCTTTAAGACTCCGACTCAACTCACTGACTTGACTCACGAAATATGCCAACACCAAAATGCCGTAACAATCTCCCCCTTTGGCAATTTCGTGACAAAACCCAAAAATACATAAAAACGCTCAAGTCACTCATCTTAAACCAAAAAATCGAAATTCAATGTCATCACCAAAACATTGATTTTCTTTGCGTGAAAGATCCAATAAATACAAAATTACATTTGAACCAAACAGTCCTAGAACATACTCTATGACTTAGGACTTGGAGTCTTAAAGTGATGTAATTCCTGCAAAACAAAACTCCAAACAAAATCAAACGTTAGTCGTTAGAAATTAAAATCCTACATTTGATTCGTCCTTTTGGTTCTTTTGTTTTTCGGCTCTTTCAATCTTTTCTTTATCTCCCCCTATCTTGAGCATCTCTAACATGTTCTCCATGTTCTCCATGTTCTTGAGCATCTATGTTCTCCCCCTTTGTGATACGATCATCATTTTCCGTTCTCCCCCATTTTTCCATTTTCGTTTGTCCTCTCTTGATGATCTCATCTCCGTCATTTCTCTTCTCCCCCTTTTTGTCACAAATTGTCAAACAGTGAACATACTAGACAAAAGGAAATCTAACAACATTAGTTCATAGAGAAAGAGAGATAAAAGCTCAGTTCCGGTATATAACAAAAATGCAGATTGCGTACCGGTACCAGAAGCAAAAATCAAATAATTTCTTGAAACAAATCCAGATTTTGAAATCTTTTCAAATACCGATTTGTATTCCATCAAGAAATCAATTTAAGTGCTTTGAAGAACAATGAATTCACATAGATGTCATTCAATCCAAATTTCTTTCATTAGAATAATTTAGAAAAATAAAAACCAGAAAGAGTATGTAAGCACTTTAGCGCATCAACTTTAAACAAAAGTCATCGTTTCATGCAACAAGAAATAGATTATACCAAATCTATCAAAAATACTCAAAAATGAAACGAAAATTTATGAAAATTAAAACTCTTAAAGTTGAACAACTTCAATTACATCTAACCTGATCTTATGCGTAATGCCTTTATCAAATCATCAATTTTGGTAAAGAAAATGAAATACCAAGATCAATAGATGTTTGAAATCCCAGATAAGTTAGATAATATATCTAGACAATCTGTTGAAGGAGTGGCTCTTTGAGCATCTTTTATCAAAAATCCCACCTTATACCAACCATGAAATATGACTGAGTCAAGTATTTCAATATGCATTTCATCAACATTTTTAAAACAAAAATTTGCTTTGCATTCATGGGGTATCTTTTTCTTTCTTTTCCTCCATGTGGTGGTAGTTTTCACACTCCTCATTGGGATGTAACTCTTTCCACATCTTTTGAGCATTTTACTTTTCTTTGACTCCCCCTCAATTGGCTATCAATTATTTAATATATAAGGTATTCAACCAAAAATTGATCTCGCATTCATACTCGACTAAGCAATCAAATATGATAATGACTATACCAAGAGATCATTGAGAGAGAAATTGACTTTGATCACTTAAAAGATGAATTAATTAACATAAATGATCATTGCAACATTGAAATATTATGATATCAAAAGCATAATAAATTTCTAAATGCGTGAAAGGATGCAATTAAAGTCAATTTAACCAATGCTCAATTAAACAACTCCTCTAAATGAAGTGTCTTCAAGATTATGATTATGGAGTCAAGTTGATAATCCAAGTAAAATTAATTTGGAGTGAATGAACGTGAAGCCCTTTTTATTCAATGCACTTGTTCGTTAAAAACCCTTTTGTTCAAAAACAAAGTATAAAAACAAAGAGCATTGAAAAACATGTAATGCAAAGATTAAGAAAAATATGAAGGGAAAACCAATCAAAGCATTACATACAGTCATAAGCTATTTAGAACTTAAGACAAGGAAAGATATCACCTTTCCGAATCCAAAATCGCTGGATTTTGGGTTGTCTTGATTCGTTGTGGCCGGGGGTTGTCCGCTTTGACTGTTGATCCACCTTAGGTCTTTGCCTCGCAATGATCCACTTGTATGATTGATGTTGTGGCTCGGACCTTTGGTGGGTTGAGTGAACTCCTTTGACTTGATGTGTCTTTTGATTCCGTTGAGTCCGCTCCGTAGATGAAGTTGCCGAAGGATTTTTCTTTCTCTTTTTCGGGCAATTCTTCACCAAATGTCCTTCAAGTCCACATAGGTGACAAGTTCTTCCTTTCAATTTCATTGTGGAACTTGAAGCATGCACAGTTTGGTCCTTTTTAAATCCCAAACCAACCTTGCTTGTTTGACCTAATCCGGACATACAATCTAGTTTCTTGGAACCGGTTGAAAGCCTTTGTATGTCGGATTTGAGTTGATGAACTTGCTTGGTCAAAGCTTGGTTGGTGACATGAATTTCTTCAAACTGCTTTTCAAGAAAACCAATCTTGTCCATATATGATTTAGCGTTTGTCTCCGATTGGTTTAGCTTTTCTTGGAGGATTTTATTGTTATCCAATAAACGTCCTTGTTCCTCCTCGAGATCATGAAGTTTGATCTTTAAAGCTTGATTCTCGTCTTGAACTTCAAGTCGTTGCTTCCTCAACTTCTTGATATGCTTGGCCATCTTCTTTGATTCCGCAAGAAGTTGTTGGTATGCCTCAACGAGTTCTTCTTCGTCCGACTCCCCCTCACTTGATGACTCTCCTCCGGATGTTGATGTTTCATGCAAAATCAAAGGAATAGAGTCAGTGACTAAAGATGATAAGCACAAATTAGAAGAGGGAATTTGAGAGGCATGAAAAGCAACAATTTTTCTTTTTCCTCTTCACTTGAGGTCGATTCATCGAAACTAGAATCGTCCCAAGTTTTTGCTTGCAAAGCCTTCTTTTTGTATGATTTCTTAGAAGGACAATCCGTTGAAATATGGCCGTAGCCTTTGCATCGATAACATCGGATTTCCCCTTCGAAATCATCTTTTTCTTTTTCTTTAGAAGGTTTTGCAACGCCTTTGAGTTTAGAGGATTTAGAACCCGATGATCCTTTAGATGGTTTCGTGGATGAAGATCCATCGGTTCGATTCTTCCAAAATTTCCGACGAAATTTCTTTGTGATCCGCGCCAATTGTTCTTCAAAATCGGCAAAAGAGATTTCATCGTCGGAACTCGATTCGTCATCTTCTTCCTTTGTTGATTTGAATGCAATACCTGTAAGCTTAGAAGAAGACTTGGAAGAATTTTGATTAGTAGGAAAAGTCATCTCATAAGTTTGTAAAGCACCTACTAATTCCTCTACACTCATCTCATCCGGATGACTAACGGTTTCAATGGCGGTAACCTTTGCCCTAAACCGTTCCGGAAGAGTCCGAAGTATCTTTCTTACAATTTTCGACTCCGGGATCTTTTCTCCTAAATTAGCACATGTATTAATTACATCTTGAAGTCTAGTGTAATAATCTGTAAACAATTCATGCTCTTCCATATGAATAGAGTCAAATTGACTTGTAAGCATCTGGAGCTTTTGAATTTTTACAAGATTAGTACCCTCATGTGTAATTTTGAGAATATCCCAAATTTCCTTCGCGGTTTCACACGCGGAAATTCTTGTAAACTCAGTCGAGGAAAGAGAATTATATAAAGCGTTCATACCTTTCCCATTGTAAGAAGATCTTTCGATTTCCTCTTTAGACCATCTAGAGCGAGGTTTTGGGGTAGTAGAATTTCCTACTTCCTCAACCGGATGCACCCAACCGTATTCAACGGTTTGCCATACCCGCTCATCAATAGAGATGAGAAAAGCTCTCATCCGCACTTTCCAATATGCATAATTGGTCCCATCAAAAAGAGGAGGTCTAAAAATATTACCACTTTCACCCACATGATAGATAAACCTAAAACCCGCTCTGATACCAATTGTAGAGTTATTTAGGATCCACAAGGATCTAAATAGGTACTATCAAACACCTAGAGGGGGGTGAATAGGTGTAATATTATAAAAACCAATCTCAGTGCAAAAATAAAAAACAATGCGGAAAATAAAAATCAACACACCGAGATTTACGTGGAAACTCCAATCCAGGAGAAAAACCACGGGACCAACACGCAATAACAATCCACTAAGAATAGAAGAATAACAAGGTGATTACCGACTCCACGGACTCGACCCCTCCTTCAACTTCTTCGGACCTTGCGCTGACCGGTTGGATGTCCACGCAATAACAATCCACTAAGAAAAGAAGAATAACAAGGTGATTACCGTCTCCACGGATTTAACCCCTCCTTCAACTTCTTCGGACCTTGCGCTCCACCGTTTGCACGTCCACTGCACACGTTCGAATCCACGAACGCCACTCGAATCCACGAGCACACGTTTCGAATCCACGAAACGCCTTCAACACACCGAATCCACGATGCCACGTCGAATCCACGACGCAAACTCAGCCGGTAAGAATATTGGCTTCGATGGTGATCCTTTGCTTAGATTATCAATGAAGATCCATGGGAAAAATCTCTAAGCAAAGATTAGATCAATTCGACAAAAGATATGTTCTTGAAAGAACCATCGAATTGACCTAAAAGAGGCTATAAAGAAGAACGATAAAAACCTAGCCTCTAGGGTTGCTCTCAAGTGTTTTATAAATTGATCGGCCGTGCTCCCACGTTTTTGAGAAACCCTAAATGTCTATTTATAGTTTAGAAACCTTTGGAAAGAGATAAGAATCAAAAACATACCTTATCTGGAAATTTTCAGGACGGCGATCCGGATCGGATTACTGCGATCCGGATCGTCGTAACGAGATTGACGATTCCAGAAATCCAAGGGTTCGGGATCCGGATCGCAAGGCCCGATCCGGATCGTTCATGAATTTCAGCAACATCCAATGTTCGGGATCCGGATCGGAATAGGCTTGGATCCGGATTGGATTTGCACATGAACTAATACCCTTCGGGATCCGGATTGGATCATCTGATCCGGATCCTGAACATGTCCCATGTCCAGTTTTTGATTTTTATGCAATTAAAAATTCATCCAAGTGTTTCTACACTATAAGAAAGTATTCGGATCACCAAAATTATTTAGTTAAACATACCTGATCCTTTTGAATACTTTCTTCTTGAGATTGATGTAACTGATCCACAATTCTTCATCTTCAATCTTCAAGACTCAAGACACTGAGTGTCAACTTGAGCTCTTGTTGAATCTTCTCTAAGTCTTTGATTGCTGATTGACAATTTGATCCCTTTAAGACTCCGACTCAACTCACTGACTTGACTCACGAAATATGCCAACACCAAAAAGCCGTAACAACATGGAGTTAATGAACTTTAGGTTAGAGTGGCATGTTTGAGATGGCGACCCTTGGGCACCTTGAAACCCTAGTCTTAACTTAGGGTAAAGATAAAAAAGGAAATGTAAAATGTACCTCCGGATTTGAGACTCGTCAATTAGGAGCATGACTCTTGGGGTAGAAGGCCATCGGACGAGATACTTCCGGAAGGATTAAAAGTGAACAAGTATCAAAATAAAAGGTAAATGTCCATGAGACATGCATAGTGACCCTAGGGGCAAAAGTGAAAAGAGAATGTAAATGTACTTTCGGATTTGAGACTCGTCAATTGGACGTATGATCCTGTGGTAGAGGCCCATCGACGAGATACTTTCGAAATATTAAAAGTAACAAGTGCTAATAGAAGAGTGTGAGTATATATCAACTCCGGGTGCAAATGAGTGCCAATATGCCTTAAACTCATTTATGGCAAGAGATGGTAAATATAAAACTAAAAGTGAACGAGTGACCTAGTACGATCGCATTAGATATGACCCATGATTAGCGGTATAGTGACCAAAATACAGTTGAGTAGCCTAGTGTGGCATGACTTAGTAGCATTATAGTATTAAGTATGGACTAGTAGTGTAGCGATTTCATACCCATATATTAGTGTAGTATTTACTACTTTTTCTATTATCTTGCTACAAATGTTTTATTGGACCAAGAGGTGTAGAGCATATTTTTCGGTGGATGAACCCACTAGAAACTATTCGTAATTCTCACATCTCGTTGGTTTTCACTTTTTGCAGATTTAGGTACAGTCGGTGAGGCACACGACAAGGGTAAGGGCCTAGCAGTATAGAGACCTAGATGGTCTACCAGTATTTTATCCCTTTTTGTATTTTGAGTAAACTGTGTATTCGATAAGAAAAATAAAAAGAAACAAAATTATAAGTAAATGTTATATTGAGATGTTCACTCTTGTACCTTTACTTTCAACTAGTTATAATTATTTGTTTAAAGTTGAATATTTACAGTTTAGTAGTTATTTTGATATTATGTATCTCATTATACACATTGTATGGTTTGAAATAGTTATCATTCCTTTCGGGTATAGGGGAGGTCTTATCCGATTGGTCAGTTTGTTTGTGTGTCCGAATTAACTAAATTAGCGGTTTCGGGAGTATGACAGAGACGAACCGAAAGCAAAAGGAAAAAGACGTACGAGAGAAAAAAATAAAAATAAAAATAAAAATAAAATGGTTTTTTTTTTTTTTTTTTTTTGTTAGTTTACTAAAAAATTAGGCTAAATTTGTAAAATGAAATACAAAATCAATAAATTTTTTCATACAAATTGGTCTTTTATGATTTTTTTTTATTATTTTTCATCTTTTTTTGGTGTCGGTGGTAGGTAATACGTGGCCAATTGGGAGAGAACATGTATTTTTATCCATGCTGGAAACTGTTAGGCATTTGCTTGGCTCAATTTCGTGGCCGGGGGGAAGGCTTTGTACCCACCCATCGTATTTTTTTTAAAAAAAAAAAAAAATTAAAATTTGTGTAAATTTTAAAATTTATAAAATTTTAAATTTAATTTTTTTAAAATTTAAAATTTTTAACTTTAATTTTAATTAAATTTAATTTTTTAAAATTTTAAAACTTAAAATTTATATAAATATTTTATATATACAAATTTTTAAATTATACAAATTTAAAAATTAAATTTTTTGCTCTTTGTTTCGCATATTTTCGAAACAATTAAAATTTAAATTTTTAAAATTTTAAAATTTTTATTTTAAAATTTTTTAAATTTTTAAATTTTTAAATTTTTAAATTTTTTAAATTTTTAAATTTTTTAATTTTTTAAATTTGTTAAATTTTAAATTTCTTAAATTTTTTAATTTTTAACTTCAATTTTTTAAAAAATTATTATTTTTTTTTTAACTGGGCGAAGGCTTTGTACCAACCCATATATTGTTTCTAACCACCCATTGTATTTAAAAAAAAAAAAAAATTAAAATTAAAAATTGTTAAATTATAAAATTTATAAAATTTCAAATTTAATATTTTTTTGAATTTTCAAATTTCTAACTTCAATTTTTATTAAATTTAAAATTTTTTAATTTTAAAACTTTAAAAATTATTCAAATTTTTTATATACAAATTTATAATTTTTTTATAGAAAATTTTAAATTTATACAAATTTAAAAATTAAAATTTTTGCACTTCAATTTAACAATTAAAATTAAAAATTGTTAAATTTTAAAATTTTTAAAATTTTAAATTTAATATTTTTTTGAATTTTCAAATTTCTAACTTCAATTTTTATTAAATTTAAAATTGTTTAATTTCAAAACTTTAAAAATTATACAAATTTTTTGTATACAAATTTATAATTTTTTTATAGAAAATTTAAAATTTATATAAATTTAAAAATTAAAATTTTTGCACTCTGCTTCGCATATTTTTCGAGACAATTAAAATTTAAATTTTTAAAATTTCAAAATTATTTATTTTTAATATTTTTAAATTTTCAAATTTTTTTAATTTTTTAAATTTTAATTTTTTTAAATTTTTTTAATTTTTAAATTTTTAATTTATTTTTTAATTAATTTATTTTTTAAAAAAAATTAAAATTAAAATTAAAATTAAAATTTGTTAAATTTTAAAATTTATAAAATTTTAAATTTAATTTTTTGAATTATAAAATTTTTAACTTTAATTTTTATTACATTTAAATTTTTAATTTTAAAACTTTAAAATTTATACAAATTTTTTATATACAAATTTTTAAAATTTTTATAGAAATTTTAAAATTTATACAAATTAAAAAATTAAAATTTTTGCACTCCGTTTCGCACATTTTTTTAGACAACTAAAATTTAAATTTTTAAAATTTTTAATTTTAAAAAATTTTAAAATTTTTAATTTTTAAAATTTCGAAATTTTTCTAATTTTTAAATTTTAAAATTTTAAAAGTTTTAAAAATTTTAAAATTTAATTTTTAATAAATTTAAAGATTTATAAATGTTTAAAATTTATTAATTTTAATTTTTTAATATTTTTACAAATTTTTATGCACAAATTACTAAATTTTTGAAAATTTATAAATTTTCAAAAATTTTAAATTTTTTACTAAATTAAATTTTTTTATATACAAAAGATATATTTAAATATTACAAATATAATTAAATTTCTTTAAATAGATATTTTAGAGAGCAATTTTCTCAATTAAAAATATTTATTTTGATTTATTCTTCTTATTCTAATTTATTAAACCAAACATAATTTTTTTTATATCTTATACAACTTTAATATTCATTTAAATACAAAATTATATTAGTTTTTTATTTATTTCTGAATTTATATCTATCCATAAAATAAACAGTTCTTGCTTATACTCGAACAAAACGCAACCTTAGATCTACTATAGCCGACAGTCTCGAGCACATTCAAAGCATGATCTGTGGTGGGTTCAAAAAAATTTTCATCAAATATAAAATAAAAATCAAATATAAAGAATATAAAAAAATAATAAATATAATTGTTAAGAAATATTGTATGAAAAAAATATAAGTTACAATTATTTTAAATGTATTTTTATATTTTAAAAGAATATATAATTTCCATGTTAGATTATTATTATTTTTTTACTCAAACCACTTATTTCGATATATATATATATATATATATATATATATATATATATATATATATATATATGCTAGAATACTATCAATAGTATCAACTCATTGGTGCTACCAAATTTTTAGCCTTAGATTAAAAGATGTGCGACTAGGATGATAATGGTTCCCTAGGATTTAGTGGGTAGTTGGTTAATAGTAAAAATTTTAGGAGATCACTATAATCCCAACAGCACTATTTTCATCTAAGGGTCAAAAATTTAATAGTACCAATTATCTGATACTATCTATAGTATTCCAGCCGGATATATATATATATATATATTTTGAAAATCTTGAAATTCAAATTTATAATATATTAATAAATGTTTTTTTTTTTTTTTGAAAATCTTGAAATTCAAATTTATAATATTTAAAAAGTATCACATCAAAGCAAAAAGGATAAATTAGTCAAGAAAGTGAAGTTAATTATAAAATAAATACCGCTTTTAGAGATGTGGGGACATTTTTTGGAGAGTAGCCAGTGTTGTAAGTTGATCCACTCCAACCAATATAAATCTGCCATTGAACATGATACACAATTATTTTAGAAAACTTAGTAAGCAGCGCAACATGAATTTCTGTAACACGAATAAAATGCTAACTTTATTATGTATGTTTCAAAGCACCCATCAATTTTATTTCAGCAGTCTAATTTCAACCCTCTTTATGTTGTGGGCGGACCTGTGAATTCGTTGTTTTGTTTAGTTATTGTCCTTTTTATTGTTTTAGTAATAGTTCTAATAGTCTTATTTTATTTTTTGATTTTTTCTTTCTGAGATCTTATTGTCTCACTCATGTTAGCTTAATAATTTTTCGTTATGATGAAACGAATAGCGTACTATTTTTTTTTTTCAAAAAAAAAATAAAAAAAATAAATTCTAATTTTAAATATTTTAAATAAAATTTAGAAGCTTTTAAGCATGATTAAAATTAATTGGCCAATTATCAAGAACACGCACATCAACACGAACGCTATCCACCAACATGAGTGACTTAAGAAAAACCAGAACTAATGAATCCTTTAATTAGTAAGTACTGAATCTTGTTTGCTTGCAGTATGTACATTTTTCAAATGGCTTTACATAAAGAAAATACTAATATATACATTCCGAAAAAGATGTATATCTTACATCTCATTTATTTTAGAATGAAATAAATTTTACTCGTTATTTCGAAATGACGAATAAAGGAATCTCATCCTAAGATGAATAGGATGTAAGATATACACTTCTTTCGGAGTGTACATGTAGCATTACTCTTACAAAAATTCTTAATTTAGTTTTTTCAGACTAATAAACACATAAATATCTTGACTTTTTATTTTATTTTATTTTATTTTATTTTAATTTACATAGCTTATTCATAGTTATTATAATGAGCTAAACAATTTCTAATTCGTACAAAATATTAAAGAGGAACAATAAATAAAAAAGAAAATATAGCATATAGCATATAAGCAATTAAGTGTTTGTGATTACATTGACCTAAAATACCTACTTTGATACTTTTAAAGATCCAATAAAAATTTAAAAATATTTTTTTAAAAAAAATTCTAATGCTTTAAAATGGTGATTGATTAGAAGCGCTAACTGATCACATATGACAAAATGTTTTTTCACTAAAATTTTTTACTATTTGTTGATTAGAGCTGCTATCTGTCTAACAAGATGCTTTTTTAATATAACAATATTGCCGGCTAAAATTTATGACCAGTTGAATCCAAACTCTGGGCTAAAAATTTTTAGCTCAGTTATTATCAATTGGGTCCCTCGTTTCTATATAACTCAATTATATATTTTTTTACATTTAATATGAGAATAAATTGAGGACTTTATTCTTATTGTACACAAAATTATTCAACAGATATGCTAAATCTACAATCCAAAATGAATTAATGAAACTTGGTATTTGGATAGTCAAGTGGTAAGATTTTAACCCTTTTTGGATTGTAATTATATAATTATGATATTATTATTTTTTTATTATGACCTACAGTTTAAATTATCTATATCGTCTATATCTATTTATCTATATCTATATATAATTTTTCTTATTTTTTGCAATATGTCATCATTTTCTTCATTTGAAATTAACCAGTTTAAATCCTCCATATGTTTCTCTCTTTCTTTGTTGAACCGGCCGGCTCAAGTTCTATATATATATTTGCTTAAATCGAACCGCCTGTTGTTTATTTCTCTCTTCGTTTGAGTGAACCAAACCGTGTTATAAGACGAACCGGTTCAAATCATGCACATATTTTTATATATTTTTACTTAAATTGTCACGCCCCGAGTTTAAAAATCAGGTCTGAAATTTTTTTTTTTTTGAATAAATCAGAGTTTGCAAAACGGGAACAGACCGCCACACAATAGGAAATTCCCTATCCAAAGGGATAGAGTCTCCTCCTATACATGCACGGCTAGGCGAATCCAATCATCAATCAGAGAACAATAACTATCTCAACTAAACAATAACTAATCAGCAGGAATAATCCAAAATAACCGTACTAACATCAATCTGAAATATCCAAATAACTAGAAGCTGAAATAGCATAAATGGAAGTCAGCTACAATCATTCAAGATCTCAGACATCAATATATCATCAGGGTGACAGCTCTATCGCGACAGCCTCACTGGATCGTCCCGCCACCCCACTATCCGAACGACCTGAAAATGGTCACCCATGGGTGTGAGATACACTGTACATGTATCCCAGTGGGCACGACGAGCCGAGAAATAGCTAATCATACCTACGTGGTTACAATAATCTGTGGATAGTAAAGATCATAGGGTAAAGCTGAATAACAAATAAGATCTACTGATAATCAACATAAATCCACAGATAACTGAATAGGCAGATAATCAGGGTAATGAAACTGCAGGTAATAATGCTGAAAATCAATGTATAGCTATATAATCAAGCATAAGGACTGCAGGTAGAATAATACAAAAAATCTGGATATAAATGAGATAATCAATCATAAACTGAGCAGTAAGGGTACAGGGTAATATATCTATCAATAACAGTGCAAGATAAGAATAATGCGTCAACAAAGAACTAAAGTACCCAATCATGCCATTATTGGTCACGAGGACCTCAGGCTCATACCACCTATCTGGCACCTATCTGGCTGACATAGCCCCGCACCCACTGGTGCCTATCTGGGGGCTCACGGGTCCTTCCTCTAGACCACTTTACCGGTAAAGAACACTGTGACGGTGGCCAACCGTCAGTGTACGTGACGTACAGCGTGCGTGGTAGTCATCATGCTATGCTCAAGCTCACGGTCTAATGACCGGGTAGTCGGCAATAAGCCGAGATCCCAACAGGGAAATCATCTATCATATCGATCAAGATCTATTATGCATATCTGAATATCAAGCAAACATCACAGATGAAAGGAAATAGCAGTAAATTCGTCATGACATCTATGTACTGGAATATAAAGCTGATGAGCAGGTGTACATGCTATATCTAAAGAATCACTGTCTATCAGGAAAATCATATGGCATATAGATGAACTCATCAATATATAATAATCGAGAATAGGAGTACATGATCCAATCAACAGGGCTAACCAAAAACAGGTGTCCGACTGGACTAAAGCAACCAGAGGCCGAATAGATAAAGCCCGGACCGAAGATAACCCACCTGGTTGAAGGCAGATCCTCGAACTCCCGCACAGCTACTGTGAGCTGGTGCTGAACAACTGGGCCCTGAATAAAAAGCTATAATCAGTAATAGACTCACAACATACCATCCCGATGACACGACAGTAACAGAGTGCTTATACAGGATAATATCGTCGATTTATCGAACGGAAATTCGATTCCCGATTACAAGAACCTACGGAATTCTAACAAGATGCCTAGTAGTGTGTGTAAACACTGTCTAAAGACAGCCACCATGTCCAATTTACAATTTGATTCATAACAATTTCTTAATTGCATAAAAACACTAACATTATTGCTCGTTTCGACTCGTTCTTGAAATCCGGGGGTCCAAAAGCCTGCGCCGTAAATTTCAGCGCGTTCGTTACGACGAGACCAAGGCCGTGCTCACAAGTTTGGCCTGACACGGATCCCGAGGGCAAAGTTGGAGCAACCTCGGGTGTAGCTGCAGATCACACTCCCGACGTCAAGATGCCATGCAAGTGATGGGAATGCTCTAAAAGGTCCAAGAAGCCTACCTGGGGGGTTTTTTCGGTGCCGGGGAGCGCCGGCAAGGCGCGGCGGCGGACCCTTTGAAGCTCCAAGCCCGTTAATGGCGGGTTCCGGCCGACTAGCTCCGGCCGGAGCAACTTGGACCAAAAGGGTCCACTCGTGCCAGAAGTCTTCTGGTGGGGTTTGCCGGCGGTGGAGGCAGCGGCGGCGCCTGACGACCAAGATCGGGCGAGGTTAAGAAGCCCGAAGCTAGGGCACACTCGGTTGGCCCCGATTCTGATCCGATCGTGCCCAGCTTTGGTGGGAGGTTTCCAGTCGACAAGAAGAACCGTTTCCCGGTGCTGATCTAAGAGTTGGACGGTCGGATCACGACGGCGCTTGCGGCGGCCCAAAACGATAATTTTCGGCCGACGGGGCTCCCGCCGCGATCGGGACGACGACCGTGGCTCGGGCTTCAACAGAATGATCTCCTCCGTGTCAGGAGTACACTGGACATGCCCAAATGCCGAAACTAATTAAAAAGTTCGAAGACTTACCTTCGCCCGAAGCTTGAAAGAAGATGAGGGTGGCCACGGCGGCGGCTGGCGTCGGTTCCCCGGGCTCGGCTGCAGCTTCACAGGACACCTCAGGGGACTCCTGCCCAACACAGGGTCCTCCCAAGCAACCTCCTTCCCCAACACCCGAGAGCAAGGTGATTGTTGCTCTCACTTTTCCGGCAAGGGGAGGGCGGCGGCCGGTGCGGGGAGACTCCCCCGGGAGCGCGGCAGAGAAGAGGAGGAAGTTGGAGGGTGCGGCTAGGGCTGAGGGCTACGGGGTTTCTTGGAAACCCTAGCTCGGGTTGCATGTGGATATTAGCATTATGCACACTTCATTTAGCCCCTCATCAGTCCACAACTACAGCTCAGGCCCTTCACACACTCTTGTTTCACCCCTAGGTCC
>CM054952.1:5261892-5340188 GCA_029168755.2 Tillandsia fasciculata
TAAACCTAAGGTGGCAATGGTAGAGTCTCACAGTGTGTAGAGTTATTTAGGATCCACAAGGATCTAAATAGGTACTATCAAACACCTAGAGGGGGGTGAATAGGTGTAATATTATAAAACCAATCTCAGTGCAAAAATAAAAAACAATGCGGAAAATAAAAATCAACACACCGAGATTTACGTGGAAACTCCAATCCAGGAGAAAAAACCACGGGACCAACACGCAATAAACAATCCACTAAGAATAGAAGAATAACAAGTGTGATTACCGACTCCACGGACTCAACCCCTCCTTCAGCTTTCTTCGGACCTTGCGCTGACGGTTGGATATCCACGCAATAACAATCCACTAAGAAAAGAAGAATAACAAGGTGATTACCGTCTCCACGGATTTAACCCCTCCTTCAATTCTTCGGACCTTGCGCTCCACCGTTTGCACGTCCACTGCACACGTTCGAATCCACGAACGCCACTCGAATCCACGAGCACACGTTTCGAATCCACGAAACGCCTTTAACACACCGAATCCACGATGCCACGTCGAATCCACGACGCAAACTCAGCGGTAAGAATATTGGCTTTGATGGTGATCCTTTGCTTAGATTATCAATGAAGATCCATGGGAAAAATCTCTAAGCAAAGATTAGATCAATTCGACAAAAGATATGTTCTTGAAAGAACCATCGAATTGACCTAAAAGAGGCTATAAAGAAGAACGGTAAAAACCTAGCCTCTAGGGTTGCTCTCAAGTGTTTTATAAATTGATCGGCCGTGCTCCCCACGTTTTTGAGAAACCCTAAGTGTCTATTTATAGTTTAGAAACCTTTGGAAAGAGATAAGAATCAAAAACATACCTTATCTGGAATTTTCAGGACGGCGATCCGGATCGGATTTACTGCGATCCGGATCGTCGTAACGAGATTGACGATTCCAGAAATCCAAGGGTTCGGATCCGGATCGCAAGGCCCGATCCGGATCGTTCATGAATTCAGCAACATCCAATGTTCGGGATCCGGATCGGAATAGGCCTTGATCCGGATTGGAGTTGCCATGAACTAATAACCCTTCGGGATCCGGATTGGATCTCTGATCCGGATCCTGAACATGTCCCATGTCCAGTTTTTGATTTTTATGCAATTAAAAATTCATCCAAGTGTTTCTACACTATAGAAAGTATTCGGATCACCAAAATTATTTAGTTAAACATACCTGATCCTTTTGAATACTTTCTTCTTGAGATTGATGTAACTGATCCACAATTCTTCATCTTTCAATCTTCAAGACTCAAGACACTGAGTGTCACTTGAGCTCTTGTTGAATCTTCTCTAAGTCTTTGATTGCTGATTGACAATTTGATCCCTTTAAGACTCCGACTCAACTCACTGACTTGACTCACGAAATATGCCAACACCAAAAAGCCGTAACAATCTCCCCCTTTGGCAATTTCGTGACAAAACCCAAAAATACATAAAAACGCTCAAGTCACTCATCTTAAACCAAAATTCGAAATTCAATGTCATCACCAAAACATTGATTTTCTTTGCGTGAAAGATCCAATAAATACAAAATTACATTTGAACCAAACAGTCCTAGAACATACTCTATGACTTAGGACTTGGAGTCTTAAAGTGATGTAATTCCTGCAAAACAAAACTCCAAACAAAATCAAACGTTAGTCGTTAGAAATTAAAATCCTACATTTGATTCGTCCTTTTGGTTCTTTTGTTTTTCGGCTCTTTCAATCTTTTCTTTATCTCCCCCTATCTTGAGCATCTCACATCTCTACATGTTCTCCATGTTCTCCCATGTCTCTTGAGCATCTATGTTCTCCCCCTTTGTGATACGATCATCATTTTCCGTTCTCCCCCATTTTTCATTTTCGTTTGTCCTCTCTTGATGATCTCATCTCCGTCATTTCTCTCTCTCCCCTTTTTGTCACAAATTGTCAAACAGTGAACATACTAGACAAAAGGAAATCATCTAACAACATTAGTTCATAGAGAAAGAGAGATAAAAGCTCAGTTCCGGTATATAACAAAAATGCAGATTGCGTACCGGTACCAGAAAGCAAAAATCAATATTTCTTGAAACAAATCCAGTTTTGAAATCTTTGATTACCGATGTGTATTCCATGGCAAGAAAACCAAATAAGTGCTTTGAAGAACAATGAAATTCAACATAGATGTCATTCCATCCAAATTTTCTTTTCTTATTGATAATTTTAGAATAATTTAGAAAAATTCCAGCAAGAGTATGTAAGCACTTTAGCGCATCAACTTTAAACAAAAGTCATCGTTTCATGCAACAAGAAATAGATTATACCAAAATCTATCAAAAATACTCAAAATGAAACGAAAATTTATGAGAATTAAAACCCTTAAAGTTGAACAACTTCAATTCACATCTAACATGATCTTATGCGTAATGCCTTTATCAAATCATCAATTTGGTAAAGAAAATGAAATACCAAGATCAATAGATGTTTGAAATCCCAGATAAGTTAGATAATATATCTAGACAATCTGTTGAAGAGAGTGGCTCTTTGAGCATCTTTTATTAAAAATTCCACCTTATACCAACCTTGAAATTTGACAGAGTCAAGTATTTCAATATGCATTTCGTCAACTTTTTAAAACAAAATTTGCTTGGCATACATGGGAGATATTTTTCTTTCATTTCCTCCATGTGGTGGTAGTTTTCACACTCCTCATTGGGATGTAACTCTTTCCACATCTTTTGAGCATTTTACTTTTCATTGACTCCCCTCAATTGGCTATCAATTATTTAATATATAAGGTATTCAACCAAAAATTGATCTCGCATTCATACTCGACTAAATAGTCAAATAAGATAATGACTATACCAAGAGATCATTGAGAGAGAAATTGACTTTGATCACTTAAAAGATGACTTAATTAACATAAATGATCATTGCAACATCGAAATATTATGATGTCAAAAGCATAATAAATTTCTAAATGCGTGAAAGGATGCAATTAAAGTCAATTTAACCAATGCTCAATTAAACAACTCCTCTAATGAAGTGTCTTCAAGATTATGATTAAGGAGTCAAGTTGATATCAACGTATAAATTATTTTGGAGTGAATGCCGTGAAGCCCTTTTTATTCAATGCACTTGTTCGATAAAAACCCTTTGTTCAAAAACAAAGTATGAAAAAAAAAAAAGAGCATTGACAAACATGTAAGCAAGAGATTAAAAAAAATAAATGAAGGGAAAACAAAACAAAGCATTACATAACAAAATAGCTATTTAGAACTTAAGACAAGGAAAGATATGACCTTTCCGAATCCAAAATCGCGGATTTGGGTTGTCTTGATTCGTTGTCGCCGGTCCGGGTTGTCCTTTGACTGTTGATCCACCTTAGGTCTTTGGCCTTGCAATGATCCACTTGTATGATTGATGTTGTGGCTCGACCTTGGTGTTGAGTGAACCCTTTGACTTGATGTGTCTTTTGATTCCGTTGAGTCCGCTCCGTAGATGAAGTTGCCGAAGTATTTTCTTTTTCTTTTTCGGGCAATTCTTCACCAAATGTCCTTCAAGAGTCCACATAGGTGACAAGTTCTTCCTTTCAATTTCTTTGTGGAACTTGAAGCATGCACAGTTTGTTGTCCTTTTAAATCCCAAACCAACCTTGCTTGTTTGACCTAATCCGGACATACTTTCATAGTTTCTTGGAACCGGTTGAAAGCCTTTGTATGTCGGATTTGAGTTGATGAACTTGCTTGGTCAAAGCTTGGTTGGTGACATGAATTTCTCCAAACTGCTTTTCAAGAAAATCAATCTTGTCCATATATGAATTAACGCCATTTCCGATTGGTTTTTCTTTTCTTGGAGGATTTTATTATTATCCAATAAAAGCGTCTCGTTCCTCCTCGAGATCATGAAGTTTGATCTTTAAAGCATGATTCTCGTCTTGAACTTCAAGTCGTTGCTTCCTCAACTTCTTGATATGCTTGGCCATCTTCTTTGATTCCGCAAGAAGTTGTTGGTATGCCTCAACGAGTTCTTCTTCGTCCGACTCCCCCTCACTTGATGACTCTCCGTCCGGATGTTGATGTTTCATGCAAAATCAAAGGAATAGAGTCAGTGACTAAAGATGATAACAAAAATTAGAAGAGGGAATTTGAGAGGCATGAAAAGCAACAATTTTTCTTTTTCCTCTTCACTTGAGGTCGATTCATCGTAACTAGAATCGTCCCAAGTTTTTGCTTGCAAAGCCTTCTTTTTGTATGATTTCTTAGAAGGACAATCCGTTGAAATATGGCCGCATAGCCTCTACATCGATAGCATCGGATTTCCCTTCGAAATCATCTTTTTCTTTTTCTTTAGAAGGTTTTGCAATGCCTTTGAGTTTAGAGGATTTAGAACCCGATGATCCTTTAGATGGTTTCGTGGATGAAGATCCATCGGTTCGATTCTTCCAAAATTTCCGACGAAATTTCTTTGTGATCCGCGCCAATTGTTCTTCAAACTCGGCTAAGAGAGATTTCATCATCGGAACTCGATTCGCATCTTCTTCCTTTGTTGATTTGAATGCAATACCTGTAAGCTTAGAAGAAGACTTGGAAGAATTTTGATTAGTAGGAAAAGTCATCTCATAAGTTTGTAAAGCACCTACTAATTCCTCTACACTCATCTCATCCGGATGACTAACGGTTTCAATGGCGGTAACCTTTGCCCTAAACCGTTCCGGAAGAGTCCGAAGAATCTTCCTTACAATTTTCGACTCCGGAGGATCTTTTCTCCTAAATTAGCACATGTATTAATTACATCTTGAAGTCTAGTGTAATAATCTGTAAACAATTCATGCTCTTCCATATGAATAGAGTCAAATTGACTTGTAAGCATCTGGAGCTTTTGAATTTTTACAAGATTAGTACCCTCATGTGTAATTTTGAGAATATCCCAAATTTCCTTCGCGGTTTCACACGCGAAAATTCTTGTAAACTCAGTCGAGGAAAGAGAATTAAATAAAGCGTTCATACCTTTCCATTGTAAGAAGATCTTTCGATTTCCTCTTTGGACCATCTAGAGCGAGGTTTTGGGGTAGTAGAATTTCCTACTTCCTCAACCGGATGCACCCAACCGTATTCCACGGTTTGCCATACCCGCTCATCAATAGAGATGAGAAAAGCTCTCATCCGCATTTTCCAATATGCATAATTGGTCCCATCAAAAAGAGGAGGTCTAAAAATATTACCACTTTCACCCATTATGATAGATAAACCTAAAACCCGCTCTGATACCAATTGTAGAGTTATTTAGGATCCACAAGGATCTAAATAGGTACTATCAAACACCTAGAGGGGGGTGAATAGGTGTAATATTATAAAAACCAATCTCAGTGCAAAAATAAAAACCAATGCGGAAAATAAAAATCAACACACCGAGATTTACGTGGAAACTCCAATCCAGGAGAAAAACCACGGGACCAACACGCAATAACAATCCACTAAGAATAGAAGAATAACAAGGTGATTACCGACTCCACGGACTCAACCCCTCCTTCAGCTTCTTCGGACCTTGCGCTGACCGGTTGGATATCCACGCAATAACAATCCACTAAGAAAAGAAGAATAACAAGGTGATTACCGTCTCCACGGATTTAACCCCTCCTTCAACTTCTTCGGACCTTGCGCTCCACCGTTTGCACGTCCACTGCACACGTTCGAATCCACGAACGCCACTCGAATCACGAGCACACGTTTCGAATCCACGAAACGCCTTCAACACACCGAATCCACGATGGCCACGTCGAATCCACGACGCAAACTCAGCCGGTAAGAATATTGGCTTCGATGGTGATCCTTTGCTTAGATTATCAATGAAGATCCATGGGAAAAATCTCTAAGCAAAGATTAGATCAATTCGACAAAAGATATGTTCTTGAAAGAACCATCGAATTGACCTAAAAGAGGCTATAAAGAGGAACGGTAAAAACCTAGCCTCTAGGGTTGCTCTCAAGTGTTTTATAAATTGATCGGCCGTGCTCCCCACGTTTTTGAGAAACCCTAAATGTCTATTTATAGTTTAGAAACCTTTGGAAAGAGATAAGAATCAAAACATACCTTATCTGGAAATTTTCAGGACGGCGATCCGGATCGGGATTACTGCGATCCGGATCGTCGTAACGAGATTGACGATTCCAGAAATCCAAGGGTTCGGGATCCGGATCGCAAGGCCCGATCCGGATCGTTCATGAATTTCAGCAACATCCAATGTTCGGGATCCGGATCGGAATAGGCTTGGATCCGGATTGGATTTGCACATGAACTATACCCTTCGGGATCCGGATTGGATCATCTGATCCGGATCCTGAACATGTCCCATGTCCAGTTTTTGATTTTTATGCAATTAAAGATTCATCCAAGTGTTTCTACACTATAAGAAAGTATTCGGATCACCAAAATTATTTAGTTAAACATACCTGATCCTTTTGAATACTTTCTTCTTGAGATTGATGTAACTGATCCACAATTCTTCATCTTCAATCTTCAAGACTCAAGACATTGAGTGTCAACTTGAGCTCTTGTTGAATCTTCTCTAAGTCTTTGATTGCTGATTGACAATTTGATCCCTTTAAGACTCCGACTCAACTCACTGACTTGACTCACGAAATATGCCAACACCAAAAAGCCGTAACAACATGGAGTTAATGAACTTTAGGTTAGAGTGGCATGTTATGAGATTGGCGACCCTTGGGCACCTTGAAACCCTAGTCTTAACTTAGGGTAAAGATAAAAAAGGAAATGTAAAATGTACCTCCGGATTTGAGACTCGTCAATTAGGAGCATGACTCTTGGGGTAGAAGGCCATCGGACGAGATACTTCCGGAAGGATTAAAAAGTGAACAAGTATCAAAATAAAAAGGTAAATGTCCATGAGACATGCATAGTGACCCTAGGGGCAAAAGTGAAAAGAGAATGTAAAATGTACTTTCGGATTTGAGACTCGTCAATTGGACGTATGATTCCTGTGGTAGAGGCCCATCGGACGAGATACTTTCGAAATATTAAAAGTAACAAGTGCTATAGAAGAGTGTGAGTATATATCACTCCGGGTGCAAATGAGTGCCAATATGCCTTAAATCATTTATGGCAAGAGATGGTAAATATAAAACTAAAAGTGAACGAGTGACCTAGTACGATCGCATTAGATATGACCCATGATTAGCGGTATAGTGACCAAAATACAGTTGAGTAGCCTAGTGTGGCATGACTTAGTAGCATTATAGTATTAAGTATGGACTAGTAGTGTAGCGATTTCATACCCATATATTAGTGTAGTATTTACTACTTTTTCTATTATCTTGCTACAAATGTTTTATTGGACCAAGAGGTGTAGAGCATATTTTCGGTGGATGAACCCACTAGAAACTATTCGTAATTCTCACATCTCGTTGGTTTTCACTTTTTGCAGATTTAGGTACAGTCGGTGAGGCACACGACAAGGGTAAGGGCCTAGCAGTATAGAGACCTAGATGGTCTACCAGTATTTTATCCCTTTTTGTATTTGAGTAACTGTGTATTCGATAAGAAAAATAAAAAGAAACAAAATTATAAGTAATGTTATATTGAGATGTTCACTCTTGTACCTTTACTTTCAACTAGTTATAATTATTTGTTTAAAGTTGAATATTTACAGTTAGTTTGAGTTATTTTGATATTTTGTATCTTATGTACTCATTAACACTTGTATGGTTTGAAATAGTTATCATTCCTTTCGGGTATGGGGATGTCTTATCCGTTGTCAGTTTGTTTGTGTGTCCGATTAACTAAATTAGCGGTTTCGGAGTATGACAGAGACGAACCGAAAGCAAAGGAAAACGACGTACGAGAGAAAAAAAAAAATAAAAATAAAAATAAAATGGTTTTTTTTTTTTTTTTTGTTAGTTTCTAAAAATTAGGCTAAATTTGTAAAATGAAATACAAATCAATAAATTTTTTTCATACAAATTGGTCTTTTATATGATTTTTTTTATTATTTTTCATCTTTTTTTGGTGTCGGTGGTAGGTAATACGGGCCAATTGGGAGAGAACATGTATTTTTATCCTGCTGGAACTGTTAGGCATTTGCCTTGGCTCAATTTCGTGGACCGGGGGAAGGCTTTGTACCCACCCATCGTATTTTTTTTTTAAAAAAAAAAAAAAATTAAAATTTGTTAAATTTTAAAATTTATAAATTTTAAATTTAATTTTTTTTAAAATTTTAAAATTTTAACTTTAATTTTAATTAAATTTAATTTTTTAAAATTTTAAAACTTTAAAATTTATATAAATATTTTATATACAAATTTTTAAATTTATACAAATTTAAAAATTAAATTTTTTGCTCTTTGTTTCGCATATTTTCGAAACAATTAAAATTTAAATTTTTAAAATTTTAAAATTTTTATTTTAAAATTTTTTAAATTTTTAATTTTAAATTTTTAAATTTTTAAATTTTTAAATTTTTTAATTTTTTAAATTTGTTAAATTTTAAATTTCTTAAATTTTTTAATTTTTAACTTCAATTTTTTAAAAAATTATTATTTTTTTTTTAACTGGGCGAAGGCTTTGTACCAACCCATATATTGTTTCTAACCACCCATTGTATTTAAAAAAAAAAAAAAAATTAAAATTAAAAATTGTTAATTATAAAATTTATAAATTTCAAATTTAATATTTTTTGAATTTTCAAATTTCTAACTTCAATTTTTATTAAATTTAAAATTTTTTAATTTTAAAACTTTAAAAATTATTCAAATTTTTTATATACAAATTTATAATTTTTTTATAGAAAATTTTAAATTTATACAAATTTAAAAATTAAAATTTTTGCACTTCAATTTAACAATTAAAATTAAAAATTGTTAAATTTTAAAATTTTTAAAATTTTAAATTTACTATTTTTTTGAATTTTCAAATTTCTAACTTCAATTTTTATTAAATTTAAAATTGTTTAATTTCAAAACTTTAAAAATTATACAAATTTTTTGTATACAAATTTATAATTTTTTTATAGAAAATTTAAAATTTATATAAATTTAAAAATTAAAATTTTTGCACTCTGCTTCGCATATTTTTCGAGACAATTAAAATTTAAATTTTTAAAATTTCAAAATTATTTATTTTTAATATTTTTAAATTTTCAAATTTTTTTAATTTTTTAAATTTTAATTTTTTTAAATTTTTTTAATTTTTAAATTTTTAATTTATTTTTTAATTAATTTATTTTTTAAAAAAAATTAAAATTAAAATTAAAATTAAAATTTGTTAAATTTTAAAATTTATAAAATTTTAAATTTAATTTTTTGAATTATAAAATTTTTAACTTTAATTTTTATTACATTTAAAATTTTTAATTTTAAAACTTTAAAATTTATACAAATTTTTTATATACAAATTTTTAAAATTTTTATAGAAATTTTAAAATTTATACAAATTAAAAAATTAAAATTTTTGCACTCCGTTTCGCACATTTTTTTAGACAACTAAAATTTAAATTTTTAAAATTTTTAATTTTAAAAAATTTTAAAATTTTTAATTTTTAAAATTTCGAAATTTTTCTAATTTTTAAATTTTAAAATTTTAAAATTTTTAAAATTTTAAAATTTAATTTTTAATAAATTTAAAGATTTATAAATGTTTAAAATTTATTAATTTTAATTTTTTAATATTTTTACAAATTTTTATGCACAAATTACTAAATTTTTGAAAATTTATAAATTTTCAAAAATTTTAAATTTTTTACTAAATTAAATTTTTTATATACAAAAGATATATTTAAATATTACAAATTATAATTAAATTTCTTTTAAATAGATATTTTAGAGAGCAATTTTCTCAATTAAAAATATTTATTTTGATTTATTCTTCTTATTCTAATTTATTAAACCAAACATAATTTTTTTTATATCTTATACAACTTTAATATTCATTTAAATACAAAATTATATTAGTTTTTTATTTATTTCTGAATTTATATCTATCCATAAAATAAACAGTTCTTGCTTATACTCGAACAAAACGCAACCTTAGATCTACTATAGCCGACAGTCTCGAGCACATTCAAAGCATGATCTGTGGTGGGTTCAAAAAAATTTTCATCAAATATAAAATAAAAATCAAATATAAAGAATATAAAAAAATAATAAATATAATTGTTAAGAAATATTGTATGAAAAAAATATAAGTTACAATTATTTTAAATGTATTTTTATATTTTAAAAAGAATATATAATTTCCATGTTAGATTATTATTATTTTTTACTCAAACCACTTATTTCGATATATATATATATATATATATATATATATATATATATATATATATATATATATGCTAGAATACTATCAATAGTATTAAGTCATTGGTGCTACCAAATTTTTAGCCTTAGATTAAAAGATGTACAATTAGGATGATAGTGGTTCCCTAGGATTTAGTGGGTGGTTGGTTAATAGTAAAAATTTTAGGAGATCACTATAATCCCAACAGCACATATTTTCATCTAAGGGTCAAAAATTTAATAGTACCAATTATCTGATACTATCTATAGTATTCCAGCCGGATATATATATATATATATATATTTGAAAATCTTGAAATTCAAATTTATAATATATTAATAAATGTTTTTTTTTTTTTTGAAAATCTTGAAATTCAAATTTATAATATTTAAAAAGTATCACATGAAAGCAAAAAGGATAAATTAGTCAAGAAAGTGAAGTTAATTATAAAATAAATACCGCTTTTAGAGATGTGGGGACATTTTTTGGAGAGTAGCCAGTGTTGTAAGTTGATCCACTCCAACCAATATAAATCTGCCATTGAACATGATACACAATTATTTTAGAAAACTTAGTAAGCAGCGCAACATGAATTTCTGTAACACGAATAAAATGCTAACTTTATTATGTATGTTTCAAAGCACCCATCAATTTTATTTCAGCAGTCTAATTTCAACCCTCGTTTATGTTGTGGGCGACCTGTGAATTCGTTGTTTTGTTTAGTTATTGTCCTTTTTATTGTTTTAGTAATAGTTCTAATAGTCTTATTTTATTTTTTGATTTTTTCTTTCTGAGATCTTATTGTCTCACTCATGTTAGCTTAATTAATTTTCGTTATGAATGAAACGAATAGCGTACTATTTTTTTTTTCAAAAAAAAAATAAAAAAAATAAATTCTAATTTTAAATATTTTAAATAAAATTTAGAAGCTTTTAAGCATGATTAAAATTAATTGGCCAATTATCAAGAACACGCACATCAACACGAACGCTATCCACCAACATGAGTGACTTAAGAAAAACCAGAACTAATGAATCCTTTAATTAGTAAGTACTGAATCTTGTTTGCTTGCAGTATGTACATTTTTCAAATGGCTTTACATAAAGAAAATACTAATTATACATTCCGAAAAAGATGTATATCTTACATCTCATTTATTTTAGAATGAAATAAATTTTACTCGTTATTTCGAAATGACGAATAAAGGAATCTCATCCTAAGATGAATAGGATGTAAGATATACACTTCTTTCGGAGTGTACATGTAGCATTACTCTTACAAAAATTCTTAATTTAGTTTTTTCAGACTAATAAACACATAAAGTATCTTGACTTTTTATTTTATTTTATTTTATTTTATTTTAATTTAACATAGCTTATTTCATAGTTATTATAATGAGCTAAACAATTTCTAATTCGTACAAAATATTAAAGAGGAACAATAAATAAAAAAGAAAATATAGCATATAGCATATAAGCAATTAAGTGTTTGTGATTACATTGACCTAAAATACCTACTTTGATACTTTTAAAGATCCAATAAAAATTTAAAAATATTTTTTTTAAAAAAAAATTCTAATGCTTTAAAATGGTGATTGATTAGAAGCGCTAACTGATCACATATGACAAAATGTTTTTTCACTAAAATTTTTTACTATTTGTTGATTAGAGCTGCTATCTGTCTAACAAGATGCTTTTTTAATATAACAATATTGCCGGCTAAAATTTATGACCAGTTGAATCCAAACTCTGGGCTAAAAATTTTTAGCTCAGTTATTATCAATTGGGTCCCTCGTTTCTATATAACTCAATTATATATTTTTTTACATTTAATATGAGAATAAATTGAGGACTTTATTCTTATTGTACACAAAATTATTCAACAGATATGCTAAATCTACAATCCAAAATGAATTAATGAAACTTGGTATTTGGATAGTCAAGTGGTAAGATTTTAACCCTTTTTGGATTGTAATTATATAATTATGATATTATTATTTTTTTATTATGACCTACAGTTTAAATTATCTATATCGTCTATATCTATTTATCTATATCTATATATATACGATTTCTCCTATTTTTTGCAATATGTCATCATTTTCTTCATTTGAAATTAACCAGTTTAAATCTCCATATGTTTCTCTCTTTCTTTGTTGAACCGGCCGGCTCAAGTTCTATATATATATTTGCTTAAATCGAACCGCCTGTTGTTTATTTCTCTCTTCGTTTGAGTGAACCAACCGTGTTATAAGACGAACCGGTTTCAAATCATGCACATATTTTTATATATTTTTACTTAAATTGTCACGCCCCGAGTTTTAAAATCAGGTCTGAAATTTTTTTTTTTTGAATAAATCAGAGTTTGCAAAACGGGCGTAACAGACCGCCACACAAATAGGAAATTCCCTATCCCAAAGGATAGAGTCTCTCCTATACATGCACGGCTAGGCGAATCCAATCATCAATCAGAGAACAATAACTATCTCAACTAAACAATAACTAATCAGCAGGAATAATCCAAAATAACCGTACTAACATCAATCTGAAATATCCAAATAACTAGAAGCTGAAATAGCATAAATGGAAGTCAGCTACAATCATTCAAGATCTCAGACATCAATATATCATCAGGGTGACAGCTCTATCGCGACAGCCTCACTGGATCGTCCCGCCACCCCACTATCCGAACGACCTGAAAAATGGTCACCCATGGGGTGTGAGATACACTGTACATGTATCCCAGTGGGCACGACGAGCCGAGAAATAGCTAATCATACCTACTGGGTACAATAATCTGTGGATAGTAAAGATCATAGGGTAAAGCTGAATAACAAATAAGATCTACTGATAATCAACATAAATCCACAGATAACTGAATAGGCAGATAATCAAGGGTAATGAAACTGCAGGTAATAAATGCTGAAAATCAATGTATAGCTATAATAATCAAGCATAAGGACTGCAGGTAAGTAATACAAAAAATCTGGATATAAATGAGATAATCAATCATAAACTGAGCAGTAAGGGTACAGGGTAAGATATCTATCAATAACAGTGCAAGATAAGAATAATGCGTCAACAAAAGAACTAAAGTACCCAATCATGCCATTATTGGTCACGAGGACCTCAGGCTCATACCACCTATCTGGCACCTATCTGGCTGACATAGCCCCGCACCACTGGTGCCTATCTGGGGGCTCACGGGTCCTTCCTCTAGACCACTTTACCGGTAAGAACACTGTGACGGTGGCCAACCGTCAGTGTACGTGACGTACAGCGTGCGTGGTAGTCATCATGCTATGCTCAAGCTCACGGTCTAATGACCGGGTAGTCGGCAATAAGCCGAGATCCCAACAGGGAAATCATCTATCATATCGATCAAGATCTATTATGCATATCTGAATATCAAGCAAACATCACAGATGAAGGAAATAGCAGTAAAATCGTCATGACATCTATGTACTGGAATATAAAGCTGATGAGCAGGTGTACATGCTATATCTAAAGAATCACTGTCTATCAGGAAAATCATATGGCATATAGATGAACTCATCAGATATAATCGAGAATAGGAGTACATGATCCAATCAACAGGGCTAACCAAAAACAGGTGTCCGACTGGACTAAAGCAACCAGAGGGCCGAATAGATAAAGCCCGGACCGAAGATAACCCACCTGGTTGAAGGCAGATCCTCGAACTCCCGCACAGCTACTGGGAGGCTGGTGCTGAACAACTGGGCCCTGAATAAAAAGCTATAATCAGTAATAGACTCACACATACACATCCCGATGACACGACAGTAACAGAGTGCTTATACAGGATAATATCGTCGATTTATCGAACGGAAATTCGATTCCCGATTACAAGAACCTACGGAATTCTAACAAGATGCCTAGTAGGTGTGTAAACACTGTCTAAAGACAGCCACCATGTCCAATTTACAATTTGATTCATAACAATTTCTTAATTGCATAAAAACACTAACATTATTGCTCGTTTCGACTCGTTCTTGAAATCCGGGGGTCCAAAAGCTGCGCCGTAAATTTCAGCGCGTTCGTTACGACGAGACCAAGGCCGTGCTCACAAGTTTGGCCTGACACGGATCCCGAGGGCAAAGTTGGAGCAACCTCGGGTGTAGCTGCAGAGATCACACTCCCGACGTCAAAGATGCCATGCAAGATGATGGGAATGCTCTAAAAGGTCCAAGAAGCCTACCTGGGCGGTTTTTCGGTGCCGGGGAGCGCCGGCAAGGCGCGGCGGCGGACCTCGGTTGAAGCTCCAAGCCCGTTAATGGCGGGTTCCGGCCGACTAGCTCCGGGCCGGAGCAACTTGGACCAAAAGGGTCCACTCGGTGCCAGAAGTCTTCTGGTGGGGTTGGCCGGCGGTGGGAGGCAGCGGCGGCGCCGGACGACCAAGATCGGGCGAGGTTGAAGAAAGCCCGAAGCTAGGGCACACTCGGTTGGCCCCGATTCTGATCCGATCGTGCCCAGCTTTGGTGGAGAGGTTCCAGTCGACAAGAAGAACCGTTTCCACGGTGCTGATCTTAAGTTGGACGGTCGGATCACGACGGCGCTTGGCGGCGGCCCAAAACGATAATTTTCGGCCGACGGGGCTCCCGCCGGCGATCGGGACGACGACCGTGGCTCGGGCTTCAACAGAATGATCTCCTCCGTGTCAGGAGTACACTGGACATGCCCAAATGCCGAAACTAATTAAAAAGTTCGAAGACTTACCTTCGCCGGAGCTTGGAAAGAAGATGAGGGTGGCCACGGCGGCGGCTGGCGTCGGTTCACCCCGGGCTCGGCTGCAGCTTCACAGAGGACACCTCAGGGGACTTCCTGCCCAACAAGGGTCCTCCCAAGCACCTCCTTCCCCAACACCCGAGAGCAAGGTGATTGTTGCTCTCACTTTTCCGGCAAGGGGAGGCGGCGGCCGGTGCGGGGAGACTCCGGGGAGCGCGGCAGAGAAGAGGAGGAAGTTGGAGGGTGCGGCTAGGGCTGAGGGCTACGGGGTTTCTTGGAAAACCCTAGCTCGGGTTGCATGTGTATATATAGCATTATGCACAATTTCATTTTAGCCCCTCATCAGTCCACAACTACAGCTCAGGCCCTCACAGCACTCTTGTTTCACCCCTAGGTCCCTCACTAGGGAGTGGCACGCATTTCGAGACAGGTTGCATAAGGTTTTACGTGCAAAAGCCGTATTTTTGCTGTATTTCACACTTTTCGAGGCGTTCCAGTCGTCGAAACGAAAAATGGACTGCGCCATGACGTCCGGCTCGACGAGACCTATCAGGTAGCGATTTCTGATTTTCGAGAAACTGCCCGGGTAAAAACTCGGTCCATAAAATACAGTTCCAAATTACAGCTATCGCGCATTTCGAGACTTTAGGGTCGTCGAACGAAAATTCCGTCAGCACCATTGCGTTCAGAACGACGAAACCGTTCAAATCGACTATTTGAAGTGTTATGATCGGCTTCCGGATGGCGAACTGGACCATGTTAGCACTTAGGGGCATTCGAATTTAGTGTTTACTGTTCATCAACAGTCCCAAGCACTATTCACTTAAGTCGCGGGTCCCGCCCGCTTCTTCGTTGATTTCTGGAAGATCCGACCGTCGGATCTGAACATGCTTAATATGGTTTTCACTCGGTTCAGCGAGACGGTCGTGCTGGTGATCTCGGATTTTCGAGATTAGGCTCGGATTGAAAAGCGATATTTTAACCTCATATCTGTGCAATTTACACTGCAGGAAAGGGGTCACTCATGATCCAAAACTTCAACTTGACTTTTATTCATTCATTTATTTACAAAAATTCAAATTCTTACATCTCTACCACCTAAAAAGAAGTTTCGTCCCCGAAACTTAGTACATCTAGGAATCAAATAAATGGGGGTAACGCTCCATCATGGCAGACTCGCGTTCCCACGTGGCTTCACGCTCCCCGTGGTTCTCCCATTGTACCTTGACGTAGGGGATCGATCTACTTCTCAGCTTCTTTTCATCTCGAGCCAGGATCTTCAGAGGTGTCTCATCATAACTCAGATCCTCGCGAAGCTGGACGGCGGTAGGGCTGATCACATGTGAAGGATCCCGGATATACTTCCGTAGCATGGAGACGTGGAAGACATTATGCACCCGGGCGAGGCTAGGAGGAAGGGCCAATCAATATGCTACCGGACCAATACGCTCCAATATCTCGAAGGGACCGACAAATCGGGGACTGAGCTTGTTGCGAATCCCGAATCGCTTGATTCCCCGAGTTGGCGATACCTTCAGCAGGACATGATCACCTACTTGGAACTCCAAGTCTCGTCGTCGTTGGTCCGCATAGCTCTTCGGTCTGCTCTGCGCGGTTAGCATCTGCTGTCTTGCTACCGGCACTCTGGCCTCTGCATCCTCAAGTAGCTCTGGCCCGATAACACGGCGCTCACCGACGTCATCCCAACAGATGGGGGAACGACACCGGCGCCCGTACAGTGCCTCATAAGGATGTCCTCCTTTAATTCACCGTCCTCTGGGACACACCAACGGCCCCTAAATCGAATAGAGCCATCGGCGTGCAGCTGGAAATCATCAGTCTGTCCTAGTGATATCAGCTCTCGAATCTTCTGGAAGGAGGGGTCGGACTGCTGTCCCTCCTTTATGCGATCAAGTAGGGTAGGCTGCACTACCATCGCTAAAAGTCGAGCGGTAGACCCCGAAGGAACGATCTCCAAGTCTAGACGCTGGAACTCAGAAATCAAGCGGTCCTGATCAGTGATCATTAGCAGCTCTGGCGACACGTGCTTTCGGCTCAAAGCATCCGCTACCACGTTGGCCCGACCTGGGTGGTACTGGATAGTGAGATCATAGTCCTTTAGCAGTTCGAGCCATCACAAAGATTCAACAGACTTGAACCATATATTCCTACTATCAACTCAGTTGCAAAATCTGGCGAGATCAACGTGGCTAGTGACCACCAGTTAGGACCAGTGTCCACAATAAAGACCAAGATAATCCACTATGTACTCGATCTGTCTGAGACCTACCCAAGGTCAAATACGGTCTGGGATATCATCACTGAAATTATTACATCGTTGTCCAGAGGGTAACCCTGGAGACTATAAATATAGATAAGCAAACAAGTAGACCCAATCACGATATTACCCCTTACGAGGTAGAGTACTTCAAACCACTCTTTTGACAGTACATTGTCTGCAGCCAACATACTTATCAAAAGAAAAGTGAAATACTGTAGATCTGTCGCCAACATCAAGTTGGGGACACGACTCCCACCGGAATCCAACAGAAGGTATAACTCATACCTCATGACACAAATCTCAATGCCGATACTATAACCATATTCCACTGTTCACCATTACCTTAAGTGCATCACCACTTGATAACACAGCTCTAGCGATGCCAGTCTCAACTCAAACATCGACAGGGGAGATTGCGACCCCAAATCATTTCACACACAATGTGCGAAATTACCACAATTCGAATTCGTTTAAAATAGAAATCAAATCCTCAAGCTATCATCATCACTCTGTATATTAGACTTTCCAGTCATATCTCACCATCGTAGTAATCACAATATCTAAACTTATTGCATACTCATAGGAGTAACTAAGACTCCACTAAAATCGTGCCAAAGGTGGGGTCTGAATCTGAATCTAACTCCAACCAGAGTTTCAATCGGTCAATAGATCACCGAATTTAGCCTATCCATCAACCATGTCTACGCCAAAGCGCTCACTGCTACCACCATCTCTATCGAAGTAATTGTGAATCCCAAATTATTTTACACTGATCAGGGTTGGGACACAATTCAATAAGGTCTAATACTTGCTGAGTGTCGTCAGAATCCTTCCGTCCAAAGCAACAAGATTGCTAACCTCATAGGCATCCCGATAACTATATTCGGGGAATCTCCGGTAACAGCAGCCACAACATAATTTTAATAACCCCGGCTGTGACAAAAGTACAATATCTAGTGGCACGGGGACAACCCAAGGATCACTGACTTCTCCAAGCACCTAGACTAGTGGTGGGGCCAGTGCAACAATAGCAACTATCTGATGCTGAGCCATCTGCTGAACCATCCCAGCAAAAGCGGTGAGCTGATTCTCTAACCGCTGCCAACAATCCGAGCTCTAAGGCTCCACTGATATATCAAATCCATGGCTCGTACCACAACCGTAGCTAACACTGCATCTATCATGACCACTAAGCCCAGAACGCGTGCTAACACCGCTCGTAGTCACAACGATAAGATTTGGAAACGACTCATAGTGTGAAAATACACCTGAGCTCCTAACCACTAAACAAATACCCCGCGCTCTCACGTGACAAGTCATCCTAGGGTTCATCCTAACCAGTTCCTAATCCATCTTTCCTAGGTACCGTGTACTTATTTGCTCTGATACCATAAAATCTGTCACGCCCCGAGTTTAAAAATCAGGTCTGAAATTTTTTTTTTTTAATAAATCAGAGTTTGCAAAACGGGCGTAACAGACCACCACACATATAGGAAATCCCCTATCCCAAAGGATAGAGTCTCTCCTATACATGCATGGCTAGGCGAATCCAATCATCAATCAGAGAACAATAAGTATCTCAACTAAACAATAACTAATCAGCAGGAATAATCCAAAATAACCGTACTAACATCAATCTGAAATATCCAAATAACTAGAAGCTGAAATAGCATAAATGGAAGTCAGCTACAATCATTCAAGATCTCAGACATCAATATATCATCAGGGTGACAGCTCTATCGTGACAGCCTCACTGGATCGTCCCGCCACCCCACTATCCGAACGACCTGAAAAATGGTCACCCAGGGGGTGTGAGATACACTGTACATGTATCCCAGTGAGCATGACGAGCCGAGAAATAGCTAATCGTACCTACTGGGTACAATAATCTGCGGATAGTAAAGATCATAGGGTAAAGCTGAATAACAAATAAGATCTACTGATAATCAACATAAATCCACAGATAACTGAATAGGCAGATAATCAAGGGTACTGAAACTGCAGGTAATAAATGCTGGAAATCAATGTATAGCTATAATAATCAAGCATAAGGACTGCAGGTAAGTAATACAAGAAATCTGGATATAAATGAGATAATCAATCATAAACTGAGCAGTAAGGGTACAGGGTAAGATATCTATCAATAACAGTGCAAGATAAGAATAATGCGTCAACAAAAGAACTAAAGTACCCAATCAATGCCATTATTGGTCACGAGGACCTCAGGCTCATACCACCTATCTGGCACCTATCTGGCTGACATAACCCCGCACCCACTGGTGACTATCTGGGGGCTCACGGGTCCTTCCTCTAGACCACTTTACCGGTAAAGAACACTGTGACGGTGGCCAAACCGTCAGTGTACGTGACGTACAGCGTGCGTGGTAGTCATCATGCTATGCTCAAGCTCACGGTCTAATGACCGGGTAGTCGGCAATAAGCCGAGATCCCAACAGGGAAATCATCTATCATATCGATCAAGATCTATTATGCATATCTGAATATCAAGCAAACATCACAGATGAAAGGAAATAGCAGGTAAAATCCGATCATGACATCTATGTACTGGAATATAAAAGCTGATGAGCAGGTGTACATGCTATATCTAAAGAATCACTGTCTATCAGGAAAATCATATGGCATATAGATGAACTCATCAGATATAATCGAGAATAGGAGTACATGATCCAATCAACAGGGCTAACCAAAAACAGGTGTCCGACTGGACTAAAGCAACCAGAGGGCCGAATAGATAAAGCCCGGACCGAAGATAACCCACCTAGATGAAGGCAGATCCTCGAACTCCCGCACAGCTACTGGGAGGCTGGTGCTGAACAACTGGGCCCTGAATAAAAAGCTATAATCAGTAATAGACTCACACATACCCATCCCGACGACACGACAGTAAGTGCTTATACAGGATAATATCGTCGATTTATCGAACGGAAATCCGATTCCCGATTACAAGAACCTACGGAATTCTAACAAGATGCCTAGTAGGTGTGTAAACACTGTCTAAAGACAGCCACCATGTCCAATTTACAATTTGATTCATAACAATTTCTTAATTGCATAAAAACACTAACATTATTGCTCGTTTCGACTCGTTCTTGAAATCCGGGGGTCCAAAAGCTGCGCCATAAATTTCAGCGCGTTCATTACGACGAGACCAAGGCCGTGCTCACAAGTTTGGCCTGACACGAATCCCAAGGGCAAAGTTGGCCCAACAATTACTAAGTCCAAGTAGCAACTATGCACAAACTTAATTTATACATGATCAAATCAGAGCCTAACTGGAGCATGGTACTAAGTGATGACAGAGAAGAGTGGTGCTCACCTGCGGCTTGCCTGAACTTGGCCGGAACAGTGGCCGGAGTAGCACCACACAAATTGCCCAAGCTCGGGTTGGGTGTTCTTGAGCAGCACAGGTGCAGACCTGTTACCAAGAGGAGCATCAGTTAAAAGAAGGTCCCAGAAGAAGTTTGGTCCATGAGGGGTCGAGCCCCGGCGGCCGGAGGCGGCGGCGGCCGGAGTTAAGCCCGCAAGTGGTGATTTCGGGTGCATGATGGAAACGAGTAACAGGGGTGCCCCAGTCCCAAAATAAAATCATGGAGCACCTTAAAATCCTATTTAGGGTTTACCTGCAGAGGTGGCCAGAGCTCGGACCGCCGGAGATGGCCGGAGTGGAAGCTTGGAGCAACCTCGGGTGTAGCTGCAGAGATCACACTCCCGACGTCAAAGATGCCATGCAAGATGATGGGAATGCTCTAAAAGGTCCAAGAAGCCTACCTGGGCGGTTTTCCGGTGCCAGGGAACGCCAGCAAGGCGCGGCGGCGGAGCTTGGTTGAAGCTCCAAGCCCGTTAATGGCGGGTTCCGGCCGACTAGCTCCGGGCCGGAGCAACTTGGACCAAAAGGGTCCACTCGGTGCCAGAAGTCTTCTGGTGGGGTTGGCCGACGGTGGGAGGCAGCGGCGGCGCCGGACGACCGAGATCGGGCGAGGTTGAAGAAAGCCCGAAGCTAGGGCACACTCGGTTGGCCCCGATTCTGATCCGATCGTGCCCAGCTTTGGTGGAGAGGTTCCAGTCGACAAGAAGAACCGTTTCCACGGTGCTGATCTTAAGTTGGACGGTCGGATCACGGCGGCGCTTGGCGGCGGCCCAAAACGATAATTTTCGGCCGACGGGGCTCCCGCCGGCGATCGGGACGACGGTCGTGGCTCAGGCTTCAACAGAATGATCTCCTCCGTGTCAGGAGTACACTGGACATGCCCAAATGCCGAAACTAATTAAAAAGTTTGAAGACTTACCTTCGCCGGAGCTTGGAAAGAAGATGAGGGTGGCCACGGCGGCGCACGGCGGCGGCTGGCGTCGGTTCACCCCGGGCTCGGCTGCAGCTTCATAGAGGACACCTCAGGGGAATTCCTGCCCAACAAGGGTCCTCCCAAGCACCTCCTTCCCCAACACCCGAGAGCAAGGTGATTGTTGCTCTCACTTTTCCGGCAAGGGGAGGCGGCGGCCGGTGCGGGGAGACTCCGAGGAGCGCGGCAGAGAAGAGGAGGAAGTTGGAGGGTGCGGCTAGGGCTGAGGGCTACGGGGTTTCTTGGAAAACCCTAGCTCGGGTTGCATGTGTATGTATAGCATTATGCACAATTTCATTTTAGCCCCTCATCAGTCCACAACTACAGCTCAGGCCCTCACAGCACTCTTGTTTCACCCCTAGGTCCCTCACTAGGGAGTGGCACGCATTTCGAGACAGGTTGCATAAGGTTTTACGTGCAAAAAGCCGTATTTTTGCTGTATTTCATGCTTTTCGAGGCGTTCCGATCGTCGAAACGAAAAATGGACTGCGCCATGACGTCCGGCTCGACGAGACCTATCAGGTAGCAATTTCTGATTTTCGAGAAACTGCCCGGGTAAAAACTCGGTCCATAAAATACAGTTCTGAATTACAGCTATCGCGCATTTCGAGACTTTAGGGTCGTCGAACGAAAATTTCGTCAGCGCCATTGCGTTCAGAACGATGAAAACGTTCAAATCGACTATTTGAAGTGCTATGATCGGCTTCCAGATGGCGAACTGGCCCATGTTAGCACTTAGGGGCATTCGAATTTAGGGTTTACTGATCATCAACAGTCCCAAGCACTATTCACTTAAGTCGCGGGTCCCGCCCGCTTCTTCGTTGATTTCTGGAAGATCCGACCGTCGGATCTGAACATGCTTAATATGGTTTTCACTCGGTTCAGCGAGACGGTCGTGCTGGTGATCTCGGATTTTCGAGATTAGGCTCGGATTGAAAAGCGATATTTTAACCTCATATCTGTGCAATTTACACTGCAGGAAAGGGGTCACTCATGATCCAAAACTTCAACTTGACTTTTATTCATTCATTTATTTACAAAAATTCAAATTCTTACATAAATCAAACCGAATTACGCATCGAATCGGTTCAAATCGTTTATATATATATATATATATATATATATATATTTCTTTACTTAAACTGAATCGGATCACACCTACTACATTCTTCTTTCTTTACTTGAACAAATCGAATTACACATATGAACAATATTTTCATATTTTTTTATTCAAACCAAACCGGATCACACCTACTGCATTGGGCTGAACTAGTCCAACTGCTTCATATATTTTCATCTTCATTTGTTTAAACCGAATCACCACCTCTTCATCTTTTTTTTTTTTGCTTAAACTGAACTATCGTCTCTTCGTCTTTCTTTCTTAGTTTGAACCGCAACTGTCTCTTCGACTTTCTTGGATTGTTATATTTTTTCATCTCTTTCTTTTTCTTGGACTATTATTTTTTTAAAAAAAACCTAAATATTATGTATACAATAAAATTTTCTCAATAACTGACCGAAAAACTAAAAAAAGAAAATCACACAAATCGAACACTTTTCAATTTCGCGAATTAGAAAAACTAAAAAAAACTAAATCAATCTATCAAGATGTCAATTTTATATTTTATTTCGATTCGATACGTTCACCTATGAAACTCACAATTTGGCTTCACTTTAATTTTTAATATGTGAATTTGAGTTTCTTTAGTGTGCCTTTTATCATTTGTTATTTTTTTCTCGCAGTATTTCAAATATTTCTTCATAATATTTTTTTTATAATAATTTCTTTTTTTCTATAGTTCTTTCTTTTGTTTTCAATTTTTTTCATTATTTTTTGTTGCTGTAATTACATTTAATTTTTAATGTATTTTTCATATTATTAAATCTAATCAAATATGATTATATCTTTCTATTTTTTTACATTTATATTTATTTATTTATTTTATAAATTTTTTATTAAAAAAAATTAGCCGTTGTATTGCGCAGGTCTCAACACTAGTTTTATTAATCCCCAATAAAATTTGACATGTGACATTCTTTCCTTCATTCACTTAGGTTGAATTTTTGAGCCTAACCGCTTTACTCGCCTACCTCTTTTTTCTCTCTTTTTTTTTTTTTTGGAATTGAACCGTGTTATTTTATTTTTTTTCTTTTTTTTTTTTTTTTTGAACCAAATCATGCTACTTTGTAATTTAGAGATATATGTGTGTTGAATCCAGTTCTTTTCTTTGTTTGACCGATTATTCGATCGATTTCTTCTTTGAACTGAATCGGCTCAATTTTATTCTTTTTCTTTTCTTCTCTGAACAGAACCAACTTTATAACACAATATGTATTGAATTCATTTTTCTTTCCTTTAGACCGCTTCCTTTTTATTCTCCTTTGAATCGAATCGATCGAAACATTTTATTTTTCAATACTAACTAATTACTGTACAAATTATGGTAAAAATATATTATTGGTTTAAACTTGACCTAAATCTAACAAAAAAATGAATAAAATCTTTCTCTATCCAAATCTTAAATTGGGCTCAAATTCATATATGATCCAAATTTATCCGCTAGTCATCCATACCACACCCACAAAATTCTTTACATTTATAGAGCGATTACAAATCTCGTTTAATTCTCTCACTACCATTATTATATTTTAATCACACTCAATATTATATTTATTTTCTCACAAGATTTCTAACATTTCTTAACGTGTGTGTGTATATATATAGAGAGAGAGAGAGAAAGAGAGAGAGTCCAGGTATTCTACTATTAATAGTACCACACATCTGATATTATTGACTTTTTGATCATTGTATAAAGCGATGCGCAATTAGAATTATAGTAATTTTTTAAGATTTATACTATTTTACCAACAACTCACTAAATTTTAGAGGACCACTATAATTCTAACTGCGCATTCCTTCATCCAAAGATCAAAAAGTCAATAGTACCAACTAGTTGATACTATTGATAATATAGTAGTCTAATTTTATATATATATATATATATATATATATATATATAGTCCGGTTACTGTGCTTGTACAAGTACCAAGCAATTGGTGCTTGTAAGTTTTCTACCGTTAAATCTAACCCTTTGATTAATTATATTCCTTAGATCATACTATTCCACCAACCACTCACTAAACCCAAGAGACCCACCATCATGCTAACCGCACATTCCTACATCCAAGAATAAAAAATTCACAAGTACAAATAATTTGGTACTTTTACAAACATAAGAATTCAATTTTATATATATATATATATATGTTTGTGTGTGTGTGTGTGTGTGTGTGTGTGTGTGTGTGTGTGTGTGTTTTATCTTTCATTTTTTTTAGTAACATTTAAATGCATATAATACATTCCACTCTCTATAAATATGAATATTTATTTGTTTAGGCTATGTTTGGTTCAGGGATTGTAAGCTTGGGGATAAATTTTTTTATACCTGAGATAGCTTGCTATTCCGGGATAGTCAGGGATGAAAGGAAAATAGTGTTTGGTTTGTAAAGCTGTTATTCGTAGGAATAACTGAAATTATGTTTGGTTCATTTTTTGAAATAAGCGAGGATAGTAAAAAAATAAAAGTAATTATAATTTTAAAATAATAATATTTTATCTAATTAATTAATATAAAATATTAATTAAATAATAATTAATATTTGTACAAATTAAAGTTTATATTTTAGTAAATAATACCGTTTAATTTTATTAAAATTAAAGTTAAAAATTTAAAATTTGTATAAATTTTAAAATTTAAAAATTTATAAATTTATTAAAAATTAAAGTTATAAATTTAAAAAGTTATAAAATTTAAATTTTTTCTAAATTTAAAAATTTAAAAATCTAATAGTAGAGAATAATAAAAAAAAAGTGATAGTTAAATTTAATATAAAATATAATTTAATAAAAATAATTTGTTATAAAAATAATTTATTGTAAAAAAAATTATTATAATATTAAAAAAAAGTAATTTATTATAAATTATAATTTAATAAAAATAATTCATTATAATATTTAAATAAAAATAATATGTATTAATATATATAATTAATAATTTTATAATAAAAAATAATGTATTATAATATATAATAAATTGTGTCTACATAATTTAGCTTTAATTCAATTTATAATCTTAATAAAATTTAGAATTAATTCTTAGAATAGCACTATTCCACCAAAATGGTGGAATAGTTTATTCCAAGCTATCCCGGGATAGCCGAGAATACCAAGCTTTGACCGGAATAAAATATCCCAGCCAAAAATCATATCGTTTGGCATGAATAGTGGGATAAAGTGGGTTATTCCATCTTTATTCCTTAACCAAATACTGCCTTAGATTGTATTCTTTTTTTTTTTTTAACTGAATCGATCACCTAGTGTCCTCCTTCCTATTTGTCGACCAAAATTCTTTTCGTATTTATTCAGCGGTTTCAATTCTTTATCGAATCAAAGCATCCTTCACCGTCTTCACCGTCGATTCTCCTACAGTTGTTTCATTTTTTTTTTTATTTCACTTTTTATTTCTATATAAATATTTATCTTTTTTTTTTAACTTTATCTGTAATACTAAATTTTTTTTCGACAGTAATGTTTAAAAATTTTATACTAATTCCTTCTCTCTAATATTTTTTTTGTTGAAACTCTAAAGTTTTAACACATGCAGTTTTTTATTTCGATTAATATATATATATTTTTTTCAAGAAACTATATGATTCTAATTCTGTTGATTGTTGTCTAACTTTTATGATTATGTAAGTTTTAATATACATACAAAATTAAGTAATATTTTTAAAATATCAAAAAAAAAATTAAAAAAAGTTAATATATATTTTATATTTTTAATTAATTAAATATGATTATTATTATAGTTTTTATCCGCTGAATCCCGTAGTTTAATCCAGCAGTATACATTAAAATGGATGAATTTTCAATGCCCACTAGAACAGGACACGCCGACTGACGGCTGTGCATCTTCCACGCGCGAAACAGAAAAAGGAAAATTCAAGCGCCCCAGCGAGGCCAAACGCCACCTTTTCTGCGTTGCTTCCGGATATATACGCTTTTACTAATTCAGACAGCACCCACCAGCATATGAGTACAGGCGTCAGGCGTAAGCCGGCCTCATACCAAAAGAAAAGAATTTTCGCCCGCGTTTCCCATCCTCGCCCTTATTTATCACCAACCCAAAACCCATCGACTCATCTTGTTTAGAATTTAGAATTTAGAATTTAGAATTTAGAATTAAAATTAAAATTAAAATTAGAAGGGGAGCGCACTGGATATAATCATGTGCGGCGGTGACGATCTCGCCCTCGAGATCACTGTCCTCTCGGCGGAGTCCCTCTCCGACCCGTCCTCCTCCTCCTCCTCCTCCTTCCTCCTCCTCTTCCGCCAACAGCGTCTCCGCCCCTACGTCGCCCTATCCATTTCCCATTCCGATTCCGATTCCCATTGCGATTCCGATGTCGACGGAGCGTACCGCACCCGAGTCGACGAGGAGGGGGAGCACAACCCGACGTGGGGGGACACGCTGCTCCTCCCCGTGGGGCACTCCTTCCTGCAAGCCGACGCCGCCGTAAACCTCTCCGTCCTCTCCAAGGGCTGCTGCCGCGGCGCCGGCCCCGCCCTCCTCGGCTCCTGTCGCATCCCCTCCGCCGACGTCTTCGACGGCCTCCGCCCCCCCGCCGCCCGACGCCGCCTCAGCTACGCCCTCCGCTCCACCACCCCCCACCACCGCCGCCGACCCTGCGGCGTCGTCCACGTCGCCGTCCGCGCGCTCGGCCGCCTCGTGGACCAACTCGCCCCGCCGCCGCTTCCGCCGCCGCAGCTCGGGTGGGCTCGCGTGGCCGTCGGAATCCCCGTGGCGGCGGGGGGACACGAGACGGCGCTGAGGGCCGTGAGCGGCGGCGGCGGCAGCAGCGGCGGAGAAACTTTTTTCAGTCACAGTTATTATACCTGATAATTAATAACAATATTCAACCTTAACCGCTTTCTTATTGTACAAAATTATAATAATAAAAAAAAAATGCTAAATCTATAATCCAAAAAGTATGGTAGAGCTAGCATTACAGTCCTTAACCAACAGTTGTAATTCTAACGTTTACAGTTTATATAATTTTATTTAGATTTTAATTTTAAAAGAAAGAAAATGCATGATATGATTAATGTGAAAATAGTATTTTGTCTTGGGTAATATAAATGTTACGAACCAAGACTTGTTCTTGCGCTGGAATTAACGGAATGGGTCGTAGGCGTGGAAAGACTATCCGTGGAAAATGTTTTGATTCGGGGATTGCGTACGAAGTTTCGGCGCCGCTTTCGAGGAAGGACGGCTTCTTTTTTTTTTTTTTTTTTTTTTTTTTTTTTAATTTGTTTTTTGTTTTTTGTTTTTATTTTTATTTTTATTTTTATTTTTTCATTTAGTGAGGTCAATGGTTCTGAATATCTAAAATTTTATCGAAATTCGAATTCGAATTCAAATTTGAATTCAAACGGAATAAATTTATTCAATATTAAACATGTATGAATTTGAATACGGATATAAAAAATAAAAATTCGACAAATTTAAATTCGGATATAAATTTTGACTGTACCCGATCTGAATCCGAAATCCAAATTTATTTTATATTATATAATATATGTATGTATAAATATTAATATTATATTTAAATTTATATTTTAAAATTTTAAATTTAATATAATATATTTTGAAATATTATAAAGAAAAAATAATAATTATTTTTTATTGGGGTCAGATTCGAATTTTATTTTTTTTTGTCAGGTTAGAATTTGAATATGAATTTTTAAAATCTGTCGTATTCAGATTTCGAATTTGATAGTCGGGTTGGGATTCGAATTTTTAAAAATCTGCTACGAATCCGATCAATTGATATTCCTAACTGCATTTGCCCCTGCAAAAATATTTGCCTATTTATTTCTCAAAGTATTAAAATACTCGTAAATAAGATATATCTAAACTACTCACAATCGAAAAGTAAAAAAAATAAAAAAAAAATAAAGTAAAAGGAGAAAATTCAAATACAATAATAATAATAATAATATAAAAAATTTTAGGTGGCTCATTCAAATTTTGCTATTAAGATAAAAAAATAATATAATATTTGATTAAAGATTACTACTTTATTCAAAGTCATTTTTGATTTGACGAAACCTACATTGAAATAGTTTTTTAAAATTTTCCAATCAACCTTAAGTTACCGTTTGGTTCGGAAATTATGAGCTTGGGGATAAATTTTTTTTATTCCTGAAATAGCTTACTATTCCGAAATAGTCAGGGATAAAAGAAAATTAGTCTTTGGTTTGTAAAACTGATTTTCTTATGAATATCTGAAATTGTGTTTGGTTTATTTTTGGAATAAGCGAGAATAGTGAAAAAATAAAAATAATTATAATTTTAAAATAATAATATTTTATCTAATTAATTAATATAAAATATTAATTAAATAATAATTAATATTTGTATTAACTAAAGCTTATATTTTTAGTAAATGATACCGTTTATTTTTTTAAAAATTAAAGTTAAAAATTTTAAAATTTGTATAAATTTTAAATTTTTAAAATTTATTAAATTTTAAAATTTATTAAATTTATAAATTTATTAAAAATTAAAGTTACAAATTTAAAAAATTATAAAATTTAAAATTTCTCTAAATTTAAAATTTTAAATTTTAATTATCTCGAAAAATGTGTAAAAGATGATGCAAAAATTATAATTTTTAAATTTTTATAAATTAAAAAATTTTTATAAAAAATTTAAAAATATATATATACAAAATTTGTATAAATTTTAAAATTTTAAAATTTTATTTTTTTTTAATTTTTAGATTTATAAAAAATTAAAGTTAAAAATTTTAAAATTTGTAAAATGAAAAAAAATTAAATTTAAAATTTTTTAAATTTTAATTTAAATTTTAAAAAAAGAAGATGGAAACAAGGTTGTTCCTAGGTGGGAACAACCTTGTTCCCACCAATGGGGGGAATTGTTATTCCCCCTCCTTGATGAGCTATTCCAGAATAGCCCGTTAAGAGATTTTTTTTTTATTTTTTATTTTTTATTTTTATTTTTTTTTTATTTTTATTTTTTTAATGTTTGGGGGATAAAGGGGGATAAAGGAGTTATCCCCCTTTATCCCCCGACCAAACAAAGCTTAAAAAGTTTTCAGTCAAGTAAACAAAAGCAAAAGATCTCTTTCTCCAATCCTCTCTATACTTCTCTTCTTTACATCAAGAAAATGAGAACTCTTAAGAGCAAAATGAGAACTCTCTCTAAACTATACCCAACTAGAATCCCTCTCATAACACCACTTGGCGCAATGTGCTAATGGGTCAACTAAGATTCCAAACCAAATAGCAACTAGCACACTTCATGAGGTATTGAACTTGGAAGCACTACTGGCATTGCCCTCGAGCCCCTGCCATTGCTACTTGCCTTAGTTGCCATTCAAAGCTTGGAATCTGTGTAGTTGCCCCAACCCAAGCCCTAGGTGAATTAGCCTTTGGCCACCCTGCTCCGACGATCTTTCCGGCAACCCCGCAACCCCCCGAAAGTGAGCCTCTGAATCCTCTTGACCTCCTAAGCATGATGCTCACTCTAGATTCCAAGGGTAATGGCTATGTGTGAATAGTTGGCAACTTAAGCTCTTAATAATCAATGAAGGTTGACCTTGTGTTGTCCTCAGACTTCGTGCAACTCCCGAACAGTGAGCACGAGTCTCAGTGCATCGAGGCCCATCTACAGGTGCCCTCAGATCAATCCGAAAGTCTTCGAATTCATGAAATAAGCCAAAACACCTTGTTTTTAGCATTTTTATGCAATTTTTGGGAAACCTATAAGTCTAGATGTAAATGTGACCACATGGGCTGCCTCAGGCAGTATGCACGTGATCTTTGAACTTTTCATTCGAGATCCGATGGCTTCCTTTAAGCAGAATTTGGATTACAAGTCGTGAATTGGCGAAATAGTTGGTTTATCGTTGTTTCAGTGCAAAACACGTGATCCGAGCAAATTAGAAGATCGCTTATGATTGCCAAGTGTCCTTGGCTGTTTCCGACATTGTCCTGACTGGTCGAGTGACTTTCGTTTCGTATTGGTGACTTTCGGAGCCGAAGTCGACGTTTTCAAAAGTGGTTTTCGGTATTTATGGCACCGTTTGAGTTTAGGGTTGCACAGAGTTAGTTGTTGCTGCCTGGACACCTTAAACAAAGCGTTCTGGAGCAGCATGCGAAGTTTCATTAAGTTCGGTAGCCTATAGGCGCTAATCAGACCATTATCAGTCGATCGGCGAATTTTCAAACATTCCGGCGGATCACGGGACTTAAGTAAAGTCCACAATATAGTTGTTTTATACACTGTGAGTCAGTGGGATGGATTTGTGTGAGTCAGTTAATGATTTGTAGTTTTGATTTAGACCCGAGCAGTCAAGAGTCTACACGAGAGCTGAGCAGCGAATTTCATGACAGCCTATACTGAGGTGGGTACTCCGATCCAGGCATCAGTATAGTATCACGTCACTGGGTACCGTACTTTGTCGGACCCCTGTGATCTTGCTAACCCTGGTCCTATGCTTTGAGTTATTTTGCCTTTCTTTTTCGTACATCTGGTTGCTTATATATTGACTTATACCATATCTGATTGGTCATTACTAAGCTATGCTTCAGTTCAGATATTTTAGTATCTCTCTATACTTGTACTACATGTTAGAGTAGGAGATAAGTTACTGTTATACAGTATGAGATGATTTCACAGTTGATTGGCATCCCGTTTGGGAGTTTCCGGCTTAGTGTCGATTACCCGGTCTTCAGACCGCAAGTTTGAACATCAACATTATGATCGCCACAGCACCAGCTGTTCTTTCACGTACACCAACGGACTGGCCCCCGTGGTGTTCTTTACTGGTAGAGTGGTCTTGTTGACCCATGAGTCCCAGATAGCACCAAGTGGTGCAGAATTATGTTAGCCAGATCGGTGCCAGATAGTGGCATTGGCCTGAGGTCCTCGAGACCAATAGTAGCATTGATTGGGTACTTGGTTTCCAGCATTGACACATAGTTCTTACCCCTGTTTCATTATTTATACCCCTGTTTCATTATTGATCGTCATTTATTTATACCCCTGTTTCATTATGCTTTAGCACATGATCTTCGGTACCCTTTTGTTATAGCACTGTGATTATTATACCTATTTTTACCTGCTTTCATAAATGCCTACTGATTTACTTATCCGTTGATTATTGTATACCAATAGATATGACTTGTTGTTCCCTTGCTTAGTGTACCCACTGAGATACATTCAGTTGTATCTCACACACTTTGGCGACCAATTTTTCAGGTCCGTCGGGTGGTAGGATGTTGGGACGATGATGTGAAATATCGATAGAGTCGTCCCCTATTACTAGCTCATGACTGGCCACTGTAATTATTATTCTGCGTTATAGTTGTTTGTTTGATTATGATCATGACTTAGTTATCTTATAGATTTGTTTAGTTGTGAATGTTGGATTTTATCATGATACTCTAGAACTATTTATGTTGGATCGCCTACAGTTGTTTAGTATCATATTGATTATTAGTAAACTCTGTTTGTGCATGTTGTACTTGTCTAGCCGTGCGTGTATAGGGGAAACTCTGACTGAGTGGATAGAGAGTTTCTTATGCACGTGGCGGATCTGCTCACGTCATGGGGATTTTTTTTTTAAAAAAAAATAGATCGCTTTTAAAATCCCGAGGCGTGACAACTTATTTTTTTTATCTATGTGATGATAAATTCTCAAATATTTTAAGATAAGTTCTTTAATATATTTTTTAAAGATATATTCTTTTAAAATGGATGAGTTCCAAATTTTGAATAAGTTTCAAAATTAAATAAAAAGAAAAATTAATAAGATTGTAATTTTTTGAACCGATACTGGGTGATGATTATGGGCTTAGCGAAGTTTTCGATCCCGTTGTGTAGGGAATAATATTTCAATCCTATTAATTTTTTGAAAATATGCGTAATGCCCAAGACCTGTTTTTTGAATGCAGTGATGATAAGCTAGACGGAAAGAATTACGACATATGATATAGAAAAATGCAATACTTGCTTAATGAACAAGGGATTCCTGAAACCCACCTTGTCAAAATAGTCGTGGATTCCTGAAACCCACCTTGTCAAAATAGTCGTGCCTCCGAAAGGCACTACTGCACAACACCGGTATAATTGGAATGTTTATAACAAATGGTTCAAGGAGGATCGTACTACTCGGTATATTATGTTGTGCGTTATGGAAGATAATCTCATTGGACAGTTTGAGATATACGAAACTGCCAAGGACATGTAGAACCATCTAAAGATAACTTTTGGGCAAACTTCAGCTATGAGGTTGCGTGCCTTAAATATGTAGTTTTAGTAGTATATTAAAGATTCGAAGCACTCAATGATTGAACACCTTCGTGTGATGAGTGCTGACCTTAAGGCTATTGGAAACGAGCTCAACGATGAGCAACAGATTCTCGCGGTGATTCATTCACTATCGGATCCTGAATAGTCCCAAATGAAGCTCCTGATAACGCACAGCGAGAGCATTAAAACGTTTAATGACATATCACGTGTAACGACTCGACCCACTAGCAATAATAACTCGTTGGGCCCAATCCATAGCTCAAAATGCTTAAGCCTAATTATTATCACTAACGTCCATATGCTTATATACCCAATCACAACCCATTCCCATCCGATGTGGGACTATTGGGGTGTCACAGACTCCCTCTATTTAGGCATGACGTCCTCGTCAGGCCAAACACACACACAACCCAAGATCACCAGGCAATGTGAGACTTGTCCGCTAGCCCTGTCATCTAGACCCAGGCTCAGCCGAGACTCGTCACACATTTCCGGCTGGTGACTGGCTCTGATACCAAATGTAACGACCCGGCTCACTAGCGGTGTCACGCCCCGGGGGTTTTTAGGTAAAGGTAAGCGGAAAAGCGTATATATATTTTTTTTTCTCTTTATAATTAAGTACCGACCTTGCCCTGGTGCGTGTCAGACCGCCACATATACAAATTTACTCTTCAAGCGGACAGAGTCTCCTTTGTATATGCACGGCGTCATACTTACAACAACAACAATAACAACATTCAATATACCACCTTTAACCACACAGTCACAGTCAACCAGTACGAGAGTGTAAAAATATTCAATCACGTTAAAAAGGAACCTACAAGTTGCAAACGGTGTCCACTCGACATCCATTCCTTTAAAACATCTACACATTCACAGTAAGGCGGCTACATCGTTTTGAAAGGATAAATCAATAGGTTTTCAAGCAGTGCCCACACGACACTTGGTTTTGGAAAATATTTTCGAAACCCTTTTTGTTCAGTGTAAAACATGCCGCATATAAGTCATTAAAAATGATTATACAGATCACATCACACAAACGGTCTCTCAATCCAGCATCCACAACATTCCACTATCAAGCAATCGAGAACTTAAACTTAGATAAAAGGGAGATGAGATAACCCAAGTAAGGACAACGAAATAAACCTCACACCGCTAATGATCTTTAATCGCCGCCTCACCGTCGTCCCGACTACTACACCTAGTCACACCTGTCACGGAGTGGGTAAAGTCAGTGACTAGAAAAGATACAAAATGCAAGAAGGGCAAAATAATTCAAACCACAATATCCGGAGCAACCCCCTTTTGACTCGGAGTACGGTCGGCGCCATTATCGACCTACCCTGAATTAAACAAAAACCGGGCACCTTTCCCGACCACCACACCGGGCGCCTACCCCGGTGTCCCCTGCCGAGCCCCTGCCTCGGCCGCCGGGCACCCGCCCCGGCATCACCGCTCACACCCCCCACCCGCGGGGGCCCCCATTCCTAACGCCACCATCACGTGGGGTACACGGGTCACCATTACCACTTTTCCGGAAAAGCACACCCTCGCGGTGGCCAAACCGCCGGTGTGCGTGTAGCAACAAGAGCCACATATTGATTAAATATATCATGAGTATGTATAAAGTATATAAATTGGGTTAGTATCATAAATCGCAGTTATTTAAGCACCGTACATGCCCGAACATGCATATTGTATGACTTACACCTTTTCCTATACTCCTTTGGAAATTTTACCCACCTGAAGGAAAGTCTAGAGGTTGGTTCGTCCCGTCCTTCACGCCCGTCTAGCTTAAGATGTCCCGCTCTCCTGATGGAACACAGAAAGCTCAGACTAAGTAACCAAAACTAAAAGCTGACTTTAAAGTATAAGAACCACGGGAGACCTGATGCAGCCCTCGGACTTCGTGCGGCTTCCACCTTTGCACGGCACCGACCCGTAAATCGCGTGCACATTCGCGGACTGTTCCGCGCGGTCCCTGGTCCGTCAGCGGCGGTCCCCCGACCACATGCCGCGGCATCGCATCGCCCGTGTCATGGCGGCCCCGCCCGGCGATGAGCCGCGCGGCACTCGGCCTCGCGTGGCGACGGCCGCGCGGGCGCCTCGCCCGAACGCGGCCCCGCCTGGCTGCACGCCGCGCGGCCCCGCACGACGACGCGTCGCGCGGGCGCCTCTACCGCGGGTGGCCCCGCGCGCCGACACGCCGCGCGGGCACCAGCCCGCGCGCGGCCCCGCGCGGCTACAAGCTGCGCGGGCGCCAGCCCGCGCGCGGCTGCACGCCGCGGGGGCGCCAACCCGCGCGCGGCCCCGCGCGGCGGTGCGCCGCGCGGGTGCCCCCGCCCGCGGGCGGCCCCGCGTGGCTGCATGCCGCGCCGGCGCCAGCGCGCGCCCGCGCGGCGGTGCGCCGCGCGGGTGCCCCCCCCCCCCCCCCCCCCCCGCGGCGGCCCCGCGCGGCTGCATGCCGCGCGGGCGCCAGCCCGCGCGCGGCCCCGCGCGGCGGTGCGCCGCACGGGAGCGCCGGCGGCGGTGGCGGCGTCCGTCGTCGTCGTCGCCCGGCCCCACCCCGCGGTGGCGGCTCGGCGACCCGACGCCCACCCGTTTATCTAACAAAAATAAATAAATAAAATAAAAATAAACCGACATGATTACCTTGGATCGCGAGGGGAGGTGTACGGGATCGAGAATTTCGAGCGGAAGCGAAAAAGGTTGGGTTGCCGTTCTCCCTCTTCTTAGACTCGCTCGTTCCCTGTAAACCCTAGCCGCTCGGTCGAGGAGAAGAGGAAAGAAAAAGGGTATGTGGGAAACCCTAATTCCGAGTGGGTATTTATAACCCACGTACAAATAAAACTAACGAATACCTAGTTATACGAATCCTAATAATGGTAATCTGGCGGCTGATAGATGCTCGGAAAAGCGTGCAGATTGATCGCACGGATCCCGGAACGTCGGACGAGGGTCCAAACTTCGGAATTTAATTCTGGGAGCTCCCGGGGTCGGAATTCAGATCCGATCGTACCGCCGTTCTCGGCTCCGCGAGCTCTACCCACTAAAATTTCCGCAGTCCATGACGGATCACTCCCCAAATAATTAAAAATTAAATGAATCAAATTACAACGTTTTGGTTCCGCTGGATGTCCCATTCGGAAAACTAAGCTGGTCTTACATCACTCACCACTAAAAATAAGTTTCGTCCTCGAAACTTAACTCCCGTCCGCGGTGAACAGGTCCGGGTAGTATTCCCTCATTTTCGATTCGGGTTCCCAGGTTGCCTCGCGTTCCTCTTGGTTGCTCCACAACACCTTCACATAGGGGATGGTCCGATTCCTCAACTTTTTGTCTTCCCGCGCTAGAATTCTCACGGGTACTTCCTCGTAGCTCAGGTCCTCTTTGAGTTCAACAGCGGCGACGTCGAGCACCCGTGATGGGTCGGGGAGGTACTTCCGAAGCATGGACACGTGGAAAACATCGTGCACCCGGTCGAGGTGGGGCGGTAGGGCGAGGCGATAGGCCACCGGTCCAACGCGCTCTAGGATTTCGAAGGGCCCTACGTAGCGCGGGGTCAACTTGCCTCTCAGCCCGAACCGTCTCACCCCTTTGGACGGTGAGACCCGCAACAACACGTGCTCCCCCACCTGGAATTCCGAGTCGCGGCGCCTCTGATCCGCGTAGCTCTTTTGTCGACTTTGGGCGGTCACCAGCCGCTGTCTGATGAGGCGCACCTTTTCCTCGGTTTCCGCCACCAGATCCGGCCCTAACAATTTTCGCTCCTCCAGATCGTCCCAACAGATCGGAGACCTACAGCGTCTGCCGTACAGAGCTTCGTACGGTGCCTTGCAGATGCTAGCCTGGTAGCTGTTGTTGTAGGCGAACTCCACTAGAGGTAGGTGGCGCGTCCATCCGTCTCCAAAGTCAAGTACGCAGGCTCGGAGCATGTCCTCCAGGATTTGAATTACCCGCTCGGACTGTCCGTCCGTCTGCAGGTGGAAGGCAGTGCTGAAATGCAATTTAGTTCCCAAGGCCCGTTGCAAGGTCTGCCAAAAATTTGAGACAAACCTCGTGTCCCTGTTCGAGGTGATCGATGCTGGTACCCTGTGTAGTCTCACAATCTCGCTGATGTAGGTCTGGGCCAGTCGATCGCGCGTCCAGGTCGTGTGGACGGGCAAGAAATGAGCCAACTTGGTTAGCCGATCTACAATGACCCAGATGGCGTCATGCCCTTGTTGCGACCGCGGGAGCCCAGTGACGAAGTCCATGGTAATCTGTTCCCACTTCCATTCCGGTACTTGTAAGGGCTGCAGCATTCCCGCCGACCGTTGGTGTCACGCCCCGGGTGCAGATCAGGACCCGGGCCCGTCTACAGATCCGCCGTGCACATGGAATTTCCCGTGTACACGAAGCGCTGGTCACCTGCTCTGGTATAAAATGTACAACAAGAGCATAATACAGAGCTGAAATAGAAGAACCACATAGTATCTCAGACTGGAACTACAAATACCACTGTAATATGTACAATAATCTCCCAGCTCACTGAAAATAATACAACCCGCTGGCGGAAGCCAGACCCAAAATAAAAGGAGAATATCACAGTCTGAGTGGAGGGTACAATATCTGTCTAATAGCTCGCAGCCTCACAGGAGATCTATCTATTCAGCGATCCCCTTACCTCGATCAGCTGCCGATGGCCTAGCAGCTCCTGCAGATGACTCTGCAAAATAAAGGAGAAGAAAGAAACAGAAAATAATAATGGGGGTGAGAACTACCAGATAAACCAGCAGCCTCCCCTAGTGGGTAAAAATCTCAACTCTGACGCACCCACTAGGACTACTAGAGGCAAAAGGGAAAAGGGGAAGTGGTAGATACAAAAGATGCTGAAACAGGAAAACTATCACTATTATGCTGTCAAAACTGTATGCATGCATCAGAAATAGTATCTGACCAAATAAACCCAATCTAGCAACCGATACACGATCGGTATTGCCTGCTCAAGAACCAGTATCTGATCGGCACACGGCACGATCCCATAATATCCAATCGACCGGCACACGGCTCGGTCCTAAGCCTACTCCGGAGCGGCACTCGAGGGGAGCGACCCACACGAGTAAAATATCTCTGTCATCAGTATCACAAGTATCTCTGTAGCACATGCCTCAATATAGCAGGACTGGATCATGACTATGATCAAAGTGGGAATACTCCATCCACTACAGAAACCCAATCCCCAACTGATGCAATAAATAAACCAAACTCAACCCCAATTTGATGCAAGGATAAACATCTGGTCAACCGCCTACTGTCCGCGGTCACCGCAATACCCCACAAGTCCACAATCTAGCACAACCTTGGCTACACTATCCCAAACCCCTGCTCACACTTGAGCAACAACATATGAATGCAAAGGACAACAATGAAACATGTTCAAATCTCAATATGATAGTGTAGCAATGAATAGTGGCCTTACCTGATGTCCGGGCATGCATGCAACTGTCTTTATTTTTAAATGTTGTAAAATAGTGTCAAGGGTTTAAAACAATTGATTTACTGAATAAAAGTCATTTGCATGCGAGATCATAGCCTTTGTCTCAATCACAGTGTCCCAATATAAGTCATCATATTATTTGTGGGGTTATATTAAATTTTAGGGGAGTTTGTCCCAGCGGTCCTTGTCATTTGTCATATTAATTTGTCCCAATGGTTCTCATTAATTGTCCTGTTAGTTGTCCTGTTAGTAGTCCTGTTAGTAGTCCTGTTAGTAGTCCCAATAATTCTCATTAATTGTCATATTTTAGGGGATTTCCAGTAATCCCAGTGAGCTTGTCAAAAATGAGGTAAGCAACAACCGCCCACCTCGAACAGCTCAAACGACACCCCAGGTAGTCTCCTGGATGTCCGCAGTCCTCAATTCCTGCAAACCAACGCTCCCGGTATAAATATAAATCCCGAAAAGTACAGTATTTGCTGTTTTTCAGACAGCACGGGAAAAGAGGAATTTTTCACCTCTAAAATGAGCTCCTAAAATCCCAGAAAAATCACGGTTGCGTTCCTCGCGAAGAGTAGATCAAAATCGACTCTTTAAACGCCTCGATCTGACGCTCCTACGTCAAGATAAAAATCGGAGAAGTCGGTGCTGTCCAAAAATTACCATAGTAAAAAGAGGGGTCAAAGAGGACTCGGGAATCGTGCCAAAAGTACGAAACAGAGCAAAATGATTAACACGGAAATCGAAGCTTTACCTCTTACGGTCGCGCTGCCACAAAAATCGTCCAAAAATTCCACCAGGTTAGCCCGCAGTGAATTTTCGACGGAACTGCGACGGGAAATGGGCCTAAAAAGAAAATCGTCGCAGTGCGCCGCGTCGCAGATTGTTACGGAATTTGAGTTGGCGTATTTCGTGAATAGTTTAAGTCTTGAGGATTGAAGATGAAGAAACTGTGGATCATATACCTCAATCTCAAGAAAGAAGAATTCAAAAGGATCAGGTACGTTTAACTAAATAATTTTGATGATCCGAATACTTCTCATAGTGTAGAAACACTTGGAAGAGGTTTTAATTGCCTATTCATCAAAAACTGAACATGGGACATGTTCAGGATCCGGATCGTGGACTTTCAATCCGGATCCCGAAAGGTGTTCGTTCATACATTGCTGCAATCCGGATCATAGCTTGGACAGTCCGGATCCCGAATGGGGTGTTTTGTGAAAATGTATGAACGATCCGGATCGTGGATTATGATCCGGATCCCGAACAGGTGATTTTCTGGAAACTGCATTCTGTGCGTCTGCGATCCGGATCGTGGCTTATGCAATCCGGATCGCCGTCGGTAAAACTTTCCAGAAAAGTTTGTTTTTGATCCGAATATTCTTCCTAGGGTTTCTAACCTATAAATAGCCCTTCCATTTCATTTCTAGGGCATCGGAAAAAGAGCCGTCATTTTCAAATATCATTTTATACGGCCTTAGATCCACATATAGAGAAGAACGGAAATCATTAGATCTATTTAATGGTTCTTCATCTATATTGATTAGTTTGATTCTAGGTTTTCATACTCATATCTTGAGTTGAATCAAACTAATGAATACTTAGATGGTATTTCCGATCTACTCTTGATCTAAGTATTCGGCGGATCATCACCACCCAAACAAACAACGATTTATCCCAAAATCGGCGCGTGGACTCGCGTGGCCTTGTGGATTCAAGGTGTCATCGCTCTCGTGGATTCGGAGCGAGGTGCGTTCGTGGATTCGAAGCGTGCCATTGGGTGAAGACCGTGGATTCGGTCGGACGTCGTGGATTCGACGTTGGACGCTGTGGATTCAGCGTTGGCGGCGCAAATCGTGGATTCGAGAAGCGTTGCGGAGCGAGCGGAGAAGATCGACTAGGGGCGTATGGTAAAAGGTTGAGTCGTCTGTGAGTACGTTATATCACCTTGTACGTGTGTTAACTCTAGTGGATTTCGCCGTGTTATCGGTCCCGTGGTTTTTTACTCCGGTTTGGAGTTTTCCACGTAAAAATCTTGTGTGTTCTTTTATTTTTCCGCATTGGGTTTTATCGCACAAAGATTTTTGAGTGTTTATTGTTTACACCTATTCACCCCCCTCTAGGTGTTTTTTCCCCTATTAGATCCTTATTAACCTAAACCCAACAAGTGGTATCAGAGCGGGAATAGGGTTGTAAACAATGGTTGAAGGTGGAAACATCAATCGACCCCCTTTCTTTGATGGAACTAATTATGCGTACTGGAAAGTACGGATGAAAGCTTTCTTAATTTCCATCGACGAAAGGGTGTGGCAATCAATTGAATTAGGATGGTCTAATCCAACTGAAATTTTAGATGATGTTCGCACCTTAAAACCTAGGTCGAAATGGACCAAGGAAGAGATAGACTTATCTTCTTACAATGGCAAAGGGATTAATGCTCTATTTAATGCTTTGTCACAAACTGAGTTCTCTCGCGTCTCGGCATGTGAGACTGCGAAAGAAATCTGGGATGTTCTTCAAGTTACGCATGAGGGAACTAACCTAGTGAAGATTCAGAAACTGCAAATGCTTACGAGCAAGTTTGACTCAATCTCTATGGCAGAGAATGAATCCTTCACTGACTATTACACACGATTGCAAGACATCGTGAACTCATGTGCTAACTTGGGAGAGAAGATTCCAGAATTTAAAGTTGTAAGAAAAATTCTAAGAACTCTTCCTGAACGATTTCGCCCGAAGGTTGCAGCCATTGAAACAATTAAACACCCGGACGAAATGCGTGTAGAAGAATTAGTAGGTGCTTTACAAACTTATGAAATGACTTTTCCTACTAACTATTCTTCTGGAAAGGCATCCTCTTCTAAGTCTTCAGGTTACGCATTGAAATCAACTAAAGAAGAAGACGCGGATTCATCCTCCTCGGACGACGACGAGAACATTTCTATGGAGGACTTTGAGAAGCAGCTCGCTCTCTTGACAAGGAAGTTTCGCCGCAACTTTCGAAGGGGAAATTCAAGCAAAACTCCATCCTTCGGAAAGTCGAAGAAAGGCAAGGGATTCTCAAGCTACAAGTCAAGAAGCCAAGAGAACTTCTCAAAGGATAAGAAAAGTTCTGAGGGACAAGTTCAGTGTTTCAAATGTCGAGGCTACGGCCACATAGCAACTGAATGTCCCAACAAGAATCCGGCTAAGAAGAAAGCGATGCAAGCAGTCACTTGGGATGACAACTCCACGTCAAATGAGTCATCGTCAAGTGATGAAGAAGACAACGCGACAGCTTTCCACGCGTCCACCAAACCTTCATCCTTCATGTGCTTAATGGCAAGTACATCCGACTCACTGTCCAACTCCACTGTGGAAAAGATTGCAACGGACGATGAGTCAGATAATTCGGAAGGTGAAGATTTTGTTTTAGCCTACCATCAACTTCTGAGGGATTCAAAGAAACTGGCTAAACAAAACAAGGGGTTGAAAGAGAGATTACTGGAACTTGAAGTTGAATTAAAAAGAGTAACCTCTATCTCAACCGATCTTGAAGTGGAAAGGGACAATCTGGTTAAGACAAATGTTTCCCTTCAAGAGTCCAATGAGCATTTCGAGAAGAGTTATGTAGACATGGTGAACAAAGCGAATTACTTCTTGAAGCTCTACGGCGAGGCCCGACAGGAAAAATCTGAAATGACAGAGACCATACGCCAACTAAAGGATGACTTACAGAGATTTACTTCTGGAAGGAGTAAGTTGGACAGACTCCTTGGTCTCGGTCAAAGAAACAAGTTCGGCCTCGGATACACTCAAACTGGAGACATTCCAAGTTCGAGTGGTACGGTATTTGTGCCTTCGTCGGTATCTCCTCCTCCGACACCGGTGTTCACGCCAAGCAACGACAACGAACCTACTACATCATCTTCGGAATCGACAAGAACCAAGGTATGTTTTCGTTGTGGCATTTCAGGGCACATCAGAAGAAACTGCAAGACTGGAGCCAAATGCACACCTCAAGAACATCTTGCAGCAACTACCAAAAGGGCTATTCCTCGGAAAACCACTCCAACCAAATTGACGGAAAAGAGCCTTGGTAGTACATCGCTCAAGACGACATCTTCAAGGAGCAGCAATTCTTCAAGCAAGACGCCCTCACCTAGGAAATCAACTCCACGAGCACTACAGTCGCATACCAAAAAGGTTTGGGTGCGCAAAGGTGAGATCTTTCCCTGTCTTGCTACCACTGTTTCCTTGCATGCATATGATAGTTCGTCTTGGTATTTGGATAGCGGGTGTTCCCGACATATGACCGGCGATAAAAACTGTTTTCAAACTTTTGAGAAAAACTCCGGAGGACTTGTTGTTTTCGGAGATGGCCGGTCTTCCAAAATTGTTGGAAAGGGAACAGTAGCTATTCCAGATGGCCCGGTTCTAGATAATGTATTATTTGTTCATGGCCTAAAGACTAACCTCATAAGCATAAGTCAACTGTGTGATAGTGGTTATTCAGTTAATTTTTCATCTGATAAATGCACTGTAACTGACTTGAACCATGCTTTCTTTTTAAAGGGGGTTAGATCAGAAAACAACTGTTATGTAGTTCCTTCTAAAATTTCTGAAAAATGTAACCTAGCATCTTTGAAAAATGAAACACTTTGGCATGAAAGGCTAGGTCACATAAACTTTAAGGAACTTTCTAGAATTTCAAATAAAGATGTGGTCAAAGGGGTTCCGAAACTTTCTTTTGAACAAAACCTTGTGTGTGGCGGTTGCCAAAAGGGAAAACAGTCTAGGACTGCACACAAGAATTTGAACCACATAGGTACAAAACGGCCTTTGGAACTTTTGCATATGGACTTAATGGGGCCAACTCGTCAACCATCTCTGGGAGGTAAATGGTATATTTTCTTATTGGTTGATGATTTTTCTAGATATACTTGGGTAGCCTTTCTAAAGGAAAAAGCTGATACCTTTGATTCTTTTCTCGAAATCTGCAATCGTATTATGATAGAAAAGAATGAAAGGATTACTCGAGTGAGGAGTGATAGAGGTGGTGAATTCATTAATTCTAAATTCATTGATTTTTGTGTTTCTAATGGCATTAAACATGAATTCTCCGCACCTTACACACCTCAACAAAATGGTGTAGTCGAGCGCAAAAACAGGGTCGTACAGGAAATGGCACGTGTTATGCTTCACAGCCGGAACTTACCTTTTATTTTTGGGCTGAAGCGGTGAACACTGCTGTTTATGTTATCAATCGAGTGTATTTGCGCCCGGGGACTTTGAATACACCATATGAACTTTGGTTTTGTAGAAAACCTAACATCAAATATTTTCGCATTTTTGGGAGTCGGTGTTTTATTTTACGTGATCGTGAAAATCTTGGAAAATTTGACTCTCGAAGTGACGAAGGGATTTTCTTAGGTTATTCTACAAACAGCAGAGCATATCGAGTTTTTAACTTAGAATCTAAGACGATCGTAGAATCGATAAATGTTAAGGTAGATGAAGCTTTTCACTTTGAATCTGAAAAATCTACCCTCGATATCTCTCTTGATGATGATTCACCTGCTAATGCATCTTCTTCTAACAATTCTTTCGATAATAATGTTGATGCATCTAACGGTTCTTCAAGCTCATGTGATGTGCAGGAATCATCTCGTGTTCCTCCGCCTACTCCTCTACCTCAGACGTTACGCATCTCCAAGGATCACCCTGAATCGAACATAATTGGAGATCCACAAGAAGGAGTTAGAACACGGAGACAATTGGTTTGCGGATTTGCATGCTATGTATCTCAAATCGAACCAAGGAATGTTGATGAAGCTCTCCAAGATGATTATTGGATTAAAGCAATGCAGGAAGAGCTCCATCAATTCGAGCGAAACAAAGTCTGGGAACTGACAAAGCCTCCGAAGCAACACAATGTGATAGGTACCAAATGGATCTTCAAGAACAAGAAAAACGAAGAAGGTACTATCATCCGGAACAAAGCAAGGTTAGTTGCTCAAGGCTATTCTCAAGTAGAAGGTATAGACTTTGATGAAACCTTCGCCCCTGTAGCTAGACTCGAGTCCATTCGTATACTGTTTGCGATTGCTTGTCATTTTAAAATCAAATTATTTCAAATGGACGTTAAGAGCGCCTTTTTAAATGGATTTTTAAATGAGGAAGTTTATGTAGCTCAACCGAAAGGTTTTGTGGATCATAAACTACCTAACCATGTTTTTCGACTGAAAAAGGCTCTTTACGGTCTGAAACAAGCACCGCGAGCATGGTACGAAAGGTTGACAAAGCACCTTTTGGAAAAGGGCTACACTCGAGGGGGAGCTGACAGGACTCTCTTTGTGAAGCATTATCAAAACAATTTCATAGTTGCTCAAATCTATGTTGATGACATTGTTTTTGGAGCAACAAGAAATACTGATGCTTCTAAATTCGCGGAGACCATGGAAAGCGAATTTGAGATGTCCATGATGGGCGAGTTGAATTATTTTCTTGGATTACAAGTTAAGCAGAACGATGAAGGAATTCACTTGTGTCAATCCAAGTATGCACTGGAGTTGGTCAAAAAGTTTGACCTTGAAAATTCGAAAGATTTTCCAACTCCAATGGGAACTAGCCATAAGGGACTTGGAAGTGAATCACAAAGTGAGAATGTAGACGAGAAACTGTACCGCAGTATGATTGGAAGTCTACTATATCTCACGGCTAGTCGCCCGGATATATCCTTCAGTGTTGGGATTTGTGCGAGATATCAATCAGCACCGAAGGAGGTTCACCTGAAAGCGGTGAAACGGATCATCCGGTATATCAAAGGTACAATCAGTTTCGGAATTTGGTATCCTATGGGAACGACTTTGGATATTGTTGGATACTCAGATGCCGATTGGGCTGGATCTGTGGATGACCGAAAAAGCACGAGTGGTGCATGCTTCTATCTAGGCCACTGCCTTGTTGCATGGCACAGTAAGAAACAGAACTGCATAGCACTCTCGACTGCCGAAGCGGAGTACATTTCTGCAGGAAGTTGCTCAACCCAATTGATTTGGATGAAGAGCGTGTTGAGTGATTTCCGAATTTCAACATCTTCGGTAACCATTTTATGTGACAACACTAGTGCCATTAACATTTCTAAAAACCCTGTGTTGCACTCTAGAACAAAACATATTGAACTTAGATATCATTTTCTTAGAGAGCTAGTTGAATCAAACATTCTTCAACTGTCATATATTTCAACTGAAGATCAATTAGCCGACATCTTAACAAAACCTTTGGATCAAAAACGTTTCATTCACTTGCGAAAAGCAATTGGCATGCTTTCCTTGAAATAAACTCTTTTTGAAACCTTTGCTTAGATTAGGTTTTGTTTTTGTTCTTGTTTTTGTTTTGTTCTTTATCTATGTTCTGTACATAGCACACTAATTGAGCATACATCATAATTGACTTTAATTGCATCCTTTTATGCATTTAGAAATTTATTATGTTTTTGATGTCATAATGTTTCAATGTTGCAATGATCATTTACGTTAATTAAACCATCTTTCTGTGATCAAAGTCAATTTCTCTCTCAATGATCTCTTGGTATAGTCATTATCATATTTGATTGCTTAGTCGAGTATGAATTCGAGATCAATGGTTTGGTTGAATACTTTATATATTGAATAATTGATAGCCAATTGAGGGGGAGTCAATGAAATGTGAAATGCTCAAAAGATGTGGAAAGAGTTACATCCCAGTGAGGAGTGTGAAAACTACCACCACATGGAGAAAATGAAAGAAAAAGGAACTCCATGAATGAAAAGCAAACTTTTGTTTGAAAAATTGTTGATAAAACTCATATTGAAATACTTGACTCAGTCGTATTTCATGGTTGGTATAAGGTGGGATTTTTGATTTAAGATGCTCAAAGAGCCACTCCTTCAACAGATTGTCTAGATATATTATTTAACTTATCTGGGATTTCAAACATCTATTGATCTTGGTACTTCATTTTCTTTACTGAAATTGATGATTTGATAAAGACATTACACATAGGATCAAGATAGATGTAATTGAAGTTGTTCAACTTTAAGTGTTTTAACTTTCGTAAATCTTCGTTTCATTTTTGGATATTATTGATAGATTTTTCATAATCTATTTCTTGTTGTGTGAAACGATGTCATTTGTTTAAAGTTGACATGATAATGTGCTTACATACTTTTTCTGGATTTTACTGTATTTTTCTTAATTTTTCTGAAGAAAAAGGTGTAGCCGATCCGGATCGTGGCAAGTGATCCGGATCCCGAACGCAGGATTTTTCCCGCGTGTGGCCGGTCCGGATCACATTCTCGGCCGATCCGGATCGCGGCTAGGGTTCTATATAGAAACTTTCAGATTCGAGATTTCTTTACCCTAATTTCTGGTTTTCAAGCTTCTAGAGTTTCTCTCTCTAGATTTCTTGCTTCCTGGTGCTTCAAAACTCAAAGTTCTTTGGATTCAAGTAAGTTTTCATGATCAAAACTCGGTTTTTCACAGTTTTTCTGTTTTTTCATCAAACGTGAGTTGAAAAGTTGGATTTTTTTCGTTTGTGAATGGTTTTTGATCAAATTTCTTTTGAAATAAGAACTCTGGATCAATTAGTTTTACTTTTATGCTGGGATTTCACTTGTTTAACGTGTTTTTAGGCTTCGATTTCTAAAAATTCGGTTTTAGGGCATAAAAGAGGAATTTTTGTAAATCATGGATTTGATCTATTTTTAAAATTCTTTTTGGAAAACTAATTTGATTCTTGGCTTCTCTATATGATTATGATTGTCTAGGTGCAAATTTTTCAAATTTTTCAAAATTGACGATTTTTGATATGTTCTTGAGTTGGTCTTCACAGGACACTTTCTTAAAACTCAAAGCACTAGAATCAATGGCATTCTCGTGGTTGATCATCTTCTGGTCGCAATGCTGCCTGGGGGTTCATCGGTTAAAGAAGAACCAGGCGTCTCAACTGGAGACAAACCGGAAGGAGCCAATGAAGACAGCTCGGATTACAATAGTGAAGAATGGGACGATTTCTTTAAGGATGTTCAGCGAAAAATTGATGAAGAAGAAAGGAAGTTCACCAAAGGGAAGAGACTTATGAAATCTGCCTCCACGACCGTACAATATACAAGAAGGAAAAGCGTTCAAAGAAATACAAGCCAGCAGAGTGGGCCTCTAACCAGAGCACGCTCACTTTCAGGAATTTTGCAAACTGGGTCACCATGGACTGCAGGACCTGATGCACCATCTGCATCCAGACAGCGTTCATCTTATTCAAAGACACGGACAACTGAGACAGAGATATTGGAATCGATTCGTCAGGAACAACAAAGAATCTCTGCTACACATGAAAGAATATCGAGAGAGCTTCAGCAAGTCTCCTCTGAACACAAGAAGATCAAGAAAAAATACTCAAACCTTAAGAACTTGCTTAAAGGACTTTTAAGCAAGCTAAGCTGTACTAGTTCTGACTCTTCAGATTGAGCAACAGAATTGGTCACCTTAGTTTGGGTTCTTAGTTCTCAGAACATTGTTTTTCTTTACTCTTTTAGTTTATTCTCAGTTTGTGCATACTTTTAGAACTCTTTTTTTGTTACTCTCCTTACATATTGTAGCTCATGCTACGTTTTGGCTTGTTTTTGTGACAAAAAGGGGGAGAGAGTTAGCGAAAACAATGAACAATGAATGAACAATGGTGAAAAGGTAAGTAGGTAAGTATGAATCTCAACTCAACTTTGGTTTTCTTTTGTGATTGTGACATGCTTCTATACTAACTATTTGACTAACTATTTGGGCATGTAATATGACTAACAAGTTGGTGTTGGACTAACATACTTTGACATTTGGTTTTTCAACTGCTTAGAAGATATGTTGGTTTTAACTATGTTTCTTTCACATATCTGATTCTTTTAAATGTCATGGTGAGATCAAACTCTATCTCTGCACTTGGTTTTTCTATGTTCCAATTCTTGAGGTATCTAACGAATTTGTTTGTCAAGAATGTTTTCTGTGTGCAGAGGTTACAGATGTCTAAGTCTAGAGTCTGTCTTAGGAGTTTATCTCATGTTTTTAATTCCTGGAACTCTTTTGTAAATTTTTGTTGTATGGTGATAGCAACAAAAATATCTTTTTGAATTTTCTTTGTGGATCTGTGTTTTGTCACGAAACCGCCAAAGGGGGAGATTGTTACGGAATTTGAGTTGGCGTATTTCGTGAATAGTTTAAGTCTTGAGGATTGAAGATGAAGAAACTGTGGATCATATACCTCAATCTCAAGAAAGAAGAATTCAAAAGGATCAGGTACGTTTAACTAAATAATTTTGATGATCCGAATACTTCTTATAGTGTAGAAACACTTGGAAGAGGTTTTAATTGCATATTCATCAAAAACTGAACATGGGACATGTTCAGGATCCGGATCGTGGACTTTCAATCCGGATCCCGAAAGGTGTTCGTTCATACATTGCTGCAATCCGGATCATAGCTTGGGCAGTCCGGATCCCGAATGGGGTGTTTTGTGAAAATGTATGAACGATCCGGATCGTGGATTATGATCCGGATCCCGAACAGGTGATTTTCTGGAAACTGCATTCTGTGCGTCTGCGATCCGGATCGTGGCTTATGCAATCCGGATCGCCGTCGGTAAAACTTTCCAGAAAAGTTTGTTTTTGATCCGAATATTCTTCCTAGGGTTTCTAACCTATATATAGCCCTCCTATTTCATTTCTAGGGCATCGGAAAAAGAGCCGTCATTTTCAAATATCATTTTATACGGCCTTAGATCCACATATAGAGAAGAACGGAAATCATTAGATCTATTTAATGGTTCTTCATCTATATTGATTAGTTTGATTCTAGGATTTTCATACTCATATCTTGAGTTGAATCAAACTAATGAATACTTAGATGGTATTTCCGATCTACTCTTGATCTAAGTATTCGGCGGATCATCACCACCCAAACAAACAACGATTTATCCCAAAATCGGCGCGTGGACTCGCGTGGCCTTGTGGATTCAAGGTGTCATCGCTCTCGTGGATTCGGAGCGAGGTGCGTTCGTGGATTCGAAGCGTGCCATTGGGTGAAGACCGTGGATTCGGTCGGACGTCGTGGATTCGACGTTGGACGCTGTGGATTCAGCGTTGGCGGCGCAAATCGTGGATTCGAGAAGCGTTGCGGAGCGAGCGGAGAAGATCGACTAGGGGCGTATGGTAAAAGGTTGAGTCGTCTGTGAGTACGTTATATCACCTTGTACGTGTGTTAACTCTAGTGGATTTCGCCGTGTTATCGGTCCCGTGGTTTTTTACTCCGGTTTGGAGTTTTCCACGTAAAAATCTTGTGTGTTCTTTTATTTTTCCGCATTGGGTTTTATCGCACAAAGATTTTTGAGTGTTTATTGTTTACACCTATTCACCCCCCTCTAGGTGTTTTTTCCCCTATTAGATCCTTATTAACCTAAACCCAACACAGATATCTTGCTATCTGTAACTCCTAAAATCCTGAGATTTGGAGGAGAGAGAGAAGAGAGAGAGAGGAAGAAATTTCGTACAGGGAACTTTTTCTGATTCTCTCTCCTCGGCACGCAAATCGAGGTGCAAAGAGAGGGGGGGTGGGGGGCTCTTATATAGTGGGCCAAAGGGAATATTCCCACACGGGATCTGGATCCAAACAGGAAACACCGAAACGGGCCAACCGTATTGCGCCACGTGTCCACAGAACAGGAAACAGCGGTGCAAGGGCCAATCAGAATTTGCCACGTGGCCACGTGGTGCACGTGGTTGCTCCGCGCTCCGGGTTTTCCGGAAAATGTCGGCCAATGGGATGCTGCCACGTGTCACTCTCCCACATGCCTTCTAGAAGCCGGCCAGCCAATCACAGCTTGCCATGTGGCAGGGGAAGAATTCGGTGCACCCGGTGCACGCCTGGCCCATGGACCGCGCACCTGAGCCCCCTGCCCGCGCCTGCCCGCGCCTGCCCGCGCTGCCCGCGCCTGCCCGCGCCGCGCTCCTCCGCGCTCCGCCGCTGCCCCGCCGCTGCGCCGCTGCCCGCCGCCGTGCGCCGCCGCCCGCCGGTCGCCGGAACAGTAATTCCGGCGCCGGAGTTACTGTTCCGGCGTGAACAGTACCCGAAAGCCGAAAAAATAAAGTAAATATACCGTTTCGACCGTTTTCGCGCGCTGAGTCCAAATACGACGTCCGTTTCGCCAAATTCTCTTCCGAAATTTTGCCGAAAGCTCCCGAAAATTCTCGTTTGCCCTGATTTTCGCGCCAAGTCTATATTAAATGTCCAATTTCGATTCTACAAGCTCCGAAGCACTGTACAAGCTCCCCGCAGTCACTGTTTAATATTGCACAGTTCCTGCGGGAGTCCGGATCATCACATCCTCCCCCACTAAAAAGAGTTTCGTCCTCGAAACGAGACTAAACAACAATCCTCAGTCCAAAGTCTCAAATAAGTAGGGGTGGGCGTCCCTCATCTTCGACTCGAGCTCCCATGTAGCCTCGCGCTCGTCATGATTGCTCCATTGGATTTTTACATAGGGGATGGCCCTACTGTGCAATTCTCTTACCTCTCGATCCAGAATTCGCAGTGGGCGCTCCTCATATCTCAAATCCTCGCTAATCTCCAGCGGTGTGAAGTCGATGACGTGCGATGGGTCGAAGACATACTTCCTCAAAGAAGAAACATGAAATACATCATGGACACCAGCAAGCCTCGGAGGAAGTGCAAGTCGGTAGGCAACCGGCCCGATACGCTCCAATACCTCAAAGGGTCCAATATATCGGGGGCTAAGTTTTCCACGAATGCCGAACCTCCTGATTCCTTTGGACGGCGAGACTTTCAGGAATACATGATCACCAACCTGAAACTCTAAGTCTCGTCGCCAAACATCGGCATAACTCCTTTGTCGGCTTTGGGCGGTCTGAAGATGCTGTCGGATTACTCGGACCTTCTCTTCTGCCTCTATCAAGACATCTGGTCCCAAGGTCCGCCTCTCGCCCACGTCACTCCAATAAAGCGGTGATCGACACTTGCGTCCATACAATGCTTCAAACGGAGCCATCTGAATGCTCGCTTGAAAGCTATTGTTGTACGCGAACTCAGCTAAAGATAAGTGTCGAATCCACCCTCCGCCGAAATCCAAGACGCAAGCCCTAAGCATATCCTCCAGGATTTGTATCGTCCGCTCTGACTGCCCATCAGTCTGCGGATGGAAAGCTGTACTGAACCTGAGTTCAGTCCCCAAGGCTGTCTGCAAACTCCCCCAGAAACGCGAAGCAAACCTCGGGTCTCTATCTGATACAATGGAGGCTGGTACTCCATGTAATCTCACTATCTCATCCAGATATAACTGGGCTAGTCGCTCAAGTGGCCACGTAGTCTGCATGGGCAGAAAGTGCGCCGACTTGGTAAGTCGATCCACGACTACCCAGATAGCGTCTGCTCCTCCCTGTGCCCTCGGCAATCCGACCACGAAATCCATCGTAATGTGGTCCCATTTCCACTGGGGAATTGGGAGACTCTGTAACTTGCCAGCTGGCACTCGATGCTCAGCTTTCACCTGCTGACAAGTTAAACACTGAGCCACAAATCTCCCAACATCCCTTTTCATGCCTTTCCACCAGAAATGTGCCTTGAGGTCCTTATACATCTTAGTCCCACCAGGATGTAGGGTATAAGGTGTATAATGGGCCTCTCGCAATATCTGCTCTCGGATCTCCGCATCCGCTGGCACACATGCTCGGTTCCTGTACCTTAGTACTCCCGAGGCATCTACCGAAAAGTCCCCAGACTGATTACTCGGAATTTGATCTCTAATCTTGGTCAAGTGGGGGTCCTCACTCTGTTTCTCCCGGATCCTGTCTAGCAGAGTGGGCTGCACGACTAAAGATGTCAGTCTAGCAGAGACCCCAGGGGACACAACTTCTATCTCGAGCCGTCTCATCTCCTCTAATAGCGGTGCCTGGTCTGTGATCAACATAGACGAACCTTGCACCGCCCTCCTACTCAAGGCATCAGCGACCACATTAGCTTTGCCTGGGTGGTAGAGAATATCCACATCATAATCCTTTAATAGCTCTAACCACCTACGTTGCCTCAAATTCAGCTCCTTCTGCGTGAACAGGTACTTTAGGCTCTTGTGGTCGGTGTAGATTTCACAGTGCTCTCCATAAAGGTAATGACGCCAAAGCTTCAGTGCAAACACTACAGCAGCAAGCTCCAAGTCATGGGTAGGGTAATTTTTCTCGTAATCCTTGAGTTGCCTTGATGCATAAGCAATTACCCTCCCTTCTTGCATCAACACACAACCAAGCCCACTATGTGATGCGTCGCTGTAGATCACATATCCTTTCCCCATAACAGGAAGGGAAAGGATAGGAGCGGTCATTAATCTATTCTTTAGCTCCTCAAAACTCCTCTGACAATCCTCACTCCAGGTAAACTTCACTCCTTTACGCGTCAAGCGAGTGAGGGGTGTGGAAAGCTTCGCAAAGCCTTCCACAAACCGACGATAATACCCAGCTAAACCCATAAAACTACGCACCTCCGAAACGGTCGTCGGTCGGGGCCAATCCCGGACTGCCTCAATTTTCGCCGGGTCTACCGCCACACCTGCGGCGGAAATCACATGGCCCAAGAAAACTACCTCCCGAAGCCAAAACTCGCACTTTGCCAGCTTGGCATACAACTTCTTCTCTCGCAGAAGTTGCAGCACAATCCTTAAGTGCTCCTCATGCTCCGCATCACTTCGGGAGTAGACCAGGATATCATCAATGAAAACTACTACGAATCGGTCTAAATATGGTCGGAAGATCCGGTTCATTAAATCCATGAATGCGGCAGGGGCATTAGTTAGCCCAAAAGGCATAACTGTAAACTCATAATGCCCGTACCGTGATCTGAATGCCGTTTTTGGAATATCCTCGGCCTTCACCTTCAACTGGTGGTAACCGGATTGCAGATCTATCTTAGAGAAGACACAAGACCCTTGCAGCTGATCAAAAAGATCATCGATGCGCGGCAAAGGGTACTTGTTCTTGATGGTCACTTTATTCAATTCCCTATAGTCCACACAAAGTCGAAGTGACCCATCTTTCTTCTTTACGAATAGCACCGGCGCTCCCCAAGGCGATACACTCGGCCTAATAAAGCCCTTATCCATTAAATCTTGGAGTTGCGCCTTAAGCTCTCGCAACTCAGCCGGTGCCATCCGGTAAGGAGCCTTTGAGATTGGCGCAGTTCCTGGAACTACGTCAATCACAAACTCAATCTCCCTATCTGGCGGCATGCTAGTCAGCTCAGGTGGAAAAACATCCGGAAACTCGCGGGCAATAGGGATATCCCCGAGTTCCGGCGCCGCCGTAGGCCCCTCAACAACACTAGCCAAAAAGGCTACACATCCTCGACGGATCATCTGCCTCGCTCGGGAAGTCGAAATCATAGAGGCAAAGAAAGCACTCTGACATCCCCGGTATACCAACATCTCCTGGCCTGGCTCTCTAAAAGTGACGGTTCTTGCGGCACAATCAATAGTCGCAAAGTACCGAGCCAGCCAGTCCATTCCGAGGATCACATCGAAGTCCTTCAGCTGTCTCAAGACCAACAGGTCTACTGGCATAATCCAGGACTCGATTTGCATCGGGCAGGACCAACAACACTCTTCCACGTGCAAGGTGTGATCGGGGATCTTAACCTCTCGTGCACGTGGCAAAAGTCCTACCTCTAACCCATGTAATGATGCAAATGATCTACTAATGAAAGAATGTGATGCTCCTGTATCAAATAAAGTACGAGTCCTAATGCCAGAAAGCAAGGTGATACCTGCCACCACATGATCTGCTGCCGAAGCGTCCTCTACTTGCGCAGCATACACTCGCCCACTTTGAGCTGGAGGGCGATACTCCGTGGGATGGGAAGAAGATGGCCTGCTTGCTGGAGCATATGGTCGCTGAGCCGTCGACCGCTGCTGCGATGAAGATGGAGCCGATGCTGAGGAGGGAGTGGCGGGGGCCGAAAGGGGGCACGAAGCTCGAATGTGCCCAGGTTGTCCACATCCATAACAGCGACCCCACCGCTGGTCGCAGGTGCTGGAAAAATGCTGGCCTCCACAGAAAATACAATTACCGGGGGTTCGTGGTTGTCGGGGTTGCTGTTGAGACTGCCGCTGTCGCTGAGGCTGCCGCTGCGACCCACGTTGCGACGGCTGTGATCTTTGCTGCTGTTGCCGCTTCTGGGATCCACCAGGCCCTCGTCGCTCGGTCCGTCCTTGGCCGGGGAACTATGACTGCGGCGGTCGTGGCGGCCTCCACGAACTAGATTGTCCCCCAACCTCCGGTGCCGGTCGCTTCGCCCCCGGGATCACTACGGGAGCTGGAGCTACCTCCCCCATCACTACCTCCCCGCACTCAACGTAGAGCGCCTGCTCCATCGAGGCCTCCAAGGTCTGCAACCTACGCGAGCGAACCAATTGAAAAAGGTCCCGGCGCAATCCTCGCTCGAACATGTAGATCCGGTGCGCCTCGTCCCTGGCCACGTTCGGTACACATGCCAACAATTGATTGAAATTGGCAATGTACTCGTGTACGGGCCGATCTCCTTGTCGGAGGTTTCTCAACTGTTCCTCCAGCCTCTGCCGGACGCTTTCCGGGAAGAAAGCCCCAAGAAGGAGATTGCGAAATTCCGCCCAGGTCAGGAGCTGAGCCCCAGGCGGACCAGCCGGTCGAACACGCCGCCACCAAGCTTCGGCGTTGTGTTCCAAAAAGTTCGTCGCCAATATCACCTGATATCGTTCCTCGATAAATAACGTCTCAAAACGTCGCTCCATTGCCGTGATCCACGACTCTGCCTCCCACGGCTCAGTACTCTGCCCCGAAAAATGGGGTGGGTCAAACTGGCGGAACCTCATCAACAGGTCCACCACTCCCCGCTGTTCTGCCGGGGTCAGAGATCCTGTCAGCCCAGTCGGCTGTCCACCAGTACCTCGAGTAACAGGGGATGCCGGGGTCACCGGTACAACTAGAGGATTCACAGCAGGGGAAGAAGGTACGGGAGAATTCTCTGAAGGTGCTATAACAGGCTGAGCCCTCTGCTCTAACATTTGCGTCAGCCGACCCATAGCCTCCTCCTGACGCCGAACAGCCTCTGACATCTGGGCCATCTGGGCCTGCAGCTCTTGCACCTCACTCTGCTGGCCCTGCCCGGACTCCTCCTGATCGGGTTCAGGGGAATCAGGCTGAGAACGCGTCAACATCCTACGTCGCGGAGGCATCCTACCACAAGAAACCACACTCAGAATCGGGACCCCACACGACCCAATCTAGCGAAAGTCAAAGACATTCCCCTATTCCTGTGACTTTATGTTGTCTGCAGCCAACATAACTGTCCACCAGAAATAGGCTATGTCGACCCCTCTTCTCTCACTGGAAGAGTCAAACAAAATAAATCGACGACTTTCGCAAAATGCCACGTCTCTCATGCCCTATTATCCTAGGGTCTGCCAAAAGCCTAGGGTTTCCTAAGTCCCAACTGAACTATCCCTAAGCTCTGATACCAACTTAATCTGTCACGCCCCGGGTGCAGATCAGGACCCGGGCCCGTCTACAGATCCGCCGTGCACATGGGATTTCCCGTGTACACGAAGCGCTGGTCACCTGCTCTGGTATAAAATGTACAACAAGAGCATAATACAGAGCTGAAATAGAAGAACCACATAGTATCTCAGACTGGAACTACAAATACCACTGTAATATGTACAATAATCTCCCAGCTCACTGAAAATAATACAACCCGCTGGCGGAAGCCAGACCCAAAATAAAAGGAGAATATCACAGTCTGAGTGGAGGGTACAATATCTGTATAATAGCTCGCAGCCTCACAGGAGATCTATGTTACGATCTTGACAATCCGCAGCCGATCGGTGAAGCTCCGGCCGAGATCTAGGCACGGCGGTGCGGATGATGATCGTGGCCCGGACGCCTATGATGAGATTTCTCTGAGATCAGCGATGGGGAACTCAGCTCGATTGAGCTGGCCTTGTTGATACCAAATCAGATGAGAGGGAGAAGAAGATCTCTAGAGAGAGGAAGAGAGAGTTGGAGGGAAAGATTTAAAGGAGAGTGAAACATGATCATCAAATCATACAAGAGCTATTTATACATTTGAATGAACTTGTAATTATGTAATAACTAGAGTAGTCAGTAAGAAATGTAATATGCATGTGGGCTTAAGTGGGCCTGATTCGTAAATCGGCTGGGCCTCGCCACTGTGCAGTGCAGCGCCATGGCACATTGGACCCCTCCTCCGCAACGACGCCCGATCCGCTTCCCGAACGGTTCCCCTTGCCCGAACGTAGAAGGCTCCCGAAGCTACCTACCAGTTCGTCACCTAACTACAATCACAGTCTGACTGCACCCTACTCACCACCGAGTACACTACTACACTCAGTGAGTTGTAACAATCTATCTATTCAGCGATCCCCTTACCTCGATCAGCTGCCGATGGCCTAGCAGCTGCAGATGACTCTGCAAAATGAAACAGAAAACAATAATGGGGGTGAGAACTACCAGATAAACCAGCAGCCTCCCTAGTGGGTAAAAATCTCAACTCTGACGCACCACTAGGACTACTAGAGGCAAAAGGGAAAAGGGGAAGTGGTAGATACAAGATGCTGAAACAGAAAAACTATCACTATTATGCTGTCAAAACTGTATGCATGCATCAGAAATAGTATCTGACCAAATAAACCCAATCTAGCAACCGATACACGATCGGTATTGCCTGCTCAAGAACAGTATCTGATCGGCACACGGCACGATCCCATAAATCCAATCGACCGGCACACGGCTCGGTCCTAAGCCTACTCCGGAGCGGCACTCGAGGGGAGCGACCCACACGAGTAAAATATCTCTGTCATCAGTATCACAAGTATCTCTGTAGCACATGCCTCAATATAGCAGGACTGGATCATGACTATGATCAAAGTGGGAATACTCCATCCACTACAGAAACCCAATCCCCAACTGATGCAATAAATAAACCAAACTCAACCCCAATCTGATGCAAGGATAAACATCTGGTCAACCGCCTACTGTCCGCGGTCACCGCAATACCCCACAAGTCCACAATCTAGCACAACCTTGGCTACACTATCCCAAACCCCTGCTCACACTTGAGCAACAACATATGAATGCAAAGGACAACAATGAAACATGTTCAAATCCCAATATGATAGTGTAGCAATGAATAGTGGCCTTACCTGATGTCCGGGCATGCATGCAACTGTCTTTATTTTTAAAAGTTGTAAAATAGTGTCAAAGGTTTAAAACAATTGATTTACTGAATAAAAGTCATTTGCATGCGAGATCATAGCCTTTGTCTCAATCACAGTGTCCCAATATAAGTCATCATATTATTTGTGGGGTTATATTAAATTTTAGGGGAGTTTGTCCCAGCGGTCCTTGTCATTTGTCATATTAATTTGTCCCAATGGTTCTCATTAATTGTCCTGTTAGTTGTCCTGTTAGTAGTCCTGTTAGTAGTCCCAATAATTCTCATTAATTGTCATATTTTAGGGGATTTCCAGTAATCCCAGTGAGCTTGTCAAAAATGAGGTAAGCAACAACCGCCCACCTCGAACAGCTCAAACGACACCCCAGGTAGTCTCCTGGATGTCCGCAGTCCTCAATTCCTGCAAACCAACGCTCCCGGTATAAATATAAATCCCGAAAAGTACAGTATTTGCTGTTTTTCAGACAGCACGGGAAAAGAGGAATTTTTCACCTCTAAAATGAGCTCCTAAAATCCCAAAAAAATCACGGTTGCGTTCCTCGCGAAGAGTAGATCAAAATCGACTCTTTAAACGCCTCGATCTGACGCTCCTACGTCAAGATAAAAATCGGAGAAGTCGGTGCTGTCCAAAAATTACCATAGTAAAAAGGGGGGTCAAAGAGGACTCGGGAATCATGCCAAAAGTATGAAACAGAGCAAAATGATCAACACGGAAATCGAAGCCTTACCTCTTACGGTCGCGCTGCCACAAAAATCGTCCAAAAATTCCACCCGGTTAGCCCGCAGTGAATTTTCGACGGAACTGCGACGGGAAATGGGCCTAAAAAGAAAATCGTCGCAGTGCGCCGCGTCGCAGATATCTTGCTATCTGTAACTCCTAAAATCCTGAGATTTGGAGGAGAGAGAGAAGAGAGAGAGAGGAAGAAATTTTGTAGAGGGGACTTTTTCTGATTCTCTCTCCTCGGCATGCAAATCGAGGTGCAAAGAGAGGGGGGGTGGGGGGCTCTTATATAGTGGGCCAAAGGGAATATTCCCACACGGGATCTGGATCCAAACAGGAAACACCGAAACGGGCCAACCGTATTGCGCCACGTGTCCACAGAACAGGAAACAGCGGTGCAAGGGCCAATCAGAATTTGCCACGTGGCCACGTGGTGCACGTGGTTGCTCCACGCTCCGGGTTTTCCGGAAAATGTCGGCCAATGGGATGCTGCCACGTGTCACTCTCTCACATGCCTTCTAGAAGCCGGCCAGCCAATCACAGCTTGCCACGTGGCAGGGGAAGAATTCGGTGCACCCGGTGCACGCCTGGCCTATGGACCGCGCACCTGAGCCCCCTGCCCGCGCTGCCCGCGCCTGCCCACGCCGCGCTCCTCCGCGCTCCGCCGCTGCCCCGCCGCTGCGCCGCTGCCCGCCGCCGTGCGCCGCTGCCCGCCGCCGTGCGCCGCCGCCCGCCGGTCGCCGGAACAGTAATTCCGGCGCCGGAGTTACTGTTCCGGCGTGAACAGTACCCGAAAGCCGAAAAAATAAAGTAAATATACCGTTTCGACCGTTTTCGCGCGCTGAGTCCAAATACGACGTCCGTTTCGCCAAATTCTCTTCCAAAATTTTGCCGAAAGCTTCCGGAAATTCCCGTTTGCCCCGATTTTCGCGCCAAGTCTATATTAAATGTCCAATTTCGATTCTACAAGCTCTGAAGCACTGTACAAGCTCCCCGCAGTCACTGTTTAATATTGCACAGTTTCTGCGGGAGTCCGGATCATCACAGTTGGTTCTCCGCCTTTACTTGCTGGCAGATCAAACAGTGTGCCACGAAATGTGTCACGTCTCTTTTCATCTTTGGCCACCAAAAGGTCTGCCTGAGATCCTTGCACCTCTTTGTACCTCCGGGATACACGGTATAGGAGGTATTATATGCTTTTGCTAGATTTTCTTCCCTCATTTCTAGCTTATCGGGCACACCCATTCGTCCCCGGCACCTTATTACATCATCTGAGTCAACCGCAAAATTTCCGCCTTGCTCCAAGGACATTTTGTCTCGCGCCAGTTGTAGCTGGCCATCAGTCGATTGTCCTTTCAGAATGCTGTCCAGTAGGGTAGGTCTGACCATCAGGGTCAAGAGTTGTGCGACCACGCCCGCTGGCACCACTCCCAGTCTTAATTGCGAAAACTCTGCAATCCGACGGTCCTGCTGGGTGATAGCACTCACACCTGCTCTTTATGCCTGCCCCACGCGGCTCCAGGCGTCGGCCACCACATTTGCTTTTCCCGGGTGATAGTGAATCGACAAATCATGGTCTTTAGATTCTTTGAAATTCTTTCGGCACTGGGCCGTCCAGACGAACCTCTCCCCTCTTTGGGTTAGTCGATTTAGGGAAGTGGCCTCCCACGAAGCGTCTGTAGTAGCCTTCCTGTACTAAGAAGCTTTAGTTTTCCATCACCGTTGTTGGCCGAGCCCAGTTAGTCACTGTCTCAATCCTCCTCGGATCCACTTCAATTCCAGACGTCGAAACGATATGCCCCAAAAAGTCCACCCCGCGGAGCCATAACTCACACTTTATGAGTTTGGCACACACTTCCTGGTCCCGGTGGGTCTGGGGGATTACTAGCAAATGTTCCCCGTACCCCTTGTCTGTGCGAGAGTAGATCGGGACGTCCACTATAAGGTCATCACCGACTGGTCCAAGAAGGGCTTGGGTATCCTATTCATCATGCCCATGAGCACCATTAACGAGTCCAAACGGTATAACCGTAAACTCGTGTTGACTATTCCGAGCTCGCAGGGCTGATTTCAATATGTCATCACCCCGGGACTCTTGGCTGGTGCTAGCCGGACCACAGATCAATCTTTGGGAACTCTGTTGCTCCTTGTAGTTTATCGAATAGCTCATCTATCCGAGGTAGAGGAGCACTTGTGAATGCTACTCGACAGCCTTCTACCAAGCTCCTTGCCCGCAACAAAGAAAAGCGAGCAGAAGGCGTTCCTACAGCTAAGTTTACAAGCTCCGGTGAGTTTGGTTCCCGGAGACACGCTTGGAACTTCAAGCAGTCAACTACCGCTTAAAGATTGCCGCGACTGTCGGCCCCAAGCGCTATGCCGATAACTCTTAACAGAAACCCCACTAGTTCTTAGAGATTAAGAACCTGCCCCACCCTCGCTGGGCAGGAAGGAGTACAGTCGCATGCCTCGAGGGGTAGTCGGAGGATCCGACTGAACTTATTTCTACGATGGGGTTTTCTTCTAATAACTAAGGTAGGGCGAAAACATGAAGCGAGGTGGAAGAGTGGGATGCTTAGGTGTTGCCACGAACGTTCTAGCACGATGATTTGAAACTCGAGTATTGCCTATTACATCGTGCTCTGTGGGTTCGTCCCCTGGTGGGTCATCGTATAGACTCTCCCTCCTCTCGATTGCTGAGACGAAGGTGTAGATGCTGCTACGGGTGATGTCCCCGTCTTCGAAGGCAATTGAAACGATAGTGCCCCGGTTTGCCGCATCAAAAACAGTGGTCTTGCTTCTGGGGACATTCGATCACTTGGTGCATTCCGTCACAGATAATGCAGGACTTGCCCACCGGCCATTGTCCTCCCGTCGGCGCATTCTGGGTTCCTTATTACCATCTCAGGTATTTAGGAGGCCGGCTCCTCTTGATATCCTCTCCTCCAAAATTTGGCCGAGTTCGCTCCTTATCCCTGCTGTAATCAGAGCTCTCCCGTCAGACTCGTGAAATCGCGAATCCGCGCTCCACTGTGGTGGCTCTATCGACCACCTTCTGGAAGGTGTGTAGTTCCGCCGTTTGCACCACCTTGAAGATGTCGCTCCATAGGCTGTTCACAAGGAGACGGACTTTGTGAGATTCATCTCTTATAACCAAGGGAACACATTTGATCAACCTCACAAATGCCCGTTGGTATCCCATAACTGTCCGACTTCCTTGCTTAATGTGCCTTAGGTCATCTTTCATCTGCTGTTTGGTGCTGTCGGAGAGAAATGCCGCAAATAGTTTCTCTCGGAACGTGGTCCAAGATGGAAGGGCGGTGCCCTCCGAGGGGTCCGGGCGCACCGTCTTCCACCACCTACGGGCATTTCCCTCAAGGAAGTGGACTGCCAGAGGGTCCCGTTCATGTTTCTCCATCAATAGGCCTTCAAAAACTCCTCCGTGGTATCCACCCCTTTCTCCACGACCCAAGGGTTGGTCATCTCTCCCTCAAACACGGGTGGGTCGTACCTCTTGAAATTTGCCAAGTTCGCCGTCACCCTATCCCATTCGGTTTGCTTGGTAGGGGGCTTCCCCTGCTGCGACGGCGGACACTTTGGGAGTAGGTGTCACCACGGTCTCTCTCAAGGGGTCTCCAATGACGGCTCCCAGCGTGGGTCCCAAAGATGCTGGTGTTAGTGCTACTGAAGGCATCGTCGGATGAACCGACGGTATCTCGGTCACCGTGGTCGGAGGAGGGGCGACCATAGTTTTGCTTTCCGCCACCGGCGGCCCCGTCACTAGTGCGGCTGGTTCGGGCAGAGGAGCTTGGGCGACCTCTACTGGTGTAGTCGGCTGTTGCGCCTACCGCCGCATCTGTTCCATAAGGGTCACTAACTACCCGGCCATCTCTTGTGATTGTTGTTGGAGAAGCTGATACCCCGCCGCTGTTGGCACCGTACTTTCTGCCCCTGCATTCTCCGCTAATAACCTATTTCGGGCCACTATTCGCTGTATACAAAGAAACCAAGTCATCCCTAGACCTAACTGGTCTAGCACCACGACCTAGACGCACCGAAATTAATTCCCCTTTTTCCCCGTACTCTCACGATCTACTGCACCTGTACCTTGGCTATCTCATGTTCAATTGCTCGTGGCGTTATGCACGTGGATGTTGGTCCCCGACTACCGTGGTTAAAGTTGTTTTTCTCTGATACCATTTAATCTGTCACGCCCCGGGGGTTTTTAGGTAAAGGTAAGCGGAAAAGCGTATGTATATTTTTTTTTTCTCTTTATAATTAAGTACCGACCTTGCCCCGGTGCGTGTCAGACCGCCACATATACAAATTCACTCTTCAAGCGGACAGAGTTTCCTTTGTATATGCAGAGTACAATAACCACACAGTCACAGTCAACCAGTACAGAGTGTAATATTCAATCACAATATTCAAGCGGACAGATTCCTTTGTATATGCACGGCGTCATACTTACAACAACAACAATAACAACATTCAATATACCACCTTTAACCACACAGTCACAGTCAACCAGTACGAGAGTGTAAAAATATTCAATCACGTTAAAAAGGAACCTACAAGTTGCAAACGGTGTCCACTCGACACCCATTCCTTTAAAACATCAACACATTCACAGTAAGGCGGCTACATCGTTTTGAAAGGATAAATCCATAGGTTTTCAAGCAGTGCCCACACGACACTTGGTTTTGGAAAATATTTTCGAAACCCTTTTTGTTCAGTGTAAAACATGCCGCATATAAGTCATTAAAAATCATTATACAGATCACATCACACAAACGGTCTCTCAATCCAGCATCCACAACATTCCACTATCAAGCAATCGAGAACTTAAACTTAGATAAAAGGGAGATGAGATAACCCAAGTAAGGACAACGAAATAAACCTCACACCGCTAATGATCTTTAATCGCCGCCTCACCGTCGTCCCGACTACTACACCTAGTCACACCTGTCACGGAATGGGTAAAGTCAGTGACTAGAAAAGATACAAAATGCAAGAATGGCAAAATAATTCAAACCACAATATCCGGAGCAACCCCCTTTTGACTCGGAGTACGGTCGGCGCCATTATCGACCTACCCTGAATTAAACAAAAATCGGGCACCTTTCCCGACCACCACACCGGGCGCCTACCCCGGTGTCCCCTGCCGAGCCCCTGCCTCGGCCGCCGGGCACCCGCCCCGGCATCACCGCTCAAACCCCCCACCCGCGGGGGCCCCCATTCCTAACGCCACCATCACGTGGGGTACACGGGTCACCATTACCACTTTTCCGGAAAAGCACACCCTCGCAGTGGCCAAACCGCCGGTGTGCGTGTATCAACAAGAGCCACATATTGATTAAATATATCATGAGTATATATAAAGTATATAAATGGGGTTAGTATCATAAACCGCAGTTATTTAAGCTCCGTACATGCCCGAACATGCATATTGTATGACTTACACCTTTTCCTATACTCCTTTGGAAATTTTACCCACCTGAAGGAAAGTCTAGAGGTTGGTTCGTCCCGTCCTTCACGCCCGTCGAGCTTAAGATGTCCCACTCTCCTGATGGAACACAGAAAGCTCAGACTAAGTAACCGAAACTAAAAGCTGACTTTAAAGTATAAGAACCGCGAGAGACCTGACGCAGCCCTCGGACTTCGTGCGGCTTCCACCTTTGCACGGCACCGACCCATAAATCGCGCTCACATTCGCGGACCGATCCGTGCGGTCCCTGGTCCGTCAGCGGCGGTCCCCCGACCACATGCCGCGGCGTCGCATCGCCCGTGTCATGGTGGCCCCGCACGGCGATGAGCCGAGCGGCACTCGGCCTCGCGCGACGACGGCCGCTCGGGCGCCTCGCCCGAACGCGGCCCCGCGTGGCTGCACGCCGCGCGGCCCCCGCGACGATGCGTCGCGCGGGCGCCTCTGCCGCGGGCGGCCCCGCGCGGCGACACGCCGCGCGGGCGGTAGCCCGCGCGCGGCCCCGCGCGGCTACACACCGCGCGGGCGCCAGCCCTCGCGCGGCCCCGCGCGGCGGTGCGCCGCGCGGGTACCCCCCGCCCGCGGGCGGCCCCGCGCGACTGCGTGCCGCGCGGGCGCCAGCCCGCGCGCGGCCCGGCGCGGCTGCACGCCGCGTGGGCGCCAACCCGCGCGCGGCCCCGCGCGGCGGTGCGCCGCGCGGGTGCCCCCGCCCGCGGGCGGCCCCGTGCGGCTGCATGCCGCACGGGCGCCAGCCCGCGCGCGGCCCCGCGCGGCGGTGCGCCGCGCTGGTGCCCCCGCCCGCGGGCAGCCCCGCGCGGCTGCATGCCGCGCGGGCGCTAGCCCGCGCGCGGCCCCGCGCGGCTACACGCCGCGCGGGTGCCAGCCCCGCGCGGCGGTGCGCCGCGCGGGAGCGCCGGCGGCGGTGGCGGCGTCCGTCGTCGTCGTCGCCCGGCCCCACCCCGCCGTGGCGGCTCGGCGACCCGACACCCACCCGTTTATCTAACAAAAATAAATAAATAAAATAAAAATAAACCGACATGATTACCTTGGATCGCGAGGGGAGGTGTACGGGATCGAGAATTCCGAGCGGAAGCGAAAAAGGTTGGGTTGCCGTTCTTCCTCTTCTTAGACTTGCTCGTTCCCTGGAAACCCTAGCTGCTCGGTCGAGGAGAAGAGGAAAGAAAAAGGGTATGTGGGAAACCCTAATTCCGAGTGGGTATTTATAACCCACGTACAAATAAAACTAATGAGTTCCTAGTTATACGAATCCTAATAATGGTAATCTGGCGGCTGATAGATGCTTGGAAAAGCGTGCAGATTGATCGCACGGATCCCGGAACGTCGGACGAGGGTCCAAACTTCGGAATTTAATTCTGGGAGCTCCCGGGGTCGGAATTCAGATCCGATCGTACCGCCGTTCTCGGCTCCGCGAGCTCTACCCACTAAAATTCCCGCAGTCCATGACGGATCACTCCCCAAATAATTAAAAATTAAATGAATCAAATTACAACGTTTTGGTTCCGCTGGATGTCCCATTCGGAAAACTAAGCGGGTCTTACAAGCGGCCCAAACCATAGCCCGAAATGCTTACATTTGGGCCGAGTCGTTACATCACGCCATCTCGAGCTTGAGGCAGAATGCTTGGAAGTGAATCGTTCTGTCACTCTTGTTGCACGCTCTAAGAAGCGCGATGGGATCATTTATGTTCATCTAATTTGATCATGACGCGAATTTCGTGCTGAAATGACGATAAACTGGCGACTTCTCCAATTTATGACTCGCAAATCAATATTACTCTAACGAAAGCCACCGAACATCGGACGAACAGTCCATAGGTCAGTGCACGTTGCCCGAGGTAGCCCGCATGGCTATAATTTCATCCAGACCCCTAATAGAGCATAAAATTGCACAATAACTCTATAATAATGGGTTTTTGACTTGTTACCTTAATCCGAGGGTTTCAGATTGGATCGAGGGTGCTAGGGAGAAAGGCCATGACTCGCCAAGACCAATGCTCATTGTCCGACGCTAAGCCGAAGTTTAGAAAGCTTGGTAGGCCAACCAACAATTTGATCAAAAGTCCAACAAACAAAATCATCACATGCAGTCTATCTTAATGGAAACATAGGTGAGCATCATGCTCAAGATGATCCAAAGGTGTGAGGACTTGTTTACTTGAAGTCGTAGAGTCGTTGGAGAGGTCGCCGGAGCAAGGCCGACCAAGTTCAAGAACAGCAAGAGCTCGGGTTGGACCTCTTTACATAGCTCGGCTTAAAGGGGTACTAAAGGCATGCATGTCACGCCCCGGCGTCGAAATTGCGACTCGGGCCCGCCAACAGATCCGCCACCCATACGGAAAGCCCCATATGGACGAAGTGACCAACCTGCAAAAGATCATACTAACCACTATACAGATATCAGAGCGGAAAAGCAAACTACTGAAATAAATACATACAACTCTAAATAGTACATGCCAGGTCATCACAATACATCAATCTCTCCAAAATAAAACTCTCAAAATAAAAAGTACAAGATACATCCCAAAATCTCTGACAGTACTAGCACATCGCCAAAAGGGGTACGTCTACACTCTCGCTGGAGACGGATAGGGATCTAGCTCGCGACTCCCTTACCTCGGTCAGAAGGATCAGTAACAAGAGCAGCAGGAACAAAAGAAGAGGTCGCTGGAAAAAATCACCAACCATGGGTGTGAGAACTACACCGTCACGTAGTTCTCAGTGAGTACCGCCAACAAGCCCGACGGTCTGCCCACTAAGTCTACTAGAGGCATAAAGTAGAAAATGCAGTACTGAAAAGAAAAGTGCTGGAAATAACTCTACAGCTACAATGCCTCTATCTAAATGCTCAAAGGGTGATACAGATGGAACATGATCCATCTACTATCTCTCAATAATACAATCACCCAATCTACACTGACTGCCACAAAGGGTCCAGTCAAATCTGCGCCCACCTACTGCCATTACATCCACAGAGGACTGGACTTACGTAGGGCGTCCATGACTGCCCAAAAAGGGCCCAGCCAGAAGGACTGCGTCGACAAGTCGCGATAGCAAAGTAACAGGCCTAGCTCCGGAGCGGCACTCGAGGGGCGCGACCCCACAGAGGAAAATATCCGCTCATCTCTGTCGAGCTCAATGCAGCTCATGCAGGCTATAGTCCAAATTCACGATCAACAAGATCGACAGTAACCAACATCACATCTCTCACTCACTGGCTGGAAATCCACACAGTCGGGACCTACCGTCAACTCAGACGGCTCCCAGGCCAAGTACTGATCTAAACACAGCTACCAGACTCCACTCGGCCCCAAGGAATGAGTGTAACATGCATCCCACGACAACTCGACCACTCGGCCCACTACCCGGACGAGAAAACTCTAAGTCCAGGTGAAATAATAAATATGTGGGAGTGTCTAAAGCATAAATAAACTAGCCCAAGTTGGAGTTTTCTACTAGTCTGGTTGGCATGCATCATATGACAGTATGCTAGGTCAAGTTTCAATAATAGAATTTAATTTAACACAATTAGGAAGCAATAATCAACATGATCATAAAAGCAACACAAGGAGCATCAACTCTCTCTCTCTAACATGCTTCCTAACACATCTCACAATCATACATGTTTACTATATAATAGAATTAATAAACCGTCCACTGGTTTTGAAAATGAAGCAACCCACCTAAAAGTGCGCGTCGATCCGGGGCCCAAATGGGCTGAAACTGAACGGGGATAATCCTCAGATTCACACGATTCCAACGAGTCCAAAAACACCAGAAAACTCCTCCTCGGTACAAAGATACAGTCCAAACATTGCGGTAAGCAAAAATCCCCACAATCTCAAAACTGCGGTAAGATCTGTCCGAAAGAAGCTTAAATACCACCTGCGAGATGATCTTAAAAAATTCCAATAAAAATATGGCTGCGATCCTCGCGAAGCGTAGATGTCGATCGAGTCCTCATAGGTCAAAATCAAATAACCGAGAGCGGAGATAAAAATTCGACAAGCTCCGCTATCTAAGAAAATCACCAGCAGGAAAGGGGTTCAAAGATGTTCCCCGAACCCCAATAAAAAGCCAAATCTAAGAGGAGCGAAAAATACAAAAAAACGGAGATCTATCTCTCTTGAAACCGATGCCGTAAAAATCATCCAAAAATTCTTTCGGGGTGGCTCTGGGGACCTTGTGGACCGAAATACGACGAAAAAGGCCGCCGAAGAAAGAACGTCGTAGTGTGCCGAATCGCCGAAGACGTTGATGCCGCGGCTTCCAAAAATTCCGAAACTCCTTCAAGAGATGAAGCACAAGATGAAGATCAACTAAGCTTAGCTAGGGTTCACAAAATCTAAACAAATATTTAGTAAAAAATAATATAATATCATAAGACAGGTAGGAAAATAGTGACCTTAGCATGTAAGATTGACCCTAATATAGAGTGACCCTAATATAGAGGTATACAAGTAGCATATATTTTTTTTAGTAATTATTAATTTTCTACCAAATTAGGTGCCCATTTTCTTTTGAGGCTCCTGTAGCGTTAGTAAGCAAAATAGGGTTGCCTGGAAAGCATGCAAGGATATGCTCCTCTGTTTTTGCTGCTATCGTAAAAAGAAACATCATAATTAATTCATTGTGATATGCGAAATTCGATATTACGTCCGTAAATAAATATAATATTTTTTGTAATTTTTTTCTGTGCGAATTCAAATCCTCCTACAATTCCAATTTGATCCGGAGTAGCAGACGACTTGAGGTCTAATTTTGAAACGCACATAAGGGGATCAAATTTTCGTTTTTTAGACGCCATTTGGGTAACGACTATTAGGTTGGCTCAATGATTATTTTGGCCTGCTTAATTTACTGGAATAGTAATTTTGTAAGAAATTGTGCACAAGTTTATACTCCGATGGATAATCTAGAATATATTTTGATTGTTAGTTGCTGATCTTTCATGAAAGTTTTACCTCAATTCTAATATCGTTTAAAAATGAACTTAGTGACTTCTATAAATATGTTGTTGGGGAATAAGAATTCAAACGAGTACCAAGATATAGCGGAAGCAAAACAGACTAACAATAATATACCAATATGCACAAAGAAATTACAATAATCATATAAAATAAAAAACATAAAAATTTACATGATTCGATCGAAACTTGCGTCTTTGGAGACTAGAGAAAGAAAGAGCTTCACAATAAAATAGATAAAAATACGTTGTCTTTGACCCTGCACTGAAGATGTTACCTTCAATATCATAAAAAAGAAACTCTACTAAAGAATCATATTTAAAATAACTCTAATACCAAGTTGAGCGAACACCTCCAATCCACATTCTTCAATCTCCACTTTCAGATCAAATCTATCGCTAAGAGGTTGTTTGCTTTTTCAGAAAAGTGTAAAAAAAAAAAAATTCTAAGAAAGAAGTGTTATGTGGAAAACTCTTTTTTAAGTTTTTAGTTCGGTTAGATTTTTTAAAAAATAGCTATTTTGGAAAGCTTTTTTTTTTTTTCCCCGATTTTATGAAAATCAAGTGCTTCTTTTTTTTTTTGAAAAAAATCCAAAAAAAAAAGTAGTTTTCCATAAAATTTAGGAAAAAAAAAATTCAAAAAAACTAATTTTTTTTTGAAACCAAATGAATGGAAACACTAAAATAATAATAATAATAATAATAATAATAATAAATCTCAAAAAATATTTATTCTATAATTTTTCTGAGAAACCAAACAATCTTTAAACGTGCGTTTTTCTCTCCTCTTTTGGTGGTTCTTAAAAAATGATAGATTTTCTTCTCAATGGTCTCTCCAAAAGATTCTCCCAGAGAGTCCTAATCACTGCTGTACACATATATCTTCGAAACTTCGGATTCAAAACTGACACGAAACACGAAATCCGATATTTTGGATCCCCAAAATCGAGCAGTCAGATTTAATGGAAAAATCCTCCCAGTGATGCGATCAATCGGAATTTCCGACCGATCGAATTGTTTGCAGAGGAGGGATCTAAACATACATCTTATTAGCTCATTCTACTGTTGATCGTTAAATCTAGCCTGAATGTTAAGCATTTCTCAACTCATACGCACACATATGGCACGAATTAGAGTTTATAGTTTGACAAGATGAGTGTGCCAATTTTTTAAATTTTTAAAACAAGGGCTCATTTTAATAAATGCTATTTTTTTTTCAAATTAGAAAGACCTCTTTTGCACAAATAATTTGTTGATTTTGTGTTATACAAAAATAAATTTATTTTTTAAAATTTTATATATTCAATCTAAATTTTTAGAAAAATGATCAATTTTTTTTTTTTTTCCTCTTATGTGATTGGGTGAAGAGGAGGTGGGATCGGAGAGGCAAAGAGAGCAGCTACGCACGTCTAGGGTTTGTCAATTTGATCTATTTCAGATTTGAAAATTATTTCGAATTCTGCTCATTAAAAGGTCAGATTCGGATCGAATCAGATCCAAATCGAGCATGAATATAAAGTATTCGAATTTATATCCGAAATTTTAATAAATAATTTTTTTTTGTCCGTATACTATTTATACCCGAAATTGCAAAAGGGTTATCAGCTGTTAGGACATGTTTGACTGAAATAAATAAAATGAGAATGTGTATGCAAAGTAAAATTAGATTATATTGGAGTAAAAAATAGGATGATAAAGCATCTAAGAATGCTTGATTTATTATTATCGGAATGAAAATCGGAGTGGACAATTAAGACATCTAACATTTTGAAAAAAAAAAAAAACTTTGGTTAAGGAAAAGGTGAGGGAGATGTTTGTGGCAAAGAACTTTAAGTGGCTTACTCTAGGATGAACCAAATTAGGATTCAAAATAAGATTTGGGTATAAAAGAATTGAATCATTTTTATTTCTGAATAGAATACAAATCAAAATTTAATGTATCTAACATAATCAACAAGTATCGAAATCAGTAAATTTCATTCTAATTCTATAGTCTAAAAATATGTGAACCTAATAAGCCCTTAAGGTCCTTCTCAAGAGCTGCATAGGAATTTATAGGTGAGGATGTGTGGACTAACAGGGTCTCACAATCCTCCGTTTAAAAGAAATCAACAAAGTGATTTGATAGAAAAGCTTTAGTTGGTTGTCCACCTCCATCTAACCAAATCTGATCTATTAATCACTCACTCGCCGGCTATTGTGTTTTTTAGACGAGTAATTAATGCCTACTCATACATTTCTTTTGGGGTGTACGATGTACGCGGCACCCATCTAGTATATGAAATTATTTTAATTGTCACATCCTAAGATAACCAAATAAACCTCGTCCATCAGATAGGCAGGATGTACATCGTAAACTCCAAAATGTGTGTATGAATAGAGTTTTCCTTTTTAGAATCTGGATTAGAGTCTTGTCATCCGGAAAAGCGTTGATCAGGAAAAATTAGTTCATTTGGTTTATTCATATAGTATGATTCATTGAGAAAATGGATATAAGTTAATCCAACACTGAAATTCTTGGCTACAAATTAACTCACATAATTGTGGCTTGGACTTCAAGATAGTTCTAGTTGAATCCACAGAAAAACATCTTTAACATCTTTTTCTGTGGTCAATAAACAGTTCACTGCATTAGTCAGAAATATATATGCTGTTATCATAGAAATCATAGTGAAATTTATAAATAGGGGCAATTTTATTCATATCCCTCTGAAGTTCTGATCAATTTAGAGATTATCCCAAAGTAATAGAGGTAAACAAGAAAGATCAAGTGCTATAGAATTTTTCGAAACAATCATCTATTCAAGGCGCTTGCAATATGTTTACAGTATGTTTTACAACCACACTCTGAATCATGCTAAAAGAATGTACTTTTTAAATAGGACACACTAAAAGAATTATATGCTACATCTTCACAAACCAATGACTGTTCTAAAATCACCTAATTCCACTATTTACATGCATCAAAATAGCTGTCTGTCGTGCCGAAACATCAGTACTGTAGTTAGCAGTAGACAGACGAAACCAATCTATGGCGACGAGAATGAATTTGAATCAGATAACACGTACCAGTTGCCGGATACCGGAGCATTTCGTGTTCAATTCGTGTCACTTTTTGTCTTCGATAATTATTTGCACAGTAACGAAGAACATCGAGAATCTATTTTCTCCAATTCTTTTCTCTATTCCACTTTATACGTACATCTGATCAATTACTCTCTCCCTTAGGAAAGGATGGCCGAAGACGAGAATGGAGTACAAGGGAGCGCGTTGATGGCTTCAGAGGGAAGTGCTTCAGAATGGTTATTACAAAATTCAGATTTGCAGGTAGTTACAGATGAGGTAAGATCAGAAGAACCAAGACAACACTTGTTGCCGAGGCTGACAGGCAGATTCAATTCATTTTCTTTCGCCGAAAGAGTTGGCAATTTTCTGAAAGATGCTATTCCGCTGCGGCATAGGGGGCATGGAATTGAACCAGGTGCCGCAGACACGTCATTTGCTTTGATTGTTGAACAGAGATTCAGCGCGCATCTTACACAGAGCTCATGTCCACAGCCTAAAATGCGAACCAAACATACATGACAAGTTGATAAAATGCAAACGTCGGATCAATTCCCACATTCTAGTAATCAAACATAGTGTGGTAACATAGTGGATACTGAACTTAGGAGGAACAATTAATTCGCCTTTGGCCATACTGAGCTATTCTGATGAAATCATACTTAGCATCAGATGTAAGTGTCGTTTTACGTTGAAGTCCCTGAATGCGATTTGGTTTTTATATACACAAAAAAACAAGAAAGCAACATACATTTTGGACTGGATGGATAAGCAACAATTACTGTATAAACATCTAACATGTGTTGTGCATGTAAGTTGGCTTGAGATTGTCAGTCTAGTGAGTATAAATAACATGAATTGATGCTCTGAGAGTGTATAGCAAAGAGAAACATGAGTCAATTCCATAATTACCCATGTAAGTTGGCATGAAAATTATTTAAAAAGGAGTGGCAATAAAGGCCAATTACCTTCAGCAGCTACATTGCAAGATCTTTCAAGGCAGACGGCGCAAACATCATTATCATCACAATCATCAATGAGTGCAGGTGATGATAATTGCAGACCATACTCTCTGCACACAGAAATTAGTGAATATAATTACCACATCACAAAACATTAGTAAATTTCTGAGAAGCAACTATTGTCATAAAGCATGAGTGGCTAGCAAAAGATAGTCGAATCACAATCACCTCACGTTCAGTTGAATCAAAATGTGTTTCTGAATGACGAGTTAGTAAAAGATAGTTACGCATCAAGATTAAATTTGACCTATGAGGCAGCGGCTTGTATTCGCTCTAGACTCGACGAAAGTTAACACCAACTTTGCAGGTCACCAGATTCAGCATTATTTATAAAAGGAGGGGGAAACATGAAGTTTGAATAAGAGAAAAGCAGGCACCTCCTGGCGCATCTCGATTGATTATTTCTCATGCATTAGTCAATCTCGTTTTCCTAATAAGTGGATAGATATCTTGCAACATTCCCGGAAAGTTGTGTTAAAAACATGAAGCAAATTCTGGTACACAAATGAAGTACCTGGCAATGTTTAGAATGCTGGTAAGAGGCAATGATAGATAGCTTGATGGCGGAAACACGGGCATTATCATGGTGGACTTTGGTGACAGCAATGTTTCTAGCCAATGGCATCCCCATATCTTCGCAACATCGACCGGAAGCCACCTGATACCACAGCATCAAGAAGTGAATAGAAGTCTCGATTTTCAGGAAGAAGAGAGAAAAAAGCATACAAGGAATAGCTAGTGTGTGTGTGTGTGTGTGTGTGTGTGTGTGTGTGTGTAGGAGTGGGGGGCTTACCCATTACAATTCACAGCCAATCTACTAGCACCTCTAGCAAGAAGAACCTGAATAAAGAAACGGCCCAAATCTAACAAACGATAAGAAGATGATCAATATGCGGTCTACCCAAGTCCAAAATGAGTCATGAAAAGTACTCGCCTGGCAACACTTGAAATTTCCCCCGCTAGCGGCATAATGCAAAGGAGTGCTTCCAGCTCCTGCCACATCAATCAAGATTTAAGAGAGCGGAATGTCAGGGACTAGGAAAAATTCTGACTTGTGTCCCTTTGCGAGCAAAATCACTAAGTCCGTGACAGGAAGCCGTCAATAGCGTTGCAAATCAAGGAAGAGTAGTTATAGAAGCATTAAAGATACCTATCGAACCGGTGGACGATGAGGCATAAGTAAGTGATTGTGCCGCGACATTAGCATGCAAATCCAGAAGCAGATGCACGCACTCGAAATAGCCATTTAAAGCTGCCATATGAATCGCCGTCACACCACCGCTAGCCGGCTTATTGATGAAGCTTGAGAGGGCACTGCATGGAGATGCAGAAACTAGATTAGGCATGATCTTGACATAACACGACATCAACGAAACATCAGTAGAGTCTCAAGAGAGAGAGATGATATACAGTTATAGGCTAGCTTGAAATAGACTCGTGAACTTTACCTTTCTGTATTTGAACCCCTAAACTAACATGTCGTTTGATTTTATTAAATTCTGTCAAAACTTACTGGTTTTGCGAGAGATTCAGAAAGTGTTCTAGTTCTGATAAAACCTGATGGAATTTTCTGTAAATGAAACAGCACGTCTGTCCAAGTCTCAAATCTGGAAAATTGGCGGTTGGACTCGTTTCCAAATGATTCATAGTTTGTGAGGCGTATAGCTATACGACAATCTTGTAATTATTACCTTCCTCTGTTATCTTCTTTGTTTTCATCTTTTGAATCAGTGGTTGCTCCAGAAGAAATGTTCGGAGAAAAGTTTGCGGCCAACAGTCTGATGCATCTTATGTGTCCGCTAGCCGCTGCAAAGTGCAGTGCGGTCCGACTACTAAGGCACTCCACTTTTAATACCTTTTAAATACGAGTTGAAACCAGATGTAAGAGAAAAACTAAAATCATATGCATACACTACAAGTGATCACCAACAAAACCAAAATAAGTAAGACATGAACATACATTGCTATTGAACAGAAGTAAAGTTTGCACCACCTCCCAGTGCCCGTAGCGACATGCTTGCATCAGAGGAGTCTTCAGCCAGAAAAGTTACAAAAAAAAAAAAAAAAAAAAAAAAGGTGTCAGAAAAATGAAAGTAAACGAGAGGAGGGATCTCAAGAATTTTAATTGATGATATAAGTATATACCTGTCCATATATGTTTCTCGAGTTCACATCTGCGCCATTCTCCAGAAGTACTCTAACAACCTAAACAGATGATATTACATATATATCAATATCACCATAAAATAAGCTGATGAAATAGTGATACCACAACCTATCTAGCTAGTTAGATATTGCTACTGCGGCATGAACAGAAGAAAACAAAGTTAGAATCGTTTGCAGCTGCATCGACGACTTGATTCTTCACATTCATCTTGCAAATGTACTTTACTTGTATAGTACTCTGGAGATCACACAAGAGCACATTGTAGTTTTTTAGTTGTGACGACAATTTCAAGTACTATTGTGATTTACAAATGAAAAGATCTTTATATATGAACCAACTCGTCCTAATCCTTTAAGAATTTTCGATTTTTTCGCAAGTTATGCAACTTGAGGTAAAATCGCATTACTGCCGCGCAAAAAAAAAGAAGAGATTATTGCTGCACTAATGCTTGAATGTCCAGTGAAAACTCACAGAATTTTTGAATAGAAATGTTCAACCAAAATGTTCTCATGATAACACCACAACACTAATTAAGCATGAGGTGGCAAGAAACTCTCTACAAGCAAAACTAAAACTAATTACTGGTAAGTTGATCATCAGGTCTATTTATGCCTATCTATATATCTATATAGCACTTTCAATTAAATGCTAATATTAAAACGAAGCTGCTATTACTCATATGTCATTTGATCCACAGTGTATATATCTTAGTCTTTTTACCGCGGAAATAATAGTTGCCAGTAATTAAGAACTATTTTACTGTAAAATTTTCTGGGCTGACTTGTCCTCACATGCGGAGCACAAACGATCGATCTAATTAATAGAAAATGGCTAAAGAAAATTACGTAAATAATTGAATAAGATTGGCTCTGTTATTATATATATTATTCAAAATTCAATCTAATAAAAAAAAAGGGTTAATTGCATACATGTCCCTACAAATATGTCGAATTGCAAATATATCCCTGCAAAATTCAACTTTTCATATTTATCCCTTCAAAAATCCACCGTTATTCAAATATGCCCCTACCGTCCATCTCTGTTAGAAAAGTTGATTTAACCCTAGGTTAAATGCTTAACCTTGGTTAGATTAAAAAATAAATTTACATATTTATCTTTTTCATATTATACTTTTGGAGGGATATATTTGTAATAAATATAATGGTATTACTTTTGGAGGGATATATTTGTAAAGGGGCAAAAAAATAATTTCACATCAAATCTGTTAAAAAATAAACAGATTCCAAACGGGGATTAACCAGAGGGACATATTTAAAAAACTTTGGATTTTTGAAGGGATAAATATGAAAAATTGAATTTTACAGAGATATATTTGTAATTCGACATATTTGAAGGAACATGTATGTAATTAACCCAAAAAATAAACCCAAAAATGTATATAACAACAAAGGTTTTTTTTCCTTCGACTAGGACCTTACGTGAAGTCACATTAAGCTGAGAAATTGTACAATTCTTGGAGAGCGACAATTGTGCGGTGGGGATAAAACCTCAGTGGGCCCACTCTCCAACAACACCTCTAGTTGTTTGGAGAGCCCTCATCTACTGCTACGTTTTGAAAAAATATTATAATTCTAAAATAAAAATAAAAATAAAAATTGATTTTTTTTTTTTTTTTTTTTTTTTTTTTTGGGTGGGACGGTAGATCTGGCTAAATTTAAGACTCTCAAACTTAGAGGCTGTTTTATACCAATTTTTTTTTTTTCAATTAATCTATATACCGCATGTTTGTTACTAAATTTGTCTCATTTATGTGGGCAAATCTTTCTAGTAAAATAAAATAAAAAAAATTAGTATTTCTGATGAACTTGTTGATAAAAACGGTAGCTGTGGCAATTTATGTTCCAATTAATCTAGACTTTCTAACAAAAGAATAAATGTTTGGGGCCTAGTTGCGAAAATTAAAAGGTCGGCGACGAAAGTGAAAACTGCGAAAGTGAAAACTCAAGTTGTGTGGAGTGCCACAAATTAACCCCCTTTTTTTTTTTTTTTTTTTTTTTTTTTTTTTCTGGTAGAGAAACGTACTTGTGAAACAGTTTCATTAATTATACCATTTGGTCCCCAACCTTTACCTAATTTTAATTTTAGTCCCCAATACTTTTTTACGATTATATCCCTAATGCTTATTTATTGTTTAAATTAAATCGGTCGGAAATTGTTGCATGGCATAGTTTGATGCAGTGTCAAATATTATTTGGTATTGGCAATTCAATAAAAAATAACAAATTTTTATGAGATAAAGAAAACTTAATAAAATAAATAAAATAAGCCATTAGAATTTATTATAGAAGATAATAAAAGTGAGGACCAAAACAATAAATAGCCAAACTGGTCATCTCTAGCATAAATAACCAAGGACACGAGTGGTACCAAAATTTCAAATTTGAAATATATTTTTTTGCATTATCAGCTAAATTCATTTTTAGATAAATTAAAAAAATTATTTCAAAAAGTAGAGAAATTCAATTCTTCTCCGTACACAGGCAAAAAAAAAAAAAAAAAAAAAAAATCTTGAGTCCCTAAAAATAGTTTGCATCACATACGAGTGTTAATTTGATCTGTATTTAAAAATTATAATTTTTTTTTTTAAAAAAATAGTTTTTTTATATTAATATTAAAAAAAATTCAATGAAATATTTATTAAATTATAACCTTCTTTTTAAAATTTATTTTTGTATATTTTAATAATAAAAATAATTTAATAAAATATTAAATAAAGATAAAATAATAGATTATTTCTGCAGGATGGTTGGAAAGCTCCCACCGAAATTTTATTTCAGAAAGACAGACGGGAGATGGAGAACCTACTGACCTCATTGTGGCCCTTGCCGGCGGCGAAGTGGAGCGGGGAGTTGAGGGTGCCGAAGGCGGCGGACCTCGCCAGGCCCGGGTTCACGTCCAGCAGCTTCCGCACCTCCGCGGCGTCGCCGTCCCGCGCCGCCGCCGCCCATCCGCCCCCGAACGAAGAGCAGCCCATCGAATTCCCCATTTATAT
>CM054952.1:5340288-5455836 GCA_029168755.2 Tillandsia fasciculata
CCATTGAAACAATTAAACACCCGGACGAAATGCGTGTAGAAGAATTAGTAGGTGCTTTACAAACTTATGAAATGACATTTCCTACTAACTATTCTTCTGGAAAGGCATCCTCTTCTAAGTCTTCAGGTTACGCATTGAAATCAACTAAAGAAGAAGACGCGGATTCATCCTCCTCGGACGACGACGAGAACCTTTCATGGAGGACTTTGAGAAGCAGCTCGCTCTCTTGACAAGGAAGTTTCGCCGCAACTTTCGAAGGGGAAATGCAAAACTCATCCTTCGGAAAGTCGAAGAAAGGCAAGGGTTTCAAGCTACAAGTCAAGAAAGCAAGAGAACTTCTCAAAGGATAAGAAAAGTTCAGAGGGACAAGTTCAGTGCTTCAAATGTCGAGGCTACGGCCACATTGCAACGGAGTGTCCCAACAAGAATCCGGCAAAGAAGAAGCGATGCAAGTCGTTACTTGGGATGACAACTCCACGTCAAATGAGTCATCCTCAAGTGATGAAGAAGACAACGCGACAGCTTTCCACGCGTCCACTACATCTTCACCCTTCATGTGCTTAATGGCAAGTACATCCGACTCACTGTCCAACTCCACTGTTGAAAAGATTGCAACGGACGATGAATCAGATGATTCGGAAGGTGAAGATTTTGCTTTAGCCTACCATAACTTTTGAGGGATTCAAAGAAACTGGCTAAGCAAAACAAGGGGTTGAAAGGGAGATTGCAGGATCTCGAAGAAGAAGTAAAAAGGGTAACCTCTCTCTCAACCGATCTTGAAGTGGAAAGGGATAATCTGATTAAAACAAATGTTTCCCTTCAAGAGTCCAATGAGCAACTCGAGAAGAATTATATGGATATGGTGAACAAAGCGAATTACTTCTTGAAGCTCAACGGCGAGGCTCGACAGGAAAAATTGGAAATGACGGAGACCATACGCCAACTGAAGGATGACTTAAAGAGATTTTCTTCTGGAAGGAGTAAGTTGGACAGACTTCTTGGTCTTGGTCAAAGAAATAAGTTCGGCCTCGGATACACTCAAACTGGAGACATTCCAAGTTCGAGTGGGACAGTATTTGTGCCTCAGTCGGTATCTCCTCCTCCGACACCGGAATTCACGACAAGCAACGACAACAAGCCTACTACATCCTCCTCGGAATCGACAAGAACTAAGGTATGTTTTCGTTGTGGCATTTCAGGGCACATAAGGAGAAATTGCAAGACGGAAGCCAAACGCACACCTCAAGCACCTCTTGCAATGACTACCAAAAGGCTATTCCTCGAAAATCAACTGCAATTCATTTGAAGGAAAAGAGCCTTGGTAGTACACCGCTCAAGACGACATCATCAAGGAGCAGCAATTCTTCAAGCAAGACGCTCTCACCTAGGAAATCAACTTCACGATCATTACCGACGCATTCCAAAAAGGTTTGGGTGCGCAAAGGTGAAATTTTCCCTTGTCTTGCTACCAATGTTTCCTTGCATGCATATGATAGTTCGTCTTGGTACCTGGATAGCGGGTGTTCCCGTCATATGACCGGTGATAAAAACTGTTTTCAAACATTTGAGAAAAACTCCGGAGGACTTGTTGTTTTCGGAGATGGTCGGTCTTCCAAAATTGTTGGAAAGGGAACGGTAGCTATTCCAGATGGCCCGGTTCTAGATAATGTGTTATTTGTTCATGGCCTTAAGACTAACCTCATAAGCATAAGTCAACTTTGTGATAGTGGTTATTCAGTTAATTTTTCATCTGATAAATGCACTGTAACTGACATGAACCATGCTTTCTTTTTAAAGGGGGTTAGATCAGAAAACAATTGTTATGTAGTTCCTACTAAGATTTCTGAAAAATGTAACCTAGCATCTTTGAAAAATGAAACACTTTGGCATGAAAGGCTAGGTCACATAAACTTTAAGGAACTTGCTAGAATTTCGAACAAAGATGTGGTCAAGGGGGTTCCGAAACTTTCTTTTGAACAAAACCTTGTGTGTGGCGGTTGCCAAAAGGGAAAACAGTCTAGGACTGCACACAAGAACTTGAACCACATAGGTACAAAACGGCCTTTGGAACTTTTGCATATGGACTTAATGGGGCCAACTCGTCAACCATCTCTGGGAGGTAAATGGTATATTTTCTTATTGGTTGATGATTTTCTAGATATACTTGGGTAGCTTTCTTAAAAGAAAAAGCTGATACCTTTGATTCTTTTCTCGAAATCTGCAATCGTATTATGATTGAAAAGAATGATAGGATTACTCGAGTTAGGAGTGATAGAGGTGGGGAATTCATAAATTCCAAATTCATTGATTTTTGCACTTCTAATGGCATTAAACATGAATTCTCCGCACCTTACACACCTCAACAAAATGGTGTAGTCGAGCGCAAAAACAGGGTCGTACAGGAAATGGCACGTGTTATGCTTCACAGCCGGAACTTACCTTTTTATTTTTGGGCTGAAGCGGTGAACACTGCTGTTTATGTTATTAATCGCGTGTATTTGCGCCCGGGGACATTGAATACACCATATGAACTTTGGTTTTGTAGAAAACCTAACATCAAATATTTTCGTATCTTTGGGAGTCGGTGTTTTATTTTACGTGATCGTGAGAATCTTGGAAAATTTGACTCTCGAAGTGACGAAGGGATTTTCTTAGGTTATTCTACAAACAGCAGAGCATATCGAGTTTTTAACTTAGAATCTAAGACGATCGTAGAATCGATAAATGTTAAGGTAGATGAAGCTTTTCACTTTGAATCTGAAAAATCTACCCTCGATATCTCTCTTGATGATGATACACCTGCTAATGCATCTTCTTCTAACAATTCTTTCGATAATAATGTTGATGCATCTAACGGTTCTTCAAGCTTATCTGATGTGCAGGAATCATCTCGTGTACCTCCGCCTACTCCTCTACCTCAAACGTTACGCATCTCCAAGGATCACCCTGAATCGAACATCATTGGAGATCCACAAGAAGGAGTTAGAACACGGAGACAATTGGTTTGCGGATTTGCATGCTATGTATCTCAAATCGAACCAAGGAATGTTGATGAAGCTCTCCAAGATGACTACTGGATTAAAGCAATGCAGGAAGAGCTCCATCAATTCGAGCGAAACAAAGTCTGGGAATTAACGAAGCCTCCGAAGCAACACAATGTGATAGGTACCAAATGGATCTTCAAGAACAAGAAAAATGAAGAAGGTACTATCATCAGGAACAAAGCAAGGTTAGTTGCTCAAGGCTACTCTCAAGTAGAAGGTATAGACTTTGATGAAACTTTCGCCCCTGTAGCTAGACTCGAGTCCATTCGTATATTGTTTGCGATTGCTTGTCATTTTAAAATCAAATTATTTCAAATGGACGTTAAGAGCGCCTTTTTAAATGGGTTTTTAAATGAGGAAGTTTATGTGGCTCAACCGAAAGGTTTTGTGGATCATAAACTACCTAACCATGTTTTTCGTCTGAAAAAGGCTCTTTACGGTCTGAAACAAGCACCGCGAGCATGGTACGAAAGGTTGACAAAGCACCTTTTGGAAAAGGGCTACACTCGAGGGGGAGCTGACAGGACTCTCTTTGTGAAGCATTATCAAAACAATTTCATAGTTGCTCAAATCTATGTCGATGACATTGTTTTTGGAGCAACAAGAGATAATGATGCTTCTAAATTCGCGGAGACCATGGAAAGCGAATTTGAGATGTCCATGATGGGCGAATTGAATTATTTTCTTGGATTACAAGTTAAACAAAACGATGAAGGAATTCACTTGTGTCAATCCAAGTATGCACTGGAGTTGGTCAAAAAGTTTGATCTTGAAAATTCTAAGGATTTTCCGACTCCAATGGGAACTAGCCATAAGGGACTTGGAAGTGAATCACAAAGTGAGAATGTAGACGAGAAACTGTATCGCAGTATGATTGGAAGTCTACTATATCTCACGGCTAGTCGCCCGGATATATCCTTCAGTGTTGGGATTTGTGCGAGATATCAATCAGCACCGAAGGAGGTTCACCTGAAAGCGGTGAAACGGATCATCCGGTATATCAAAGGTACAATCAATTTCGGAATTTGGTATCCTATGGGAACGACTTTGGATATTGTTGGATACTCAGATGCCGATTGGGCTGGATCAGTGGATGACCGGAAAAGCACGAGTGGTGCATGCTTCTATCTTGGCCATTGCCTTGTTGCATGGCACAGTAAAAAGCAGAACTGCATAGCACTCTCGACTGCCGAAGCGGAGTACATTTCTGCAGGAAGTTGTTCAACCCAATTGATTTGGATGAAAAGCGTGTTGAGCGATTTCCGGATTTCAACATCTTCGGTAACCATTTTATGTGACAACACTAGTGCTATTAACATTTCTAAAAACCCTGTGTTGCACTCTAGAACAAAACATATTGAACTTAGATATCATTTTCTTAGAGAGCTAGTTGAATCAAACATTCTTCAACTGTCATATATTTCAACTGAGGATCAATTAGCTGATATCTTAACAAAACCTTTGGATCAAAAACGTTTTATTCACTTGCGTAAAGCAATTGGCATGCTTTCCTTGAAATAAACTCTTTTGAAACCTTTGCTTAGGTTAGGTTTTGTTTTTGTTTTTGTTTTGTTCTTTATCTATGTTTTGTACATAGGACATTAATTGAGCATAAATCATAATTGACTTTAATTGCATCCTTTTATGCATTTAGAAATTTATTATGCTTTTGATGTCATAATATTTCAATGTTGCAATGATCATTTACGTTAATTAAACCATCTTTTAAGTGATCAAAGTCAATTTCTCTCTCAATGATCTCTTGGTATAGTCATTATCATATTTGATTGCTTAGTCGAGTATGAATTCGAGATCAATGGTTTGGTTGAATACCTTATATATTAAATAATTGATAGCCAATTGAGGGGGAGTCAATGAAATGTAAAATGCTCAAAAGATGTGGAAAGAGTTACATCCCAATGAGGAGTGTGAAAACTACCACCACATGGAGAAAATGAAAGAAAGAAAAAGATACTCCATGAATGAAAAGCAAATTTTTGTTTTGAAAATGTTGATGAAATGCATATTGAAATACTTGACTCAGTCGTATTTCATGGTTGGTATAAGGTGGGATTTTTATAAAAGATGCTCAAAGAGCCACTCCTTCAACAGATTGTCTAGATATATTATCTAACTTATCTGGGATTTCAAACATCTATTGATCTTGGTATTTCATTTTCTTTACCAAAATTGATGATTTGATAAAGGCATTACACATAAGATCAGGATAGATGTAATTGAAGTTGTTCAACTTTAAGTGTTTTAACTTTCGTAAATTTTCGTTTCATTTTTGGGTATTTTTGATAGATTTTGCATAATCTATTTCTTGTTGTATGAAACGATGTCTTTTGTTTAAAGTTGACATGGTAAAGTGCTTACATACTTTTTCTGGATTTTATGGAATTTTTCTAAATTTTTCTGGAGAAAAAGTTGAAGCCGATCCGGATCGGGGTAAGTGATCCGGATCCCGAACGCAGGATTCTTCCTGCGGGTAGCCGATCCGGATCACATTCTCGATCCGATCCGGATCACGGCTAGGGTTTTTATAAGAACAAAGAGGATTTGATTTCTTTTACCCTAATCTTTTGTTCTCAAGTCTCTAGAGCTTCTCTCTCTAGATTTCTTGCATTTTGGAGCTTCCAAACTCAAAGTTCTTCGGATTCAAGTAAGTTTTATTGATCAAAACTCGGTTTTTCACAGTTTTTATGGTTTTTCATCAAACGTGAGTTGAAATCTTGGAACTTTTTCGTTTGTGAATGGTTTTTGATCAAATTTCTTTTGAAATAAGAACTCTGGGTCAATTAGTTTTGCTTTTATGCTGGGTTTTCTCAAGATTAACGAGTTTTTAGGCTTCGATTTCTAAAAATTCGGTTTAGGGCATAAAAGAGGAATTTTTGAAAATCATGGAATTGATCTATTTTTAAAATTCTTTTTGGAAAACTAATTTGATTCTTGGCTTCTCTACATGATTATGATTGTCTAGGTACAATTTTTCAAATTTTTCAAAATTGACGATTTTTCATATGTTCTTGAGTTGGTTTTTCACAGGACACCTTTTAAACTCAAAGCACTTTCAGCAATGGTGATCACCTGGATCATTTTCCTACTTGCTGCAATGGTCCATGTTAAGGACACTGCCAAACCTAAGAAAGCAAAGAGAACCAAGCGAGCTGAGAATGATTCCGACACGGATTCGGAAACGGACTCGATTGACTGGGATAACCTAGAGATTGAGGAAGATGTCCCTATTGTATCCAAAGGGAAAGCACCTGCAGAAGCCTCAAAGAAGACAAAGGTTCCTCCTACTGCTGCAGAAAAGGAAAAGCTCCCATGGAACCAAGTCAAATTAGAACACGAACAAAGACTGGCAAGAAAACGAGGCAGTACAACGGGAATTTCAATTGAGGAACCAATTGCTAGCCAGCCCCCTCCTCCGGAATTCATTAGCTCCACAAGAATCAAAGATTTTGAAAAGAGGGAATGCATTGGGGAAAGACATGTTAATGTCCAACAGATGAAGAATCGATCTGCAGAGTTTGGAGTTCTGTTTGACCAAGTCGGGCTTGCTCCAATTTGCAACTTTCCTGAATCAACTGGGTATTGTCCACACTCAGTTCGGATGTTTTATCAGAATGCTACGAGTCTAATGGATCATGACGACGGACGTCGAGAATTTCATACCGTGGTTAAAGGTATCAAAATCAAAGTCACTCCACAACTGATTGGAGAGGTGCTTAATATGAAAGCAAGATCTGATGGAATCCACTACCTCAAGACTCAAAGCTTCAACGTCAACTCCTGGAGAGTTGTAGTCAATGGAATCTGCGTTCCAGAAACTTTGTCTACCGGAAATTCTGTCTTCTCCAAAGAACTTAAGAAAGAGTACAAGTACATAAACTTCATTGTCTGTTACAACATTCTTCCCAACATGAACACGAAGTCCTTCGATGGGATAGAATGTTCTTTCTCTATCTTCTTGGCAACCGACCATTTTGATGGGAGCAAATATGAATATTCCGTATCTCATTTGGCATAGGATGACGCGGTATGTCGAACACTCTCACCCCACAGAGCGTCTACCATACCCAATGATTATCATGCGCATCCTCAAGAAGTTTAAAGTGGATACAAGCGCGAGCTCTTATATGTATAGTTTGGGGACAATAAATGAGACAACTATTGTAAAGTCTTTGTCACAAAGCAAGATGATCCCCCATCTCCTCCAATCCGGCAACGAGCTCGACAACCAGCAACTACTTCCATGCTCCAGTTCCTCCTCCACAGCAGGCACCACCATCTACCTCTGACGATGATGCCTCTGTCACCTCTATCCTTAAAGAACAACAGCGGCTGTCGAATGAACAGGAACGTATGTCGGCTGAGTTCACTGCAATGCGAGGAGACCTTCATACTATGAAAAATGAGATGGAAGTCCTCACAGCTTCACAAATCACTCTGAATAAGTCCGTCTCATCAGTGAAGAAACTAGTGAAGAAGTTGTTTGCTAAACTGGGATGCACAACATCCGATGACTCCGACTCTCAGGAGTAACTTTATGTTTTAATCGTTTTGCTCTAACCTTGCAGGTATTTAATTTGTGTTTATCTTGTTAACTCCCTTTGTTTTGTAATTATTTGGCTTTGTTTTGTGACAAAAAGGGGGAGAGAGTTAGAGAGAGAGTTAGCGAGAACTTTGAATGATGAACAATGATTGTGAATATCAAGGTAAGTATGACTTCCACTCAACTTTGTTTTTCTTATGTGATTTGTAACATGCTTCTATACTAACTATTCGACTAACTATTTGGGCATGTAATATGACTAACAAGTTGATGGTGGACTAACATACTTTGACATTTGGTTTTCAATTGCTTAGAAGATATGTTGGTTTTAACTATGATTCTCTTACATATCTGAATTTTCAAATGTCATGATGAGAATAAACTCTATCTCTGTAGTTGGTTTTGTATGTTTCAATTCTTGAGGTATCTAACGATTTTGTTTGTCAAGAATGATTTCTGTGTGCAGAGATTACAGATGTCTAAGTCTAGAGTCTGTTCTAGGAGTTTATCTCATGTTTTTAATTTCTGGATCTCTTTTGTAAATTTTTGTTGTATGGTGATAGCAACAAAAATATCTTTTTGAATTTTCTTTTGTGGATTTGTGTTTTGTCACGAAACCGCCAAAGGGGGAGATTGTTACGGAATTTGAGTTGGCGTATTTCGTGAATGTATTAAGTCTTGAAGATTGAAGATGAAGAAACTTTGGATCATATACCTCAATCTCAAGAAAGAAGAATTCAAAAGGATCAGGTACGTTTAACTAAAGAATTTTGATGATCCGAATACTTCTTATAGTGTAGAAACACCTGGAAGAGGTTTTAATTGCTTAAACATCAAAAACTGGACATGGGACATGTTCAGGATCCGGATCGTGGCTTGCAATCCGGATCCCGAAGGGTGTTCGTTCATACACTGGTTCAATCCGGATCGCAGCATTCTCTGATCCGGATCCCGAACACTAGTTTTACCTGTTGCTTCCTCGATCCGGATCAGGAATTGCAATCCGGATCCCGAACATGATGTTTTGGTAAAACTGTATGAACGATCCGGATCGGGGACTACGATCCGGATCCCGAACAGGCAATTTTCTGGAAACCGTCTTTTGTGCTTCTGCAATCCGGATCGCCAAATCCAATCCGGATCGCCGTCGGTAAAACTTTCCAGAAAAGGCTGTTTTTGATCCGTATATTCTTCCAAGGGTTTCTAACCTATAAATAGGCCCTATATTCATTTCTAGGGCATCCGCTATTACAGAAGAAAATAGCCGAAAAGAAAAAATCCACATATATAGAGAAGAAAGGAAATCAATAGATTTATTCTATGTTTCTTCATCTATATTGATTGATTTGATTCTAGGTTTTCCATACTCACATTTTGAGTAGAATCAAATCAATGAATACTTAGATGGTATTTCCGATCTATCTTTAATCTAAGTATTCGGCGGATCATCACCACCCAAACAAACAACGATTTACCCCAAAATCGGCGCGTGGACTCGCGTGGCCTTGTGGATTCAAGGTGCAACCGCTCTCGTGGATTCGGAGCGAGGTACGTTCGTGGATTCGAAGCGTGCCATTGGGTGAAGACCGTGGATTCGGTCGGACGTCGTGGACTCGACGTTGGACGCTGTGGATTCAGCGTTGGGCGCGGATCGTGGATTCGAGAAGCGTCGTGGAGCGAGCGGAGAAGATCTACTAGGAGCGTATGGTAAAAGGTTGAGTCGTCTGTGAGTACGTTATATCACCTTGTACGTGTGTTAATTCTAGTGGATTTCGCCGTGTTATCGGTCCCGTGGTTTTTTACTCCGGTTTGGAGTTTTTCCACGTAAAAATCTTGCGTGTTCTTTTATTTTTCCGCATTGGGTTTATTGCGCAATGATTTTTTGAGTGTTTATTGTTTACACCTATTCACCCCCCTCTAGGTGTTTTTTCCCCTATTTAGATCCATATTATATAACCCAACAATCCCCTGTCATAAAAAGTTGACAATCTGCCCCCTCGTAATTACCGAATTGTATTTAGGGGGCAACGACGTTAACGGAATGGTAAATGACGAAAATGCCCTCCTTTTTTTTTATTCCGAAGTTTTTTTTTTTTTTTTTTTTTTTTTTTTTTTTTTTTTTTCTTTTATCCCGAAGTCTTTTTTTTTTTTCTTTTTTTTAATGATATTTTCTAAGGGTATTTTGGGTATATAAAATTATATTTTCAAAAAAACTGACGGTCAACTGACGGTCAACTGACGGCGGGGGGTTATTGCACAATTCGGTAATTACGAGGGGGCAGATTGTCGACTTTTTAATGACACGAGGGTAAAGTGGAAAAGTGGGATTTGACAGGGGAGTTTTTTGTAATTTAGCCTTATTTTTTTCTCTTGTATGTCTTTTTCCTTTTGCTTTCGATTCGTCTTTGTCATACTCCCGAAACTGCTAATTTAGTCAATTCGTACACACAAACAAACTAACCAATCGGATAGACCTCCCCTATACCCGAAAGGAATGATAACCATCTCAAACCATACAATGTGTATAATGAGATACATAATATTAAAATAACTACTAAACTGTAAATATTCAACTTTAAACAAATAATTATAACGAGTTGAAAGTAAAGGTACAAGAGTGAACATCTCAATATAACATTTACTGGTCATTTTTTTTCTTTTTCTTTTTCTTACCGAATACACAGTTCACTCAAAATACAAAAAGGGATAAAATACTGGTAGACCATCTAGGTCTCTATATTGCTAGGCCCTTACCCTTGTCGTGTGCCTTACCGACTGTACCTAAATCTGCAAAAAGTGAAAACCAACGAGATGTGAGAACTACGAATAGTTTCTAGTGGGTTCATCCACCAAAAAATATGCTCTACACCTCTTGGTCCAATAAAAATATTTGTAGCAAGATAATAGAAAAAGTAGTAAATACTACACTAATATATAGGTATGAAATCGCTACACTACTAGTCCATACTCAATACTATAATGCTACTAAGTCATGCCACACTAGGCTACTCAACTGTATTTCGGCCACTATACCGCTAATCATGGGTCATATCTAATCCGATCGCAGATCACTCGGTCACTTTAAGTTTTATATTTACCATCTCTTGCCATAAATGAGTTTAGGGCATATTGGCACTCATTTGCACCCGGAGTTGATATATACTCGCACTCTTCTATTAGCACTTGTTACTTTTAACATTTCGAAAGTATCTCGTCCGATGGGCCTCTACCACAGGAATCATACTTCCAATTGACGAGTTTCAAATCCGAAGGTGCATTTTACATTCTCTTTTCACTTTTGCCCCTAGGGTCACTATGCATGTCTCATGGACATTTACCTTTTTATTTTGATACTTGTTCACTTTTTAATCCTTTCGGAAGTATCTCGTCCGGTGGGCTTCTACCCTAAGAGTAATGCTCCTAATTGACGAATCTCAAATCCGGAGGTACATTTTACATTTCCTTTTTTATCTTTACTCTAAGTTAAGACTAGGGTTTCAAGGTGCCCAAGGGTTGCCAATCTCATAACATGCCACTCTAACCTAAAGTTCATTAACTCCATGTTGAGACTCTACCATTTCCACCTTAGGTTTATCCCTACATTCAATGCCACTTGTTTTAGCCTAGATTTTCTCCTAAAATTATTATGGTGTCCCGGTTGCCCGTGTGGCTTGACCATGTGGTCGACAGCGAGAAAACACCTATTTTTGGTGTATCGATTGCGTGCTCGTCAAACGGACGCCAAAAACGGACTCAGCGTGCGAAAACAGTTAGAAATCGCTATTTTCGAACAAATTGGGCTTACCGGGCTCATTGTGGAAGTGGATCGGTCCACGACCCAATTTGTGGTGCACCGGGAGCAGCCAATCTCGGAGACGCCATGTGGTAGCTCAGGATTGGGCGGAGCCGCCATGTGGCGCCCCTATGTTGGGAAGCGCGTGCCCTTCCCCTCGCAGCGCCACGCGGCGCCGCTCCATTGGCAGGCGCCCACCTACCCGCGCCGCCCACGTGGCCGCATTCGGGCCGCCCGCCCGAATGCAGAGGCGCGCGGATGGGCGCCACATGTCCGGCCCAATCCCGGGGCTAGGCCGGTCTATCACTGTAGCTAGCACAATGTTCCTCTTTTTTTTTTTTTTTTTTTTTTTTTTTTTTTTGTTTTTTTGTTTTTTTCTTCTTCTTCTTCTATTTAAAGGTGTTCCCTCCTCCACGGCACCTTTTTGGAACCTCAGTAGCTGGAGAGACTTCTACAGAACCTTCACCCCTTTCTCTTCTTCATCTTCACAAGCAAAAGAAGGACCAAGAAGCTCCATCATCATCATCTTCTTCAAGAGTCAAGTATCACCATTGTTGCTGATTTTCGAGCTTTTCCGTCGTATTTCAGTGCAAAAATTCTACAGAGCTCATTTCTTGGAGTTTCGAGCTGAGTTTTGGAGAGGATCTCCACAAGAGGTAGGCCTACAACTCTGGTATTCAACATTTTTCTTGGATCATGAGTTTTCTTAGAGTTTTTTAGCATCTCTGGAGCCTTCGTGCACAGATTTTGTATTTGGACATCCATTAGTATTTATGGATTTTCTCTTTCATTTGTGCACAGATTTTGGAGTTCTTTGGCTCTAGTTGCATCTGCACTCGAAGAGGAATCCGGTGCTACCTTTCTTGCTGGATTTGGAGCTCATTTGCCTAGGTAATTTTAACGATCTTTTTGGCTCTGTTATAAGGTTTACTGCAGTTCTGTTTTTGGTTTTTAAGTTGAACATTGAGCCTTTGTTTGAGGATAACTTTGAAAATATTTGATCTTTTTTAGGATTTCAAAGCTTGGATGTCTTTTTAAGATTGAGATGAGCAAATTCCCTTTTGTAACCTGTGGAAAATTTCTTTTGGATTAGCCCCTATGATGATTTGAACTCCATGTTGAAATTTGGTTCCCTGTTTTGGACAGCAAGTGCAAGTTTGTGGTTTTGCTTAATTAAAAGGGATTTATGTTGAGTTTTTGATGCTTGGGAGATGTTTATATGATTGGGGACACATTGAACTTACTGTTTGGAGCTACCCTTGGACATGTATAATGCAGAATTTTATCCCCTTAATCATCTAAGTTCATGCTGAAATTCTAGACTTAATCCGCGCAACGAGCATTGGTTTGGCGATTGCGCCCAATCCGGGTGGCAGATTTGGACGATTTTTACGGCATTGGTTTCCTGAGGAGCCGAGGATTCTACACGCCGAGTTTCATTTAGATTGGGCATTGGATCGACTACTTCCAGGTGGGTTGTTTTGGTCTCCAAAATCGGCGGATGGTTCACTAACTCTATTTGATAGTAAGCATGCATGTTTAATGTACAACTTGTATGTTTGAGGTGTAAGCATGAGAAATGGTCTAAATTATATGGATTGAGGCTTACATGATTATTTGTACATGTTATGTGGATTTGAGAACTTGCATGTTGTAATTGTCGTTAAGTGTGAATGAGAGCTTATATAATGAATGTGCTTACCCTATGCTAGTTGAGAGCATGTTTGAGGAAGATGATGTTCACACTTGTTTGTTAGAGATTATGTTTGATGAAATATCCACTTTATAATGATTAAGCTAGCATCATGTATGATAGAATCACTTGGTTGACTATTACTCTTATTAATGATATTATGAAACCTTGACTAGCACACTGTCATATGTTGCATGTGTAAACTAGACTAGTAGAGAACCCTCACTTGGGCTAGGTTCTTTTATACTTTAGACATTCCCACACTTTACATTCTTATTCTTTGGACTTAGAGTTTTCCTTGCCCGGGTAGTGGGTCGAATGATCGGGATTATTGTAGGATGCATGTTGCACTCGTGCGTGGGAGCCGAGTGGAGTCTGGTAGTTGTGGTAGATCAGTGCTAGTTTTGGGAGCCGTCTGAGTTGATGGTGGGGTCCCGGTTGTCGAGTACCTCCAGCCAATGTGTTAGTGTTATGAGTTGGTCACCGTCGATCTGATTGATCGTGGATTTGGACTATAGCCTGCATGAGCCATATTGAGCTCGACAGAGATGCACAGATACTTTCCTCGTTGGGGTCACTCCCCTCGAGTGCCACTTCGAAGCTGAGCATGTTACTTTGCTATCGCGACTTATCGACGCAGTCCTTCTGACTAGGCCTTTTTTGGGCAGTCACGGACGCCCTACGTAATTCCAGTCCTCCATGGATGTAATGGTAGTAGGTGGGCGCAGGTTTGACTGGACCCTATGTGACAGTGATTTGAGTATATTGGGATTTAGTCGATGCATCATTTTCATCTGTATCACCCATTGAGTATTTTTAGATAGAGGCATGGTAGCTGTAGAGTTATTTCCAGCTTTTCATTTATATTATACTGCATTTGTTATCTTATGTCTCTAGTAGACTTAGTGGGCAGACCGTTGGTCTTGGTGACGGTACCCACTGAGAACTACTGTTGGATGTAGTTCTCACACCCTCTATTGGTGACCATTTCTAGAGACTTCTTCTCCAGTTCCTGCTACTCCAGTTGCTGCTTCATTTGACCGAGATAAGAGAGTCGCGAGCTAGATCCCTGCCTGTCCCGGAGAGAATAGATGTACCCCTTTTGGTGATCTTGTATACTGTTAGAGGACTTTTGTATCTTGTATCTACTTTTCAGTTCAGAGTTTATTTTGGAGAGACATGTATTTTGAGGATTTGGCATGTACCATTTGGCGTTGTATATATTTTATTTCATTTCAGTAATTTACTTTCCAGCTCTGATATATATTTAGTGGTTAGCTATATCTTTTGCAGGTTAGACGCTTCGTCCATGCAGGGCTTCTCGTATGGGCGGCGGATCTGTTGGCGAGCCCGGGTCGCAGTTTCAACCCCGGGGCATGACATTTATACCACACGTGTCCAACCTATCACTAGATTTTATTTACACATATCTCTTAGGACTAAATCCTAGTTTGTTCAATACATGTGTCTATATACATCCACATTTATTATTATACTTCTAGATTATGAGAAAGCAAATTAAGGAAAAGAGTCGAGATCACCCTTTTCGGTGAAATACCCCACCTTTGATGCACTCTTGAAAGAGAGGTTGCTTGATCACTTGAACCGCCAAAGAAATCCCTAAAAATGGGATAAAATCTTATAAGAGATCATATAATCTCTTCTAAAACCCACAAAATAAATAAACCCTAAAAATCACATTTTTTTCCACATACCTTTCACAAGATTCTAGCCAAAAAAGATAGGAAAAAGGGTTCATTCTTCTCTCCAAAGCCTTCATTGAGGTTTTCTCCAACTTCCTCTATCTATTTTGGAGATCCAACCCTAAGCCACAAGGCTCTCCATAGTGTAGGCTTCCTCCTCCCCTTCTACTGCTTTTGCTTCTCCTACTCTGGATAGCACGCAGGGAAAAAGAGAGAAAATAGAGTATGTGAGAGGGAGAGAGAGAGAGAGAGAAAGGTTTTAAAATAGGTTTTGATTAGGAGATAGGTAGAGGTGATAGAGGGTGTGAAATAACCAATTTGTCCCTAAGAAAATCCCTTGTTTATCACAAAACCATGTCGATCTCCGCGCATTTCGGGTGCCCACGACCCTATTCCGGGCATCCGAAACATTGCGGCTACAGTCTCGCTCGACCTCTAGGATGCCCTCATCTGCGGTCGTTATTGTTGATCCGGGCGCCAGCCGGACACCCCGGGCGTCCGAAAGCCTGCGTGCACCAAAAACCAGCTCTCGGGTTGGGAGTTCGAAAGTACGGACAGGGTGCCCGCCCAAGCGCCCACTACTGTAGCGCCAGGCGCCCGCACCCTGTTTACGGTGCCCGAAAGTGCTCAGAACTCCAGTTTTGAGTTCTTTTCGCCTTTTTCTGACTCAAGTTTGGTCCAAATGTATTTTGTTTCGAACCAAACTTGCTCTAACTCATTTTAATCATGTTTTTAAACATGTTCAATGTGGCTTAGCCGCACTTTGCTATTTTAGCAAAAGTCGGTGCACCACAGTCTCCCTCATCTTCGCAGTTTATTTCTTCCTCTGCTTCTTCTCCAGATTCCTCTTTCTTATCCTCCTTCTCCACCGCCTCCACATTAAAACCGCGCTCTTCTTTCTTACTTCGCTCACATCTCTGCCAATGCCGGCTCTGATATAGCACAAATCGTAGAGGGTGAGAATACGGCGGACCATATGGCCGCGCGAGGACGATGATGAGAGTGCCGCAAGATTTGAGGATGATGGGAAAAGAGAGCATCTAGGGGTGGGGGTGGTGGCGATGACTACATCAGAGAGCGTGGGCGAGGGTGAGGACGCGATAGCGAAAAAGACGTGAAGGGTGGAAGAAAACGAAGAGAAAAAAATTTAAAAATAATTTTTTTCTTCTTCTGGGAAGATCATCATGTGTCGTGGCCACTACAGAAAAGGTCAAGCAATAAAAAAAAAAAAAGAAAAAAAGATGAAGTTGTACTGTTCGAAACGAATGTTGCACAAAGAGTGCAACTTTTGTATCAATCAATACAACTTTCATCTTAAATGGTACAATTTCGTTTTTTTTTATTCTTTCTTCTCTGCTTTTTTGGCCTTTTCTGTAACGTACACGACATATGATGGTCTTCTTAGAAAAACAAATATATATTCTCTATTTTTTCTCTTGATTATTTCTTTATTTTCTTTCACCCTCATATTTTTTCGCTATCACGCCCCTACCCTGGCCTTTTGATGTAGCCATCGTCGCTACCCCGACATGATCTTTCTCTCCGCCGTTCTCAAATGTTGCGGCACTTTCGTTACTGTTGCTGTAGTCGTCAGCGGCCATGCGCTCCGCTGCAGCCTCACCCTATGCGATATATGCCATATCCCAATCGGCATCAACGGAAGTATAGATAAGGTAAGAGAGAGGAGTACAGCAGGCAGTGATGGAGAAGAAGGAGAGGAAGAAAGGACAAGAAAGATGGAGACAAATCGGGAGCAGGAGGAGGAAAACAAACAAGAGAAAAAAAAATGAGAGAGAAAAATGAATAAGAATATTTTAATCAGTTTACTAAAAATTCAGATTGAATATGAAAAATTTAAACTGGTGGTCTGTCTTTGTAAAATTACAAAATTGATGATTTTTTTTTTTTTGAAAAAAATATTTATAAAAATAAGTAAGGATAAAAATTAGTTCTCAAACAATGTAACAGAATCTAGATATGTCATTTAACGTATGATTCATCTCTAATATCTTGAATTCAACTACTAGAGCATTAGTGTAATTATATGAACATGTTTGACTTACCCACTTGGCAGCCTGTGTAGTCTCAGCCACTAGAAATTAATAGCCAACCAATCTCCTATCAAAAGGTCAGAGTCCAGCAGAACATATATAAAACAACAAGACAAAAATATGCAAAAAAAAGTAAAAAAGTTCACATAGCAAAAGCATCACCAACACGAATATTTAGACGTGATATGGAATGTTTAAATTATATATATATATGGAATGTTTAAATTATATATATATATATATATATATATATATATATATATATATATATATATATATAAAATTAAGCTTCTATATTTTTAAAAATACTAAATAATTTGTGCTTATAGATTTTTAGTTCTTAGATGTCACGTCTTGATTTTAAAAAATTGGTCTAATTATTTTTTTTTTTAATCAGAGATTACCATTTGAAAACTAAGGCGTAAACAAACCGCTACACATATAGAAAATCTTCTGAACAAACGGACAGAGTCTCCCCTATACATGCACGGCTAGACAGATATAATTGATCAATCAGAGGAGATACACACATTTAAACATAAAGCTTCTACACTAGATACATCCACAAGGTATAATCACATGTCATACACAATCCAAAACCAACTCAAGATCATAATATATAAACATAATCCAATGTACTAAAACTGTAGATATCCATGATACTGCCATATGAGGCTGAAGAAAGGGGACGACTCTAACGTGTCAGCTCTACTGATTGTCCCGACATTCCAGTACCTGACTGACCTGAAAAAATGATCACCTAAGGATGTGAGATACAACATAAATATATTCTAGTGGGCACGACGGGCCGAGAAATAGCAAGTCGTACCTACTGGATACCATAATAAGCGGATAACAATAACTGGGATAAGTCAAGTGCTAATAATAAACTGAGCATGCTGAATAATAAAAGTAGGTATAAAGATGTGTAATAATATGATGCATCAAAACTGTAAACACAAATATACCCAATCAACTGCCACTATTGGCCACAAGGGCCTCAGGCTAATGCCACACTGATGCACCAATACGCTATCATAACCCTACACACTCTGTGTGAACTCACTGGGCTCACGGGTCGATGTGACCTCTCTACCGGTAAAGAACACCACTACGGGTAGCTAATCCGCGAGTGTGCGCGACTGAAAGCTGGCTCTATGGCAATCATAATGCTGATGCTCAACTCACGGTCTAAAGACCGGACAATTGGCGAAAAGCCGAGAAAATCCCCACTAGGACACTGATACCGATATAAAATCATGCCATGTACTGAAACTGGATCTTCTATTCTAAACATGCAATGAAGAATAGAGTACAAGCAATAACTAAGCTAGTGACCAAACAAGCATGGCATATATCCAGATATATACAGCTATATATATACTAATGTTGGAAATAAAAGCATAATGAAAGGCTCAACTGAAAGATCAAAGCTATCAACAAACACAGGGATCCGACCTACTACGGTACCCTAGAGGCCCAAAATGATACAGTCCGGGCCGAAGATAAAACCACCTCAAGGCAGACGATCGCGGTATCCACTGGACGGCTCACGGGCTGGCTCCTGACTGCTGGGTTCTACAATAAAATCATGTGTTGGAAAAGGACTCACTCACACCCCACCCACAGACTCACTGTATACAGACAGGTTAAACAGGAAAACTTCGCTGAAGTCCCAGGATTCGCCGGAATTTTCTGTAATTCGCCGATTGACCAACTATGGTCCAATCTGTGCAAAATGGTATCCAAATCTCGTGAAACTTCATGTGCTACCCCGGAACGCTTAACTTAAGACGTTCGGATACTAATATCTGACTTTGTGTAAACGTGTGCACAAACGGTGCCATAATAACTGAAACCACTTCCAAAAATCCGATTTCGGCTCTGGAAATCACCAACGCTAAACCGAAGTCACTGGACCTGCCAGGGCAGCGTCGGGAACAGCCAAGGACAGTTGGTAACCAAAAACAACCATTCATTTTTCTCTAAATGCACATTTAGCGCTAAACCACCGATAAACCGACAATTTTGTCGATTTACGGTTTGTTAAGCAAAATCCGCTCAACGAAAGCCAACGGATCCCGAACGAAAGGTTTAGAGATCATGTGTACGCTGTCTACAGCAGCCCACCAGGCTATAATTACAATTAGACCCATAGGGTTTATTAAAATTGTATTAATACATGAACTTTATCCACAATTAAGCTACTAAACAAATTCCAGGGACTTTTAAACTGAACCAAAAGCACCAGTAGCTGGGCCTCGATATTCTAAACACCGTGCTCGCTGTTCGGGAGCAACTCGAGCCACGAAAACAGCAATGGGTCCAAGTTTATTAAACATTAGAGCACAAGGTTGCTTAATATTCATTAACATCCATTCTCTGTGTAAACTAGAGTGAGTATCATACTCAGAGGATCAAGGAGGTTCAGAGGCTCACCTTTGAGGTGTTGCGGGACTGCCGGAAATGTCGCTGGAGCAAGGTGGCCAAAAACCACCTTAGCTAGAGCTCGATTTGGCTAACTCAGCAAAACCAAGGCTCAGGTCAGCAACTAAGGTGAGTAGCAATTAGAGGACATCAAGTAGAGTCCCCAGCTTACCTCGGGGGCCAGAGCCGGCGTCCCACGGTGGCGGATGGCAGTAGCAAAGCTCTAAGGCCACCTCCAAGCCGCATCAATGGTGGGGAGCCAAGCAACGTGTTTTAGGCCTATGCAAGGGTACCAGTGGTTTGCCCTTGATGAGTGGAGGCCAACCATGCCAATGGTCGGCGGTGGGGAGCAGTAGCTCCCGCGTACGGCCAACGCTGGCCAACACCAAACCACCCAAAGCTAGGGCATCAAACCGCGGCTTCACCTATGCACCAAACTTAACCAAACTTCTTGGAGAGCCTCTTCGGGACCAGAGGAAGATCCCCATGATTTTAGATCCGACCCTAAGCCCCCGGATGCGGCGTTTGCTCGAGGCGGAGCAAATATGGGTTCCGGCGGGTGCACCTCCCCCGCCGGCAACTGGGTGCATCCCCGGCACTGGGGTTTGGCAGGGAGCACCACCAGAAGGTGGAGAAGAGGTTCCATGTGTCCAGGTAGCAAAAGAACTAACCAAAGAAAAGGGCTTACCTTGGCCGCAGTTGAGGAAGAATAAGCAGTCCGAGGCTCACTCTCCGGCGTTGCACGGCCAACATAGGCAATGTCACTTCTCGAGTTAGGCTTCAGGATGTAGGAAGAAGCCACAGAGAAGCCTCAGCACGCCCGCAAAGAGCTTGGTGTCCTCTCATTCTCTAAGCCCACTTCTTCACCTTCTCCGGCGATGGGAGGCGGCGGCCGGCAGTGGTTGAGGGTGTAACCGTCAGGGAAGGAGCAGAGAGAGGGAAAAGGTTCTCTGGTGGTGGCTGGGGTGCAAAAATTTGAGTTAGGGCAACATTGGACCAATACCACCTTTTATATAGTATTTGCATAAAATGCCATAAGGTCCTTGAAACCCAAAAATTTGCAGTTGGGTCCCTCCTTGTCGCTCACAATTGCAAAGAAGCCCTTCTCCAAGAAGTTGTACGCGTTTCGGTGCATAAAATACGGGGACAATTGTGAAAATACGTCGTTTTTCACTATTTTTCATGCTTTTCGAGGCAATAATGTCATCAAACAGAAAAATTGACGCCACCACGACGTTCAGCTTGACGAAACCTATCGAGTAGTGATTTTTGTTCATTGAGTTTAGGTCCTTATAAAAACTGAATCCAGCTTACACAGTGAATTACACTGTATGGAACACTTTTCGATGACCTAGACTCGTCAAACATAAATTTTGACTGCGCCATTGCGCTCAGATCGATGAGACCGTTCAAATCGAGTATCTAGATCATCGATTTCGGATTACGATAAGTCAAGTTTGCCAGCTTCGATCGAAAATCCAAAATTTCAACGGATTACTGTTCACACATAAGTCAAGGCACTATTCACTATATATATATATTGAACTCAGTTTTTTTTCTTTTTTTTTTCATTAAATTTCAAACTCGAATTTCTCGAATATTACTGTCACGCCCCGGGTCGAAACTGCGACCCGGGCTCGCTAACAGATCCGCCGCCCATACGGTGAACCCCGTATAGACGAAGCGTCAAACCTGCAAAGAAAGATACTATACTAAACAGATATCAGAGCTGAGAGTAAACTGCTATAAATAAAATATAAAATACAACTCTCACAATATACAACATGTACTCACCAAAACAAAATACAAAAGTCTCTCAAAGAAAGAAGAAAAGTACAACTCAATACCTCACTACATGGTCGCTCAACATACCACTCTCAAAATCTGGTAAGGGTACCTCTACTCTCTCTCAGGAGATGACTGGAAGGGATCTATCTCGCGACTCCCTTACCTCGGTCTGAAGAAGCGGCAGCTGGAACAGCAGAAACAGGAGTAGAAGTCCCTGGGGAAAAAGACACTACGACGGGTGTGAGAACTACATCCCACAGTAGCTCTCAGTGGGTGCCATCAACAAGCCCAACGGTCTGCCCACTAAGTCTACTTCAGGCATGAAGAACAAATGTAGTGCTAAAGGAAAAAAGCTGGAAAATAAATTCTACAGCTACTATGCCCCTATCTAGATGCTCAAAAAGCGGGACAGATGAAAATATGATGCATCTGCTAACATATCAGTATAGTCACCCAATCTGAATTGACTGCCTCCTCGGGTCCAGTCAAGCCTGCGCCAACCTACTGCCATTACATCCCGGAGGACCGGACTTACGTAGGACGTCCGTAGCTGCCAAAACTGGCTCAGCCAGAGGGACGATGTCCGTGACTGCCAAAACTGGCTCAGTCAGAGGGACGGCGTCCGTAACTGCCAAAACTGGCTCAGTCAGAGGGACGGCGTCAACAAGTCGCGATACCAAAGTGCAGACCCACCCCGGACGTGGCACTCGAGGGGAGCGACCCCAACGAGGACTAGGGTATCCGCGCACTCTGTCGAGCTCAAAGTGGCACTGCAGGCTATGGTCAAAATCCACGCTCACGCTCTGCTCGGAAGGACTCAATCCTCAACATCTCTCACAACAGTCGGAGCACTCTCAACGACTCAGCTGATCAGCTTTCACGAAACCCGAGACACTCGCCTCACCAACTGCTCACAACACAAACACACTGGCTGGAGATACTCCACAGCCAAGATCGACCCACACTCAGGGCTAACAAAACTGGTCGGACACACTCAACGACCCGGGACCACCGTCAACCCCGACGGTATCCAACAACAGAACAACAACCCATCCTGCAGACTCACCGGCAGGATAACTCCACATACAGACATAATAAAGGATCCGGGAACCCCAAAAGACTAGAACCTACAACCCTATCAAACAAAAACAGGCTCTAGGCATAGCCTCTCGTTGTTCTCATTCTAAAGGTAAGGGCAGACCTTAGAACCCAGACCACTTGAATCATCTCAAGTGGTTACATTTATAGGAAAAAGGTGACATTTCTTATTGAAAGCCATTTGATCTAAAAGAAATCTATATTTAATGATTTTTAGTTCTTTTTAGGAAAACCATTGGAAACAAGTTTTTATACCCAAGCCTCGTAGAGCTAAAGCCCTTGTCCAATCAAACAAGAACAGACTCGGGCGACCCTACGATGCTTGGAAGAAAATGTTGGTTGACTAAAATCATATGTATGTCCAAAGAAAACAGTTCTGGGTTCAAAGTTCTGCTAACACTAGTAAACTCTGCCACTAACACAGCGGCGACAATGAAATAGGAAAAATGAATATCTCGGGACCGCCGTCCTCCAAAATGGCTCCCGCCACAGATGAGCAATCAACTACCTCTACCAGACTCTACTCTGTTCCCAAACACGAGAGTAGAACGCATCCCACACTAAAGAAACCCGACCACTCGGCCCACTACCCGGGCGAGTAAAACACTAAGTCTAGGAAGAAAAGTAGTGTGGATGTCTAAAGCAGAATAAACCTAGCCCAAGTTGGAGTTTTCTAAAGTCTGGCTGAACATGCTGCATATGACGGGGGTGCTAGGTCAAGTTCCAAGATAACATTAATTTAACAGATAATAGGAAACAGGAGATTTGCATGATCATCAAATAACGCTAGAATTATCAGCTATCACTTTCTAGCATACTATACGAGAGTATCACTATCATGCATGGTCCTACTATAGCAGATTTAATGAACGTTCCATAAGTCTTGTAGACAAGGCCACCCACCAGAACGCGCTAACTGTCCGGAGTCATACAGCCAAGAACACCCAAAAATAGATATACCAGCCCAATCACCAAGCCAACAGTACCAAAGCAGTGTTCAATGCATCCTGGGTACAAAATACATCTAAAAATTACACTTAATTCCACTAAATTCCACATATTAAATATCTGCGGTGAACAGTCCTCTTTCTGCGAAAATTTCACCTATAAAACAACCTCCAAAAATTCTAGTAAAAATATGATGGCGATCCTCGCGAAGTGTAGATGTCGATAGAGCCTTGAAACGTCGAATTCCGATGCCCGAATGCAGAGATAAAAATCTGCAAAGACCTTGCTGTCCAGGAATCTCCCAGCAAAATAGGGGCTCAGTAAAGCCTCGAAAACCGTGCCAATAATCCAAATCTAGATGAAACACTCAACACGAAAGTCGAAGACGTACCTCTCGTGAATCCAACGCCACAAAAATCGCCGAAAAATATATTCGGGGTAGCTCTGTGGACCTCTCAGACCGAAATGCGATGATAACGGGCCTCTAACAGAAAATCGTCACTCCGCGCTACGATGCCGGAAACGTCGACGCCGAGGCTTCCAAAAATTCCGCGCCTCTGCCAAAAGATGCGCAACACGAAGATCTACAACTTTTCTAAAGGGGCCAAGGGCAGAGAAGCTCGGGAAAGGGGGCAAAAATCCTCAGCAAGCAGCCTATTTATAGGCCCAGCCCGAAAAAATCCGGATTTTGGACTTTTGGCCCAAAACCGGGCGCCCGGAACTTCCGGGCTGCTACAGTAACGGGCCCGGCCCGTTACTGTGCGCGCCCGGATTAATCCCAGGCCGCCATGTAGCCACCCGAACAGGGTACAGCCAAAAGGGCCAACCGCGTTGCGCCACGTGGCCGAAGCGCGTGCCGACACGTGGCGCCCACGGCGGGAAACGCGGGTCAGCGCGCCCACGTCGCGCCGACGCGCGCCTGTCGGGCACGCAGCCCGAGGCCACCCAATCCCATTCCGTGGACTGCGCGCACAACACCGCACCAACCAAGATCTGCCACGTGTCCGCCCCCGGTCCACCGTGCACCCGCACCATTCCCGTGGACCGCGCCCACTGCGCCCGCCAACCGGGAGCCGCCATGTGGCCAGCGCTCGGGTGCACGCCTCCGCGGTGGACCGCGCGCCTCCGCCGCTGCCAGCCGCCGCGCTCCGCCGCCCGCCGCCTCTCCGGCTGTCGGAACAGTACCCAAGACCTCGAAATGCCGTTTTCGCATCCGGACTCCGAAAAAAAAAGTAAATAGTACATCTTGACCGTTTTCGCGCGCTCAATCCAAATCTATAGTCCGTTTGGCCAAATTCCACTTCTAAAATTCCCTGAAAATTCCCAGAAAAGTGAACTTGATCCATTTTTCGTGCCGGGTCACTTCCTTGGTTCCAATAAGCGCGCAAAAACCTCAATCACCCAAAATGGCCTCCTGCTAAGCAATCTTGCTCCCATTATCACCAGAAATCCATTTTCGGGCCCCGACACGCGCACAAACACTCCCAGAAGCCACTAATCCATCAATAAACCCTTAAGTGGGGATTCGAGTCCTCACATCCTCCCCCACTAAAAGAAAGTTTCGTCCTCGAAACAAACACGGCTCAAAAGGGAGTTCAAAGCCAAGGGTAAGCATCCAACAACACAGTCCCCAACTCCCCAGTCGCTACACACTCTCCACAAAGTGAGTCCAATAGCTGGATAAATCTCAAAAATTTTAAAAACTGGGGACAAGGAAAACAGCCAACTCTACACATCCAAACTACACGAATTACGCCAACACAACCAACCAAAAAGGATAAGGGTCCCACCAGCAGGAAAGTCATCAACCCCCAACTCTCCAATTTAGAAAACAACTGAAATTAGCAAAAAGTTTAAAAGTTCCGAAAGACCAGTGCCCTCGCCCCAATCAAACAAGAACATATTCGGGCACCGTCTCCATTTCTGGAGTAGTCTTTCGAATCTTTCATTCTGTTCGCAAATTTCAGCACAATGGCGATAAAAAGGGAGAGAAGTGTTGATGCCGTTCCTGCTGTGGCAACAAAAATGAAAGCTACGATCTATCCTTGCCCCTAAAAAGAAAAACACAACTCTAACCGAGACCCCTAGAGACATAACCTCTAGTCCTAGGCGTCACCTACGCTCAACAAGTAGCACCTAACCCAGAGTCACTGAAGCCGCTGCTGCAGGAAGGATGCCTCGGTGACCTGAGGGAATGATCTCCTGTTGTCCAACTCGCGGAAAGGTCACTGTTCTCAATCCACAATCAATCGTTGCACGATACCACACCTGCTGGTCCATCCCGTATGCTCGATCTAAGTCGTGGAGCTGTAACTGAGCCGGCACACCTACCGGCGTATTTCCTCAGGTCTCAGCTGTCCTGATCACGCCCCAAAATTCACCTCTGCTCATAGGATACAGGGAAGAATCCAATCGCTCATGCATGTCACAAAATTCCTATCCCTTATTCATGCAGAGATGCAAATGCCCTCATATCATGCAAAAGGATGCCGTGGTACCAAAAAGCTCACTCAACTGACTGAAAATAAAGCCATACCTGCGGCGATAGGATCTGCTGCTGGGGTGCCCTCTACCAGGGTTGCGTAAACCCGTCCACTGGGTGCTGAAGATCGTCGTCCCGTCTGTCCCGATGTCGTACCCCACTCTGTATGACGGTGAACCGGAGGGGCTTCCGCTTCGTGTACAGGCAAGGGGGGTGCTACAGCAAGGGGTAGTACTGACAGAATAGCTCGGGGACAAGCTGCTCGAAAATGTCCCAACTCTCCACAAAGGAAACACCGTCCCTGTCTCTGGTCACACTGCGACGGTGGATGAGAGGTGCCACAGATGACACACCGCTCCTGTCGCTGCTGCCGATACTGCTGCTGAAACTGCTGTCGCTGCTGATACTGTGGCTGCTGCGGGTGCCCACCTGAACTCTGGCGCCTCTGAAACCCACGACCCTCAGGGTGAGGTCGGGGAGGTCTCGAAGGTGCCTGCCGACTCGTCTGTCCCTCATCAACCGGTGCTGGGCGCTTCGCCCCTGGAATCACTGCGGGAGCTGGAGCCACCTCATCTATCACCGCCTCTCCACTCTCCACAAAAAGTGCCTGCTCCATCGAGGCCTCCAAAGTCTGTAATCTGCGGGTGCGGACGAATTGATAGATGTCCCGACGCAACCCTCTCTCAAACATGTAGATCCGGTGAGTCTCATCTCTGGCCACGTGGGGCATACAAGCTAACAGCCGATTGAAATCAGCTATGTACATGTGTACGGGCCTATCTCCCTGGCGGAGATTCCTCTGCTGCTCCTCCAAACTCTACCGAACACTCTCAGGAAAGAAAGCCCCAAGAACATACTGCGAAACTCTGCCCAAGAGAGAAGCTGCGTCCCCGGCGGACCAGCTGGTCGCACACGCCGCCACCATGTCTCGGCGTTGCTCTCCAAAAAGTGAGTAGCCAATAGAACTCGAAACCTCTCGTCAATAAAAAGGCTCTCGAAATGGTGCTCCATGGCCGTAATCCAAGACTCGGCCGCCCACGGCTCAGCACTCATACTCGAAAAGCGGGGTGGATCAAACTGGCGGAACCTCATCAAAAGATCCACCGCCTCCCGCTGCTCTGCGGAAGTCAACGATCCCGTCATCCCAGACGGTGGCCTACTAGAAACCGGCTCGACCGAAACAGCTGGTGAAGGCTGCACAACAGGGGGCGCCACAACAGGTGAAGAAGGCGCAAACTCTCAGGGGGTACTACCGCCGGCTGCGCTCTTTGCTCCATCATGAGCATCAACCGACCCACGATCTCCTCCCGACGCAGGAAAGTCTCTGACAACTGAGCCATCTGAGCCAGAAGCTCCTGCACCTCTCTCTGCTGACCCTGTACTAACTTCTCCTGCTCAGACCCTTGGGAGGAGGAAGGCTGAGAACGTGTCTGCACCCTGCGTCGGGGAGGCATCGTGCCCACCTGCAATCCACATGCAAACATCAAGACAGCACCAAACAACACTCGACCCAATCTAGCGAAAGTCAAAAGGCATGTCCCCCTTCCCGAAGTACTATGTTGTCTGCAGCCAACATAGTTGCTTGCCTGTCACGCCCCGGAAGTCTCAAAGATAAGCGGAAAACGTGTTTATTTTTTTTTTTGAAATGCAAGTGAGAACGACCTCGCCTACCAGTGCGCGTCAGACCCGCCACATATACAAATTCACCCTGCAAACGGACAGAGTCTCCTTTGTATATGCACGACGTCACGAATACAACAATGACAATAACATCATACAGCATTAACCACACAGTCACAGTGAACAAGTACGAACGTGTAATAACATTCAACAACATTAGGATGAACCTATGAGTTTGCAAACGGTGTCCACACGACACCCATTCCTTTAGAAACGTCTAAACATTCACATTAAGGCGGCTATATTGTTTGAAAGGATAAATCCATAGGGTTTTCAAAGTGGTGCCCACACAACACCCTATTTTTTTTGAAAATTATTTTCGAAATCCTTTTGACATCGTAAAACGGCCGCAAAGTCTAAGATTCGTAACAATATCCAAACAACTAGTTACTTGTCCACATATCCAGCATGATCCACGTCCACACAAAATAAACTAAAGAGAGAGAATAGAGATAACCACACTAAGAGTTTTAACAAAGGGCCTCATACGGCCGATAGCTAGGTCTGCGTTGCCTCACCACCGTCCCGATGTACATACCTATTTGGACCTGTCACGGAGTGGGTAAAGTCAGTGACAAATAAAGTAGATGTTATAACATTAATGAACAGGAAATTTGAATGAATTACTCTGCACCGGCACCTTTCGCTATCCTTCGCCCTGAATTCACTTTATTTAATTTAGTGGCACCGTCACGTCAGGGTAGTCGACGATCTCCCCACGCGACACTTACGATGCTTTTACCCCTTCACGATGCGTGAGCGACATGTTTAGCTATCGTGAAGAGGTCCCCACCCTACACGCGTGGGGCACACGGGTCATTTAGACCACTTCTCCGGAAAAGTACACCCATGCGGGGGCCATTCCGCCTGTGTACGTGCAGCATCAAACACCGGTTTGTCGAAGTTGGCATAAATTAAATGTTGCGACACTTGGTCGCCACAAACATTAGCAAAGAACGTTACATATAATGCGAAGGGTTAATTTACTGGAAACACTTCATCTACTTTATTAAACAGGTTAGTACGAACATTTAAATGATATACTGCACCTAATGCACTTACAGCACTTGTTGCATAAGAACTCACCTGGTTGCAGGAAGATCGGGGTACTAGGGGTCTTTGACACTCTCCCGCTGCGCACCTGGACCTAAAGAAGTCCCCAGAAACAACAGTTAATAACGTATACATACCGGAAACGGAAACCCAATTAACTCTGCGCCGTAACCCCAAAACGGCGCTAAGAACAATACTCGCCGACTCCCCGCGCGCACGCACATCCCCTCCCCGCAGGCGTCGTCGCCCGCGTAGGTTGCTCGCCGTCCGTGGATGTCCCGCGCGGCGCCCACACATCGACCGCCGGCCCGCGGGTGCACCGCGCGGTTCAAGGCCGCGCGACGAGCGCCCGCGGGTGGCGCCCGCGCGGAGACTGCCCGCGCGGTGCCCGCGCGGTGCGGGTACGGGCTGCGCGGTGCCCGTGCGGGTGCGGGCCACGCGGCGCCCGCGCGGCGCCCGAGCGGTGCCCGCGCGGGTGCGGGCTGTGCGCCGCCAGCGCGGCGCCCGAGCGGCACCTACGCGGGTGCGGGCCGCGCGGCGCCCGCACGGGTCCGGGCCCGCGCGGCGGCATTCGCGCGGTGCCTGGGCGGCGCCCGCGCAGCGCCCGCCCTTGCTGTGTCCGTCCGCGCGGTGCCCTAGCGGCACCGCGCATCGTCCACCCGCGCGCGTCGTGCCCTAAATCGCACGGTGACGGCGGCGGGCGGCGGAGACGAAGGGAACGGAGACGGGGAAGACATCAAAAAAAATTACGAAAAGGAACCCGGAAATATTACGAACGTAAAAACACTCACCGGATAATCCGACGGGGAACAACCGATCGCGCTCTAGCTTCCGGTACGTGGTTCGGGGTCATCGGATCCCGCCGTCTTCTTCCTCTTCCTTTCCTCCGTTAGGGTTCCGCCTTTTTCCCCCTTTTTTTTTTCTTTCCGCTCTCTCGGTTAGGGTTTCGTATCTCTCTTTTTATTTCTTTTTAATGAAAGGTGGGATTATTTTATATTATATATTTTTTTTTCTATCTCGTACATAGTTTAATTTCTGTTTTTCTATTTTCCGTCACCGAATAATTAATTATTTAATTAATTATTCCCTACGAGATAACCCCCATTATCCCAAACGGGTGCAAGATATTTTGAACGGATTTCGATGCACGTTTAGTCACCGCATCACTAAAAATTCCATTCCGGGAGGTCACAACATCGGATCCCAGATCCGATCGCACCGTCGGTCATCGTTTTTCGAGCTCTTTCACAGAAAAATACATGCACTACACACACCGACCGACTCACAAAATACTATAATCCCGGAGTACTAAAAGAATACTAAATTAGAAGGAGGGTCAAGTATTACAGAAAAACCGTGTCATTACACCACTCACACTTTATAAAAAGTTTCGTCCTCGAAACTTAATCACGACCCTCGCTAAACAGTTCAGGAAAACACTCCTTCAATTTCGATTCCAGTTCCCACGTCGCCTCGCGTTCCTCGTGGTTGCTCTATTGGACCTTTACGTAGGGAATGGTCCGGTTCCGTAATTTCTTGTCTTCTCGTGCTAGGATCCGCACCGGCATCTCCTCGACGGTTAAGTCCTCTTGTAGCTTGACAGTGGATATGTCCAGGGCGTGAGAGCGGTCGGGGAGGTACTTTCGGAGCATCGAAACGTGAAACACGTTGTGTACTCGGTCTAGGTTTGGCGGCAAGGCCAACCGATACGCCACCGGACCGACGCGTTCTAGGATCTCAAACGGTCCTACGTACCTCGGACTTAGCTTACCCCTCAGGCCGAAACGTCGGGTCCCCTTTGAAGGCGACACCCGTAGCAACACGTGCTCGCCCACCATGAATTCCAATTCCCGACGTCTATGGTCCGCGTAACTTTTCTGTCTGCTTTGGGCGGTTAACAGCCGTTGCCTGATCAGGCGCCCCTTCGCCTCGGTCTCTTCCACCAAATTCGGTCCCAACCATTTGCGCTCTCCCAAGTCATCCCAGCATAATAGTGACCGACAACGGCGCACATACAAAGCCTTGTATGGCGCCATCTGAATGCTGGCTTGGTAACTGTTATTATAGGTGAATTCTACAAGCGGCAGGTATTGAGACCATCCGTCACCCAGGTCAAGTACGCATGCCCGAAGCATGTCTTCGAGGATCTGGATCACCCGTTCCAATTGTCCGTCAGTTTGCGAGTGGAAGGCTGTGCTGAAATGCAGCTTGGTTCCCATTGCTCGCTGCAGACTTTGCCAAAAATTTGACACGAACCGCGTGTCTCCGTCCGACTTGATGGACGCTGGTATACCATGCAACCTTACTATTTCATCAATGTAGGTCCGCGCCAGTCGTTCCCGTGTCCACGTCGTATGTATAGGCAGGAAGTGGGCAGATTTCGTCAAACGGTCTACTATGACCCATATCGCGTCATGCCCTTGAGATGATCTCGGAAAACCAGTCACGAAATCCATCGTAATCATCTCCCACTTCCATTCCGGCACCGGCAATGGTTGTAACTTCCCTGCTGGATGCTGGTGTTCGGCCTTTACCTGTTGGCACACTAGACAGTGTGCCACGAACCGGGTTACATCCCCTTTCATCTTAGGCCACCAAAAGGTTTGCTTTAAGTCCTTATACATTTTCGTCTCCCCAGGGTGCACGGCGTAGGGCGCGGTGTGCGCCTCGCTCAGGATTTCTTCCTTGAGCTCCGGTAGATCCGGCAGACAGATTCGTCCCCGAAAACGTATCGTGCCATCTGCGTCCCTCGCGAAATCGCCCCCTTGGTCTGAGGGTAGTCTGTCTCGCACCAGTTGTAACTGGGTATCAGTCGATTGCCCTTCCCAGATCCTGTCCAGTAGGGTGGGTCTGACCACCAGGGTCATGAGTCGTGCGACCGTCCCCGCTGGTACTACTTCCAGTCTTAGTTGCGAAAATTCTGCAATCAAACGGTCCTGCTCGATAAGGGCGTTCGCCATCGATTCCGCCGTCTGTCCTTTGCGGCTCAAGGCATCCGCCACCACGTTCGCCTTCCCAGGGTGGTAGTGGATGGTTAAATCATAGTCCTTTAGTAGTTCGAGCCACCGCCTTTGCCGCAAATTCAGCTCCTTCTGGGTGAAGAGATACTTGAGGCTCTGATGGTCTGAGTACACATTGCAGTGTGTTCCATACAAATAGTGCCTCCACAACTTGAGGACGAATATGACTGCTGCAAGCTCCAGGTCGTGCACGGGGTAGTTTCTCTCGTACTCCTTGAGTTGCCTTGATGCATAGGCTGTGACTTTACCCCGTTGCATAAGCACGCCTCCGAGACCGTTCCGCGACGCATCGCAGTACACCTCGTAGTCCTCGCCGGGCTCCGGTAGAGCAAGCACCGGGGTTCGCGTCAACTTGTTCTTGAGTTCTTCAAAACTCTTCTGGCGTTGCTCTGTCCAGATGTACTTTTCTCCTTTACGGGTCAGGCGAGTCAGGGGCATGGCTATCTTGGAGAAGCCTTCCACAAAGCGTCTGTAATACCCTGCCAGACCCAGGAAGCTTCGTATCTCAGTTACCGTCGTCGGCCTGGGCCAGTCGGTTACCGAATCTATCTTCTTCGGGTCGACCGCAATCCCAGCAGCCGACACGATATGCCCCAGAAAGCCCACCTCGCGGGGCCAAAACTCACACTTTTTGAGTTTGGCGTAAAGTTTCTTTTCCCGTAGGGTTTGGAGGACTATGCGCAGATGCTCTTCATGCTCCTCATCTGTACGGGAGTAGATGAGAATGTCGTCAATGAAGACCACTACGAAAATATCTAAGAAGGGTTTGAACACCCTATTCATCATGTCCATGAATACCGCTTGGGCGTTTGTTAGCCCGAACGGCATTACCGTGAACTCGTAGTGACCATAGCGAGTCCGGAACGCTGTCTTGGAGATGTCCTCACCCCTAACTCGGAGCTGGTGGTAGCCAGACTACAGATCGATCTTAGAGAACACCGTTGCTTCTTATAACTGGTCAAACAGGTCGTCAATCCGTGGCAACGGATACTTGTTCTTGATGGTGACCTTGTTTAATTCTCGGTAGTCAATGCACAGGCGAAGGCTTCCGTCCTTCTTTCTTACGAACAAAATGAGCGCGCCCCATGGCGACACGATTAGTCTGATGAAGCCTTTATCCAAAAGATCCTCCAGTTGCGCCTTGAGTTCTTTCAACTCGGCGAAGGCCATCCTGTACGGCGCCTTCGTGATGGGTTTAGTGCCTGGAAGTAACTCGATGGGAAAGTCGACCTCTCGTTCGGGCGGCATCCCAGGGAGTTCCGCCGAAAATACGTCCGGATATTCTCTTACACTGGGATATCGGGTCTAACTTGAGTTGTGGACCCACGCGATCTAACAATTTTCCTGGGTCCTTAGTCATTAAGTAAAGGGGGTGGGTCCTATTTAACCCTTACATAACCCCAAACCCTCACTAGGAACACCAAGGGTCTCCTGTGCCCCGAAACCCGCCCGTGCACGTAGGCCGGGAAGGGTTCGGTAACTACCTACGGATTTCTTCCCTAAGCCGTACTAGGCACGTAGGGGAGTAGGGAAGGAAAAAGACAAGAAAGAGAGAAAAAGAGAGTCGATCGAGGGTAGCGTGCTAGGTATAACCGGTGCCCCTATTCCGAGAGGAAAACAAAACAAAAAAAGAAAGCAACCGTTACCTGTTATCACTTGTTCTGAGACATCGCGTCCTCCACCGTGGTAGTTCGGGGAGTACGCCCACAACCCTTAGGCCAGCGTCGTACGGCATGTTGGGGTAGGGGCTCGGTGTCTGCAGAGTCCGCGGAGTGCTGGTCGCCGGGTAGGTCCTTTGGCTGAATGGGGGCTGCAGCACTCTTTGGTCCTCCCGGCCGTGGTGCGGTGTTGGGTTATAAGTAATGGATCTAAATAGGAGAAAAAACACCTAGAGGGGGGTGAATAGGTGTAAACAATAAACACTCAAAAATCATTGCGCGATAAAACCCAATGCGGAAAAATAAAAGAACACGCAAGATTTTTACGTGGAAAAACTCCAAACCGGAGTAAAAAACCACGGGACCGATAACACGGCGAAATCCACTAGAATTAACACACGTACAAGGTGATATAACGTACTCACAGACGACTCAACCTTTTACCATACGCTCCTAGTAGATCTTCTCCGCTCGCTCCACGACGCTTCTCGAATCCACGATCCGCGCCCAACGCTGAATCCACAGCGTCCAACGTCGAGTCCACGACGTCCAACCGAATCCACGGTCTTCACCCAATGGCACGCTTCGAATCCACGAACGTACCTCGCTCCGAATCCACGAGAGCGGTTGCACCTTGAATCCACAAGGCCACGCGAGTCCACGCGCCGATTTTGGGGTAAATCGTTGTTTGTTTGGGTGGTGATGATCCGCCGAATACTTAGATTAAAGATAGATCGGAAATACCATCTAAGTATTCATTGATTTGATTCTACTCAAAATGTGAGTATGGAAAACCTAGAATCAAATCAATCAATATAGATGAAGAAACATAGAATAAATCTATTGATTTCCTTTCTTCTCTATATGTGGATCTAAGGCCGTATAAAATGATATTTGATAATGACGGCTCTATTTGGATGCCCTAGAAAATGAATATAGGGTCTATTTATAGGTTAGAAACCCTAGGAAGAATATTCGGATCAAAAACAGCCTTTTCTGGAAAGTTTTACCGACGGCGATCCGGATTGGATTTGACGATCCGGATTGCAGAAGCACAAAGACGGTTTCCAGAAAATTGCCTGTTCGGGATCCGGATCGTAGTCCCCGATCCGGATCGTTCATACAGTTTTACCAAAACATCATGTTCGGGATCCGGATTGCAATTCCTGATCCGGATCGTTCAAGCAAACAGGTAAAACTATGTTCGGGATCCGGATCATGGAATGCTGCGATCCGGATTGAACCAGTGTATGAACGAACACCCTTCGGGATCCGGATTGCAAGCCTGATCCGGATCCTGAACATGTCCCATGTCCAGTTTTTGATGTTTAAGCAATTAAAACCTCTTCCAGGTGTTTCTACACTATAAGAAGTATTCGGATCATCAAAAATCTTTAGTTAAACGTACCTGATCCTTTTGAATTCTTCTTTCTTGAGATTGAGGTATATGATCCAAAGTTTCTTCATCTTCAATCTTCAAGACTTAATACATTCACGAAATACGCCAACTCAAATTCCGTAACAATCTCCCCCTTTGGCGGTTTCGTGACAAAACACAAATCCACAAAGAAAATTCAAAAAGATATTTTTGTTGCTATCACCATACAACAAAAATTTACAAAAGAGATCCAGAAATTAAAAACATGAGATAAACTCCTAAGACAGACTCTAGACTTAGACATCTGTAATCTCTGCACACAGAAATCATTCTTGACAAAAAAATCGTTAGATACCTCAAGAATTGAAACATACAAAACCAATTACAGAGATAGAGTTTATTCTCATCATGACATTTGAAAAATTCAGATATGTAAAAGAATCATAGTTAAAACCAACATATCTTCTAAGCATTCAAAAACCAAATGTCAAAGTATGTTAGTCCAACATCAACTTGTTAGTCATATTACATGCCCAAATAGTTAGTCGAATAGTTAGTAGGAGCATGCAACCAATCACAATAAAAACCAAAGTTGAGTTGAAAATACTTACCTTAATGTTCACAAAGATTATTGTTTCATTGTTCAGAGTTCTCGCTAACTCTCTCTAACTCTCTCCCCCTTTTTGTCACAAAACAAAGCCAAAACGTAGCAAGAGCTACAATATGTAAGGAGAGTTAAAAAAAAGTTCTATCAATATGCACAAACTGAGAACTAAACTAAAAGTATCAATAAGACTAAAAACTAAAATCCTGCACAAAAAGAAAAGAAACGAGTTAAAAATGGTCAGTCGGCAGAATTGGAGTCGTCAGAATTTGTGCAACCCATGTTAGACAGTATCTTTCGCATCCGCTTGTCCATTGAATTTATCTTCTTCGTGATGGTAATGTGAGCTGCTGTCGTTATCTCAAGCTCATTGGCAATCCTTTGTTGTTCCTTCAAAATATGTTCCTGCTTGACGGAAAGTTGTTGTTGCAACTTGAAGATCGAAGTCAATGATGCTTCATCATCCGTGCCGTGTTCTTGTCGAGGTGTTGAAGCCGAGGTGCCGTCACAAGGTTTCTTTCCAATAACATGAGGCAATTTGTGAAGTGACTTCACAATTGTTGATTCATCTATCATCCCGCAACTGTGCTGATATGATGTTGAGCTTACATCAATTCAAACTTTTGTAAGATCCTCATGATGATCAGAGGAAACGGAAGTCGCTCAGAGGGGTGAGGATGCACAATGTACCTTGACATTCTGTTCCAAATTATATAGGGAATATTCATGTTCAATCCAATAGCCTCAGAGGGATGTCCTATTAGATATAGGAATAGCAGTCGCTCCCATCTCACAACCTTGGTGTGCATGTTTGGCAGAATGTTGTAACACGTTATGAAGTTTAAAAATCGGTACTCCAGTCGTAGATGTTTGGATCTGATACTTTTGCCATCAACGGATTGAGTCCCTTCCAAACAGATCCATCGACCACCGTTTGCCACAATGCACTTGTCAAATTTTTTCCTTTCAAAAAGTTAACCCCCGATGTGCTAGATTCCATTCCAAGCACTTCACCAATTAACTGCGGTGTGATCTTAATCTTCATTCCTTGGATGTTTGTATAGAAATGCATAGACCCATTTTCATTCTCGAGAAGATGTCTCGCATTCGTGTAGAAGGTTCTCACACGATACAAACAATATCCTAGAAGTTCAGGGAAACGGCAGATTTGAATAAGAGACGCTTGCTCAATTAAGGTTCCAAATTCTGGTGAATGATTGCGAAGGGCTTCAATGTTGACATGACGTTCTCCGATGCATTCACGTCGTTCAAAGGCTCGAAGACGGTCAGTATTAACGACTACCTCTTCAACACGTGGCGGAGAATCAGGAGCTAATGGTGTGTCAATATTAGTGTCTCGTCTTAATCCATAACGTCGAGCAAGTCGTTTCCGTTTCACAGAGATAGTTGGAGCAAACATAGGAGCTTTCCCAGTGTCCATGGGTGCTTTTCCTTTTTGTTTAGATTTAGTAGGCAATACCTCATCATCATCATCATCTGTCAACATATCCCAGTGTACTTCATCAGGGTTTTCTTCAAGTTCTGTGTCACTTATAACTTCCACTTCACCCTTTCGTTGGAGTTTCTTGGCTCGTTTCAGTTTGTTGGTTGCTCGTGTAAGTACCATCGTAACCAGTAGCAGGATCAACCAGGAGAGTGCCATTGACGTGAGTGCTTTGAGTTTCGAGAAAGTGTCCTGTGAAACCCAACTCAAGAACATATGAAAAATCGTCAATTTTGAAAAATTTGAAAAATTGTACCTAGACAATCATAATCATGTAGAGAAGCCAAGAATCAAATTAGTTTTCCAAAAAGAATTTAAAAATAGATCAATTCCATGATTTTCAAAAATTCCTCTTTTATGCCCTAAACCAGAATTTTTAGAAATCGAAGCCTAAAAACTCGTTTATCTTGAGAAAAACCAGCATAAAAGCAAAACTAATTGACCCAGAGTTCTTATTTCAAAAGAAATTTGATCAAAAACCATTCACAAACGAAAAAATTCCAATTTTTCAACTCACGTTTGAAGAAAAACTGTAAAAACCGAGTTTTGATCAATAAAACTTACTTGAATCCGAAGAACTTTGAGTTTGGAAGCTCCAAGAAGCAAGAAATCTAGAGAGAGAAGCTCTAGAGATTTTAGAACAAAAGATTAGGGTAAAAGAAATTGAATCCTCTTTGTTCTTATAAAAACCCTAGCCGTGATCCGGATCGGATCGAGAATGTGATCCGGATCGGCTACCCGCAGGAAGAATCCTGCGTTCGGGATCCGGATCACTTACCCCGATCCGGATCGGCTTCAACTTTTTCTCCAGAAAAATTCAGAAAAATTCCATAAAATCCAGAAAAAGTATGTAAGCACTTTACCATGTCAACTTTAAACAAAAGACATCGTTTCATACAACAAGAAATAGATTATGCAAAATCTATCAAAAATACCCAAAAATGAAACGAAAATTTACGAAAGTTAAAACACTTAAAGTTGAACAACTTCAATTACATCTATCCTGATCTTATGTGTAATGCCTTTATCAAATCATCAATTTTGGTAAAGAAAATGAAATACCAAGATCAATAGATGTTTGAAATCCCAGATAAGTTAGATAATATATCTAGACAATCTGTTGAAGGAGTGGCTCTTTGAGCATCTTTTACTAAAAATCCCACCTTATACCAACCATGAAATACGACTGAGTCAAGTATTTCAATATGAATTTCATCAACAATTTTCAAAACAAAATTTGCTTTTCATTCATGGAGTATCTTTTTCTTTCTTTTCTCCATGTGGTGGTAGTTTTCACACTCCTCATTGGGATGTAACTCTTTCCACATCTTTTGAGCATTTTACATTTCATTGACTCCCCCTCAATTGGCTATCAATTATTTAATATATAAAGTATTCAACCAAACCATTGATCTCGAATTCATACTCGACTAAGCAATCAAATATGATAATGACTATACCAAGAGATCATTGAGAGAGAAATTGACTTTGATCACTTAAAAGATGGTTTAATTAACGTAAATGATCATTGCAACATTGAAATATTATGACATCAAAACATAATAAATTTCTAAATGCATAAAAGGATGCAATTAAAGTCAATTATGATTTATGCTCAATTAATGTCCTATGTACAAAACATAGATAAAGAACAAAACAAAAACAAAAACAAAACCTAACCTAAGCAAAGGTTTCAAAAAGGTTATTTCAAGGAAAGCATGCCAATTGCTTTACGCAAGTGAATAAAACGTTTTTGATCCAAAGGTTTTGTTAAGATATCAGCTAATTGATCCTCAGTTGAAATATATGACAGTTGAAGAATGTTTGATTCAACTAGCTCTCTAAGAAAATGATATCTAAGTTCAATATGTTTTGTTCTAGAGTGCAACACAGGGTTTTTAGAAATGTTAATAGCACTAGTGTTGTCACATAAAATGGTTACCGAAGATGCTGAAATCCGGAAATCGCTCAACACGCTTTTCATCCAAATCAATTGGGTTGAACAACTTCCTGCAGAAATGTACTCCGCTTCGGCAGTCGAGAGTGCTATGCAATTCTGCTTTTTACTGTGCCATGCAACAAGGCAATGGCCAAGATAGAAGCATGCACCACTCGTGCTTTTCCGGTCATCCACTGATCCAGCCCAATCGGCATCTGAGTATCCAACAATATCCAAAGTCGTTCCCATAGGATACCAAATTCCGAAATTGATTGTACCTTTGATATACCGGATGATCCGTTTCACCGCTTTCAGGTGAACCTCCTTCGGTGCTGATTGATATCTCGCACAAATCCCAACACTGAAGGATATATCCGGGCGACTAGCCGTGAGATATAGTAGACTTCCAATCATACTGCGATACAGTTTCTCGTCTACATTCTCACTATGTGATTCACTTCCAAGTCCCTTATGGCTAGTTCCCATTGGAGTCGGAAAATCCTTAGAATTTTCAAGATCAAACTTTTTGACCAACTCCAGTGCATACTTGGATTGACACAAGTGAATTCCTTCATCGTTTTGTTTAACTTGTAATCCAAGAAAATAATTCAATTCGCCCATCATGGACATCTCAAATTCGCTTTCCATGGTCTCCGCGAATTTAGAAGCATCATTATCTCTTGTTGCGCCAAAAACAATGTCATCGACATAGATTTGAGCAACTATGAAATTGTTTTGATAATGCTTCACAAAGAGAGTCCTGTCAGCTCCCCCTCGAGTGTAGCCCTTTTCCAAAAGGTGCTTTGTCAACCTTTCGTACCATGCTCGCGGTGCTTGTTTCAGACCGTAAAGAGCCTTTTTCAGACGAAAAACATGGTTAGGTAGTTTATGATCCACAAAACCTTTCGGTTGAGCCACATAAACTTCCTCATTTAAAAACCCATTTAAAAAGGCGCTCTTAACGTCCATTTGAAATAATCTGATTTTAAAATGACAAGCTATCGCAAACAATATACGAATGGACTCGAGTCTAGCTACAGGGGCGAAAGTTTCATCAAAGTCTATACCTTCTACTTGAGAGTAGCCTTGAGCAACTAACCTTGCTTTGTTCCTGATGATGGTACCTTCTTCATTTTTCTTGTTCTTGAAGATCCATTTGGTACCTATCACATTGTGTTGCTTCGGAGGCTTCGTTAGTGTCACGCCCCGGGGGTAACCAGAACCCGGGCCCGCCAACAGATCCGCCGTGTACACAGAATTTTTCATGTACACGAAGCGCTGGTAACCTGCTCAGATAGATAATATACAATAAAAGAGCATAAACAGAGCTGAACTAATAGAACTAACAGTAATCTCAGACTGAATTAAACTGTAAACTGAAATAAAAGTACAATATACTCCCAGCTCACCAAAATAATACAACCAGCTGGCCACAGCCAGACCCAAAAGTAAACTACTAAAGTCTGAGATACAAAAGGGGAGTACAGTAAAAGTCTAGCTAATCTCTCGCTCGGGGTAGACGATCTAGCTAGTCGGCAATCCTCTTACCTCGATCTGCCGCTGAAGGCCCAGCAGCTCCCACAGTCGACTCTGCAAAACAAAGGGAAAAGAGGACAAGAAACAACAATAATGGGGGTGAGAACTACTAGATAAACCAGTAGCCTCCCCTAGTGGGTAAAACCTCGAATGCTGACGCACCCACTAGGACTATAAGAGGCAAAAAGGAAAGAACAGTGGTATGCAATAAAGACTGCTGAAAGGAAACTACCACTACTATGCCTCTAAATGCAGTGCCAAAAGATAACTGTATGTATGCAACTATAAAGCTGACTGCCCAAGGAAACCCAATCAGAGGGCCAGAAAATACTGGCACTGCCTGCTCTGTCATCAATCGCAACTCATCAAGGTGCCCGGCACTCGGCACGGTGTAAAGCCTACTCCGGAGTGGCACTCGAGGGGAGCGACCCACACGAGTAAAGTATGTAAAGTATCCCTGTATCAATCTCTGTATCAAGCATCTCTGTAACCAATGTCTCACAATAGCAGGACTGGATCATGACTATGATCAAAGTGGGAATACTCCATCCACTAATGCAACCCCAATCCCCAATCTGATGTGATAATAACATCCGGTCAACCGCCCAAAATCCGCGGTCACCGCTGAACCCATAGACCCCAATCTGATAAGGTAAAAACATCTGGTCAACCGCCTAACATCCGCGGTTGCCACTATGCCCCACAATCCCCAAGACGAGTCTAAACTGTCCCAGACTCAAGATCCAACTACACTATCTCAAAATCCCGATCAGACTCGAGCATCATGCATCGATAGAGAAGAATAACAATAACACATGTTTTCTCCTAAGTCAAATCCCATAATATAGTGTTGCAGTAAAATAGTGGCCTAACTAGCTGTCCAAATAAGCATGCAAGTGTTCTTTTTAAAAGCATTTGAAAAGCGACTAAGGTTTCATGTGAAGACTCATTTTAAAATATTATTGAGTTACTTAGTTGCATGCGGTTCAAGATATAGCAATTGTCCAAATTTATTGTCCCAGATTTATCACATAGAAGCTATCAATTAATTTAGGGGCCAATGCAATAGGTTCATGTACCACAAGTTAACTATCACATTTATAATTGTAGAACTCTTCTACTCCTAGTGAGCAAGTCAACAAAGAGGAAACGCAACCACCCACCTCGAAAAGCGTGTACAATGTACCCAGAAAATACCCGCTGTCCTCTAAACACACCGTCAGCTGTAACAATGTCCTACAACATCACACAAGTGTACACGGTGTAAATATAACAATTTCCAAACACACATTTGCTGTTTTAAAAATCAGCACGCAAAACGAGGAATTTCACCTCTGTCCCGAGCTCCTAAAATCCCAGAAAAATCACGGTTGCGTTCCTCGCGAAAAATCACCCAAAATCGACTCTTGAATCGCCTCGATCCGATATTCCTACGCGGAGAAATAATTCGTCGAAGTTGCCGCTGTCCAAAAATCCAAACAGCAAAAAGGGGTGTCAAATCACCTCGGGAATCGTGCCAAGAGATCGGAATCCGGAGAAACCATCAACACGGAAAACGAAGCCCTACCTCTTAGGAACACACTGGCGAAGAAATCGTCGGAATCGGACTTCTGTACTGCGCAGGGGACTCCTCGGACTGAAATGCGACGATAACGGGCCGAAATGGGGGAAAACCGAGGCACACTGTAAAATCCGGAACGCCGCTGTCGATCTTCCCGAAAATCTGGGAACGCACCACGAGGTAGAAAAATCTGTGAGGAACAAACTTCTCTTCAATGACCCCTCCCTGGTTCTCTCTCTTTCTCTCGGAAAAAGCCCAAGAAGAGAGGGGGGGGAGGCCTATTTATAGGCCCAAAAAACAATTGGGAAAATACCCAATGTGTCCCCACTTTCGGGCGCAGTGCCCAGGCCCACTTTCGGGCGCGCACAGTGCGGCCCGGCCCAAGGATTTCCGGGCGCGCACAGTGCGGCCCGCCCAACCCAGCCCGCACACGGGATCCGGCCGCACGCAACCGCCGTCCGACCCGGCCCAGGGCCCGCCACGTGTCCGCCAAACAGGCGGCAGCCGTGCGGGCCCAACGGGGAGCGCCACGCGTCCCCCGTGATTGGCGGCGGGGTGGGTGGCGCCCGCCAATGGCGTGGCGCACGCGTCCCCCCCCCCGACCCGGCTGTCGGCGACCGCGTGCGCCCACGTGCGCCCATGTGCGGCGGCCGCCCACGCGCGGCTCCGCGTGCGCCACGCGCACATGCGCCGGCCAACCCGGGGCCGCCACGTGGCGCGCCCCGGTCCACCGTGCACCGCGCCCGCGCCGCGCCTGCCCGGCCTGCCCGCGCTGCCCGCGCCTGCCCCCGTGCGCCGCGCGCCACGCCGGACCACCGGGAGCCGCCACGTGGCCCGCCGGTCCACCGTGCACCGGCGGCCCGTTCCGTGGACCGGGAGTGGCGCGCCGGCCCAATAAGGCCGCCACGTGTCCCCGGCCGGTCCACAGCTCCCCCCATGCACCATTTTGCGCAGAAAACTTCCGGGGGTCCGTTTTTGGGCATCCGGACTCCAAATTAAATAAGTAAATAGCCGTTTTCAAGCGTTTTTCCGCGCTGAATCCAAATACGGCCTCCGTTTAGCCTGATTCCCTTCCTAAAATTCGGCAAAGTCAGCCGAAGGTCAGGCTTGCTTCCAAATCCACCCTAAGTCCAAACAACACATCACTTTGACATGTTGGGGCCCAACACACCAACACTAGGTGTTCCACACCCCGAACAGGGAAAAAACACAGGGGAAAAACTGGGACACTACATCCTCCCCCACTAACAAAAGTTTCGTCCTCGAAACTAAAATCATACCTCAATCCAGAGCCTCGAACAAGTAGGGGTAGGCGTCCATCATCTCTGACTCTGGCTCCCACGTCGCCTCGCGCTCATCATGATTGCTCCAAAGGATCTTCACATAGGGGATGGTCCGATTGCGCAATTCTTTCACCTCCCGATCAAGAATCCGCACTGGGCGCTCCTCATATCTCAAATCCTCGCTGATCTCGAGGGGTGCAAAGTCGATGACGTGCGACGGGTCGAAGACGTACCTCCTCAGTGTGGAAACATGGAAAACATCGTGGACACCAGCCAGTCTCGGGGGAAGTGCAAGTCGATAAGCAACAGGCCCGATACGCTCCAACACCTCGAATGGTCCAATGTATCGGGGGCTGAGTTTCCCGCGAATGCCGAACCTCCTGATCCCCTTGGACGGCGAGACTTTCAGAAATACATGATCTCCAACCTGAAACTCTAAGTCTCGTCGCCGAACATCAGCATAGCTCCTCTGTCGGCTCTGAGCGGTCTGAAGATGCTGTCGAATCACCCGGACCTTCTCCTCTGCCTCTAGCAGTATATCTGGCCCCAAGGTCCGTCTCTCGCCTACGTCACTCCAATAAAGTGGTGATCGGCACTTGCGTCCATACAACGCTTCAAACGGAGCCATCTGTATGCTCGCTTGAAAGCTGTTGTTGTACGCAAACTCAACCAAGGATAAGTGCCGAATCCAACCTCCGCCGAAATCCAAGACGCAAGCCCTCAGCATGTCCTCCAAGATCTGTATGGTCCGCTCTGACTGCCCATCAGTCTGAGGATGAAAAGCTGTACTGAATCTGAGCTGAGTCCCCATCGCAGTCTGCAAACTCCCCCAAAAACGCGAGGCAAACCTCGGATCTCTATCTGACACAATGGAGGCGGGTACTCCATGCAGTCTCACAATCTCATCAAGGTATAACTGGGCTAGTCGATCGAGTGGCCAAGTAGTCTGCATAGGCAAAAAGTGCGCTGACTTGGTAAGTCGATCCACACTACCCAGATAGCATCTGCTCCGCCCTGTGCCCTCGGCAATCCGACCACGAAATCCATGGTAATGTGGTCCCATTTCCACTCAGGGATTGGGAGACTTTGTAACTTGCCAGCTGGCACCCGATGCTCAGCTTTTACTTGCTGACAAGTCAAACACTGGGCCACAAATCTCCCGACATCCCTCTTCATGCCATTCCACCAAAAATGTGCCTTGAGGTCCTTATACATCTTAGTCCCCCCAGGATGAAGGGTATAAGGTGTATAATGGGCCTCTCTCAATATCTGCTCTCTGATCTCAGCATCCACTGGCACACATGCTCGGTCCCTGTACCTCAGTACTCCCGCAGCATCCACTGTAAAATCCCCTGACTGATCACTCGGAAGCTGATCTCGAATCCTGGTCAAGTGGGGGTCCTCACTCTGTTTCTCCCTGATCCTGTCCAGCAGAGTGGGCTGCACGACTAATGACGTCAGTCTAGCAGAGACCCCAGGGGACACAACCTCTATCTCGAGCCGTCTCATCTCCTCCAATAGGGGCGCCTGGTCTGTGATCAACATAGACAAACTCTGAACTGCTCTCCGGCTCAAAGCATCAGCGACCACGTTAGCCTTGCCTGGGTGGTAAAGGATATCCACATCATAATCCTTTAGTAGCTCTAACCACCTGCGCTGCCTCAAATTCAGCTCCTTCTGTGTGAACAGATACTTTAAGCTCTTGTGGTCGGTGTAGATCTCACAATGCTCCCCGTACAGGTAATGGCGCCAAAGCTTCAGTGCAAACACCACGGCAGCGAGCTCTAAGTCGTGGGTAGGGTAATTCTTCTCGTAATCCTTGAGCTGTCTCGATGCATAAGCAATTACCCTCCCATCCTGCATCAACACGCAACCCAGTCCACTGTGCGATGCGTCACTGTAGATCACATATCCTTTCCCCATAACAGGGAGGGAAAGGATAGGAGCAGTCATCAGTCTGTCCTTCAGCTCCTCGAAGCTCTTCTGGCAGTCCTCACTCCAGATAAACTTAACCCCTTTACGCGTCAACCGAGTGAGGGGTGTGGAAAGCTTCGCAAAGCCTTCCACAAACCGACGATAATAACCAGCTAATCCCATGAAGCTGCGCACCTCTGATACAGTCGTCGGTCGGGGCCAATCACGAACTGCCTCAATCTTCGCCGGGTCTACAGCTACACCGGCGGCGGAAATCACATGGCCCAAGAAAGCTACCTCCCGAAGCCAAAACTCGCACTTTGCCAGCTTGGCATACAACTTCTTCTCCCGTAGAAGTTGTAGCACAGTCCTCAAGTGCTCCTCATGCTCGGCCTCGCTCCGGGAGTAAACCAGGATATCATCAATGAACACCACCACAAATCGATCCAGGAATGGCCGAAATATCCTGTTCATCAAGTCCATAAAGGCGGCAGGGGCATTAGTCAATCCAAACGGCATAACTGTAAACTCATAATGCCCGTACCGTGATCTGAAAGCAGTCTTAGGAATATCCTCGGCCTTCACCTTCAATTGGTGGTAACCAGACTGTAGATCAATCTTGGAAAAGACACAAGACCCTTGCAGCTGATCAAAGAGATCGTCGATGCGCGGCAAAGGGTACTTGTTCTTGATGGTCACTTTATTCAGCTCCCTATAGTCCACACACAGTCTAAGTGACCCATCCTTCTTCTTCACGAATAGCACCGGCGCTCCCCAGGGCGACACACTGGGTCTAATGAAACCCTTATCCATCAAGTCTTGCAACTGTGCTTTAAGCTCTCGCAGCTCAGCCGGTGCCATCCGATAAGGAGCCTTAGAGATTGGCGCAGTTCCTGGAACTACGTCAATCACAAACTCAATCTCTCTGTCTGGCGGCATACTAGTCAGCTCAGGTGGAAAAACATCCGGAAACTCGCGGACAATAGGAATATCCCCGAGTCCCGGTGCCGCCGTAGGCCCCTCAACAACACTAGCCAAAAAGGCTACACATCCTCGATGAATCATCCGCCTCGCTCGGGAAGTCGAAACCATAGAGGCAAAGAAAGCACTCTGACATCCCCGGTACACCAACACCTCCTGGCCTGGCTCTCTAAAAGTGACAGTCCTCTCGGCACAGTCAATAGTCGCAAAATACCGAGCCAGCCAGTCCATCCCGAGAATCACATCAAAATCCTGCAGCTGTCTCAAGACCAACAGGTCTGCTGGCATAATCCAGGACTCGATCTGCATCGGGCAGGACCAACAACACTCCTCCACGTGCAAAGTGTGATCGGGAATCTGTACCTCTCGTGCACGTGGCAAAAGTCCTACCTCTAACCCATGTAATGATGCAAAAGATCTACTAATGAAAGGATGCGATGCTCCAGTATCAAAGAATGATCCAAAAGCCAGAAATAGACCATACCTGCCACCACACGGTCAGCCGTAGTGGAATCCCCCCCTGCGCTAAGCATCCCGACCGCTCAACAACGGCTGTCTCTCACCAGAAGGGTGTGGGGGCGAAGCTCGGTCTACCTGGAGACCTGTCGGTGAAGCTCCCGGTCGTAGCTGGGAAGTAGTAGGGACGGACACTAATGTAGGGTTTAGGTTAATAAGGATCTAATAGGGGAAAAAACACCTAGAGGGGGGTGAATAGGTGTAAACAATAAACACTCAAAAATCATTGTGCGATAAAACCCAATGCGGAAAAATAAAAGAACACACAAGATTTTTACGTGGAAAAACTCCAAACCGGAGTAAAAAACCACGGGACCGATAACACGGCGAAATCCACTAGAGTTAACACACGTACAAGGTGATATAACGTACTCACAGACGACTCAACCTTTTACCATACGCCCCTAGTCGATCTTCTCCGCTCGCTCCACGACGCTTCTCGAATCCACGATCCGCGCCCCAACGCTGAATCCACAGCGTCCAACGTCGAGTCCACGACGTCCGACCGAATCCACGGTCTTCACCCAATGGTACGCTTCGAATCCACGAACGCACCTCGCTCCGAATCCACGAGAGCGATAACACCTTGAATCCACAAGGCCACGCGAGTCCACGCGCCGATTTTGGGGTAAATCGTTGTTTGTTTGGGTGGTGATGATCCGCCGAATACTTAGATCAAGAGTAGATCGGAAATACCATCTAAGTATTCATTAGTTTGATTCAACTCAAGATATGAGTATGAAAACCTAGAATCAAACTAATCAATATAGATGAAGAACCATTAAATAGATCTAATGATTTCCGTTCTTCTCTATATGTGGATCTAAGGCCGTATAAAATGATATTTGAAAATGACGGCTCTTTTTCCGATGTGTGGATGCCCTAGAAATGAAAAGGAAGGGCTATTTATAGGTTAGAAACCCTAGGAAGAATATTCGGATCAAAAACAAACTTTTCTGGAAAGTTTTACGGACGGCGATCCGGATTGCGCAAGTCACGATCCGGATCGCAGACGCACAGAGAGCAATTTCCAGAAAACCGCCTGTTCGGGATCCGGATCATAATCCTACGATCCGGATCGTTCATACAGTTTTACCAGAACAATGTGTTCGGGATCCGGATTGAGATTCCACGATCCGGATCGTTCAAGCCAACAGGTAAAACTCATGTTCGGGATCCGGATCATCAAATGCCATGATCCGGATTGAACTAGTGTATGAACGAACACCCTTCGGGATCCGGATTGAAACGACATGATCCGGATCCTGAACATGTCCCATGTCCAGTTTTTGATGAATATGCAATTAAAACCTCTTCCAGGTGTTTCTACACTATAAGAAGTATTCGGATCATCAAAATTATTTAGTTAAACGTACCTGATCCTTTTGAATTCTTCTTTCTTGAGATTGAGGTATTGATCCAGAGTTTCTTCATCTTCAATCTTCAAGACTTAAACTATTCACGAAATACGCCAACTCAAATTCCGTAACAATCTCCCCCTTTGGCGGTTTCGTGACAAAACACAGATCCACAAAGAAAATTCAAAAAGATATTTTTGTTGCTATCACCATACAACAAAAATTTACAAAAGAGTTCCATGAAATTAAAAACATGAGATAAACTCCTAGAACAGACTCTAGACTTAGACATCTGTAACTTCTGCACACAGAAAACATTCTTGACAAACAAAATCGTTAGATACCTCAAGAATTGAAACATTGAAAACCAAATGCAGAGATAGAGTTTGATCTCATCATGACATTTGAAAGAATCAGATATGTGAAAGAACATAGTTAAAACCAACATATCTTCTAAGCAGTTGAAAACCAAATGTCAAAGTATGTTAGTCCAACATCAACTTGTTAGTCATATTACATGCCCAAATAGTTAGTCAAATAGTTAGTATAGCATGTCACATTCCACAAATCACAAAAGAAAACCCAAGTTGAGTTGAGATTCATACTTACCTTGATTCATTCCTTGATTCATTCACAGTCATTGTTCAGAGTTCATTGTTTTTCATTGTTCAGAGTTTATAACTCTTCAACTCTCTCACTCTCATTCTCTCCCCCTTTTTGTCACAAATAAAGCCAAAAATGTAGCATGAGCTACAATATGTAAGGAGAGTAAACAAAAAGTTCATAAGTTTCTAACAATATGCACAAAAAGAGAATTAACCTAAGAATATGCACAAACTGAGAGTTAAACTAGACTAAAAGAATCAACTAAACTAATCCAAATTCAGTTATCGAGAAATAAATCCTGCACAAAAAGACAAAGTTAGTTATCAGAATCTGAAAAGTCTGAACTCATGCAACCAATCTTGGACATAATCTTTCGCATCCGCTTGTCCATTGAGTTTATTTTCTTCGTGATGGTGATGTGAGCTGCTGTGGTTAGCTCCAGTTCATTCGCAACCCTTTGTTGTTCCTTCAACATTCGTTCCTGCTGAACGGATAGTCGTTGCTGCAACTTGAAAATTGAAGTCAATGATGCTTCATCATCTGTGCCAGGTGCTTGATGAGATGGTGATGCATCCGTGTCAGGCTTCTTTCCAAATGCAGAAGCTTGAGTGACATGAGGCAGCTTGTGAAGAGATTTGACAATTGTGGACTCATCTATCATGTTCAAACATTGATGATACGTCGCCGAGGTGATGTCAACTTGAAATTTCTGTAAGATCCTCATTATGATCAATGGAAAAGGAATTCTTTCGGTAGGATGAGGATGCTCAACATATCGTGTCATTCTGTTCCAGATGATGTATGGTATGTTGACATTCAATGCCCTTGCTTCTGACGGGTGTCCTATGAGATATAAGAACAACAACCGTTCCCATCTCACAACCTTCGTCTGCATGTTTGGAAGTATATTGTAGCAAGTGATGAAGTTCAGGAAGCGATATTCCAGACGAAGTTCTTTGGATCGAACTGATTTGTTCGTTGATTGAGTTCCCTCGAGACAAATCCCCTCAATAACTTTACACCATAAAGTATTTGTCAAATCCACTCCTTTCAGATAGTGAGCTCCTCTTCCGCTTGCTTCCATTCCCAAAACCTCACCAATCAACTGTGGGGTGATTTTAATTCTCGTTCCTTGGATATTCGTATAGAATTCCATCGGACCGTTCTCAAATTCGCGAAGATGCCGTGCGTTGGTATAGAAGGTCCTCACATGGTGCAGGCAGTATCCGAGAGTTTCCGGGAAGCGACATACTTGAATGAGATTTGCTTCATCAATCAAAGTACCAAATTCAGGAGAGTGACTTCGTAGAGCTTCAATGTTCACGTGTCTTTCGCCAATGCATTCGCGATGTGCAAATGCTCTAAGCCGGTCATTGTTAACAAACACTTCTTCATCTCGTGGCGGAGAGTCCGGAGCTATTGGTGGTTCAACATCGGTCTCCTTTCTCCGTCCAAAACGTCGAGCGAGCCGCTTACGTTTTAGAGAAATAGTTGGGGCAGGCATAGGAGCCTTCCCAGAGTTCACTGGTGCTTTTCCTTTTTGCTTCGAGTCAGCAGGCACAAACTCGTCATCATCATCGTCATCCGTTAACATGTCCCAGTGTACTTCATCTGGGTTTTTCTCAAGTTCAGTATCACTGATAATTTCAACCTCTCCTTTTCTTTGAACTTTCTTAGCCCTCTTCAACTTATTGGTTGGTCTAGTGAGCACCATCGAGATAAGTAACAGTACCAACCAGGAGAAAGACATGTCCTGTGAAAACCAACTCAAGAACATATGAAAAATTGTCAATTTTGAAAAATTTAAAACATTGTACCTAGACAATCATAATCATATAGAGAAGCTAAGAATCAAATTAGTTTTCCAAAAAGAATTTTAAAAATAGATCAATTTCATGTTTTACAAAAATTCCTCTTTTATGCCCTAAAACCGAATTTTTAGAAATCGAAGCCTAAAAACTCGTTAATCATGCAAAAACCCAGCATAAAAGCAAAACTAATTGATCCAGAGTTCTTATTTCAAAAGAAATTTGATCAAAAACCATTCACAAACGAAGAAAATCCATCTTTTCAACTCACGTTTGATGAAAAAACCTAAAAACTGTGAAAAACCGAGTTTTGATCATGAAAACTTACTTGAATCCGAAGAACTTTGAGTTTTGAAGCACCAGGAAGCAAGAGATCTAGAGAGAGAAACTCTAGAAGCTTGGAAATCAGAAATTAGGGTAAAGAAATCTTGAATCTGAAGTTTCTATAAGAAGCCCTAGCCGCGATCCGGATCGGTCGTGAATGAGATCCGGATCGGCCACATACAGGGAAAATCCTGCATTCGGGATCCGGATCACTTGCCACGATCCGGATCGGCTATACGCAGGGAGAGAATCCTGCGTTCGGGATCCGGATCACTTGCCACGATCCGGATCGGCTACACCTTTTTCTCCAGAAAAGTTAAAAAAAATACAATAAAATCCAGAAAAAGTATGTAAGCACTTTATCATGTCAACTTTAAACAAATAGCATCGTTTCATACAACAAGAAATAGATTATGCAAAATCTATCAAAAATATCCAAAAATGAAACGAAGATTTACGAAAGTTAAAACACTTAAAGTTGAACAACTTCAATTACATCTATCCTGATCCTATGTGTAATGTCTTTATCAAATCATCAATTTCAGTAAAGAAAATGAAGTACCAAGATCAATAGATGTTTGAAATCCCAGATAAGTTAGATAATATATCTAGACAATCTGTTGAAGGAGTGGCTCTTTGAGCATCTTTTACTAAAAATCCCACCTTATACCAACCATGAAATACGACTGAGTCAAGTATTTCAATATGAGTTTCATCAACAATTTTCAAAACAAAAATTTGCTTTTCATTCATGGAGTTTCTTTTTCTTTCATTTTCTCCATGTGGTGGTAGTTTTCACACTCCTCACTGGGATGTAACTCTTTCCACATCTTTTGAGCATTTCACATTTCATTGACTCCCCCTCAATTGGCTATCAATTATTTAATATATAAGGTATTCAACCAAACCATTGATCTCGAATTCATACTCGACTAAGCAATCAAATATGATAATGACTATACCAAGAGATCATTGAGAGAGAAATTGACTTTGATCACTTAGAAGATGGTTTAATTAACGTAAATGATCATTGCAACATTGAAATATTATGACATCAAAACATAATAAATTTCTAAATGCATAAAAGGATGCAATTAAAGTCAATTATGATTTATGCTCAATTAGTGTGCTATGTACAAAACATAGATAAAGAACAAAACAAAACAAAGAACAAAAACAAAACCTAATCTAAGCAAAGGTTTCAAAAGAGGTTATTTCAAGGAAAGCATGCCAATTGCTTTACGCAAGTGAATAAAACGTTTTTGATCCAAAGGTTTTGTTAAGATGTCAGCTAATTGATCCTCAGTTGAAATATATGACAGTTGAAGAATGTTTGATTCAACTAGCTCTCTAAGAAAATGATATCTAAGTTCAATATGTTTTGTTCTAGAGTGCAACACAGGGTTTTTAGAAATGTTAATAGCACTAGTGTTGTCACATAAAATGGTTACCGAAGATGTTGAAATTCGGAAATCGCTCAACACGCTCTTCATCCAAATCAATTGGGTTGAGCAACTTCCTGCAGAAATGTACTCCGCTTCGGCAGTCGAGAGTGCTATGCAGTTCTGTTTTTACTGTGCCATGCAACAAGGCAGTGGCCTAGATAGAAGCATGCACCACTCGTGCTTTTCCGGTCATCCACCGATCCAGCCCAATCGGCATCTGAGTATCCAACAATATCCAAAGTCGTTCCCATAGGATACCAAATTCCGAAATTGATTGTACCTTTGATATACCGGATGATCCGTTTCACCGCTTTCAGGTGAACCTCCTTCGGTGCTGATTGATATCTCGCACAAATCCCAACACTGAAGGATATATCCGGGCGACTAGCCGTGAGATATAGTAGACTTCCAATCATACTGCGGTACAGTTTCTCGTCTACATTCTCACTTTGTGATTCACTTCCAAGTCCCTTATGGCTAGTTCCCATTGGAGTTGGAAAATCTTTAGAATTTTCAAGATCAAACTTTTTGACCAACTCCAGTGCATACTTGGATTGACACAAGTGAATTCCTTCATCGTTCTGCTTAACTTGTAATCCAAGAAAATAATTCAACTCGCCCATCATGGACATCTCAAATTCGCTTTCCATGGTCTCCGCGAATTTAGAAGCATCATTATCTCTTGTTGCTCCAAAAACAATGTCATCAACATAGATTTGAGCAACTATGAAATTGTTTTGATAATGCTTCACAAAGAGAGTCCTGTCAGCTCCCCCTCGAGTGTAGCCCTTTTCCAAAAGGTGCTTTGTCAACCTTTCGTACCATGCTCGCGGTGCTTGTTTCAGACCGTAAAGAGCCTTTTTCAGTCGAAAAACATGGTTAGGTAGTTTATGATCCACAAAACCTTTCGGTTGAGCTACATAAACTTCCTCATTTAAAAATCCATTTAAAAAGGCGCTCTTAACGTCCATTTGAAATAATTTGATTTTAAAATGACAAGCAATCGCAAACAATATACGAATGGACTCGAGTCTAGCTACAGGGGCGAAGGTTTCATCAAAGTCTATACCTTCTACTTGAGAATAGCCTTGAGCAACTAACCTTGCTTTGTTCCTGATGATAGTACCTTCTTCGTTTTTCTTGTTCTTGAAGATCCATTTGGTACCTATCACATTGTGTTGCTTCGGAGGCTTCGTCAGTTCCCAGACTTTGTTTCGCTCGAATTGATGGAGCTCTTCCTGCATTGCTTTAATCCAATAATCATCTTGGAGAGCTTCATCAACATTCCTTGGTTCGATTTGAGATACATAGCATGCAAATCCGCAAACCAATTGTCTCCGTGTTCTAACTCCTTCTTGTGGATCTCCAATTATGTTCGATTCAGGGTGATCCTTGGAGATGCGTAACGTTTGAGGTAGAGGAGTAGGCGGAGGTACACGAGATGATTCCTGCACATCAGATAAGCTTGAAGAACCGTTAGATGCATCAACATTATTATCGAAAGAATTGTTAGAAGAAGATGCATTAGCAGGTGTATCATCATCAAGAGAGATATCGAGGGTAGATTTTTCAGATTCAAAGTGAAAAGCTTCATCTACCTTAACATTTATCGATTCTACGATCGTCTTAGATTCTAAGTTAAAAACTCGATATGCTCTGCTGTTTGTAGAATAACCTAAGAAAATCCCTTCGTCACTTCGAGAGTCAAATTTTCCAAGATTTTCACGATCACGTAAAATAAAACACCGACTCCCGAAAATGCGAAAATATTTGATGTTAGGTTTTCTACAAAACCAAAGTTCATATGGTGTATTCAAAGTCCCCGGGCGCAAATACACTCGATTGATAACATAGACAGCAGTGTTCACCGCTTCAGCCCAAAAATATAAAGGAAGTTCCGGCTATGAAGCATAACACGTGCCATCTCCTGTACGACCCTGTTTTTGCGCTCGACTACACCATTTTGTTGAGGTGTGTAAGGTGCGGAGAATTCATGTTTAATGCCATTAGAAACACAAAAATCAATGAATTTGGAATTTATGAATTCACCACCTCTATCACTCCTAACTCGAGTAATCCTTTCATTCTTTTCTATCATAATACGATTGCAGATTTCGAGAAAAGAATCAAAGGTATCAGCTTTTTCTTTTAGAAAGGCTACCCAAGTATATCTAGAAAAGTCATCAACCAACAAAAAAATATACCATTTACCTCCCAGAGATGGTTGACGAGTTGGCCCCATTAAGTCCATATGCAAAAGTTCCAAAGGCCGTTTTGTACCTATGTGGTTCAAATTCTTGTGTGCAGTCCTAGACTGTTTTCCCTTTTGGCAACCGCCACACACAAGGTTTTGTTCAAAAGAAAGTTTCGGAACCCCCTTGACCACATCTTTATTTGAAATTCTAGCAAGTTCCTTAAAGTTTATGTGACCTAGCCTTTCATGCCAAAGTGTTTCATTTTTCAAAGATGCTAGGTTACATTTTTCAGAAATTTTAGAAGGAACTACATAACAATTGTTTTCTGATCTAACCCCCTTTAAAAAGAAAGCATGGTTCAAGTCAGTTACAGTGCATTTATCAGATGAAAAATTAACTGAATAACCACTATCACACAGTTGACTTATGCTTATGAGGTTAGTCTTAAGGCCATGAACAAATAATACATTATCTAGAACCGGGCCATCTGGAATAGCTACCGTTCCCTTTCCAACAATTTTGGAAGACCGACCATCTCCGAAAACAACAAGTCCTCCGGAGTTTTTCTCAAAAGTTTGAAAACAGTTTTTATCGCCGGTCATATGACGGGAACACCCGCTATCCAAATACCAAGACGAACTATCATATGCATGCAAGGAAACAGTGGTAGCAAGACAGGGAAAGATCTCACCTTTGCGCACCCAAACCTTTTTGGTATGCGTCGGTAATGCTCGTGGAGTTGATTTCCTAGGTGAGGGCGTCTTGCTTGAAGAATTGCTGCTCCTTGATGATGTCGTCTTGAGCGATGTACTACCAAGGCTCTTTTCCGTCAATTTGGTTGGAGTGGTTTTCCGAGGAATAGCCCTTTTGGTAGTTGCTGCAAGATGTTCTTGAGGTGTGCATTTGGCTCCAGTCTTGCAGTTTCTTCTGATGTGCCCTGAAATGCCACAACGAAAACATACCTTGGTTCTTGTCGATTCCGAAGATGATGTAGTAGGTTCGTTGTCGTTGCTTGGCGTGAACACCGGTGTCGGAGGAGGAGATACCGACGAGGCACAAATACCGTACCACTCGAACTTGGAATGTCTCCAGTTTGAGTGTATCCGAGGCCGAACTTGTTTCTTTGACCGAGACCAAGGAGTCTGTCCAACTTACTCCTTCCAGAAGTGAATCTCTGTAAGTCATCCTTTAGTTGGCGTATGGTCTCTGTCATTTCCAATTTTTCCTGTCGGGCCTCGCCGTTGAGCTTCAAGAAGTAATTCGCTTTGTTCACCATGTCTACATAACTCTTCTCGAAATGCTCATTGGACTCTTGAAGGGAAACATTTGTCTTAACCAGATTGTCCCTTTCCACTTCAAGATCGGTTGAGATAGAGGTTACTCTTTTTACTTCATCTTCAAGATCCAGTAATCTCTCTTTCAACCCCTTGTTTTGTTTAGCCAGTTTCTTTGAATCCCTCAGAAGTTGATGGTAGGCTAAAACAAAATCTTCACCTTCCGAATTATCTGACTCATCGTCCGTTGCAATCTTTTCCACAGTGGAGTTGGACAGTGAGTCGGATGTACTTGCCATTAAGCACATGAAGGATGAAGGTTTGGTGGACGCGTGGAAAGCTATCGCGTTGTCTTCTTCATCACTTGACGATGACTCATTTGACGTGGAGTTGTCATCCCAAGTGACTGCTTGCATCGCTTTCTTCTTAGCCGGATTCTTGTTGGGACATTCCGTTGCTATGTGGCCGTAGCCTCGACATTTGAAACACTGAACTTGTCCCTCAGAACTTTTCTTATCCTTTGAGAAGTTCTCTTGGCTTCTTGACTTGTAGCTTGAAATCCCTTGCCTTTCTTCGACTTTCCGAAGGATGGAGTTTTGCTTGAATTTCCCCTTCGAAAGTTGCGGCGAAACTTCCTTGTCAAGAGAGCGAGCTGCTTCTCAAAGTCCTCCATAGAAATGTTCTCGTCGTCGTCCGAGGAGGATGAATCCGCGTCTTCTTCTTTAGTTGATTTCAATGCGTAACCTGAAGACTTAGAAGAGGATGCCTTTCCAGAAGAATAGTTAGTAGGAAAAGTCATTTCATAAGTTTGTAAAGCACCTACTAATTCTTCTACACGCATTTCGTCCGGGTGTTTAATTGTTTCAATGGCTGCAACCTTCGGGCGAAATCGTTCAGGAAGAGTTCTTAGAATTTTTCTTACAACTTTAAATTCTGGAATCTTCTCTCCCAAGTTAGCACATGAGTTCACGATGTCTTGCAATCGTGTGTAATAGTCAGTGAAGGATTCATTCTCTGCCATAGAGATAGAGTCAAACTTGCTCGTAAGCATTTGCAGTTTCTGAATCTTCACTAGGTTAGTTCCCTCATGCGTAACTTGAAGAACATCCCAGATTTCTTTCGCAGTCTCACATGCCGAGACGCGAGAGAACTCAGTTTGTGACAAAGCATTAAATAGAGCATTAATCCCTTTGCCATTGTAAGAAGATAAGTCTATCTCTTCCTTGGTCCATTTCGACCTAGGTTTTAAGGTGCGAACATCATCTAAAATTTCAGTTGGATTAGACCATCCTAATTCAATTGATTGCCACACCCTTTCGTCGATGGAAATTAAGAAAGCTTTCATCCGTACTTTCCAGTACGCATAATTAGTTCCATCAAAGAAAGGGGGTCGATTGATGTTTCCACCTTCAACCATTGTTTACAACCCTATTCCCGCTCTGATACCACTTGTTGGGTTTAGGTTAATAAGGATCTAATAGGGGAAAAAACACCTAGAGGGGGGTGAATAGGTGTAAACAATAAACACTCAAAAAATCATTGTGCGATAAAACCCAATGCGGAAAAATAAAAGAACACACAAGATTTTTACGTGGAAAACTCCAAACCGGAGTAAAAAACCACGGGACCGATAACACGGCGAAATCCACTAGAGTTAACACACGTACAAGGTGATATAACGTACTCACAGACGACTCAACCTTTTACCATACGCCCCTAGTCGATCTTCTCCGCTCGCTCCACGACGCTTCTCGAATCCACGATCTGCGCCCCAACGCTGAATCCACAGCGTCCAACGTCGAGTCCACGACGTCCGACCGAATCCACGGTCTTCACCCAATGGTACGCTTCGAATCCACGAACGCACCTCGCTCCGAATCCACGAGAGCGATAACACCTTGAATCCACAAGGCCACGCGAGTCCACGCGCCGATTTTGGGGTAAATCGTTGTTTGTTTGGGTGGTGATGATCCGCCGAATACTTAGATCAAGAGTAGATCGGAAATACCATCTAAGTATTCATTAGTTTGATTCAACTCAAGATATGAGTATGAAAACCTAGAATCAAACTAATCAATATAGATGAAGAACCATTAAATAGATCTAATGATTTCCGTTCTTCTCTATATGTGGATCTAAGGCCGTATAAAATGATATTTGAAAATGACGGCTCTTTTTCCGATGTGTGGATTGCCCTAGAAATGAAAAGGAAGGGCTATTTATAGGTTAGAAACCCTAGGAAGAATATTCGGATCAAAAACAAACTTTTCTGGAAAGTTTTACGGACGGCGATCCGGATTGCGCAAGTCACGATCCGGATCGCAGACGCGTAGAGAGCAATTTCCAGAAAACCGCCTGTTCGGGATCCGGATCATAATCTACGATCCGGATCGTTCATACAGTTTTACCAGAACAATGTGTTCGGGATCCGGATTGAGATTCCACGATCCGGATCGTTCAAGCCAACAGGTAAAACTCATGTTCGGGATCCGGATCATCAAATGCCATGATCCGGATTGAACTAGTGTATGAACGAACACCCTTCGGGATCCGGATTGAAACGACATGATCCGGATCCTGAACATGTCCCATGTCCAGTTTTTGATGAATATGCAATTAAAACCTCTTCCAGGTGTTTCTACACTATAAGAAGTATTCGGATCATCACAAATTATTTAGTTAAACGTACCTGATCCTTTTGAATTCTTCTTTCTTGAGATTGAGGTATTGATCCAAAGTTTCTTCATCTTCAATCTTCAAGACTTAAACTATTCACGAAATACGCCAACTCAAATTCCGTAACAGACCCCACCTCAAGTCACATTTATCTGACGGGTGCTGCCCCCCGCAGAAAACACACCTACCTGACGATCGGGTCCGCCTCGGCTGCGACCCTTGCTGCTGCTGATGCTGCTGTCGTGGCCACGATCTCTGCTGGGATGTGGTAGGGGCCAATGCCGAAGAAGATACTACAAAGGTCGGAAGGGGGCATGTAGCTCGGATGTGACCAGGCTGTCCACATCTAAAACAACGACCATGCCTCAGCTCACAAGTACCGGCGGAATGCTGGCCCCCGCAAAAGGTGCACCTGGCAGCCTGCAAGGGCTGCCTCAACTGTCGAGACCATCTCTGAGAACCAGCCTGTCCATCAACATCCGGGGCTGGGCGTTTCCTCTCTAAACGCCGCTCTGAAGCCCTAGCTCTCTCTCCGACTACAGAATCACCCCTTTGCGCCAACAGCTGCTCCAAGCGCTGGTCCTGACGAAAGCTCCTTGCCACCAAATGGGTCACTAAGGCCCGCAGTTCCCCCAGCTCGGCAGATACCGCCGGCCCAGGCTCCTCAGGGGGAGTGGGGGTACCCTCGGCGGAAAAACGACGCCGGGGCGACATCCTGCAACGAGAAACAACAAATCAGAAGCAAATCCCCACACGACCCAATCTAGCGAAAGTCAAAGACATCCCCCTATTTCTGTAACTTTATGTTGTCTACAGCCAACATAATGGTTCAACAGAAATAGACTATGTCGATCTCTCTTCACTCACTGGAAGAGTTAACTATAAAAATCACCGACTTTCGCAAAATGTCACGCCACTCACGCCCTATCATCCTAGGGTCTGTCCAAAAGCCTAGGGTTTCCTAAGTCCCAACTGACCTATCCCTAAGCTCTGATACCAACTTAATCTGTCACGCCCCGAGTGTAAACCAGAACCCGGGCTCGTCTACAGATCCGCCGTGCATGCGGTATTTCCCACATACACGAAGCGTCGGTAACCTGCTCAGATAAGAAATAATAATAAAAGAGCATAATAATCAGAGCTAAACTAAAACTACTGTATCTCAGACAGAAGCTGGAAGTAAAAGTACAACAGTGAAATAAAATACAGATGTCTCTCCCAGCTCACCACTAAAAATACAAACAGCTGGCAGAAGCCAGACCCAAAAAGAAAATAAATAAAAGCTGTCTGAGAAGACCGGGTACCCAAAAATCTCCAGCTACAACCCTCGGTGGCTCTCTATCTAGTCCGCAATCCGCTTACCTCGATCAGTTGCTGACGGCCCAGCAACTTCCACGGAGGACTCTGCAAAACAACGGGGAAAGGAAAGAAACAAGAAAGACAATGGGGGTAAGTACTACTATAAACAGTAGCCTCCCCTAGTGGGTAAAGCCTCAGCTCAGATATGCCCACCAGGTGATCAGAGGCAAAAGGGGAAAGAAGAAGAAATGGGGGTGCAGATAAATGAAGCAACTGATAAAATGCTATCCCTAATATGCCTCTACATGACTAACCAATAAGGATGGAGAAAGTGATGCATCAGAATCAAGAAGCCTGTCAAAATGACCCAATCTGACAGCCAGTGAACACTGGCACTGCCTGCTCTGCTGTCGAACTCAAGAAACCAGCATGGTGCCCGGCGCTCTGCACCGTGGAAAGCCTACTCCGGAGTGGCACTCGAGGGGAGCGACCCACACGAGTAAAGTATCACTGTATCAAGCATCACTGTATCAAGTATCACTGTATCAAGTATCTCTGTAACCACTGTCTCATAATAGCAGGACTGGATCATGACTATGATCAAAGTGAGAAACTCCGTCCACTAAAGAAAGCCCGATCCCCAAAAACACCCAATCTGATGCAATAGTAACAACCCGGTCAACCACCCAAGATCCGTGGTCGCCGCAATACCCTGTCAAAAGCCCAACCTGTCCCAAATCCCCAATACCTGACTACACTGTCCAACACCCGCTCGAACCGAGCGACTATGCCGCAAGTCTATCAATACTAGGAGAAGAAAAGAATAAATGCAAGGTTTCTCCCTGTCAAAAGCCCAACGGTACCTTGCACGCCCAAATCTGAGTTCGGTAAGTCCAGATAAAAATTCGGCAAGGGGGTACACTCATACAAAAATCTGTGCTAAAAACTGTGCACTGTTCACAGGGGAAACAATAATTTTCACCTCGAAATAAATCGCAGAAAAATCCAAGAAAAATACGAGCGCGTTCCTTGCGATCCGTAGATGAAAAAGTTGTATAAGCTCGCTTCCGTCTGACACTCGTACGCAAAGATATGGCCAAAATACCCCGCTGCTGTCAAGGAAATCCACACAGAAAAAGGGGTCACTGTTTGCCTCGGGATCCGTGCCAAAACCTCGAAATAGGAAAGCGCGACCAAAACGGAAAATGAAGTCCTACCTCTTAGGAGTCTGCCGGCGCAAGAATCACAGCAAAGTGATCTCGGGGTAGCCCAGGGGAGCTAAAACACTGTCGCTGCGCCGTAGAAGAACACCGGAAAGCAACGTTGCGCCGCGCTGTAAAATGGGGAACCTCGGGATTCGAGCCTCCTAAAATCTTGAAAGTTGGCAGGAAGATCAAGGGTGAAGAGGTGAACAACTTTGGTTGAGGGAGCTCGGGCAGAAAGTGAAAGGGTTGAGAGAAAAGAAGCAAAGAAGGGGGCTCGGGTTGGCTTTTATAGTGTAGTTGGAACAATTGGGAAAATTCCCATTTTGTCCCGAAATTCGGGCGCCCGGAAATTTCCGGGCGCGCACAGTGCGGCCCGGCCCAGCACTTTCGGGCGCGCACAGTGCGGCCCGGTCCACCACGCGGCCCAGTTCACCACTCCCCCGGGCCCCGCTGCACCCGGAGCACCTGCGCCCGCAAATGGCAACGCGCCACGTGGCCCCGGCAGTCCGTGCACCGCGCACGTCGCGCCGTGCACCGCGCACGTCGCGGCTGACCCGGGCCGTACGGCCACCTGCCCCGGTCAACCACTCCACCGATTGCGTGGACCGGGAGCACAACACCGGACCAATCACCTCATGCCACGTGTCCACCCGGTCTACCGTGCACCCGGGCCCAAATTCCGTAGACCGCGCCTCCAGAACCAACCAACCCCAAGCCGCCACGTGGCACCGCCCTGGTGCACGACCGCCGCCGTGGACCGCGCGCCTGCCCGCGCGCCCGGGCGCCTGCCCGAGCCCTGCCCGCGCCGCGTGCCGCCGCCCGCCGCCTGCCCGAGGCCGCGCCGCCGCCCGCCGGCGCTGCCTGCCGCCGCCGGCGATCGCCGGAGACACTGTTCCGGCGTGAACAGTACCCACCAGCTCAAAAACGACAAGCAAATAGCCCATCTTGACCGTTTTCGCGCGCTGATTCCAAAAACGACGTCCGTTTCGCCAAAATCCGCCTCTAAAATTTGCCGGAGGCTCCCGCAAACACCAGAAACTGCGAAACTTCCGGGAGCCCGCTTTTGGGCATCTGGACTCAGAATTAAGCAAACAAAAAGCCATTTTTAAGCGTTTTTCCGCACCGAATCCAAATCCACCCTCTGTTTGGCCAAATTCCTTTTCTAAAATTCGGCAAAAGCAGCCGAAGGCCAATACAGCCAACCGAAGCTCACAGGGTCCATCTGTGCATCCCTTTGATGCACCATGGGCCAGATACACCATCAACAGGTGTTTGCACAGTGGATTCATGGGAAAAAGCTGCATGGGGGTTCAGGGTCCTACACTCTAGGCTCAGCCTATCGAAGTTCATGATCCTTTACCGTTCAGGGATTCGGCCCCTCTCGGTTAAAGTGGGCAACTATCTCAATTCAAACTCAACTCACGGCTGGAGATGCTCCACAGCTAGAACTGCACAGAGTCCGAAAACCCCGGGAGTCTACTACCTACGACCCGAAACAAACAAGAACCGGCTATAGGTGTCGCCTCCCGTTGTTTTCGGCCCAAGACGAAATCAGCCCTTAGAACCCAGATCCCCCGCCCTGGCGGATGAGGGAATTTAGTAAAAAGATGACCTTTATAAAGAAATATCATTTCTTCTCAACCCCCTTGGGGTGAGGGTAAAATTTATCCTTTTGAAAACTATCTTAAATTGAGAAAAACCAGCTTTTATGGATTTTAGTTCTTGAGAAAATCAGTTGAAAACGAGTTTGTTTCCCGAACTCCCAAGGGTGACACCTTCGCCCAATCAAACAAGAACAAGCTCCGGCGACCCTTAGGAATACGAAAGGAAAACACTGGTATACCAAAATCATGAGAGTTCAAAAGCATTCTGGGTTCAAGGTCCTGATAACTCACGTACCCCACGATCACAACGTGGTAGTGACGAGAAAACGATGCAACAACTAGAAACCCGGGACCACCGTTTACTCTAAACGGTTCCCAAACCACCAACACTGGCCTAACACAGCCACCAGACCCACTCAGCCCCCAGGCCCGAGTGAAACACCCATCCCACAAAACTCTGACCACTCGGCCCACTACCCGGGCGAGGAACCCTATGTCCAGAAGGAAATGCAGTGTGTGGAATGTCTAAAGCATAATAGAACCTAGCCCAGATTAAGGTTCTCTATTGGTCTGGTTGAATACATGCAACATATGACGGGGGTGCTAGTCAAGTTCCAAGAAACACTTAAACTAGCATGCAATCCTATCATAATAGAATTAGAAGGAAGTCCGTAGACTTGGAGAGAAAACCAACCCACCTCAGATCGCCACCAATTGCTTGTCGACACTTGCAATTGGGCTCAGCGGGCTTACCTTGTCTCCACGTGGCCCGCACGCAAAACGAAGCACGACGCCGGAACCCGCACGCAATACGGAGTCACAAGGTCGCGTCCCAGACAGAGGCTAAAACTACACTGCAAACTGCCAGGGAAGAAGAAATCACAAAATTAGTCAAAACGGTCGAAAACCAAGCATCCGGCGACGAAAAACAGCCTCTGCTAGCGAAAAACAGCGCGCGGCGCGAAAACAGCCCTTCATCGGCGAAAAACAGCGCACGGCGCGAAAAACAGCCTTCATCGGCGAAAAACAGCGCACAGCGTGAAAACCAGCCTTCATCGGCGAAAACCAGCCTCCGTCGGCGAAAAACAGACTCCGACGGCGAAAACAGCGGTCGACGGCGAAAAACAGCGGTCGACGGCGAAAAACAGCTCGCGGCGGCGAAAACAGCGGTCGACGGCGAAAAACAGCGGTCGACGGCGAAATACAGCGGTCGACGGCGAAAAACAGCTGTCGACGGCGAAAAACAGCTCGCGGCGGCGAAAACAGCGGTCGACGGCGAAAAACAGCGGTCGACGGCGAAAAACAGCTGTCGACGGCGAAAAACAGCTGTCGACGGCGAAAAAACAGCTCGCGGCGGCGAAAACAGCGGCCGACGGCGAAAAACAGCGGTCGACGGCGAAAAACAGCGGTCGACGGCGAGAAACAGCTGTCGACGGCGAAAAACAGCTCGCGGCGGCGAAAACAGCGGTCGACGGCGAAAAAACAGCGGTCGACGGCGAAAAAACGGCCTCCGACGGCGAAAAAAAAAAAACGGCCTCCGTCGGCGAAAAACAGCATCCGACGGCGAAACACGGCCTCCGTCGGCGGAAAAACGGGGCCGGCACGCAAATCGAGGCGTCGACGAAGTCCCGGGGCACGCCAAGCGATGAAGACGGCGGTCGCGCGGCCCAAGGAACCGACCGCGAGGAGCAGGGGCCCGCCGCGCGGCGCCGGAGCGCGCCGCGCGGCGCCCTGCGGCGCTGTGCGCGGCGCGCAGCGGCGTTGCGCGCGCCCGCGCGCAGCTCGCCGCGCGCAGCCCGCTGCGCGCAGCGGTGCGCGCCCGCGCAGGCCCACGCGCGGCCCGGGCGGCCCGCGCGCGGCCCTGCCGCGCGCGCACCTGCGCGCGGCCCTGCCGCGCGCGCCTGCGCGCGGCCAGGCAGCGCCGCGCGCTGCCTTTTGCTGCGCGCGGCGCCGCGCCTTGCGGCGCGCAAAAAATATAAAAAAATTAAAAAAAATTCTAAAAAAATTTCAGAAAATTTTTAAAATAAATTCATCAAAATCCCAAGCTTCAAATACCAAAAAAAAATCAACAGAGCTCCAACTCAAATGCAAAAATCCCAAAAATCTATTTTTTTAAGCTTTTAAAAACCAACAAAATCCCCCAATAGCTCCAACAAATTCCGAAAAGCCCCAAATAAATTCCAAGGCTAAAAAAAAACTCTAACAATAATTTTCCAAAATAAAATACACCAATTTACTTACCTCAAAGGCGCTCGATGCACGCCCACGAGCACCAACGGCCACCACGCGAAGAATCCACAACCAAGGATGCTTCCAAAACCCCTTCTTTTCTTCCTCTCCTTCTTCTTCTTCCTTCCCTCTCTCTTGCTTTTCTCTGCTTCGTGGGAGCACTAGAGGAAGGAGGTGGGAGGTAGGTGGTGGGTGGTGAGGCTATCTCATGGTGAGATTACCACCCCAAGGCAACCTTCCACTTAATTAAGTGGAAACTTAATTAAGCCCTAATTAACAAGTGAAAGCCCAAATTAAATAATAAAACAAAAACAAAAACAAACACTTACCTCCAGTCCAAAACCCCACAACCACCAAGCAAAAACCCAAATTAATTAGCCAACCTCACTAATTAAATTAATATAATAATCCAAAAAGCCCAACTCCAACTCACTTTTTGCCTTCGGGCCTTCCGCCGCCACCCGGAACCACCCGAACCCCGCTGTAAATTGAAAGTACACGCGTCCACAGCTTTTCTCTTCAAAAAGCTCATCCGTTGACTCGGGATGCTCAAATCAAATACCGGCTCCAAAATTGCCAGTTCCGACTCACTTTTTGCCCTCGGATCCTCCGCGTCAGTCCGGAACCTCCCGAACTTCGCTGTAAACTGAATACATACCTGTTCCAAGTGTTCCTGAATTTTCGGCACTCCACTGTGAAGTCGGTAATTCCCAAAACTAGTCTTCAATCGGCGAACAAAGCCCGAAAAAATCCCGAATCGAGCTGGAGCTTCTGCGTTGATCCGAATCAACCAGGCATCAACTGTAAACTCAAATGCAACATGTCCAAGGCAACTCTCTGCTCCATGCCATCTTGTGTGGTCGGCGCGCTATCCGAAGTCCCGGTACTCTACACTCTCCCCTCCTTCAAAAGGTTTCGTCCTCGAAACCAAAACACACCCCCTACCACAAGCAATCTGCATCAGGAACATCATCAACCCCAACTCTCTATTTGAAAAGCAGCCGAAAATAGCGAAAAGTCCGAAAATTTCCAAAGGACCGATGCCTTCACCCCAATCAAACAAGAACAGGTTCCAGCATCGTCTCCATTTCTGGAGTAGCCCTTTGAAATTTTTCGTCCCGTTCGCCAGTTTCGGTGTTAAAACAAGAACACAAGGAGAGTGGTGTTGATGCTGTCCCTGCTGTGGCCGCAAACCCAAACTACACTCCATCCACTCAAACCATGCAGGGGGGTGCAAAAACTCCAAGCTCAACAACTAGGAAGGGAAATCAACCAGGTACCAAGCGACCTGCTATCCTGGCGCCCTCCAATCGGGCAACCTCAACTCATCCTCTCGATGTGGGTGGTCGTCGCCCTGACTGCCTCGACGTCGTGGCCTCATCTGGCTGGCGGTAAGTCGGAGGAGCTCCCTCTTCTGGAAGAGGTAGCGGGGGTGCTGTTGCAAGTGGCATCACTGTAAGTACTGCTCGAGGGCATGCTGCCTGAAAATGTCCAGTCTGTCCACACGAAAAGCATCGCCCCTGCCTATAGTCACACTGCTGCACTGCATGTGGCCCACCACAAATGACACACACATCCTGATACTGCTGCTGGTGCCTCGGCTGTGGGGGACCTCCTGATCTCTGTCTCCTCTGAAATCCACGGCCTTCAGACTGGGGTTGTGACGGCCTCGGGGGTCTCGATCTACTCGTCTGTCCAAAATCAGGCGGTACTGAATGCCTCTCCCCGGAGCTGGTCCCTGGCGCTCCGTCCCTCTCTGACATAACCGCTGTGCCTCGGGAAACCCACCGAGCACGCTCAATGGCCGCATCCAAAGTCGGTGACCGGTGCGAGTGTACAAGATGATAAATATCCTGGTGCAGTCCTCTCTCAAACAAATCCACCCTCTGGGCCTCATCTGGGGCGACATGTGGTACACTGTTCAGCAATCGCTGAAACTCCCGAATATACTCCTGAAGAGGTCGGTCACCCTGCTGCAATCGTCGAAGATCCCCTTCTAGTTTCTGCTTTGCACTATCGGGAAAATAGGCCCCGCGTAGCAAAGCCCGAAACTCAGGCCACGTCATCAACGGAACTCCTGGCGGTCCAACTGGGCGAACTCGACGCCACCAAATCTCGGCGTCCTTTTCCAAATAGTGTGCCCCCAAATGTACCTGGTGCTCATCCTTGATGAAGAGGTTCTCAAATAATTTCTCCATTGCCGCGATCCAATTCTCAACATCCCACGGCTCTGAACTCTGCCCTGAAAATCGCGGGGGATGGAACTGGTTGATATAAGCTAGCCTGTCGATGAGCTCCCTTTGCTCTGCCTCTGTCAAAGGAGCGATCTGTGACGGGTCGACGAAGTCGCTGCTGGGGGCGCTGCTGAAGATGTCCTCTGCTCAAACAGTCTCATCAACCGATCCATATTTTCTCCTTGAGCTTGGCTGCCTCCTCCTGGCGTTGCAACGCCTCTGTCATCTGGGCCACCTGAGCCCGTAGCTCCTGGGCCTCAATCTGCCTGGCCCGCTCGGCCTCTCGCCGCTCGGGCTCCTCATCCAAGGTTGAACGCCCTCTCGTCGCTGCACGACGTCTCGGCGGCATCACAGGTAACTCTGCAACAAATACAAACGTCAGGACGTAATAACCAAACGACCCAATCCAGCGAGAGTCTAGAACTTGTTATCCTTCCAAAAGTATTATGTTGTCTGCAGCCAACATAATCACTTTGAGCGAATAACAAGCAAAATCACTCATCCCATCCCTTGGGAGAGGTAAAAACTCAATCAGGACTCTCGCTAAATTCACGTCTCTCACGTAGTCATCCTAATGTCCAACCACAAGCCTAGGGTTTCTAAGTCCTCAATGACCTACATCCTAGGCTCTGATACCACTCTAATCTGTCACGCCCGGGGTCGAACTGCGACCCAGGCTCGCTAACAGATCCGCCATCTGTACGGAAACTGCCGTACAGACGAAGCGTCTAACCTGCAAAAGATAGAACTACAGCTAGATATCAGAGCGGGTAATAAAAGCTGTAATATAAAATCTCACTACTAAAAGCTGAACATAAATACAAGTCTATCTCCCGAATACAAGATGATACAAATAGCCAACAACCTATACAACATCTACAAATCACAGGGGAGATAGCTAAGACTAGAAAATCAATACATGATCAACTCCCACAGTCCGGGATGGTACATCTACCTCACTCTAAAGGAATAATGCTGGTAGGGAACTATCACGCGACTCCCTGTCCTCGGTCCGTCAAGCCAGCTCGGGCAGGAACGGAAGAAAGCCTCAGCAACCTGTCACCGACAGAGGGTGTGAGAACTACATCCTACAGTAGTTCTCAGTGGGTACCGTCTCCAAGAACCACGGTCTGCCCACTAAGTCTACTAGAGGCATAAGATAACAGAAAAAGACTATGATAATGAAATAAGCTGGAAAAGTATCTACAGCTATCATGCCTCTATCTACTATGCTCAATAAGAAAAGAACACAGATGATGGTATGCACCCACTCACTACTGACAACATGTCCCAAGTACTATGCCATCACTCACCCAATGTCACCCAATCTCAATGACTGTCCCACTTTGGACCAGTCAAACAAGCCTGCGCTCACCTACTGCCACTACGCCCAAACAGGACTTGGTCTTACGTAGGGTGTCCCTCAAGGACTATCTCAATCTCAAGCGAACTCTAGTGTATCAACTAGTCGCATCATCGCAGCCTCGTCAGGCTCGGTATCATCATCGCACCCGGGGCGTAGCTCGAGGGGAGCGACCCCAACGAACTCAAGTATCACAAGTATCTCATAACTGGCATGAAATGCCAGGCTCAGCAGGCTATAATCCACGATCAAACAGATCGGTATCTCGATGCTCAAAGCACAACTCAGTCGGAGAACCCTCCACGACTCAACCTCACAACACAACTCACTCAAGAAGGTACTACACAGCTGGGACCGCCGTCACTCCATACGGCTCCCACAACGACACCCCACTCATAGACGAGCAGAGCCGACTGACGCGGCAAGGTCCGAGAATCCCGATAGACCGGTGCCTAGAACCCCAATCAAACAAGAACAGACTCTAGGCTCAGCCTATCGAAGTTCTCGATCCTTTACCGTTCAGGGATTCGGCCCCTCTCGGTTAAAGTGGGCAACTATCTCAACTCAAACTCATAACTCACGGCTGGAGATGCTCCACAGCTAGAACTGCACAGAGTCCGAAAACCCCGGGAGTCTACTACCTACGACCCCAATCAAACAAGAACCGGCTATAGGTGTCGCCTCCCGTTGTTTTCGGCCCAAGACGAAATCAGCCCTTAGAACCCAGATCCCCCGCCCTGGCGGATGAGGGAATTTAGTAAAAAGATGACCTTTATAAAGAAATATCATTTCTCCTCAACCCCCTTGGGGTGAGGGTAAAATTTACCCTTTTGAAAACTATCTTAAATTGAGAAAAACCAGCTTTTATGGATTTTAGTTCTTGAGAAAATCAGTTGAAAACGAGTTTGTTTCCCGAACTCCCAAGGGTGACACCTTCGCCCAATCAAACAAGAACAAGCTCCGGCGACCCTTAGGAATACGGAAGGAAAACACTGGTATACCAAAATCATGAGAGTTCAAAAGCATTCTGGGTTCAAGGTCCTGATAGCTCACGTACTCCACGATCACAACGTGGTAGTGACGAGAAAACGATGTCACAACTAGAAACCCGGGACCACCGTTTACTCTAAACGGTTCCCAAACCACCAACACTGGCCTAACACAGCCACCAGACCCCACTCAGCCCCCAGGCCCGAGTGAAACACCCATCCCACAAAACTCTGACCACTCGGCCCACTACCCTGGCGAGGAACCCTATGTCCAGAAGGAAATGCAGTGTGTGGAATGTCTAAAGCATAATAGAACCTAGCCCAGATTAAGGTTCTCTATTGGTCTGGTTGAATACATGCAACATATGACGGGGGTGCTAGTCAAGTTCCAAGAAACACTTAAACTAGCATGCAATCCTATCATAATAGAATTAGAAGGAAGTCCGTAGACTTGGAGAGAAAACCAACCCACCTCAGATCGCCACCAATTGCTTGTCGACACTTGCAATTGGGCTCAGCGGGCTTACCTTGTCTCCACGTGGCCCGCACGCAACCCGAAGTACGATGCCGGAACCCGCACGCAAAACGGAGTCACAAGGTCGCGTCCCAGACAGATGCTAAAACTACACTGCAAACTGCCAGGAAAGAAGAAATCGCAAAATCAGTCAAAACGGTCGAAAACCAAGCATCCGGCGACGAAAAACAGCCTCCGTTAGCGAAAAACAGCGCGCGGCGCGAAAACAGCCCTTCATCGGCGAAAAACAGCGCACGGCGCGAAAAACAGCCTTCATCGGCGAAAAACAGCGCACGGCGCGAAAAACAGCCTTCATCGGCGAAAAACAGCCTCCGTCGGCGAAAAACAGCTCCGACGGCGAAAACAGCGGTCGACGGCGAAAAACAGCGGTCGACGGCGAAAAACAGCTCGCGGCGGCGAAAACAGCGGTCGACGGCGAAAAACAGCGGTCGACGGCGAAAAACAGCGGTCGACGGCGAAAAACAGCGGTCGACGGCGAAAAACAGCTCACGGCGGCGAAAACAGCGGTCGACGGCGAAAAACAGCGGTCGACGGCGAAAAACAGCTGTCGACGGCGAAAAACAGCTGTCGACGGCGAAAAACAGCTCGCGGCGGCGAAAAACAGCGGTCGACGGCGAAAAACAGTGGTCGACGGCGAAAAACAGCGGTCGACGGCGAAAAACAGCGGTCGACGGCGAAAAACAGCTCGCGGCGGCGAAAACAGCGGTCGACGGTGAAAAACAGCGGTCGACGGCGAAAAAGGCCTCCGACGGCGAAAAAACGGCCTCCGTCGGCGAAAAACGGCCTCCGTCGGCGAAAAACAGCATCCGACGGCAAAACACGGCCTCCGTCGGCGGAAAAACGGGGCCGGCACGCAAATCGAGGCGTCGACGAAGTCCCGGGGCACGCCAAGCGATGAAGACGGCGGTCGCGCGGCCCAAGGAACCGACCGCGAGGAGCAGGGGCCCGCCGCGCGGCGCCGGAGCGCGCCGCGCGGCGCCCTGCGGCGCTGTGCGCGGCGCGCAGCGGCGTTGCGCGCGCCCGCGCGCAGCCCGCTGCGCGCAGCGGTGCGCGCCCGCGCAGGCCCGCGCGCCCGCGCAGGCCCACGCGCGGCCCGGGCGGCCCGCGCGCGGCCCGGGCGGCCCGCGCGCGGCCCTGCCGCGCGCTCACCTGCGCGCGGCCCTGCCACGCGCGCCTGCGCGCGGCCAGGCAGCGCCGCGCGCTGCCTTTTGCTGCGCGCGGCGCCGCGCCTAGCGGCGCGGAAAAAATTTAAAAAAATTAAAAAAAATTCTAAAAAAATTCCAGAAAATTTTTAAAATAAATTCATCAAAATCCCAAGCTTCAAATACCAAAAAAAAATCAACAGAGCTCCAACTCGAATGCAAAAATCCCAAAAATCTATTTTTTTTAAGCTTTTAAAAACCAACAAAATCCCCCAATAGCTCCAACAAATTCCGAAAAGCCCCAAATAATTCCAAGGCTAAAAAAAACTCTAACAATAATTTTCCAAAATAAAATACACCAATTTACTTACCTCAAAGGCGCTCGATGCACGCCCACGAGCACCAACGGCCACCACGCGAAGAATCCACAACCAAGGATGCTTCCAAAACCCCTTCTTTTCTTCCTCTCCTTCTTCTTCTTCCTTCCCTCTCTCTTGCTTTTCTCTGCTTCGTGGGAGCACCAGAGGAAGGAGGTGGGAGGTAGGTGGCGGGTGGTGAGGCTATCTCATGGTGAGATTACCACCCCAAGGCAACCTTCCACTTAATTAAGTGGAAACTTAATTAAGCCCTAATTAACAAGTGAAAGCCCAAATTAAATAATAAAACAAAAACGAAAACAAACACTTACCTCCAGTCCAAAACCCCACAACCACCAAGCAAAAACCCAAATTAATTAGCCAACCTCACTAATTAAATTAATATAATAATCCAAAAAGCCCAACTCCAACTCACTTTTTGCCTTCGGGCCTTCCGCCGCCACCCGGAACCACCCGAACCCCGCTGTAAATTGAAAGTACACGCGTCCACAGCTTTTTCTCTTCAAAAAGCTCATCCGTTGACTCGGGATGCTCAAATCAAATACCGGCTCCAAAATTGCCAGTTCCGACTCACTTTTTGCCCCCGGATCCTCCGCGTCAGTCCGGAACCTCCCGAACTTCGCTGTAAACTGAATACATACCTGTTCCAAGTGTTCCTGAATTTTCGGCACTCCACTGTGAAGTCGGTAATACCCAAAACTAGTCTTCAATCGGCGAACAAAGCCCGAAAAAACCCCGAATCGAGCTGGAGCTTCTGCGTTGATCCGAATCAACCCGGCATCAACTGTAAACTCAAATGCAACATGTCCAAGGCAACTCTCTGCTCCATGCCATCTTGTGTGGTCGGCGCGCTATCCGAAGTCCCGGTACTCTACACTCTCCCCTCCTTCAAAAGGTTTCGTCCTCGAAACCAAAACACACCCCCTACCACAAGCAATCTGCATCAGGAACATCATCAACCCCAACTCTCTATTTGAAAAGCAGCCGAAAATAGCGAAAGGTCCGAAAATTTCCAAAGGACCGATGCCTTCACCCCAATCAAACAAGAACAGGTTCCAGCATCGTCTCCATTTCTGGAGTAGCCCTTTGAAATTTTTCGTCCCGTTCGCCAGTTTCGGTGTTAAAACAAGAACACAAGGAGAGTGGTGTTGATGCTGTCCCTGCTGTGGCCGCAAACCCAAACTACACTCCATCCACTCAAACCATGCAGGGGGGAGCAAAAACTCCAAGCTCAACAACTAGGAAGGGAAATCAACCAGGTACCAAGCGACCTGCTATCCTGGCGCCCTCCAATCGGGCAACCTAAACTCATCCACTCGATGTGGGTGGTCGTCGCCCTGACTGCCTCGACATCGTGGCCTCATTTGGCTGGCGGTAAGTCGGAGGAGCTCCCTCTTCTGGAAGAGGTAGCGGGGGTGCTGTTGCAAGTGGCATCACTGTAAGTACTGCTCGAGGGCATGCTGCCTGAAAATGTCCAGTCTGTCCACACGAAAAGCATCGCCCCTGCCTATAGTCACACTGCTGCACTGCATGTGGCCCACCACAAATGACACACACATCCTGATACTGCTGCTGGTGCCTCGGCTGTGGGGGACCTCCTGATCTCTGTCTCCTCTGAAATCCACGGCCTTCAGACTGGGGTTGTGACGGCCTCGGGGGTCTAGATCTACTCGTCTGTCCAAAATCAGGCGGTACTGAATGCCTCTCCCCGGAGCTGGTCCCTGGCGCTCCGTCCCTCTCTGACATAACCGCTGTGCCTCGGGAAACCCACCGAGCACGCTCAATGGCCGCATCCAAAGTCGGTGACCGGTGCGAGTGTACAAGATGATAAATATCCTGGTGCAGTCCTCTTGCAAACAAATCCACCCTCTGGGCCTCATCTGGGGCGACATGTGGTACACTGTTTGTAGTGACCCGACCCTTTGGGGTATTTTCGAACTCACATTAATCGCTTAGGCCTTAAGCGGAATAAAATTTATTTAATTTTCTTAAGTCGGCCGGGACAAGGTGGGTGTATTTTTCTGCGATAGAGCGCGAAAAACGATGACCGACGGTGCGATCGGATTCGAAATCCGATATCGGGATCTCCCGGAACGGGATCTTTAGCGATGCGGTAATTAGTCACGCATCGGTAACCGTGCAAAATATCTTGCACCCTAGGGATAAGGTGGGTTATCTCGGAGGGATAATTAATTAATTAATTAATTAATTAATTATCCGGTAACGGAAATTTAAATCCTCCTACGTACGAATTAATTAAGGGATTTAAATTGGTGGGATTTTATCTCGTGGATAGGATAAGGGATAGAATTCGGATATTTAATTAAGGGATTTAAATTGGTGGGATTTTATCTCGTGGGTTGGATAAGAGATAAAATCCGGATATTTAAATCGGGGATTTGTTTTCCCCGGGATTATTTAATAAAGGTGATTAAATAATCGGTGACCAGGATTTAAAATTAAGATTTAAATATCCGGTAATTTGAATCCAATTGGGAATTGATTTCCCATGATTATTTAATAAAGGTGGTTAAATAATCGGTGGTCAGGATTTGAAGTAATTAAATAACCGGTGGTCAGATTTAAAGGTGAATAAATATCCCGTCAGTCGGATATTTATGTGAGAGATAGAAACGGGGAAATTCGGGTTCACCTACGCACGTAAGATAAAGAAATCAAATAATCAAATATTAGGACCGACGGTAAGGATTAATTAATTGGAAAAATTAATTAATTGAGGACGGTAAGGATTAATTAATTGGGAAATTAATTAATCGGAGTCAAAATACCCGAAAGGGATTTTGACGGTGCGTATGTGTGAAATTAGATAAAAAGGGGATAAATAAATAACAGATTATTTATTCCCCCGTTACCAACGAAACCCTAATTGTGAAATACCGTCTCTCAAATCGCCCCTTTCGAGCGTACCGAAAACCCCAACCGGTGAGGAGAGAAAAAGAAAAGAGGCGGAACCCCTAACCGGAGGAGAAAAGAGGAAAAGAAGGGGAAAGCGGAGGAACCCGATCGCCCCGATTCACGTGCCGGAGATCGGAGAACGAGACGCCATCGTCTACGGGGAGCGGATCCGGATTTCCGACGCCGCGAGAAACAAGATCGGATCTTTTATTCCGATAAATTTAAGGTGAGTTATCATCGTTTCGTTTGATAAACAAATCGGGGGTTTTCCGTGTTCTTGTTAGATTATTTTAACCGGAATATCGTTCGCGGATTTTCGTCGGGTTTTGATCCATATTTTATCCTCGTTCTTGATCGGGTGTGATCGAGGATTTTTTTATCGGATATTAGTTGATGATTTTTAACGGGTATCTTGTTATCGAACTTCCGATCGACGTTTTGGGTGTTCGTCGATCGACGGTTTAGCCGTTAGATTTTCCGGGAATTTTTCGGGAATTTTTCGGGCGACTCCGGCGGGACATAGTGGGTTAACGGGAGGCCGCCGCCGCCGTTGTTAGACGGGAGGCCGCCGCCGTCGTTACCATGTTCGCGGGGTCGTCACCGGGATCCCATGGGAGCGAAAACGGAGAAGAAATCGCGAAACGGGAGCGAAAACGGCGCGAAAAACGGCGAAGGTAGGGTTTACTGTAGCATCCGTACGGCCGCGGTCCACGGACCCCGGGCGTGCACCCGGTGCACGCCCCGCTGTCCCAAAGGCGCAGACCCGGCGCACGAAACCGTGCGCCGGGCTGCACAGTGTGCGCGGTGCACGCCTTAGGCGTGCACCCGGCGTACGCGCGGCGGCCGACGAAGTGTGGACCCGGTGCACGCTTGGAGCGTGCACCGGCCCGGCCCAAACCGCGCGGTGCACGCTTCTTGCGTGCACCCGGCGCATGCCGCACGGTCGCCAATGCTGTAAACCCGGTCTATGGTGGCCCCCGTGCACCATCCGACAGCCCGGAGTTCATTTGCTCCGTTTGGGTCCGTTTTTCCACCGTTTTGAGCGCGGTTTTCGCCGTTGGGATCGTTATTTCCGTGGCTTTCATGGCATGGCCACATGGGACCGTCTTGGTCACTAAATTATAATGTTGGGTGCCGATTTCGCCGACACTCCGCGCCTCGACAAAATTGTCGGGGGCGCGCCGTCGGGTCTTTCTCTCATCGTTTTCGTCGTCGGGGCTTCTCGGCTGGACCGTTGACGCCCCGAGTTGGCGACTAGCTGAGAGATTGGGTTTTGTTAGATTCCGTTAGCGGTTTTGGGTTCCGGTTTCGGCAAACCGGACGGTGTTGGACTTTTCCGTCAAAAAGGGGTAAATTGGGTCTTTTGTTTTGGGATGTTAGTACACGTTTGTGACTATTATTGTCCGTGCGGACTTTTCTTAGGTCCAGGTGCGCAGCGGGGGAGCGCGAAGGATATGGGTGTTCCGTTTGCTCTCCAACAAGGTGGGTACGGTTGCGATGAGTGCAACCGGTGCTGTAAGTGCATCTATCGTCATTAAAAGTACTCTTTAATTTACCTAACAAAGTAGATGGATAGTTTAACCTTTCGATTAATGTTATTGATCTAATAATTGTGCGGCTGCGGTCGCGGTGCCCATTACACGCCAATCTTGGCAATCCGGTTTCGGATGCTGCACGTACACAGGCGGATTGGCCTCCGCATGGGTGTACTTTTCCGGAAGAGTGGTCTTTATGACCCGTGTGCCCCGCAAAGGTAACGGTGCAAGCGGGGACCTCTTCGCGCCAGCTGAGGTGTTGCACCAGCACCGCGAAAGGGGTAAGAGCATCAAAGTAGGTGTTTGTGCACGAGGGGAGATTTCCGTCTCCCCGACAGGTGATCTGGGGATTGGTGCCCAGGTTAAATTAAATTAATGTGCAGGTGTCTAACGAAAGGTTACGGTGTATTCGGTGTATTCGTATGTTTTTCCCCTCTTGATATTGTTACACATCTACTTTGTTTGTCACTGACTTTACCCACTCCGTGACAGGTATACCTAGGTGCGTTAGCCGGGATGGCGGTGGGACTGCGTCGTGAGGATCGTAGTCGGACTCTTGGTTATCGTATTTATGACTCATTTCCTCTTTATGCTATTTTTTTAGTTGCTTGTGGATTACTTTATTTGTGGACATGTATTAGCTAGCACTGTGGATGAGGTGCCCCTTTATGTTTCATATTACTAGTAGTGCGTTTTCTTATGTTTTCATCCGCGGCATGTTTTCATGATAAGATAAAGGTTTGCGAAAATGTTTTCTCAAAAGGAAGTGCCGTGTGGGCACGGGTTTTACAACTCTGGGTTTTATCCTTTCCAAATATTGACGCCGCTTAAATGACATGCTTTAGTTAAATGATTAAACTCTGAATATGGTGTTTGTCTACTGTATGGTTGTTGGTTGGTGATTGATGTATGATATTTGTGATTGAATGATATGTGTAAATGAGACGCCGTGCATATACAAAGGAGACTCTGTCCGTGGACAGAGTGAATTTGTGTATGTGGCGGTCTGGCACGCACCGGGGTTGAAGGTTTATGTTACCTTATTAAAAGAAAAAAAAAAATAGACACGTCTTTCCGCTCTAATTGACTCAAAAACCCCCGGGGGCGTGACAGATTAAATGGTATCAGAGAAAAATACAACCACAACCATAGTAGACGTGATTTACATCCACAGTGCAAGGTGCCACAAGCAAACTGGAAATGAGATAACCAAGGTGTAGGTGCGTAGTACGTGAGAGTACGGGGAAAAGGGGAATTTAGTTCCGGTGTGTCTGTAGGTCATGGTGCTAGACCAGTTAGGTCTAGGGGTGATTTGGTTTTTTTGTATACAGCGACTAAAGGCCCGAAATGGGTTATCAGCGGAGAACGCAAAGGCAAAGAGTATGGTGCGAACAGCGGCGGAGTATCAGCTTCTCCGACAACGACTATAAGAGATGGATCTCACAAGGCCCGTCCTTTTGTGAATGGCTTATGGAGCGACATCTTAAAGGTGGTGCAAACGGCGGGTATGCACACCTTCCAGGAGGTGGACGATAGAGCCACCGCGGTGGAGCGCGGATTTACGATGTCTCAAGCCCGACGGGAGAGCTCAGGACACAGCAGGGATAAGAAACGAACCCGGCCAAACTTCGGAAGAGGGCATGCCAAGAGGAGCACCTCGAGGGAAATGATTCATTCCGGAAGCACGACCTTTGCTTCTATCGTGACAAACTGGGACAGTTCCGTTTTTACTGCCCCGAACCCGGGAATGATTCTTTGGAGTCGCGACACGGATGAGGGGTCTTATGCGACGACACGACAAAGGATGCCCTACCCGAGGGAAGTAGTAGCAGGAAAGACCCCTTACGAAGAGTAATGTTGGTCTTGACCCTAGGAGAAAATACTCTGTACCTTTCTGCATAATAAGGATGCGAAGACGTAGTTGTCTTTGGTGTTGGCCCTTTATTAGGGGTCAAATAGGTCCAACTTCCTGCATTGAGACAATAGGCCCAAGGGACTAGTGAGTTGGGTTGGGTGAGCCCGAAAGGTAGAGCAGGCTGCGGTCCGCAATAGACCTAACGGCAAGGGGCCCAACAATAGACCCAGCATCTAGGTGGGTTGGGTCTGGTCGAGATCTGTGGTGCCGTGTATGCCGCTTCAAGTGAATCGGATGCGCACCTCTAAAAGCTTAGGCTTTTGGGGTTAATGGTTAGCGCCGACGATCCGACATTTGAGACTTAGTGGTAAGGGAGTTTCCGGATGTATTTCCGACGGAGCTCCCCGGAATGCCACCGGAACGAGAGGTTGACTTCCCAATTGAACTGCTCCCGGCACCAGGCCCATCACCAAGGCACCGTACAGGATGGCCTTTGCGGAGCTGAAGGAACTCAAGGCACAGTTGGAGGACCTTCAGGACAAAGGATTCATCAGACCAAGCGCGTCACCTTGGGGCGCGCCCGTCCTGTTTGTGAGGAAGAAGGACGGAAGTCTCCGGTTGTGCATCGACTACCGGGAGATAAATAAGGTTACGATCAACAATAAGTACCCCCTGCCAAGGATCGACGACCTCTTCGATCAGTTACGGGGGGCGACGGTGTTCTCAAAGATCGACCTGCAGTCGGGTTATCATCAGGTCCGAGTCAAGGGGGAGGACATCCCCAAAACGGCTTTCCGTACTCGCTATGGCCATTACGAGTTTACGGTAATGCCATTCGGGCTCACTAATGCCCCGGCGGTGTTTATGGATATGATGAACAGGGTATTCAAACCCTTCTTGGACTTATTCGTGGTGGTCTTCATCGACGATATCCTCATCTACTCCCGTACAGACGAGGAACACGAAGAACACCTGCGCACAGTCCTCCAGACCCTACGGGAACAGAAACTCTACGCCAAACTCAAAAAGTGTGAGTTTTGGCTCCGAGAGGTCGGTTTCTTGGGGCACGTGATCTCGGCGGCTGGAGTCGCGGTGGACCCAAAGAAGATAGATTCGGTGACAGACTGGCCCCAACCGACGACGGTGACGGAGATTCGGAGCTTCTTAGGATTAGCCGGGTACTACCGGCGCTTTGTGGAGGGTTTCTCCAAGATAGCCACCCCCTTGACCCGATTGACGAAAAAGGGGGAAAAGTTTGTCTGGTCGGACAAGTGTCAAAGAAGCTTCGAGGAGCTCAAGGACAGGTTGACGCGAGCTCCGATCCTCGCCTTGCCAGAGCCTGGGGAGGACTATGAAGTATATTGCGACGCATCGCGGAATGGATTGGGTGGAGTGCTCATGCAGCGGGGGAAGGTGATCGCCTACGCGTCAAGGCAGCTCAAGGAGTACGAGCGGAATTACCCCGTGCATGATTTGGAACTCGCAGCGGTAGTGTTTGTGCTCAAGCTTTGGAGGCACTACCTGTATGGAGCACACTGTAATGTGTACTCAGATCATAAGAGCCTCAAGTACCTTTTCACCCAGAGGGAGCTAAATCTTCGACAAAGGCGGTGGCTTGAGCTATTAAAGGATTACGATCTAACGATCCACTACCACCCGGGAAAGGCCAACGTGGTGGCCGACGCCCTTAGTCGCAAAGGACAGGCCGCGGGAGCGGATGTAAGCGCCATTACGCAGCAAGATAATCTAATTGCAGAGTTCTCGCGGTTGAGACTAGAGGTGGTGCCTGCAGGGACAGTCGCCCAACTTCTGACGCTAGTGGTCAGACCTACTCTGCTGGACAGGATTCTCGAAGGCCAATCGACTGATGATCAACTCCAGCTGGTGCGGAGTAGAATAACCGCCGACAAGGAAGGTGATTTTATGGTGAGCTCTGACGGTACAATACGATTTCGCGGACGAATCTGCGTGCCGGACCTACCGGAGCTCAAGGAGGAGATTCTGCGGGAGGCGCATACTGCCCCATATGCAGCGCATCCCGGAGGGACGAAGATGTACAAGGACGTCAAGCAGACCTTCTGGTGGCCCAAAATGAAGGAGGACGTGACCCGATTCGTGGCTCACTGCTTAGTGTGCCAACGGGTGAAGGCCGAACATCAACGGCCGGCGGGAAAATTGCAACCTTTACCGGTGCCCGAGTGGAAATGGGACATGATTACCATGGATTTTGTGACCGGTTTCCCGAGATCACCACAGGGACACGATGCGATATGGGTGATCGTGGACCGTTTGACGAAATCAGCCCACTTTTTGCCCATACACACGACGTGGACCCGGGAACGACTGGCGCAAACCTACCTCGACGAGATTGTAAGGTTGCACGGTGTACCAACATCCATCACGTCGGACAGAGACACACGCTTTGTGTCGAACTTTTGGCGAAGTTTGCAACAAGCGATGGGGACCAAGTTGCACTTCAGCACAGCCTTTCATCCGCAAACCGATGGGCAATCGGAGCGGGTGATACAGATCGTGGAAGACATGCTTCGAGCATGCGTTCTGGACTTGGGCGAGGGGTGGGCACGATGTCTGCCCCTGGTGGAATTTGCCTACAATAACAGCTATCAGGCCAGCATCCAGATGGCACCGTACGAGGCCCTGTATGGGCGCCGTTGTCGGTCTCCGATATGCTGGGATGACTTAGGTGAGCGAAAGTTTCTGGGCCCAGATCTGGTAGAGGAGACCGAAGCAAAGGTGCGTTTGATTAAACAAAGGCTGCTGACCGCCCAAAGCAGACAGAAAAGCTATGCAGATAACAGACGCCGAGACTTAGAGTTCATGGTGGGCGAGCACGTTCTGCTCCGGGTTTCACCCTCCAAGGGAAACCGACGTTTCGGCATAAAGGGGAAGTTGAGCCCCAGATACGTGGGACCGTTCGAGATTCTGGAGCGCGTGGGACCGGTGGCGTACCGGTTGGCCCTGCCCCCGAACCTCGAACGAGTCCACAACGTGTTCCACGTTTCGATGCTCCGGAAGTACCTGGCAGACCCCTCTCATGCCTTGGATGCCTCCACCATTGAGCTACGAGAGGACTTGAGCGTCGAGGAGACACCGGTGCGGATTTTGGCAAGAGAGGACAAGAAGCTACGCAACCGAACGATCCCCTATGTGAAAGTCCAGTGGAGCAACCACGAAGAGCGCGAGGCGACGTGGGAACTGGAATCAAAGATGAGGGAATGTTTTCCCGAGTTGTTTAAGTGAGGTTTGAGTTTAAGTTTCGGGACGAAACTTTTTATAAAGTGTGAGTGGTGTAGTGACCCGACCCTTTGGGGTATTTTCGAACTCACATTAATCGCTTAGGCCTTAAGCGGAATAAAATTTATTTAATTTTCTTAAGTCGGCCGGGACAAGGTGGGTGTATTTTTCTGCGATAGAGCGCGAAAAACGATGACCGACGGTGCGATCGGATTCGAAATCCGATATCGGGATCTCCCGGAACGGGATCTTTAGCGATGCGGTAATTAGTCACGCATCGGTAACCGTGCAAAATATCTTGCACCCTAGGGATAAGGTGGGTTATCTCGGAGGGATAATTAATTAATTAATTAATTAATTAATTATCCGGTAACGGAAATTTAAATCCTCCTACGTACGAATTAATTAAGGGATTTAAATTGGTGGGATTTTATCTCGTGGATAGGATAAGGGATAGAATTCGGATATTTAATTAAGGGATTTAAATTGGTGGGATTTTATCTCGTGGGTTGGATAAGAGATAAAATCCGGATATTTAAATCGGGGATTTGTTTTCCCCGGGATTATTTAATAAAGGTGATTAAATAATCGGTGACCAGGATTTAAAATTAAGATTTAAATATCCGGTAATTTGAATCCAATTGGGAATTGATTTCCCATGATTATTTAATAAAGGTGGTTAAATAATCGGTGGTCAGGATTTGAAGTAATTAAATAACCGGTGGTCAGATTTAAAGGTGAATAAATATCCCGTCAGTCGGATATTTATGTGAGAGATAGAAACGGGGAAATTCGGGTTCACCTACGCACGTAAGATAAAGAAATCAAATAATCAAATATTAGGACCGACGGTAAGGATTAATTAATTGGAAAAATTAATTAATTGAGGACGGTAAGGATTAATTAATTGGGAAATTAATTAATCGGAGTCAAAATACCCGAAAGGGATTTTGACGGTGCGTATGTGTGAAATTAGATAAAAAGGGGATAAATAAATAACAGATTATTTATTCCCCCGTTACCAACGAAACCCTAATTGTGAAATACCGTCTCTCAAATCGCCCCTTTCGAGCGTACCGAAAACCCCAACCGGTGAGGAGAGAAAAAGAAAAGAGGCGGAACCCCTAACCGGAGGAGAAAAGAGGAAAAGAAGGGGAAAGCGGAGGAACCCGATCGCCCCGATTCACGTGCCGGAGATCGGAGAACGAGACGCCATCGTCTACGGGGAGCGGATCCGGATTTCCGACGCCGCGAGAAACAAGATCGGATCTTTTATTCCGATAAATTTAAGGTGAGTTATCATCGTTTCGTTTGATAAACAAATCGGGGGTTTTCCGTGTTCTTGTTAGATTATTTTAACCGGAATATCGTTCGCGGATTTTCGTCGGGTTTTGATCCATATTTTATCCTCGTTCTTGATCGGGTGTGATCGAGGATTTTTTTATCGGATATTAGTTGATGATTTTTAACGGGTATCTTGTTATCGAACTTCCGATCGACGTTTTGGGTGTTCGTCGATCGACGGTTTAGCCGTTAGATTTTCCGGGAATTTTTCGGGAATTTTTCGGGCGACTCCGGCGGGACATAGTGGGTTAACGGGAGGCCGCCGCCGCCGTTGTTAGACGGGAGGCCGCCGCCGTCGTTACCATGTTCGCGGGGTCGTCACCGGGATCCCATGGGAGCGAAAACGGAGAAGAAATCGCGAAACGGGAGCGAAAACGGCGCGAAAAACGGCGAAGGTAGGGTTTACTGTAGCATCCGTACGGCCGCGGTCCACGGACCCCGGGCGTGCACCCGGTGCACGCCCCGCTGTCCCAAAGGCGCAGACCCGGCGCACGAAACCGTGCGCCGGGCTGCACAGTGTGCGCGGTGCACGCCTTAGGCGTGCACCCGGCGTACGCGCGGCGGCCGACGAAGTGTGGACCCGGTGCACGCTTGGAGCGTGCACCGGCCCGGCCCAAACCGCGCGGTGCACGCTTCTTGCGTGCACCCGGCGCATGCCGCACGGTCGCCAATGCTGTAAACCCGGTCTATGGTGGCCCCCGTGCACCATCCGACAGCCCGGAGTTCATTTGCTCCGTTTGGGTCCGTTTTTCCACCGTTTTGAGCGCGGTTTTCGCCGTTGGGATCGTTATTTCCGTGGCTTTCATGGCATGGCCACATGGGACCGTCTTGGTCACTAAATTATAATGTTGGGTGCCGATTTCGCCGACACTCCGCGCCTCGACAAAATTGTCGGGGGCGCGCCGTCGGGTCTTTCTCTCATCGTTTTCGTCGTCGGGGCTTCTCGGCTGGACCGTTGACGCCCCGAGTTGGCGACTAGCTGAGAGATTGGGTTTTGTTAGATTCCGTTAGCGGTTTTGGGTTCCGGTTTCGGCAAACCGGACGGTGTTGGACTTTTCCGTCAAAAAGGGGTAAATTGGGTCTTTTGTTTTGGGATGTTAGTACACGTTTGTGACTATTATTGTCCGTGCGGACTTTTCTTAGGTCCAGGTGCGCAGCGGGGGAGCGCGAAGGATATGGGTGTTCCGTTTGCTCTCCAACAAGGTGGGTACGGTTGCGATGAGTGCAACCGGTGCTGTAAGTGCATCTATCGTCATTAAAAGTACTCTTTAATTTACCTAACAAAGTAGATGGATAGTTTAACCTTTCGATTAATGTTATTTATCTAATAATTGTGCGGCTGCGGTCGCGGTGCCCATTACACGCCAATCTTGGCAATCCGGTTTCGGATGCTGCACGTACACAGGCGGATTGGCCTCCGCATGGGTGTACTTTTCCGGAAGAGTGGTCTTTATGACCCGTGTGCCCCGCAAAGGTAACGGTGCAAGCGGGGACCTCTTCGCGCCAGCTGAGGTGTTGCACCAGCACCGCGAAAGGGGTAAGAGCATCAAAGTAGGTGTTTGTGCACGAGGGGAGATTTCCGTCTCCCCGACAGGTGATCTGGGGATTGGTGCCCAGGTTAAATTAAATTAATGTGCAGGTGTCTAACGAAAGGTTACGGTGTATTCGGTGTATTCGTATGTTTTTCCCCTCTTGATATTGTTACACATCTACTTTGTTTGTCACTGACTTTACCCACTCCGTGACAGGTATACCTAGGTGCGTTAGCCGGGATGGCGGTGGGACTGCGTCGTGAGGATCGTAGTCGGACTCTTGGTTATCGTATTTATGACTCATTTCCTCTTTATGCTATTTTTTTTAGTTGCTTGTGGATTACTTTATTTGTGGACATGTATTAGCTAGCACTGTGGATGAGGTGCCCCTTTATGTTTCATATTACTAGTAGTGCGTTTTCTTATGTTTTCATCCGCGGCATGTTTTCATGATAAGATAAAGGTTTGCGAAAATGTTTTCTCAAAAGGAAGTGCCGTGTGGGCACGGGTTTTACAACTCTGGGTTTTATCCTTTCCAAATATTGACGCCGCTTAAATGACATGCTTTAGTTAAATGATTAAACTCTGAATATGGTGTTTGTCTACTGTATGGTTGTTGGTTGGTGATTGATGTATGATATTTGTGATTGAATGATATGTGTAAATGAGACGCCGTGCATATACAAAGGAGACTCTGTCCGTGGACAGAGTGAATTTGTGTATGTGGCGGTCTGGCACGCACCGGGGTTGAAGGTTTATGTTACCTTATTAAAAGAAAAAAAAAAAATAGACACGTCTTTCCGCTCTAATTGACTCAAAAACCCCCGGGGGCGTGACACTGTTCAGCAATCGCTGAAACTCCCGAATATACTCCTGAAGAGGTCGGTCACCCTGCTGCAATCGTCGAAGATCCCCTTCTAGTTTCTGCTTTGCACTATCGGGAAAATAGGCCCCGCGTAGCAAAGCCCGAAACTCTGGCCAGGTCATCAACGGAACTCCCGGTGGTCCAACTGGGCGAACTCGACGCCACCAAATCTCGGCATCCTTTTCCAAATAGTGTGCCCCCAAATGTACCTGGTGCTCATCCTTGATGAAGAGGTTCTCAAATAATTTCTCCATTGCCGCGATCCAATTCTCAACATCCCACGGCTCTGAACTCTGCCCTGAAAATCGCGGGGGATGGAACTGGTTGATATAAGCCAGCCTGTCGATGAGCTCTCTTTGCTCTGCCTCTGTCAAAGGAGAGATATGTGACGGGGTCGACGAAGTCGCTGCTGGGGGCGCTGCTGAAGATGTCCTCTGCTCAAACAGTCTCATCAACCGATCCATATTTTCTCCTTTGAGCTTGGCTGCCTCCTCCTGGCGTTGCAACGCCTCTGTCATCTGGGCCACCTGAGCCCGTAGCTCCTGGGCCTTAATCTGCCTGGCCCGCTCGGCCTCTCGCCGCTCGGGCTCCTCATCCAAGGTTGAACGCCCTCTCGTCGCTGCACGACGTCTCGGCGGCATCACAGGTAACTCTGCAACAAATACAAACGTCAGGACGTAATAACCAAACGACCCAATCCAGCGAGAGTCTAGAACTTGTTATCCTTCCAAAAGTATTATGTTGTCTGCAGCCAACATAATCACTTTGAGCGAATAACAAGCAAAATCACTCATCCCATCCCTTGGGAGAAGTAAAAACTCAATCAGGACTCTCGCTAAAAGTCACGACTCTCACGTAGTCATCCTAATGTCCAACCACAAGCCTAGGGTTTCTAAGTCCTCAATGACCTACATCCTAGGCTCTGATACCACTCTAATCTGTCACGCCCCGGGGTCGAAACTGCGACCCGGCTCGCTAACAGATCCGCCATCTGTACGGAAACTGCCGTACAGACGAAGCGTCTAACCTGCAAAAGATAGAGCTACACAGATATCAGAGCGGGTAATAAAAGCTGTAATATAAAATCACACTACTAAAAGCTGAACATAAATACAAGTCTATCTCCCGAATACAAGATGATACAAATAGCCAACAACCTATACAATATCTACCAAAATCACAGGGGAGATAGCTAAGACTAGAAAATCAATACATGATCAACTCCCACAGTCCGGGATGGTACATCTACCTCACTCTAAAGGAATAATGCTGGTAGGGAACTATCACGCGACTCCCTGTCCTCGGTCCGCCAAGCCAGCTCGGGCTGGAACGGAAGAAAAGCCTCAGCAACCCGTCACCGACAGAGGGTGTGAGAACTACATCCTACAGTAGTTCTCAGTGGGTACCGTCTCCAAGAACCACGGTCTGCCCACTAAGTCTACTAGAGGCATAAGATAACAGAAAAAGACTATGATAATGAAATAAGCTGGAAAAGTATCTACAGCTATCATGCCTCTATCTACTATGCTCAATAAGAAAAAGAACACAGATGATGGTATGCACCCACTCACTACTGACAACATGCCCCAAGTACTATGCCATCACTCACCCAATGTCACCCAATCTCAATGACTGTCCCACTTTGGACCAGTCAAACAAGCCTGCGCTCACCTACTGCCACTACGCCCAAACAGGACTTGGTCTTACGTAGGGTGTCCCTCAAGGACTATCTCAATCTCAAGCGAACTCTAGTGTATCAACTAGTCGCATCATCGCAGCCTCGTCAGGCTCGGTATCATCATCGCACCCGGGGCGTAGCTCGAGGGGAGCGACCCCAACGAACTCAAGTATCACAAGTATCTCATAACTGGCATGAAATGCCAGGCTCAGCAGGCTATAATCCACGATCAAACAGATCGGTATCTCGATGCTCAAGGCACAACTCAGTCGGAGAACCCTCCACGACTCAACCTCACAACACAACTCACTCAAGAAGGTACTACACAGCTGGGACCGCCGTCACTCCATACGGCTCCCACAACGACACCCCACTCATAGACGAGCAGAGCCGACTGACGCGGCAAGGTCCGAGAATCCCGATAGACCGGTGCCTAGAACCCCAATCAAACAAGAACAGACTCTAGGCTCAGCCTATCGAAGTTCTCGATCCTTTACCGTTCAGGGATTCGGCCCCTCTCGGTTAAAGTGGGCAACTATCTCAACTCAAACTCAACTCACGGCTGGAGATGCTCCACAGCTAGAACTGCACAGAGTCCGAAAACCCCGGGAGTCTACTACCTACGACCCCAATCAAACAAGAACCGGCTATAGGTGTCGCCTCCCGTTGTTTTCGGCCCAAGACGAAATCAGCCCTTAGAACCCAGATCCCCCGCCCTGGCGGATGAGGGAATTTAGTAAAAAGATGACCTTTATAAAGAAATATCATTTCTTCTCAACCCCCTTGGGGTGAGGGTAAAATTTATCCTTTTGAAAACTATCTTAAATTGAGAAAAACCAGCTTTTATGGATTTTAGTTCTTGAGAAAATCAGTTGAAAACGAGTTTGTTTCCCGAACTCCCAAGGGTGACACCTTCGCCCAATCAAACAAGAACAAGCTCCGGCGACCCTTAGGAATACGGAAGGAAAACACTGGTATACCAAAATCATGAGAGTTCAAAAGCATTCTGGGTTCAAGGTCCTGATAACTCACGTACTCCACGATCACAACGTGGTAGTGACGAGAAAACGATGCAACAACTAGAAACCCGGGACCACCGTTTACTCTAAACGGTTCCCAAACCACCAACACTGGCCTAACACAGCCACCAGACCCACTCAGCCCCCAGGCCCGAGTGAAACACCCATCCCACAAAACTCTGACCACTCGGCCCACTACCCGGGCGAGGAACCCTATGTCCAGAAGGAAATGCAGTGTGTGGAATGTCTAAAGCATAATAGAACCTAGCCCAGATTAAGGTTCTCTATTGGTCTGGTTGAATACATGCAACATATGACGGGGGTGCTAGTCAAGTTCCAAGAAACACTTAAACTAGCATGCAATCCTATCATAATAGAATTAGAAGGAAGTCCGTAGACTTGGAGAGAAAACCAACCCACCTCAGATCGCCACCAATTGCTTGTCGACACTTGCAATTGGGCTCAGCGGGCTTACCTTGTCTCCACGTGGCCCGCACGCAAAACGAAGCACGACGCCGGAACCCGCACGCAATACGGAGTCACAAGGTCGCGTCCCAGACAGAGGCTAAAACTACACTGCAAACTGCCAGGGAAGAAGAAATCACAAAATTAGTCAAAACGGTCGAAAACCAAGCATCCGGCGACGAAAAACAGCCTCTGCTAGCGAAAAACAGCGCGCGGCGCGAAAACAGCCCTTCATCGGCGAAAAACAGCGCACGGCGCGAAAAACAGCCTTCATCGGCGAAAAACAGCGCACGGCGCGAAAAACAGCCTTCATCGGCGAAAAACAGCCTCCGTCGGCGAAAAACAGACTCCGACGGCGAAAACAGCGGTCGACGGCGAAAAACAGCTCGCGGCGGCGAAAACAGCGGTCGACGGCGAAAAACAGCGGTCGACGGCGAAAAACAGCGGTCGACGGCGAAAAACAGCTGTCGACGGCGAAAAACAGCTCGCGGCGGCGAAAACAGCAATCGACGGCGAAAAACAGCGGTCGACGGCGAAAAACAGCTGTCGACGGCGAAAAACAGCTGTCGACGGCGAAAAACAGCTCGCGGCGGCGAAAACAGCGGTCGACGGCGAAAAACAGCGGTCGACGGTGAAAAACAGCGGTCGACGGCGAGAAACAGCTGTCGACGGCGAAAAACAGCTCGCGGCGGCGAAAACAGCGGTCGACGGCGAAAAACAGCGGTCGACGGCGAAAAAACGGCCTCCGACGGCGAAAAAAAACGGCCTCCGTCGGCGAAAAAACGGCCTCCGTCGGCGAAAAACAGCATCCGACGGCGAAACTGGCCTCCGTCGGCGGAAAAACGGGGCCGGCACGCAAATCGAGGCGTCGACGAAGTCCCGGGGCACGCCAAGCGATGAAGACGGCGGTCGCGCGGCCCAAGGAACCGACCGCGAGGAGCAGGGGCGCGCCGCGCGGCGCCGGAGCGCGCCGCGCGGCGCCCTGCGGCGCGCGCGCGCCCGCGCGCAGCCCGCAGCCCGCGCAGCCCGCAGCGCGCAGCCCGCTGCGCGCAGCGGTGCGCGCAGCGGTGCGCGCCGCGCAGGCCCGCGCGGGGGCCCGTGCGCGGCCTTGCCCGCGCGCGCCTGCGCGCGGCCAGGCAGCGCCGCGCGCTGCCTTTTGCTGCGCGCGGCGCCGCGCCTAGCGGCGCGGAAAAAATTTAAAAAAATTTAAAAAAATTCTAAAAAAATTCCAGAAAATTTTAAAATAAATTCATCAAAATCCCAAGCTTCAAATAGCAAAAAAAAATCAACAGAGCTCCAACTCAAATGCAAAAATCCCAAAAATCTATTTTTTTTAAGCTTTTAAAAACCAACAAAATCCCCCAATAGCTCCAACAAATTCCGAAAAGCCCCAAATAAATTCCAAGGCTAAAAAAAAACTCTAACAATAATTTTCCAAAATAAAATACACCAATTTACTTACCTCAAAGGCGCTCGATGCACGCCCACGAGCACCAACGGCCACCACGCGAAGAATCCACAACCAAGGATGCTTCCAAAACCCCTTCTTTTCTTCCTCTCCTTCTTCTTCTTCCTTCCCTCTCTCTTGCTTTTCTCTGCTTCGTGGGAGCACCAGAGGAAGGAGGTGGGAGGTAGGTGGTGGGTGGTGAGGCTATCTCATGGTGAGATTACCACCCCAAGGCAACCTTCCACTTAATTAAGTGGAAACTTAATTAAGCGCTAATTAACAAGTGAAAGCCCAAATTAAATAATAAAATAAAAACAAAAACAAACACTTACCTCCAGTCCAAAACCCCACAACCACCAAGCAAAAACCCAAATTAATTAGCCAACCTCACTAATTAAATTAATATAATAATCCAAAAAGCCCAACTCCAACTCACTTTTTGCCTTCGGGCCTTCCGCCGCCACCCGGAACCACCCGAACCCCGCTGTAAATTGAAAGTACACGCGTCCACAGCTTTTTCTCTTCAAAAAGCTCATCCGTTGAGTCGGGATGCTCAAATCAAATACCGGCTCCAAAATTGCCAGTTCCGACTCACTTTTTGCCCCCGGATCCTCCGCGTCAGTCCGGAACCTCCCGAACTTCGCTGTAAACTGAATACATACCTGTTCCAAGTGTTCCTGAATTTCGGCACTCCACTGTGAAGTCGGTAATACCCAAAACTAGTCTTCAATCGGCGAACAAAGCCCGAAAAAACCCCGAATCGAGCTGGAGCTTCTGCGTTGATCCGAATCAACCCGGCATCAACTGTAAACTCAAATACAACATGTCCAAGGCAACTCTCTGCTCCATGCCATCTTGTGTGGTCGGCGCGCTATCCGAAGTCCCGGTACTCTACACCATAAGTATCTGATGTAGCAGGACTGGATCAAGACTCTATACATGTGGGTAAGACCATCCACTAAAGAAGCCCGATCCCTCGCCTCAAATCTGATGCAATAATAATAATAATAATAAGCCGGTCAACCGCCCACAGTCCGCGGTTGCCGCAACACCCAACCATCAATCCCCGACTGTCCCAACTCTGAACATCTGACAACACAATCCCCTAAGACTAGACAACAGGAGAATGAAGAAAGAGCATGGTTTCTCCTAAGTCAATTCCAGCATGTATGTGTAGCAGAAAAAAAGTGGCCTAACTAGATGACCATTCAAGCATGCAAAGTCCTTTACTTGATAAAACCATTTCAATTAGTCTAACATATGCAACATTAAGTGTTTGGAACCTCTGATGTATATGTGGCATGACATATGATTCATGATACAATTTGGATGCATAATCTACTAGCAAGTTTCCCCTTTTTACAACATGAATTCTAACCACATGCTTAAACCTTCACTTAACATACAACATGACATGACTTTAGTATTATTTCCAAATAATTAACTGCATATTTAAAACATGGAAACACCACTTACTAACTTGTAGCTTGCTAACAATGCAAATATTATCAAAGGAATCTTAATCTCATGCAAGCATGCTTGATACATCCACAATTAATAACACATGATCAAGGCATTCCAATAGGCCTAGTGACATTCACAAGTAGGAGGTTCACAACATCACCCACCTCGAGCGCTAATCCAAGTCCCCAAATGCGAATCCCACGCTCTGTCCAAAAACTCGTCACAAATCTGTACAAAATACCCCATAGGAAAGTACATAAGTTATCCATTCATAATTTCCAAAAATCTGTCCCTTAATACCACAGTCCAGAATTCTCCAATTTTTACCTGCGAAAAATGCCCAGGAAAATCCAAGAAAAATACTATCGCGATCCTCGCGACGAACCCGTCGAAACGAGTACCTGCACGTCCAAATCGGAGTTTCCTACGCTGAGATAAAAATCCGGCAAGGGGAACACCCCAAACAAAACTGTACCAAATTTCTGTAACAAAGAACCACAGAAAAAGGAGATTCTCACCTTCGTGAAAAATCCAGAAAAATCTGAGAAAAATCCAGGAGATTCCTTGCGAAAAGTAGATGAACTTTGCCTTTTGAATCGCCTCGATCCGATGCCTGTGCGCAAAGTTACAGCCAGAACACTGCGGTGCTGTCCAAAAATCCGCGAAGAAAAATGGGTCAAATGGGAGCTCGAAAAACTCTAAGATCAGCACGGAAATCGAGGAAGCTCGAAACACAGAAGTTGAAGTCCTACCAGTCGAGAGTCCGATGGCGCAAAAATCGTCAAAAGAGGAGGTCGGGGTGAGTCGGGGGAGCCCAAACACTGAAAAGGGACGAAGCGGGTCGAAGGTGAACAAGCGTCGCGCCGCGCCGCAAAATAGCTAACCTCGGGATGCGTGCCTCCGTAAATCCTCAAAGTCCTCCAATGGATAGTATACTGTGAGGGGAAAAACTTCTCTGAAGACTCCACAGTGAAAAGAGGTGTAAAAAGCCCGAAAAAGGACCCAGGAGGCCTTTTTATAGGCTCAGCCCAAAGCCATAAGTGGGCCGGGTTTTCGGGCGCAACTTTCGGGCGCCCGAAAACCCGAAGAAGGGTCGGACGGCCCCCGTCCGACGCGCCCGAAAATTCCTGGGGCTGACACGTGTCCCCATAACAGGGAACAGCGGTGCAAAGCTCTCCGCTGTGCGCCACGTGTCCTCCCGCGGTCAGCGGGGTAGGTACGGGCCGCCTATCACGCGCTGACGCGTGGCGCACTCGAGTACGGCCGCCGCTCGCGTCGCGACGCGTGGCGCACTCGAGTGCGGCCGACAGCCGCGTCAGCGCCCCCCTGTGCGCGCTCCGTCCCGAGGCGGGACTTCACAGACTCCGTGCACCGCGCAAGCTGAGCCCGCCACTCACCTGCTGCCACGTGTCCCTGCGCCGGGTCCATGCACCCGCGCGGGGAACTCCGTAGACCGCGCACCCATGCGCCCGCCAATCAGGGTTCGAAACGTGGTTCCCGCCCGACCCGTGCACCGGCGCTCAAACTGTGCACCCGCCGGTCGAATTCCCGTGGACCGCGCACCAAAGGCCTGCCAATCCCCGCCTGCCACGTGTCCTGCGCCGGGCTCATGCACCCAGCCGCGCCGCTCCGTGGACCGAACGTCGCGAACCGGCCAATTACAGGCCGCCACGTGGCAGCCGGCGGTCCACCGACACCCCCCCATGCACCGAAAAGCCCAGGAAACTTCCGGAAGCCCGTTTTTGGTCATCCGGACTCCAAATTCAACAAGCAAATAGCCGTTTTCAAGCGTTTTTCCGCGCTGAATCCAAATCCAACCTCCGTTTGGCCAAATTCAATTTCTAAATTTCGGCAAATACAGCCGAAGGCCCAAACAGCTACAAAATCTCACAGGGTCCATCTGTGGCACCCCTTTGATGCACCATGGGCCAAACACCAACACTAGGTGTTAAACAAAGTGGATTCATCGGAAAAGTTGCATGGGGAAAAACCAGAACACTACATCCTCCCCTACAAGGAAAAGTTTCGTCCTCGAAACAAAAGTCATACCTCAGGCTGGGGCCTCGAACAAGTAGGGGTAAGCATCCATCATCGCTGACTCCAGCTCCCAAGTAGCCTCGCGCTCATCATGACTGCTCCAGAGGATCTTCACATAAGGGATGGCTCGGCTGCGCAACTCTCTAACCTCCCGGTCCAAAATCCTCAACGGTCGCTCGACGTAGCTCAAGTCCTCGGCGATCTCCAATGGGGCGAAATCGATAATGTGCGACGGGTCAAACACATACCTCCTCAGAGTCGATACATGAAACACATCGTGGACACCTGCTAATCTGGGAGGAAGTGCAAGCCTGTAGGCAACTGGCCCTATGCGCTCCAACACCTCGAAAGGTCCAATATAACGAGGGCTCAGTTTCTCACGAATACCAAATCTCCGAATCCCCTTCGAAGGCGAGACTTTCAAAAAGACATGATCGCCCACCTGAAACTCTAAGTCTCGCCGTCGAGTATCAGCATAACTCCTCTGTCGACTCTGGGCAGTCTCGAGATGTCGTCGAATCAATCTGACCTTTTCCTCTGCCTCAAGTAGTAGATCAGGACCCAAAGTCTTCTTCTCACCCACGTCACTCCAATATAGGGGTGACCGACACTTGCGTCCATACAACGCTTCAAACGGAGCCATCTGAATGCTCGCTTGATAGCTGTTGTTGTACGCAAACTCAACCAATCCCAAGTGTCGGTACCACCCTCCTCCAAAGTCCAGAACGCAGGCTCTCAACATATCCTCGAGGGTCTGAATCGTGCGCTCTGACTGTCCATCGGTCTGTGGGTGGAATGCTGTGCTAAACCGGAGCTGTGTCCCCAAGGCTGTCTGTAAACTCCTCCAGAAATGCGAGACAAACCTCGGGTCTCTATCTGATACAATGGAAACGGGTACCCCGTGCAATCTGACCACCTCAGCCAAATAAACCTGTGCCAGTCGATCCATCGACCAAGTCATCTGAACCGGCAGAAAGTGAGCGGACTTGGTAAGTCTGTCCACGACTACCCAGATAGCATCCGCTCCTGTCTGTGCTCTCGGCAACCCGGTGACAAAATCCATGGTAACATGTTCCCATTTCCATTCAGGGATTGGGAGACTTTGTAACTTGCCAGCAGGTACACGATGCTCAGCCTTTACTTGCTGACAAGTTAAGCAGTGTGCCACAAATCTCCCAATGTCTCTTTTCATCCCATTCCACCAAAACTGTGCCTTGAGGTCCTTATACATCTTAGTCCCACCAGGATGGATGGTATAAGGTGTATAATGGGCCTCCCTCAAGATCTGCTCTCGAATCTCTGAATCCATAGGCACACAAGCTCGGTCCCTGTACCGCAGTACTCCCGAAGCATCAACTGTAAAATCCCCTGTCGAACCGGTCTGGATCTGCTCTCGAATCCTCATCAAGTGGGGGTCCTCACTCTGTTTCTCCCGAATCCTGTCCAGCAGAGTGGGCTGCACGACTAGAGACATAAGTCTAGCAGAGACCCCAGGGGACACAACCTCTAGCTCCAGCCGCCTCATCTGCTCAAGTAGTGGCGCCTGCTCAGTGATCATCAAGGATAGACTCTGTACTGCTCTCCTGCTCAGGGCATCAGCAACCACGTTGGCCTTGCCAGGATGGTATAATATGTCCACATCAAAGTCCTTTAACAGCTCCAACCATCTGCGCTGCCTCAAATTGAGCTCCTTCTGTGTGAACAGGTATTTCAGGCTCTTGTGGTCGGTGTATATCTCGCAGTGCTCCCCATACAGGTAATGGCGCCACAACTTCAGTGCGAAAATCACTGCAGCTAGCTCCAAGTCATGGGTAGGGTAATTCTTTTCGTAATCCTTCAGTTGCCGAGAGGCATAAGCGATTACCCTACCCTCCTGCATCAGCACGCAACCAAGTCCACTGTGCGATGCATCACTGTAGATCACGTATCCTTTCCCCATAACAGGGAGGGAAAGGATAGGAGCCGTCATCAATCTGTTCTTTAATTCCTCGAAGCTCCTCTGGCAATCCTCACTCCAAATAAACTTAATCCCTTTACGCGTCAGACGAGTGAGGGGTGTGGAAAGTTTCGCAAAACCTTCCACAAACCGACGGTAATATCCAGCCAAGCCCATAAAACTGCGGACCTCAGATACCGTCGTCGGTCGGGGCCAATCCCGGACTGCCTCAATCTTCGCCGGGTCTACTGCCACTCCAGCGGCTGAAATCACATGGCCCAAAAAGACAACCTCCCGAAGCCAAAACTCGCACTTAGACAACTTGGCATACAACTTCTTCTCTCTCAGAAGTTGCAGCACAATCCTCAAGTGCTCCTCATGCTCTGCATCGCTCCGGGAGTAAACCAGGATATCATCAATGAAAACAACGACGAACCGATCCAGATATGGTCGAAAAATCCTGTTCATTAAATCCATAAAAGCGGCAGGGGCATTAGTCAATCCAAAAGGCATGACGGTGAACTCATAATGCCCGTACCGCGTCCTGAAAGCCGTCTTTGGGATGTCCTCGGCCTTCACCTTCAATTGGTGGTAACCAGACTGTAAATCAATCTTGGAGAAGACACAAGACCCTTGCAGCTGATCAAATAAGTCATCAATGCGCGGCAAAGGGTACTTGTTCTTGATGGTCACTTTATTCAGCTCCCGGTAATCCACACAAAGTCGAAGTGAACCATCCTTCTTCTTCACAAATAGCACCGGCGCTCCCCAAGGCGATACACTCGGTCTTACAAAACCTTTATCCATTAAGTCCTGCAGTTGCGCCTTTAACTCTCGCAGCTCAGCCGGTGCCATACGGTAAGGAGCCTTAGAGATTGGCGCAGTTCCTGGGACTACGTCAATCAAAAACTCAATCTCCCTATCCGGCGGCATGCTAATCAGCTCTGGAGGGAACACATCCGGGAACTCGTGGACAATAGGGATATCCGCGAGTCCCGGTGCCGCCGTAGGCTCCTAACCACAGAAGCCAAAAAGGCCACGCATCCACTGCGCATCATCTGCCTCGCACGGGAAGTCGAAACTATCGAGGCGAAGAAAGCACTCCGGCACCCCCTGTAAACAAATACCTCCTGGCCTGGCTCGCTAAAAGTCACAGTCCTCGCGGCACAATCAATCGTCGCGAAATAGCGAGCCAGCCAATCCATCCCAAGTACAATGTCGAAATCTCGCAGCTGACTAAGGACCATCAGGTCCGCTGGCAAAATCCAAGACTCAATCTGTACAGGGCTAGACCAACAACACTCCTCTACATGCAATGTATGATCAGGAATCTGCACCTCTAATGCATGTGGCAACCGATCTAACTCTAGTCCATGAGATGATGTAAAAGATCTACTAATAAAAGAATGTGATGCACCGGTATCAAATAAAGTGCGAGCTCTAGTACCAAAAAGTAGAGTGATACCTGCCACCACGTGATCGGCTGCCGCGGAGTCCCCTACCTGGGCGGCGTAGACTCGCCCGCTCTGAGCTGGTGGTCGATGATCTGCAGGGTGGGAGGAAGGAGCCCTACTCGCTGGAGTATAAGGCCGCTGCTGTGGCACTGAAGGGGCTGAGGCTGAGGAAGGAGCCGTCGACGCCGCATAAGGGCAAGTAGCTCGCATGTGACCAGACTGTCCACAAATATAACAGCGTCCCCATCGCTGATCGCAAGTACTGGGATAGTGCTGCCCTCCACAGAAAATACATCTATCTGACGACTGGGGCTGTCGGGACTGCTGCTGTGGTCTCCGAGACTGCTGCTGCTGCTGCCGCTGTGACTGCCGCTGTGACCCCTGCTGTCGCGACTGCGACCTCTGCTGCTGCGAGTGCTGCTGCTGTCGCTGGGGCTGCTGCTGCTGCTGCTGCGGGGGCCTCTGGGATCCCCCAGGCCCTCGCCGCTCCGAACGCCCACGGCCCGAAAACTGAGGCGGTGGCGGCCGGGGCGGCCTCCAGGAACTGGCCTGTCCCCCATCATCAGTCGCTGGTCGCTTCCTCTCAGAACTCTGAGCGACCAGACCTCCACGTCTAGAGACAACGTGGTCTCCCCTCTCGACCCACTGGGCATGATCCACTGCCTCTGATAAAGTCTGGAGCCTCTGGGCGTGCACCAAGGTATAGATCTCAGGGCGCAGTCCTGTCTCAAAAAGCTCCACCTGGTGCGGCCCATCCCTGGCGACATAAGGCACGCAGTTGAGCAACTGCGTAAACTCCTGGTAATAGTCCCACACTGGCCGATCCCCCTGCTGGAGATTCTTCAAGTCATCTTCTATCTTTTTCTTCACGCTCGTGGAGAAATAAGTGTCGAGGATCATCCGCCTGAACTCCGACCACGGTAGCTGCCGGGTAATCTGGAACTCCAACGGCTCGACCCGGCGCCACCAAACATCCGCATCCCCCTCCAGACAATGCACAGCCATATGAACTCTGTATTTCGGGTCAATGAAGAAGTCTCTGAATAACTTCTCCATTGATGCTAACCACGATCCAATCTCCCAAGGGTGGGTGCTCCGTCCAGAGAACCTATGTGGTCCTCGCTGACAAAACTCGGTGAGTTTGTCAGCAAACTCCCGCTCCTCCGCTGTGGTCAAAGGCCTGAACGCTCCCTGAGCCCCACTGCTCGATGACGGTGCCGAAGGGGCAGGTGGAATAACCGGTGGTACAACAGGGGGAACAGGGGCCTCTACAGTAGTAGGGGGAGGTGCCCCAACCTGGGCAAACAGCTGCTCGAACCTCTGCTCCTGTCGGCGGTGACTCTCCGCCAACTGGGCCACCATGGCCCTCAGCTCACTAATCTCGGACGGCCCAGACTGCTCCGGCTCCTCCGGGGGTATAGGAGTACCCCGGGTAGGGATCTGCCGCCTAGGAGGCATCCTGTCACACAAGAACCACGGGTCAGTAAACAAAACCACTCTCGACCCAATCCAGCGAAAGTCATGGTCATCCTCCCATTTCTGTGACCTTATGTTGTCTGCAGCCAACATAATGGTTCCCCAGAAATAGGATATGCCAGTCCCTCTTCACTCACAGGAAGAGTTTAATACAATAAATTACCGACTTTCGCAAAATGTCACGTCACTCACGCCCTGCCATCCTAGGGTCTGTCCAATGCCTAGGGTTTCCTAAGTCCCAACTGACCTATCCCTAAGCTCTGATACCAACTTAATCTGTCACGCCCCGGGTGTAAACCAGAACCCGGGCTCAATCACAGATCCGCCGAGCACACGGTATTTCCCGTGTACACGAAGCGCTGGTAACCTGCTCAGATATATAAGAAATATAATAAAGGAGCATACAACAGAGCTAAACTAAAACTAATACATCTCAGACAAAAGCTGGAAAGTAAAAGTACAATAAAGCTCTCAAATAAGTACATGTGTCTCTCCCAGCTCACGAAATAAATACAACCAGCTGGCAGAAGCCAGACCCAAAATAAAAGAAAATACAACTGTCTGAGAGTACAGGGGATACATCCAAAACTACAAAACTCGAAATCGGGGAAGTAACTATCTAATCAGCTATCCTCTTACCTCGATCCTGGGTAGAGGGTCCCGCAACTCCCGCAGAAGACTCTGCAAAACAAAGAGGGAAAAGAAAAGAGAAAACAGTGGGGGGTGAGAACTACTATAAAAACAGTAGCCTCCCCTAGTGGGTAGACCTCAAACTCATGCATGCCCACTAGGACTATCAGAGGCGAAATGCGAATGAAGGTGGTAAGCTACAAGTAACCCTACTGATAAAGAGCTACCACTAATATGCCTCAAAGATGCCTAGCTAAAAGAATAGCTAATGATATGCACCAGAATGTCACAGACTACAAGACCAACCCAATCGAAACACCAGTAACACTGGTACTGCCTGCTCTGCTGTCATCTCAAGAACCAGTAACTGATCGGCACACGGCACGATCCCAAAAGTATCCAATCGACCGGCACACGGCACGGCCCTAAGCCTACTCCGGAGTGGCACTCGAGGGGAGCGACCCACACGAGTAAAGTATGTAACCATAAGTATCTGATGTAGCAGGACTGGATCAAGACTCTAAACATGTGGGTAAGACCATCCACTAAAGAAGCCCGATCCCTCACCTCAAATCTGATGCAATAATAATAATAATAATAAGCCGGTCAACCGCCCACAGTCCGCGGTTGCCGCAACACCCAACCATCAATCCCCGACTGTCCCAACTCTGAACATCTGACAACACAATCCCCTAAGACTAGACAACAGGAGAATGAAGAAAGAGCATGGTTTCTCCTAAGTCAATTCCAGCATGTATGTGTAGCAGAAAAAAGTGGCCTAACTAGATGACCATTCAAGCATGCAAAGTCCTTTACTTGATAAAACCATTTCAATTAGTCTAACATATGCAACATTAAGTGTTTGGAACCTCTGATGTATATGTGGCATGACATATGATTCATGATACAATTTGGATGCATAATCTACTAGCAAGTTTCCCCTTTTTACAACATGAATTCTAACCACATGCTTAAACCTTCACTTAACATACAACATGACATGGCTTTAGTATTATTTCCAAATAATTAACTGCATATTTAAAACATGGAAACACCACTTACTAACTTGTAGCTTGCTAACAATGCAAATATTATCAAAGGAATCTTAATCTCATGCAAGCATGCTTGATACATCCACAATTAATAACACATGATCAAGGCATTCCAATAGGCCTAGTGACATTCACAAGTAGGAGGTTCACAACATCACCCACCTCGAGCGCTAATCCAAGTCCCCAAATGCGAATCCCACGCTCTGTCCAAAAACTCGTCACAAATCTGTACAAAATACCCCATAGGAAAGTACATAAGTTATCCATTCATAATTTCCAAAAATCTGTCCCTTAATACCACAGTCCAGAATTCTCCAATTTTTACCTGCGAAAAATGCCCAGGAAAATCCAAGAAAAATACTATCGCGATCCTCGCGACGAACCCGTCGAAACGAGTACCTGCACGTCCAAATCGGAGTTTCCTACGCTGAGATAAAAATCCGGCAAGGGGAACACCCCAAACAAAACTGTACCAAATTTCTGTAACAAAGAACCACAGAAAAAGGAGGTTCTCACCTTCGTGAAAAATCCAGAAAAATCTGAGAAAAATCCAGGAGATTCCTTGCGAAAAGTAGATGAACTTTGCCTTTTGAATCGCCTCGATCCGATGCCTGTGCGCAAAGTTACAGCCAGAACACTGCGGTGCTGTCCAAAAATCCGCGAAGAAAAATGGGTCAAATGGGAGCTCGAAAAACTCTAAGATCAGCACGGAAATCGAGGAAGCTCGAAACACAGAAGTTGAAGTCCTACCAGTCGAGAGTCCGATGGCGCAAAAATCGTCGAAAGAGGAGGTCGGGGTGAGTCGGGGGAGCCCAAACACTGAAAAGGGTCGAAGCGGGTCGAAGGTGAACAAGCGTCGCGCCGCGCCGCAAAATAGCTAACCTCGGGATGCGTGCCTCCGTAAATCCTCAAAGTCCTCCAATGGATAGAATACTGTGAGGGGAAAAACTTCTCTAAAGACTCCACAGTGAAAAGAGGTGTAGAAAGCCCGAAAAAGGACCCAGGAGGCCTTTTTATAGGCTCAGCCCAAAGCCATAAGTGGGCCGGGTTTTTGGGCGCAACTTTCGGGCGCCCGAAAACCCGAAGAAGGGTCGGACGGCCCCCGTCCGACGCGCCCGAAAATTCCTGGGGCTGACACGTGTCCCCATAACAGGGAACAGCGGTGCAAAGCTCTCTGCTGTGCGCCACGTGTCCTCCCGCGGTCTGCGGGGTTGGTACGGGCCGCCTATCACGCGCTGACGCGTGGCGCACTCGAGTACGGCCGCCGCTCGCGTCGCGACGCGTGGCGCACTCGAGTGCGGCCGACAGCCGCGTCAGCGCCCCCCTGTGCGCGCTCCGTCCCGAGGCGGGACTTCACGGACTCCGTGCACCGCGCAAGTTGAGCCCGCCACTCACCTGCTGCCACGTGTCCCTGCGCCGGGTCCATGCACCCGCGCGGGGAACTCCGTAGACCGCGCACCCATGCGCCCGCCAATCAGGGTTCGAATCGTGGTTCCCGCCCGGACCCGTGCACCGGCGCTCAAACTGTGCACCCGCCGGTCGAATTCCCGTGGACCGCGCACCAAAGGCCTGCCAATCCCCGCCTGCCACGTGTCCTGCGCCGGGCTCATGCACCCAGCCGCGCCTCTCCGTGGACCGAACGTCGCGAACCGGCCAATTACAGGCCGCCACGTGGCAGCCGGCGGTCCACCGACACCCCCCCATGCACCGAAAAGCCCAGGAAACTTCCAGAAGCCCGTTTTTGGTCATCCGGACTCCAAATTCAGCAAGCAAATAGCCGTTTTCAAGCGTTTTTCCGCGCTGAATCCAAATCCAACCTCTGTTTGGCCAAATTCAATTTCTAAATTTCAGCAAATACAGCCGAAGGCCCAAACAGCTACAAAATCTCACAGGGTCCATCTGTGGCACCCCTTTGATGCACCATGGGCCAAACACCAACACTAGGTGTTAAACAAAGTGGATTCATCGGAAAAGTTGCATGGGGAAAAACCAGAACACTTCACTGTTCAAGCCCGAATCGCATACGGGAGCCCACGAAGCCCACCAACGAGGAAACAGCCGTGCGGGGCCATTCCCCGCAAGACACATGGCTCAACCAGGAGCCGAAACGTGGCCGGTCTCCAGTCAACGCACGTGCCTGGCGCGCGCGCAAGGCGCGCCAGCGCTGCCTGCGCACAGTGCCAGGCACGGTTTCCGAGGCACCCTGCTGCGCCATGATGAACCCCGCGTACCTGAGTGGCCAATCCGAATCCGACACGTGTCCCTCTCGGTCCATGCACTGCGCCATACCACTCCATGAACCGCGCCCACCGAACCGGTCCTATCGCAAGATGCCACGTGTCCCACGTGCTCCCGTGCGCCGCACGCCTGCCCGCGTGCTGCCCGCGCCCGCGCGCTACCCTTGACCGCTCCGCCACCTGCCCGAGCCCATCCGCCGCGCTCCGCCGCTGCCCACCGCGCTGCCGCCGCCCGCCGGCTGCCGGAATCAGTGTTTCGGCGTGAACAGTAACCCATCGCGCAAAATATCAAGTAGGTAGTCCATTTTGACCGTTTTCGCGCGCTGAATCCGAATTTGATGTCCGTTTTTCCAAATTCCAACTCTAGAAATTGCCGAATGCACTCGGAAAGGTGTTCTTAGCCCAAATTTCGCGTTGAGCCCAATTTTAATATCTGTTTCATGCAAACCCACTTCCAAGGATCCGACGGAGTCAACCGATCACCCACGTGATCCATTTAAGCTCGAGGTCCAACACTTGTGTCCAGTTATGCACAAACACTTCCAATACACAGTACAGGCTCCCCAGAAATCACCAATGACTCCCCTCTATTTGGTTGAGGTCCCGAGTCAAGGAATGACTTGAGTTTCGTGTCCCTCCCGGTCCATGCACTGCGCCATACCACTCCGTGAACCGCGCCCACCGAACCGGTCCTATCGCAAGATCCCACGTGTCCCACGTGCTCCCGTGCGCCGCGCGCCTGCCCGCGTGCTACCCGCGCCCGCGCGCTGCCCGTGACCGCTCCGCCGCCTGCCCGAGCCCATCCGCCGCGCTCCGCCGCTGCCCGCCGCGCCGCCGCCGCCCGCCGGCTGCCGGAATCACTGTTTCGGCGTGAACAGTAACCCATCGCGCAAAATATCAAGTAGGTAGTCTATTTTGACCGTTTTCGCGCGCTGAATCCGAATTTGATGTCCGTTTTGCCAAATTCCAACTCTAGAAATTGCCGAATGCACCCGGAAAGGTGTTCTTAGCCCAAATTTCGCGTTGAGCCCAATTTTAATATCTGTTTCGCGCGAAACCACTTCCAAGGATCCGACGGAGTCAACCGATCACCCACGTGATCCATTTAAGCTCGAGGTCCAACACTTGTATCCAGTTATGCACAAACACTTCCAATACACAGTACAGGCTCCCCAGAAATCACCAATGACTCCACTACAGCTCTGCAGAGATCCAGGTCATCACATCCTCCCCCACTAAAAGAAAGTTTCGTCCTCGAAACTCAAGTCATTCCTTGACTCGGGACCTCAACCAAATAGAGGGGGGTAAATATCCGATCATCCGCCACTCAAGCTCCCAAGGCTGTCTAATACCTCCTCCAGAGACGCGATACAATCCTCGGGTCTCTAACTAGAACAAAATGAAGGCGGGCACTCCCGGAAACCGCACCACCTCAACCAAGTACAGCTGGGCTAACCGCTCGAGCTACCAAGTAATCTGCATCGATACAAGCATCCGCTCCTCCCAGGGCCCCCGATAATCCAACCACAAGTCCATCGGCACAAAAGCTCGATCCAAGTACCTCTGTACTCCCGAGGCATCCGATATAAGTCCCCCAACTGATCACGTAGACTCTGATCTCTAATCCAAAAACCATCGGGGTGTAGAAACAATTCCCCAACTCTCCGGCATCAGCACACAGCCATAAGCGGACGAGAGAACCAGATTGCAAATCAATCTTCGAGAAGATCCAGTACCCTTGCAGCTGGTAAATCCAATCCTCCAGGTTCGACAAAAGGGTACTTGCTCCAGATGATCACTTCACCTAATTTTCGGGGATCCACACCAAATCGAAGTGAACTAGCCTACCACAACTCGAATAGCACCGGCGGCCCCAAGGGCGACACACTTGGCCTGACAAAATTCCCAAAACATCGAATCCGGGAGTTGTGTCCTTAACTCCCCAAACTAGTGACACGCTAGACAACTCCAAAAAGAAAAGAGCCCTAGCAAGGAGGGGTCCTCACTCGGACACTCCCAAATCTTGGCCATCCGAGTGAACCATTCAGCCGCGGTCTATCATCCAAAGAATCCTCAGAGACACCACCATACGCCCTGTTTACCTCAACAGTCCACATAGCGCCAGCTGTGGCATCATCAAACTCAACCCCAGACAGCTTTCCTGCTCCAGGTATCCGTCATCACTGTGGCCCTATCGGGGGTAATCCAGAATGCTCAATAATAACCCAACGGTAATTCCACAGTCGCTAAGGGAGGCATCACTAAACTCGCAGATCTCTCTCCCAACACTAGAAATACTAGCATTGGCGCTGGTATCAGTCTCATCATCCGATTGCCAATCTCTCCTGACACTGCCCAGTCCAAGAAGCTCCTTACCTTGACCATAAATATTGATCTCGACCAATTCCCAAATAGTGTCCAAATTGGCCGGATTTTCCACCGCCGCCCCTACGGCTAACACAATGTAACCCCAGAATTAAGCTTCTGAAGCTAAAACTTATGTCTCAATAACTTGGCATAAAGCTTCATCCACACAGGCATGGTAGCACGTCCACAAATGCTTCTCGTGTTACAAGTCGCTTTGGGAGTAAATCAAAATATCCTCGGGGATCACCACTCCCAATCCGTCCAAGTACAACTGGGACACACAGTTCCTCAAATCGTGAGGACAACAGGGCATTATTATTCCATTTGGCCTCACTATGAGCTCATAATGCCCTTACCGGATCCTGAATGCCATCTAGGCAAAGCCCCTGGCTGTCTGATTCCAAGTAGGTACTCGCATCATACAAGAAATGCCGGAGTGTAACTCCATCAAAAGGTCCTAATTAATACCTGAACCTGCCTGAGCTCAAGTCACAACGAACCCTCATCATCGTCTATCCAAGACGTGGCATCACCACCGTATATCGACGGCGTGGCACTGGGTCCAACAGGACCCTCGATCCATCTGATCCTGCCACTGCGCCATCAGCTCTCTCAGCTCTACAGGCGATATCCAATGAGGTGCTGTCGAGGGTGGCGCGGTTCCTCGAACCACATCAAACGCAATCTCTATCTCCGAAACTGGCGGCATCTTCGTCAGCTCAGGTGGAATTACGCCCGGGATCTCACGGGCAACAGGAATATCCTTGAGTCCCGGCGCCACCGTAGGCACCTCTCGCACTGCCGCTGCAACCTGTGTGCTCTAGCTGTCTCAACAAACAAGCATCCCTTGTCTGCCTCACAGAAGGCCATAGCCTTCTCTCTCCGCAGTCAAACATCGTGTGGCGCTGTGCCAACCAATCCCAAGCACTGGGTCAAAACACAGAGTTGATACAAGTACCAATAAATCTGCCGATATAACTCGAGGTCTCAACTGCACTGGACATGATCCACAAGCCTCTTCCACATGCACCACACCAACAGGAACCTGCACCTCTAGTGCACGTGGTAACAAATCTGCCTCCAGTCCATGCCGGACTGCAACATGCTCTAACTCCGACTGCTGTGAGGAAATCACACCCGCGACACTCGATCCGCTATCATGGCGCCCTCCAACCGGGCGGCACAGACTAATCCGCTTGACGCAAGTGGTCGCCGCTTAGTCTGCCTGAAAATCAAGACTATCCACATAGAGAGCACGATCTCTGCCTTTGCTCACACTGAGGCGACAAAAAAGGTCCTCCGCAGGCAACGAACCCATGCTACCGCTGCGCTACTCTGATAAAGATGCCGATGCTGCCATCAGGGTCCACCCGACCCCTGACATTTCAGAAAATCCATTATTGCAACCATCATATGACAAAACACAATTAATTCATGCAATTCCTTATACAATTATCCTTACTAAGCTCACCCCTCAATCACGTATATTGTACCCCAACCATGCAGGTTATATCAATCACAAAGGGTAACATTCCCATAGGTAAGCTTTACATAATCCATCCACAAGGATATCCACCATCTGTGTAATGACACGGTTTTTCTGTAATAATTAGCCCTCCTTCTAATTTAGTGTTCTTTTAGTACTCCGGGATTATCGTATTTTGTGAGTCGGTCGGTGAGTGGTGCATGTATTTTTCTGTGAAAGAGCACAGAAAACGATGACCGACGGTGCGATCGGATCTGAAATCCGATGTCGTAATCTCCCGGAACGAAATTTTTAGTGATGCGGTGACTAAACGTGCATCGAAATCCGTGCAAAATATCTTGCACCCATTTGGGATAATGGGGGTTATCTCGTAGGGAATAATTAATTAAATAATTAAGTATTCGGTGACGAAAAATAGAAAACAGAATTTAAACTACGTACGAGATAGGAAAATGCCACTTTTCGTTAAAAAGAAATAAAAAGAGAGAGACGAAATCCTAACCGAGAGAACGAAAAGAAAAAAAAAAAAGAGAAAAAAAAGGCGGAACCCTAACCGGAGGAAAAGAAGTGGAAGAAGACAGCGGGATCCGACCACCCCGAACCCCGTACCGGAAGCTAGAACGCGATCGGTCATTCCCCGTCGGATAATCCGGTGAGTGTTTTTGCGTTCGTAGTATTTTCGGGTTCTTTTTCGTAGTTTATGATGTCTTCCCCGTGTCACGCCCCCGGGGGTTTTTGAGTCAATCAGAGCAGAAAATTGCGTGTCTATTTTTTTTTCTTAATATAATAACATAAACCTCATCCCCGGTGCGTGCCAGACCGCCACATACACAAATTCTCTCCGCCAACGAACAGAGTCTCCTTTGTATATGCACGGCGTGTCATTTACAATATGTGTTTCATTTAAATCATAATCCATCAACCATCAACCATACAGTAGACATACATCACCAATCGAAGCACATTACTTTAACTAATGTTTTAAAGGACCGGTGTCCACTCGACACCTTATTTTTCAAGCAAGTTATTAAAGCGGCGTCAACGTTTGGAAAGAATAAAACCAGCGGTTGCAAAACCCGTGCCCACACGACACTTCGTTTTGAGAAAACATTTTCGAAATCAATTGGTTTATCATGAAAACGTGCCGCGTATGAAAACACCACTAAAGTATCAAAAACACAAAGGTACGTCTCATCCACAGTGCTAACTAATACATGTCCATAACTAAAGTAATCCACAAGCAAATTAACTATTTAAAGTATGAAGGAAAATGAGATAGAAAACCAAGTGTTCTGACTACGGTCCTCGCGACGCAGTCTCACCGCCATCCCGGCTAACGCACCTAGTAGCACCTGTCACGGAGTGGGTAAAGTCAGTGACAAACAAAGTAGATGTCTAAATAATAACAAAGGAGGAAAAACGAACCGAATACACCGAAACCTTTCGTTAAAACCCTGTACATGATTAAGCTGGGCACCAACCCCAGATTTATCAATTAAGTTGGGCACCAACCCCAGAGTACCTGTCGGAGAGACTAAAGTCTCCCCTCGTGCGTAGTCACCTTTTTGATGCTTTTACCCCTTCACGGTGCTGGTGTGCTATTTCAGCTGGCGCGAAGAGGTCCTCACGGCTCCCACCCCTTTGTGAGGCACACGGGTCAAAAAGACCACTCTTCCGGAAAAGTACACCCATGCGGAGGCCAATCCGCCTGTGTACGTGCAGCATCCGAAACCGGATTTGCCGAGATCGGCGTGTAGTGAGCACCACGGCCGCAGCCGCTTCAGTTGTTAGATAAAATACATTTATGCGAAAGGTTAAACTGTCCATCTACTTTGTTAGGCAAATTGAGAGCAATTTAATGATGATAGATGCACTTACTGCATTTGTTGAACTTATAGCAACCGTACCCACCTTGTTGAAGAGAAATCGGAACACCTGAATCCTTCGCGCACCCCTGCTGCGCACCTGGACCTAAAGAAAGTCCGCAAGGATAACTATAGTCAAAAACATGTACTAACATCCGAAAACGAAAGACCCAATTCACTCTCTTTGACGGAAAGGTCCGATACCGTCAGAGTTGCCGAAAACCGGAACCCCGCGCCGCCGTCGCCGCCCGACGGAGCCCCGCGCGGTTCGGAACCGCGCGGCGTGTCTCCGTGGGCGGCGCCCACGCGGCGCGGCGCCTCGCACGGCGCCTGCGCGCGTGCTGCCCGCGCGGCGCCCGCGCGGGTGCGGCCCCGCGCGGCGCCCGCGCGGGTGCGGCCCGCGCGGGCGCCCGCGCGGGGGTCGCCCGCACGGCGCCTGCGCCGGTGCCCCGCGCGGCACCCTGCGCGACGCCCGTGCGGGTGCGGGCCCGCACGGCGCCCGCACGGGGTTGCCCGCGCGGCGCCCGTGCGGGTGCCCCGCGCGGGTGCAGCCCCGCGCGGCGCCCGCGCGGGTGCGGCCCCGCGCGGCGCCCGCGCGGGGTTGCCCGCGCGGTTGCGGCCCGCGCGGGTGCCGCCCGCGCAGCGCCGCGCGGCGCCCGCGCGGTGCCCGCGCGGGTGCCGCCCGTGCCGTACCCGCGCGATTGCCGGCCCGCGCGGCAGCCGCGCGGCGCCCGCGCGGTGCCCGCGCGGGTGCCGCCCGCGCGGTGCCCGCACGGTTGCGGGCCCGCGCGGGTGTCGCCCGCGCGGCGGCCGCGCGGGTACGACCCGCGCGGCGCCCGTGCGGTCCCGTCGCCGCTTGCGGCGGCGACCGACCGTCCGCGACTGTCCTCCGCGCGGTGCCCTAGCGGCACCGCGCGTCTCCGCCGTCCGTTCCGTGCCCTAGCATGATGACGATGACGGCGACGGTGACGGAGACGACGGAGGATCCCAAAAACTCAACAAAAGGACGACGGAAAAATCCCGAAAAATTATAAAAATTATTCTACTAACCGAAGATCGACGGGAAGGTCGCCCGGTCGCGTTCTTGCCTTTGGTTCGATGTCCGGGAAGATCGGGCTCTTTCTCTTTCTCCTTTTCCTTTCTTCCGGCTAGGGTTCCGTCTTTTCCTTTTTCTCTTTCTTTCTCTCCTCACCGGTTAGGGTTTTATTTTTCCTTTTCTTTTCCTTCCGATAATCGGGATCGCTTATATAATCCCTATTATTTGATTATTTATTTAATTGTTTTTTTCATTTATTTCATATGGTACGTAAAAAGGAAAAACCCGCAAATATCCGGATTTATTAAATATCTGATTTACGAGATAAAATCCCCACCTTTTAAATCCTGGTCACCGATTATTTAATCCCCTTCATTAAATAATCATGGGAAATAAATTTCCAATTTTAAATACGCATAAAATTAATTTCCCTTTTAATTCGTACGTAAGAGAAATTCTAATTTCCGTCATCGGATAATTAATTAATTAATTAATTAATTATTCCCTACGAGATAACCCACCTTATCTCCAACGGGTGCAAGATATTTTGCACGGATTCCGATGCATGACTAATCGCCGCGTCACTAAGGGTTCCGTTCCGGGAGATCCCGACATCGGATTTCGGATCCGATCGCACCGTCGGTCATCATTTTCCGCGCTCTATCGCAGAAAAATACCCGCACCACCCACCGGCCAACTTTTCGAAATTAAATAATTTTATTTCGCTTAAGGCTTAACTAATTACATGTGAGTTAAAAATACCCCTAAGGGTCGGGTCACTACACCACTCACACTTTATAAAAAGTTTCGTCCCGAAACTTAAGTACAAACCTCACTTAAACAATTCGGGAAAACATTCCCTCATTTTCGATTCCAGTTCCCACGTCGCCTCGCGCTCTTCGTGGTTGCTCCACTGGACCTTCACATAGGGGATAGTTCGATTGCGCAACTTCTTGTCCTCTCTTGCCAAAATCCGCACCGGCGTCTCCTCGACGCTCAAATCCTCTCGCAACTCGATGGTGGAGGCATCCAAGGCATGAGAGGGGTCAGCGAGGTACTTCCGGAGCATTGAGACATGGAACACGTTGTGGACTCGTTCGAGGTTCGGCGGCAAGGCTAATCGGTACGCCACCGGTCCTACGCGTTCTAGGATCTCGAACGGTCCCACGTACCTTGGGCTTAGCTTTCCCTTTATGCCGAAACGTCGGTTTCCCTTGGAGGGCGAAACTCGGAGTAACACATGCTCACCCACCATGAACTCTAAGTCTCGGCGTCTGTTGTCCGCGTAGCTTTTCTGTCTGCTCTGGGCGGTCAGAAGCCTTTGCCTAATCAATCGCACCTTTGCTTCGGTCTCCTCCGGGCCCAGAAACTTACGCTCACCCAAGTTGTCCCAGCATATTGGAGACCGACAGCGGCGCCCGTACAGGGCCTCGTATGGTGCCATCTGAATGCTGGCCTGGTAACTGTTATTGTAGGCAAATTCCACTAGGGGCAAACACCGTGCCCATCCTTCGCCCAAGTCCAAAACGCATGCTCGAAGCATGTCCTCCACAATCTGTATCACCCGCTCTGATTGTCCATCGGTTGCGGGTGAAAAGCCGTACTGAAGTGCAACTTGGTTCCCATTGCTCGTTGCAGGCTTCGCCAAAAGTTCGACACAAATCGCGTGTCCCTGTCCGACGTGATAGATGTCGGTACTCCATGCAACCTTACTATCTCGTCGATGTATGTTTGTGCCAGTCGTTCCCGCGTCCACGTCGTGTGTATGGGCAGAAAGTGGGCCGATTTCGTCAAACGGTCCACAATCACCCATATTGCATCGTGTCCCTGTGGCGACCTCGGGAATCCGGTCACAAAATCCATGGTAATCATGTCCCACTTCCACTCGGGCACCGGTAAAGGTTGCAATTTTCCTGCCGGGCGCTGATGCTCGGCCTTCACCTGTTGGCACACCAGGCAGTGTGCCACAAATCGAGTCACGTCTCCCTTCATTTTGGGCCACCAGAAGGTCTGTTTGACGTCCTTGTACATCTTCGTTCCCCCGGGGTGCGCTGCATATGGGGCAGTATGCGCCTCCCGCAGGATTTCCTCTTTGAGCTCCGGTAGATCCGGCACGCAGATTCGTCCCCGAAATCGTATCGTGCCGTCGGAGTCCACTGCAAAATCACCTTCCTGGTCGGCGGTTATCCTACTTCGCACCAGCTGGAGTTGGTCATCAGTCGATTGCCCTTCGAGAATCCTGTCCAGCAAGGTAGGTCTGACCACCAGTGTCAGAAGTTGTGCGACTGTCCTGCCGGTACTACTTCTAGTCTCAATCGCGAGAATTCCGCAATTAGACTATCTTGCTGGGTGATGGCACTTACACCTGCCTCCTCGGCCTGCCCCTTGCGACTCAGGGCGTCGGCCACCACGTTTGCCTTTCCCGGGTGATAGTGGATCGTTAAATCGTAATCCTTCAGTAGCTCGAGCCACCGTCTTTGTCGCAAATTTAACTCCTTTTGGGTGAAAAGGTACTTGAGACTCTTATGATCTGAGTACACATTGCAGTGCGCCCCATACAGGTAGTGTCTCCAAAGCTTGAGGACGAACACCACCGCTGCGAGTTCCAAATCGTGCACGGGGTAATTCCGCTCGTACTCCTTGAGCTGCCTTGACGCATAGGCTATAACCTTTCCCCGTTGCATGAGTACTCCACCCAGTCCATTTCGCGACGCATCGCAATATACTTCATAATCCTCCCCTGGTTCTGGCAGGGCGAGAATCGGGGCTCGCGTCAATCTATCCTTGAGCTCCTCGAAGCTTCTCTGGCATTTGTCCGTCCAGATGAACTTTTCCCCCTTTCTAGTCAAACGGGTTAAGGGGGTGGCTATCTTGGAGAAACCCTCCACGAAGCGCCGGTAATACCCGGCTAATCCCAGGAAGCTTCGAATCTCCGTCACCGTCGTCGGTTGGGGCCAGTCCGTCACCGAATCTATCTTCTTCGGATCCACCGCGACTCCAGCCGCCGAGATTACGTGCCCCAAGAAACCGACCTCACGGAGCCAAAACTCACACTTTTTGAGTTTGGCGTAGAGTTTCTGTTCCCGTAGGGTCTGGAGGACTGTGCGCAGGTGTTCTTCATGTTCCTCGTCTGTACGGGAGTAGATGAGGATATCGTCGATGAAGACCACCACGAATAAGTCCAGGAAGGGTTTGAATACCCTGTTCATCATATCCATGAACACCGCCGGGGCATTTGTGAGCCCGAACGGCATTACCGTAAATTCGTAATGGCCATAGCGAGTTCGGAAAGCCGTTTTGGGGATGTCCTCCCCCTTAACTCGGACCTGATGATAGCCCGACTGCAGGTCGATCTTTGAAAACACCGTCGCCCCCTGTAGTTGGTCGAAGAGGTCGTCGATCCTTGGCAGGGGGTACTTGTTCTTAACGGTGACTTTATTTATCTCCCGGTAGTCGATGCACAACCGGAGACTTCCGTCCTTCTTTCTCACAAACAGGACGGGCGCGCCCCAGGGTGACGCGCTTGGTCTGATAAAACCTTTGTCCAAAAGGTCCTCCAATTGTGCCTTGAGTTCTTTCAACTCCGCGAAGGCCATCCTGTACGGTGCCTTGGTGATGGGTTTGGTGCCGGGAAGCAACTCAATAGGGAAGTCGACCTCTCGTTCCGGCGGCATTCCGGGGAGCTCCGCCGGAAATACATCCGGAAATTCCCTTACCACGGGACCGCTGAACCTAATCTGGGGAGCGGCCCTGAACTACCTAACGGCCCATTGGGTTCTCGACTGCAAGGCATAGGGTGGAGCCTATTTATTTTTTGCATGGCCCTTAACGGGCCTCGAGTACACAAGGTTCTCCTAAGCTTCGAAGCCCGCCCGCGTACATCGGCCGGGGAAGGCTTCGCCTAATACTTAAGGATTCTAGAGGGGGAGAGGGAGGGGAAGAGAGAGAGAGAGTCTAACTGGGGTAGCAGGCTAAGGTGTATCCGGTGCTCCTAATCTAGGAGAGAAAAGAAAAAAAACAAAAGTTACCTGCCGTTACTAGGTCTGGGACGCCGCGTCCCCCACTGTAGTATCCCGGGGAGCCCGTCCACAGCCCTTGGGCCAGCGTCGTACGGCGTGCTGGGGGAGGGACTTGACGTCTGAGGAGTCTGCGGATTGCTGGTCGCCGGGCAAATCCTTTGGCTGAACGGGGGCCGCAGCACTCTCTGGCCCTTTCTGCTGTGGTGGTGCGGCGGCGGCGGCGGGGGCGGGGCCTCTGAGGGCAGAAGGCACGAGAGTGGTCCGGCAAGCCGCATTGATTGCAGTAATGGTACCTCCAAGTACATTCCGCCACCGGGTGAGCACCCTCGCAGATTACGCACAGTCCCTGTGGTGGTTTCGCGCTCCTCGCTGGTGTCGGTTCATCCTTCCGTGCTTTCTCCGAACGTCCTCCTCCTCGGCCCTCTTGGGCGGGGCCCCCTTGCGGGACGGGTGTAGCAGTCCTCTCCGTCCCCTCCGGAGGCCTGGTGGTGCCCGATTTTCGTGGTCACTCGTAGCGTGCGTGGCCTGGCCTGCCGCATCGGTAGCAGTGGCCGTGTCTCCATGGACAATCAGTCACCTGATGCGCCCCACTGCATATGGGACACGGCTTCCTCTGCGGTTTGGGTTCTCCTCTCATCGCCTTTCCAAAGTTCCCCTCTGTCTTCGGGCGCTTGAGCGCCGGGCCCTCCTGGAAGGGGGCCCCCACCGGTCGAGGATAGGAAAATCTTTGCCGAGCACATGCCTCGGCCATTCTTGCTCCGCCCGCAAGGCCAGATTGACGGCCTCATTGAAAGTGGGGTAACCAGCAGGTGGTATCCCCGATAGGCGTCGTCCCAGGCGTCTCGAGGGGCGCGGTCGACACCCTCGAAGTCTTGAGTCAGTAGGCATAGGCGCTCAGTAGAGGTTAGCAATTGCCCTGCTATGTCGCGTAGCTGGTTGCGGAGTAAACGGTTGGCTGCGGCTGTGGGATCCATCCTGTCCATTGAGAATTAGTTAGCGCTCGGTGGCCGAATCCTGGCCGTTGTCTGCTGTAAACAAAGAAACCACGTCAATCCTATGGTTATAACCCTAGCACCCCGTCTTACGATTACACCTATATTACGTTCCCGTTTTCCCCGTACTCTCACGTTCTACCGCACCTATACCTTGGTTATCTCATGTCCAATTTGCTTGTGGCACCTTACACTGTGGATGTGGATCACGTCTACTATGGCTATGGTTGTAATGCTCTGATACCATTTAATCTGTCACGCCCCCGGGGGTTTTTGAGTCAATCAGAGCGGAAAATTGCGTGTCTATTTTTTTTTCTTAATATAATAACATAAACCTCATCCCCGGTGCGTGCCAGACCGCCACATACACAAATTCTCTCCGCCAACGGACAGAGTCTCCTTTGTATATGCACGGCGTCTCATTTACAATATGCGTTTCATTTACATCATAATCCATCAACCATCAACCATACAGTAGACATACATCACCAATCAAGTACATTAATTTAACTAATGTTTTAAAGACCGGTGTCCACTCGACACCTTATTTTTCCAGCAGTTATTAAAGCGGCGTCAACGTTTGGAAAGGATAAAACCAGCGGTTGCAAAACCCGTGCCCACACGGCACTTCGTTTTGAGAAAACATTTTCGAAATCATTTGGTTTATCATGAAAACGTGCCGCGTATGAAAACATCACTAAAAGTATCAAAACACAAGGTACATCTCATCCACAGTGCTAACTAATACATGTCCACAACTAAAGTAATCCACAAGCAAATTAACTATTTAAAGTATGAAGGAAAATGAGATAGAAAACCAAGAGTCTGACTACGGTCCTCGCGACGCAGTCTCACCGCCATCCCGGCTAACGCACCTAGTAACACCTGTCACGGAGTGGGTAAAGTCAGTGACAAACAAAGTAGATGTCTAAATATAACAAAGGAGGAAAAACGAACCGAATACACCGAAACCTTTCGTTAAAACCCTGTACATATTAAGCTGGGCACCAACCCCAGATTTATCAATTAAGTTGGGCACCAACCCCAGAGTACCTGTCGGAGAGACTAAAGTCTCCCCTCGTGCACAATCACCTTTTTGATGCTTTTACCTCTTCGCGGTGCTGGTGTGCTATTTTCAGCTGGCGCGAAGAGGTCCTCACGGCTCCCACTCCTTTGTGAGGCACACGGGTCAAAAAGACCACTCTTCCGGAAAAGTACACCCATGCGGAGGCCAATCCGCCTGTGTACGTGCAGCATCCGAAACCGGATTTGCCGAGATCGGCGTGTAGTGAGCACCGCGACCGCAGCCGCTTCAGTTGTTAGATAAAATACATTTATGCGAAAGGTTAAACTGTCCATCTACTTTGTTAGGCAAATTGAGAGCATTTAATGATGATAGATGCACTTACTGCATTTGTTGCACTTATAGCAACCGTACCCACCTAGTTGAAGAGAAATCGGAACACCTGAATCCTTCGCGCACTCCCGCTGCGCACCTGGACCTAAAGAAAGTCCGCAAGGATAAACTATAGTCAAAAACGTGTACTAACATCCGAAAACGAAAGACCCAATTACTCTTTTTGACGGAAAAGTCCAACACCGTCAGGTTGCCGAAAACCGGAACCCCGCGCCGCCGTCGCCGCCCGACGAAGCCCCGCGCGGTTCGGAACCGCGCGGCGTGTCTCCGGGGGCGGCGCCCACGCGGCGCGGCGCCTCGGCGGCGCCCGCGCGCCGCGGCCTCGCGCGTGCGCCCGCGCGGCGCCGCGTGCGGGGTGCGGCCCCGCGCGGCGCCCGTGCGGGGGTCGCCCGCACGGCGCCCGCGCGGCGCCCGCGCGGGTGCGGCCCGCGCGACGCCCGCGCGGGGTTGCCCGCGCGGCGCCCGCGCGGGTGCCCCGCGCGGCGCCCCCGCGGCACCCCGCGGGGTTGCCCGCGCGGCGCCCGCGCGGGTGCCCCGCGCGCGTGCGGGCCGCGCGGCGCCGGCGCGGGGTTGCCCGCGCGGCGCCCGCGCGGGTGCGGGCCCCGCGCGGGTGTGCGCCGCCGGCGTCCGGCGGTTGCGGCCCGCGCGGGGTGTCGCCCGCACGGCCGGCCGCAGCCGCCCCCGCGGGTGTCGCCCGCGCGGCGCCCGCGCGGGACCCCGGCGGAGCCCGCCGCGGCCCGCGCGCGTCCCGTCGCCGCTTGCGGCGGCGACCGGCCGTCGCGACTCTCCTCCGCGCGATGCCCTAGCGGCACCGCGCGTCTCCGCCGTCCGTTCCGTGCCCTAGCATGACGACGATGACGGCGACGGTGACGGAGACGACGGAAGAATCAAAAACTCAACAAAAGGACGACGGAAAAATCCCGAAAAAATTATAAAAATTATTCTACTAACCGAGATCGACGGGAAGGTCGCCCGGTCGCGTTCTTGCCTTCGGTTCGATGTCCGGGAAGATCGGGCTCTTTCTCTTTCTCCTTTTCCTTTCTTCCGGCTAGGGTTCCGTCTTTTCCTTTTTCTCTTCTTTCTCTCCTCACCGGTTAGGGTTTTATTTTTCTTTTCTTTTCTTCCGATAATCGGGATCACTTATATAATCCCTATTATTTGATTATTTATTTAATGTTTTCCCATTTATTTAATACGGTACGTAAAAAGGAAAAACCCGCAAATATCCGGATTTATTCAATATTGATTTACGAGATAAAATCCCACCTTTTAAATCCTGGGTCACCGATTA
>CM054952.1:5455936-5513352 GCA_029168755.2 Tillandsia fasciculata
GGAGAGAGAGAGAGAGAGAGAGAGGAGGGGGGGGGGGGATTCACATTTTATTTCTTTTATGCCCGATATTTTTCTACGAGTTTAATAAATATTTTTACAAAAATTGAAATAAATTTTTAGGCTAAATTATAGAAAACTCCCTTATAATAATATACCGTTTTTTTACTTTACCCCCCTGTCTTTCAAAAATCTACATTTTGCCCCATCGTAATTACAGAATTGTGCATTTACCCCCGCCGTCAGCATTCCGTGAGTGAACCGTCAATTTTTTAGGTGATATACCAAAGATATCCTTCAAACCCCATCCCCTCTGCTGTCCCTTCACCGCCGGGGGTAGCGCCGTCTCCATCGCCGCCGTCGGGTAGCGCCGGGGGGGCACGCCCACCCGGGCGTCGTCGGGTCGCCCCCGGCTCTGCCGCCGTAGTCCTTGATGTCTGTGTAGTCCTCGACTGCGGCGGCGTAGCGGTCGCCGGGGTAGACCTCTTGGACGAGGTCGAAGGGACCGGCGGGGTCGATCGGGGAGGGGGCGGGGGCGAGGGAGAGGGAGCGGTGGACGGGGAAGGAGAGAAGGACGCCGTAGGAGGCGGAGTGGGCGGGTATGGAGAGGGCGGCATGCTCTGTGGACAGGGATAAGAGCATTATCGTCATTTCGCCTGTTCTGTTAATCCCGTTGCCCACTAAAAATAATTCTGTAATTACAAGAGGGCAAAATGTAGGCTTTTGAAAGACAGGAGGACAATGTGAAAAAACGATATATTATAGAGAGATTTTCTATAATTTAGCCAAATTTTTATAAATTTTAATATGGCCGGGATTGGTATCTATTCATAAGTGTACACATAATATTTTTTATTAAAAATTCTAGCTTCGTATCAATTGATCTTTTATGCTCGCATTCTTTCTGTTTCTTAGATTCTTAGATTTTTACAATGGGTAAATCTATTTATACTACAAAGCAAAAATTTAATGATTAAATGATCAATATTATTTTTTATATTTTTTTTTCATTACTATATATAGATATTTTAGAATGTTGTCTTTGTAGATTATTGATATATTGACTTATGTTATCGATAGAGTTTTAATTGATTATGTACACCATCTAAAAATTTTACCCAAAGCTTACATTTTCATTTAAAAATGGTAGAGAGAAACATTCAGCTTGGATAGAAAGCAAACTAACAAATCAAATTGGAAACAATAATTTTCATTCAACAGACCATTTCTAGCACAAGTGGCAAATTAAGGATTTGGTAGTTGGTATCCAAGGTCCCGAGTTTGAAGCATAATTGCTTCACATATCTAGCAAAGTTTATTTCTTAAAAAATAAACGAAACGGTAGTATACTACATTTCTCTCTCTCTCAAAAAAAAAAAAAAAAAAAAAAAAAAGAAGAAGAAGAATTCATTCATAGTTCTCTGAATAGAAAGAGTATAATTTTTTGAACTAAAAATGCGGAATGTCATTCTACTTACATTGTTTTTATAACTATAATTTTTTTAACTCAATATTATGAAAAGATAATTAAGAAAAATATATATATTCTTGCCCTTTACATTTTACTTGAATGCGGAATACTTGGGTTATTGATATGTAAATTGCCTTTTGATGACAACTTTCTCTCGCCAAATCAGAACTCGAGCTCAAGATGGGAAGGAAGGCTAGCAGCAATAGCAGGAGATCCAGGGAAGTGGCAGGTACTCCACCAAGTTCGGCGCCGGCAACCCAGGGCGGCAGATGGTTGAAGAAGACACCTTAGGCAGCACCTAGGGCAATGATGGAGAGGGGGATCTTCGGCAGCTCAGAAGTCCATGCAGAGGCACAGGGAGGAGGACTATCTCGACAAGGGGAAGCTAGTTGAGAGGTTTGCCGGCGGTGTGGAGCGACAGTGGCAACGGGCGGAGCAGCACGGCCAAGACCAAGATGAAGAAAACTACGATTTCCTTTTCTCGACGATCGGCTAATCGATGAGACCTCAAACTCGGTGGGGAGGTTGCTTAGGTCTAGCAGAAGGTTCCCAATATTTTAGATCTCCAGCCGAGGCGTCAAAGGCGGCGCTGGAGGAGATCTAGCTCAATCTAGGGTTCCGGCCAACTCTATGCTTCCACCGGCAACCCGCGAGTTCTCCGGCGTCGGGGCTACATAGGGGGAGTCCCCAGAAGGTGAGAAGGAGAGTAGGAATGTAGTGACCCGACCCTTTGGGGCATTTTCGAACTCACATGTAATCGCTTAGGCCTTAAGCGGAATAAAATTATTTAATTTTTGAAAGTCGGCCGGGCGAGGTGTGTGTATTTTTCTGCGATAGGGCGCGAAAAACGATGACCGACGGTGCGATCGGATTCGAAATCCGATATCGGGATCTCCCGGAACGGGGTCCTTAGCGATGCGGTTATTAGTCGCGCATCGGAAACCGTGCAAAATAACTTGCACCCGAAATAGATAAGGTGGGTCATCTCGTAAGGATAATTAATTAATTAATTAATTAATTATCCGGTGACGAAATTTAAATCCTCCTACGTACGAATTAATTGTAGGATTTAAATCGGTGGGATTTTATCTCATGGATAAGAGAGGGATAAAAATCAGGATATTTAATTGAAAAGTATGGGATTTTATCTCATGGATTGGGAAGGGATAAAATCAGGATATTTTTAGTTAAGGGATTTGAATTAAGGGATTTTATCTCACGGATTGAATAAGAGATAAAATCCGGATATTTAAGTTGGGAGTTGGTTTTTCCCTTGATTATTTAATAAAGGTGGTTAAATAATCGGTGACCGGGAATCGGATATTTGAGATTTAAATATCCGGGTAATTGGAATCCAACTGGGAATTTGATTTCCCAAGATTAATTAATAAAGGTGATTAATTAATCGGTGGTCAGGATTTAAAGTTAGAAATATCTCGTCAGTTGGATATTCTCTTGAGAAACAGAATCGGGGGATTATAGGTTCCTACATACGTAAATAAAGAAATTAACGATCAATTTGGGGAATTGACGGTGAGGATAATAATTAAACGATTAATTAAATAGGGTTATCGGTGGGGATTAATTAATTGGTAAATTAATTAATCGGATCGGTAGGGATTAATTAATTGGTAAATTAATTAATCGGATCGGTAGGGATTAATTAATTGGTAAATTAATTAATCGGGTCAAAATACCCGAAAGGGATTTTGACGGTGCGTATGCGGAAAGGGAATGCAAGGATAAATAAATAGGGTATTTATTTCCCCGCTTACCGAGCAAACCCTATTTTTATTTCTCCGCCTCCCCAAACCCTCCTCTTTCGTACGTACCGAGACCCCAAAGAAAGAAAAGAACCTTAACCGGAGAAAGGAGAAGGAAAAGGGAAGGAGCCGATCGCCCCAAACGTCGACTCGAAGGCAAGAACGAGACCGGGCGACCCTCCCAACAATCCTCGGTGAGCAAATAATTTTTAGAAAATTATTTGGGGCTTTTCCAACTATCTTTGTTGTTAGTTTTGCGGAGTAGATAAATAAAATAAAATAAAATAAAATTAATCGTGCACGGGGAAGGCGCACGGATCGCGCGACGCACGGGCGAACCCGCGCGCGGCGCCGCACGGGCGACCCGTGCGGGCGTCGCGCGGGGGGGGCGGCCCCGCCGCGCGGGGCGCCGCGTGGGCGACCCGCGCGGGCGCCGCGCGGGCTGTGCCCGCGCGGGCGCCCGCGGGGCGCCGCGCGGGCGCCGCGCGGGCGCCGCGCGGGGCCCCGCCCGCGCGGGCTACCGCGCGGGCACCGCGCGGTGCGCCGCGCGGGGCCCGCCCGCGCGGGCCCGCGTCCGCGCGGGGCTCCGCGCGGGGCCCCGCCCGCGCGGGCACCCGCGCGGGCCCGCATCCGCGCGGGCGCCGCGCGGGGCTCCACCCGCGCGGCGCGCGCGGGCTTGCACCCGCGCGGGCGCCGCACGGGCGCCGCGCGGGCCCGCACCCGCGCGGGCGCCGCGCGGGGCTCCGCCCGCGCGGGGGCCGCGCGGGCGCCGCTCGGGCACCGCCCGCGGAGCCCGCCGCGCGGGTCCGAGCCGCGCGGGGCTCCGACGGGCGGCGACGGCGGTGCGGGCGAAAGTCCGGTTTTGCGACCGGACGGTGCCGGGTTCTTTTTCGTTAAAATGTAAGGTGTGGGGTTTTCCGTTTTCAAGGTGTTAGTATGTGTTTTGACCATAGTTTATCCGTGCGGACTTTTCTTAGGTCCGGGTACACAGCGGGAGAGCGCGAAGGATATTGGTGTTCCGATTTCTCTCCAATAAGGTGGGTACGGTTGCGATGAGTGCAACCGGTGCTGTAAGTGCATCTATCATCATTAAAAGTACTCCTTAAATTACCTAACAAAGTAGATGGATAGTTTAACCTTTCGATTGTTGTTAATTATCTAATAAATGTGCGGCTGCGGTCGCGGTGCCCAGTACACGCCAATCTTGGCAATCCGGTTTCGGATGCTGCACGTACACAGGCGGATTGGCCTCCGCATGGGTGTACTTTTCCGGAAAAGTGGTCTCTAATGACCCGTGTGCCCCGCAAAGGTAACGGTGCAAGCGGGGACCTCTTCGCGCCAGCTGAATCGTCACATCAGCACCGCGAGTGAGAGGTAAAAGCATCAAGTAGGTGTTTGTGCACGAGGGGGGACTTTAGTCTCCCCGACAGTCTGGGAAAGGTGCCCAGGGTAAACTAATTTGCAATTGTTTAACGAAAGGTTATGGTGTAGTCGGTGCATTTTGTATGATTCATTCCCCTTGATACTGTTACACATCTACTTTGTTTGTCACTGACTTTACCCACTCCGTGACAGGTATTTCTAGGTGCGTTAGCCGGGGTGGCGGTGGGACTGCGACGTGAGGATCGTAGTCGGAATCTTGGTTATCGTACTTATGACTCATTTCCTATTTATGATACTTTCAGTTTTGCTTGTGGATTACTTTATTTCAGGACATGTTTTAGTTAGCATTGTGGATGTGGTGACCCCTTATGTTTCATGTTACTAGTAGTGTTTTTCCTTATGCTTCATTCGCGGCATGTTTTTATGAGAAGATAAAGGTTTGCGAAAATGTTTTCTAAAAAGGGAAGTGCCGTGTGGGCACGGGTTTTACAACTCTGGGTTTTATCTTTTCCAAACACGGACGCCGCTTAAATAACATACTTTGGATTAAATGGTTAAACTCTGATTATGTTGAATGTCTACTGTATGGTTGTTGGTTGATGTGTGTTGTTTATGAATGATTTATAAGTTGTAAAGAGACGCCGTGCATATACGAAGGAGACTCTGTCCGTGGACGGAGTGAATTCGTGTATGTGGCGGTCTGGCACGCACCGGGGTGAAGTGTAAGCTACCTTATTAAAGAAAAAAAAAAAAATAGACACGTTTTCCGCATCAAAAGACTCAAAAACCCCCGGGGGCGTGACAGATTAAATGGTATCAGAGAAAATACAACCACAACCATAGTAGACGAGGTTTACATCCACAGTGCTAGGTGCCACAAGCAAATGGGAAATGAGATAACCAAGGTGTAGGTGTAGTACGTGAGAGTACGGGAAAACGGGAACGTAATGTAGGTGTGTTCGTAAGTCTAGGTGCTAGGGTGATAACCTTAGGCCTAACGTGGTTTCTTTGTTACAAGCGGACGATGGCCCGAAATGGGTTATCAGCGGAGAACGCAGGGGCAAAGAGTATGGTGCGAACAGCGGCGGAGTATCAGCTTCTCCGACAACGACTACAAGAGATGGCCGGGCAGTCAGTAACCCTTATGGAACAGATGCCATAGTGGGTGCAATAGTCGACTGCACCAATGGAGGTCGCCCGGGCTTCTCTGCCCGGGCCAGCCGCGCCAGCAACTTTGGGACCTACGCCGGGAGCCGTCAATGGAGACCCCTTGAGGGAGATACGACCGACCCTTGGGTTGTAGGAAAATGGGTAGATAGCATGGAAAGGCTCTTCGAAGCTTTGCTAATGAGGAAAGGTGAACGGGTCCCTTTGGCAGTCCGTTTTCTTGAGGGAGACGCCCGCAAGTGGTGGAAGACGGTGCGCCCGGATCCTTCGGAGGGCACCGCCCTTCCATCTTGGACCACGTTCCAAGGAGAACTGTTGAGGGCATTTCTCTCCGACAGCATCAAACGGCGGATGGAAGGTGACGTGAAGTTCATCAAGCAAGGAAGTCGGACCGTTATGGGATATCAACGGGCATTTGTGAGGTTGATCAGATGTGTTCCCCTTTGATACAAGAGATGAATCTCACAAGGCCCGTCCTTTTGTGAATGGCTTATGGAGCGACATCTTAAAGGTGGCGCAAATGGCGGGTTTGCGCACCTTCCAGGAGGTGGACGATAGAGCCACCGCGGTGGAGCGCGGATTTACGATGTCTCAAGCCCGACGGGAGAGCTCAGGACACAGCAGGGATAAGAAACGAACCCGGCCAAACTTCGGAAGAGGGCATACCAAGAGGAGCACCTCGAGGGAAATGATTCATTCCGGAAGCACGACCTTTGCTTCTATCGTGACAAACTGGGACAGTTCCGTTTTTACTGCCCCGAACCCGGGAATGATTCTTTGGAGTCGCGACACGGATGAGGGGTCCTATGCGATGACACGACAAAGGACGCACTACCCGAGGGAAGTAGTAGCAGGAAAGACCCCTTACGAAGAGTAATGTTGGTCTTGACCCCAGGAGAACCCTTAGGAGCAAATACTCTGTACTTTCCTGCCCAATAAGGATGCGAAGACTTAGTTGTCTTTGGTGTTGGCCCTTTATTATGGGTCAAATAGGTCGAACTTTCTGCCTTGAGACAATAGGCCCAAGGGACTAGTGAGTTGGGTTGGGTGAGCCTGAAAGGTTGAGTAGGCTGCGGTCCGCAATAGACCTAACGGCAAGAGGCCCAACAATAGACCCAACATCCAGGTGGGTTGGGTCTGGTCGAGATCTGTGGTGCGGAGTATACCACTATAAGTGAATCGGATGCGCACCTCTGAAAGCTCAGGCTTTTGGGGTTAATGGTTAGTGCCGACGATTCGACATTTGAGGCTTAGTGGTAAGGAAATTTCCGGATGCGGCGGAGCTCCCCGGAATGCCGCCGGAACGAGAGGTTGACTTCCCAATTGAACTGCTCCCCGGCACCAAGCCCATCACCAAGGCACCGTACAGGATGGCCTTCGCGGAGCTGAAGGAACTCAAGGCACAGTTGGAGGACCTTCTGGACAAAGGTTTCATCAGACCAAGCGCGTCACCTTGGGGCGCGCCCGTCCTGTTTGTGAGGAAGAAGGACGGAAGTCTCCGGTTGTGCATCGACTACCGGGAGATAAATAAGGTGACGATCAAGAATAAGTACCCCCTGCCAAGGATCGACGACCTCTTCGACCAGTTACGGGGGGCGACGGTGTTCTCAAAGATCGACCTGCAGTCGGGCTATCATCAGGTCCGGGTCAAGGGGGAGGACATCCCCAAAACGGCTTTCCGTACTCGCTATGGCCATTACGAGTTTACGGTAATGCCATTCGGGCTCACAAATGCCCCGGCGGTGTTTATGGATATGATGAACAGGGTATTCAAACCCTTCCTGGACTTATTCGTGGTGGTCTTCATCGACGATATCCTCATCTACTCCCGTACAGACGAGGAACATGAAGAACACCTGCGCACAGTCCTCCAGACCCTACGGGAACAGAAACTCTACGCCAAACTCAAAAAGTGTGAGTTTTGGCTCCGAGAGGTCGGTTTCTTGGGGCACGTAATCTCGGCGGCTGGAGTCGCGGTGGATCCGAAGAAGATAGATTCGGTGACGGACTGGCCCCAACCGACGACGGTGACGGAGATTCGAAGCTTCCTAGGATTAGCCGGGTATTACCGGCGCTTCGTGGAGGGTTTCTCCAAGATAGCCACCCCCTTAACCCGTTTGACGAAAAAGGGGGAAAAGTTTGTCTGGACGGACAAGTGTCAAAGAAGCTTCGAGGAGCTCAAGGACAGGTTGACGCGAGCCCCGATCCTCGCCCTGCCAGAGCCTGGGGAGGATTATGAAGTATATTGCGACGCGTCGCGAAATGGATTGGGTGGAGTACTCATGCAACGGGGAAAGGTGATAGCCTATGCGTCAAGGCAGCTCAAGGAGTACGAGCGGAATTACCCCGTGCATGATTTGGAACTCGCAGCGGTGGTGTTTGTGCTCAAGCTTTGGAGGCACTACCTGTATGGGGCACACTGTAATGTGTACTCAGATCATAAGAGCCTCAAGTACCTTTTCACCCAAAGGGAGCTAAATCTGCGACAAAGGCGGTGGCTTGAGCTATTAAAGGATTACGATCTAACGATCCACTACCACCCGGGAAAGGCCAACGTGGTGGCCGACGCCCTGAGTCGCAAAGGACAGGCCGCGGAAGCGGATGTAAGCGCCATTACGCAGCAGGATAGTCTAATTGCGGAGTTCTCGCGATTGAGACTAGAGGTGGTACCTGCAGGGACAGTCGCCCAACTTCTGACGCTGGTGGTCAGACCTACTCTGCTGGACAGGATTCTCGAAGGCCAATCGACTGATGATCAACTCCAGCTGGTGCGGAGTAGAATAACCGCCGACAAGGAAGGTGATTTTATGGTGAGCTCCGACGGCACGATACGATTTCGCGGACGAATCTGCGTGCCGGATCTACCGGAACTCAAGGAGGAGATCCTACGGGAGGCGCATACTGCCCCGTATGCGGCGCATCCCGGGGGAACCAAGATGTACAAGGACGTCAAGCAAACCTTCTGGTGGCCCAAAATGAAGGAAGACGTGACCCGATTTGTGGCTCACTGCCTGGTGTGCCAACGGGTGAAGGCCGAACATCAACGGCCGGCGGGAAAATTGCAACCTTTACCGGTGCCCGAGTGGAAATGGGACATGATTACCATGGATTTTGTGACCGGTTTCCCGAGATCGCCACAGGGACACGATGCGATATGGGTGATCGTGGACCGTTTGACGAAATCGGCCCACTTTTTGCCCATACACACGACGTGGACCCGGGAACGACTGGCGCAAACGTACCTCGATGAGATAGTAAGGTTGCACGGTGTACCGACATCCATCACGTCGGACAGAGACACACGTTTTGTGTCGAACTTTTGGCGAAGTTTGCAACAAGCGATGGGGACCAAGTTGCACTTCAGCACAGCTTTTCATCCGCAAACCGATGGGCAATCGGAGCGGGTGATACAGATCGTGGAGGACATGCTTCGAGCATGCGTTCTGGACTTGGGCGAAGGGTGGGCACGGTGTTTGCCCCTGGTGGAATTTGCCTACAATAACAGTTACCAGGCCAGTATTCAGATGGCGCCGTACGAGGCCCTGTACGGGCGCCGCTGTCGGTCTCCGATATGCTGGGATGACTTAGGTGAGCGAAAGTTTCTGGGCCCAGATTTGGTGGAGGAGACCGAAGCAAAGGTGCGTTTGATTAAACAAAGGCTGCTGACCGCCCAAAGCAGACAGAAAAGCTATGCAGATAACAGACGCCGAGACTTAGAGTTCATGGTGGGCGAGCACGTGCTGCTCCGGGTTTCACCCTCCAAGGGAAACCGACGTTTCGGCATAAAGGGGAAGTTGAGCCCCAGGTACGTGGGACCGTTCGAAATCCTGGAGCGCGTAGGACCGGTGGCGTACCGGTTGGCCCTGCCCCCGAACCTCGAACGAGTCCACAACGTGTTCCACGTTTCGATGCTCCGGAAGTACCTGGCAGACCCCTCTCATGCCTTGGATGCCTCCACCATTGAGTTGCGGGAGGACTTGAGCGTCGAGGAGACGCCGGTGCGGATTTTGGCAAGAGAGGACAAGAAGCTGCGCAACCGAACGATCCCCTATGTGAAAGTCCAGTGGAGCAACCACGAAGAGCGCGAGGCGACGTGGGAACTGGAATCAAAGATGAGGGAATGTTTTCCCGAGTTGTTTAAGTGAGGTTTGAGTTTAAGTTTCGGGACGAAACTTTTTATAAAGTGTGAGTGGTGTAGTGACCCGACCCTTTGGGGTATTTTCGAACTCACATGTAATCGCTTAGGCCTTAAGCGAAATAAAATTATTTAATTTTTGAAAGTCGGCCGGGCGAGGTGTGTGTATTTTTCTGCGATAGAGCGCGAAAAACGATGACCGACGGTGCGATCGGATTCGAAATCCGATATCGGGATCTCCCGGAACGGGGTCCTTAGCGATGCGGTTATTAGTCGCGCATCGGAAACCGTGCAAAATATCTTGCACCCGAAATAGATAAGGTGGGTTATCTCGTAAGGATAATTAATTAATTAATTAATTATCCGGTGACGAAATTTAAATCCTCCTACGTACGAATTAATTGTAGGATTTAAATCGGTGGGATTTTATCTCATGGATAAGAGAGGGATAAAAATCAGGATATTTAATTGAAAAGTATGGGATTTTATCTCATGGATTGGGAAGGGATAAAATCAGGATATTTTAGTTAAGGGATTTGAATTAAGGGATTTTATCTCACGGATTGAATAAGAGATAAAATCCGGATATTTAAGTTGGGAGTTGGTTTTTTTCCCTTGATTATTTAATAAAGGTGGTTAAATAATCGGTGACCGGGAATCGGATATTTGAGATTTAAATATCCGGGTAATTGGAATCCAACTGGGAATTTGATTTCCCAAGATTAATTAATAAAGGTGATTAAATAATCGGTGGTCAGGATTTAAAGTTAGAAATATCTCGTCAGTCGGATATTCTCTTGAGAAACAGAAACGGGGGATTATAGGTTCCTACGTACGTAAATAAAGAAATTAACGATCAATTTGGGGAATTGACGGTGAGGATAATAATTAAACGATTAATTAAATAGGGTTATCGGTGGGGATTAATTAATTGGTAAATTAATTAATCGGATCGGTAGGGATTAATTAATTGGTAAATTAATTAATCGGATCGGTAGGGATTAATTAATTGGTAAATTAATTAATCGGGTCAAAATACCCGAAAGGGATTTTGACGGTGCGTATGCGGAAAGGGAATGCAAGGATAAATAAATAGGGTATTTATTTCCCCGCTTACCGAGCAAACCCTATTTTTATTTCTCCGCCTCCCCAAACCCTCCTCTTTCGTACGTACCGAGACCCCAAAGAAAGAAAAGAACCTTAACCGGAGAAAGGAAAAGGAAAAGGGAAGGAGCCGATCGCCCCAAACGTCGACTCGAAGGCAAGAACGAGACCGGGCGACCTTCCCAACAATCCTCGGTGAGCAAATAATTTTTAGAAAATTATTTGGGGCTTTTCCAACTATCTTTGTTGTTAGTTTTGCGGAGTAGATAAATAAAATAAAATAAAATAAAATTAATCGTGCACGGGAAGGCGCACGGATCGCGCGACGCACGGGCGAACCCGCGCGCGGCGCCGCACGGGCGACCCGTGCGGGCGTCGCGCGGGGGGCGGCCCCGCCGCGCGGGGCGCCGCGTGGGCGACCCGCGCGGGCGCCGCGCGGGCTGTGCCCGCGCGGGCGCCCGCGGGGCGCCGCGCGGGCCCGCGCCCGCGCGGGCACCGCGCGGTGCGCCGCGCGGGGCCCCGCCCGCGCGGGCTACCGCGCGGGCACCGCGCGGTGCGCCGCGCGGGGCCCCGCCCGCGCGGGCCCGCGTCCGCGCGGGGCTCCGCGCGGGGCCCCGCCCGCGCGGGCACCCGCGCGGGCCCGCATCCGCGCGGGCGCCGCGCGGGGCTCCACCCGCGCGGCGCCGCGCGGGCTTGCACCCGCGCGGGCGCCGCACGGGCGCCGCGCGGGCCCGCACCCGCGCGGGCGCCGCGCGGGGCTCCGCCCGCGCGGGGGCCGCGCGGGCGCCGCTCGGGCACCGCCCGCGGAGCCCGCCGCGCGGGTCCGAGCCGCGCGGGGCTCCGACGGGCGGCGACGGCGGTGCGGGCGAAGTCCGGTTTTGCGACCGGACGGTGCCGGACTTTTTCGTTAAAATGTAAGGTGTGGGGTTTTCCGTTTTCAAGGTGTTAGTATGTGTTTTGACCATAGTTTATCCGTGCGGACTTTTCTTAGGTCCGGGTACACAGCGGGAGAGCGCGAAGGATATTGGTGTTCCGATTTCTCTCCAATAAGGTGGGTACGGTTGCGATGAGTGCAACCGGTGCTGTAAGTGCATCTATCATCATTAAAAGTACTCCTTAATTTACCTAACAAAGTAGATGGATAGTTTAACCTTTCGATTAATGTTGTTTATCTAATAATTGTGCGGCTGCGGTCGCGGTGCCCACTACACGCCAATCTTGGCAATCCGGTTTCGGATGCTGCACGTACACAGGCGGATTGGCCTCCGCATGGGTGTACTTTTCCGGAAAAGTGGTCTTTATGACCCGTGTGCCCCGCAAAGGTAACGGTGCAAGCGGGGACCTCTTCGCGCCAGCTGAGGTGTCGCACCAGCACCGCGAGTGAAGAGGTAAAAGCATCAAAGTAGGTGTTTGTGCACGAGGGGGGACTTTAGTCTCCCCGACAGGTGACTCTGGGGATTGGTGCCCAGGTTAAATTAATTAATGTGCAGGTGTTTAACGAAAGGTTACGGTGTATTCGGTGTGTTCGTATGATTTTCCCCTCTTGATATTGTTACACATCTACTTTGTTTGTCACTGACTTTACCCACTCCGTGACAGGTATTCCTAGGTGCGTTAGCCGGGATGGCGGTGGGACTGCGTCGTGAGGATCGTAGTCGGACTCTTGGTTATCGTATTTATGACTCATTTCCTCTTTATGCTATTTTTAGTTGCTTGTGGATTACTTTATTTGTGGACATGTATTAGTTAGCACTGTGGATGAGGTGACCCTTTATGTGTCATATTACTAGTAGTGTTTTCTTATGTTTTCATCCGCGGCATGTTTTCATGATAAGATAAAGGTTGCGAAAATGTTTTCTCAAAAGGAAGTGCCGTGTGGGCACGGGTTTTACAACTCTGGGTTTTATCCTTTCCAAACATTGACGCCGCTTAAATGACATGCTTTAGTTAAATGATTTAAACTCTGAATTGGTGTATGTCTACTGTATGGTTGTTGGTTGGTGATTGATGTATGATATTTGTGATTGAGTGATATGTGTAAATGAGACGCCGTGCATATACAAAGGAGACTCTGTCCGTGGACAGAGTGAATTTGTGTATGTGGCGGTCTGGCACGCACCGGGGTTGAAGGTCTATGTTACCTTATTAAAAGAAAAAAAAAAAAATAGACACGTCTTTCCGCTTCAATTGACTCAAAAATCCCCGGGGGCGTGACACACATAGTCTCAGCGACGGGAATTGCGGTGGATCCTAAGAAGGTGGAGTCAGTAGCTAACTGGCCCCGACCGACTACAGTAACGGAAATCCGCAGCTTCTTGGGTTTGGCAGGATATTATAGGCGCTTCGTGGAAGGTTTCTCAAAAATTGCCACCCCTCTGAATCGTCTAACCCAGAAAGGGAAGAGATTTGTGTGGACGACTCAATGCCAGGAGAGCTTCGAGGAACTCAAGGACAGGCTAACATGGGCACCCGTGCTTACATTACTGACACCCGGTGAGGATTTCGAGGTTTATTGTGATGCATCACGGAACGGTCTTGGAAGTGTGCTGATGCAACAGGGAAAAGTCATAGCCTACGCATCAAGACAACTCAAGGATTATGAGCGAAACTACCCTACGCACGATCTGGAACTCGCAGCGGTCGTTTTCGCTTTAAAACTTTGGAGACACTACCTCTATGGAGCTCAGCAACGTGTTTCGGATCACCAGAGCCTTAAATATCTATTCACGCAGAAGGAATTGAACTTACGGCAAGACGCTGGTTGGAGTTGTTGAAGGACTACGATTTGTCCATTCAATACCACCCTGGGAAGGCAAACGTAGTTGTCGATGCCTTGAGCAGGAAGGGTCAGACAAAAGGGTTACCAGTGAACGCTATCACTCAGCAAGACCGTTTAATCGCAGATTTCTCGCGGATGAGATTGGAGGTTGTACCGGCGAGTGCAGTTTCGCTACTTTTGTCCCTGGTGGTCAAGCCTACCTTGTTTGAGAAAATCCTGGAAGGTCAAAAGACTGACGCTCAACTACAGCTTGTACGGGACAATATTCCTTCGGACCGGGAGGGCGACTTTTCGATTGGCACGGACAACGCAATACGGTTCCGAGGACGAATTTGCGTGCCCGATCTGCCAGAGTTGAAGGATAAGATATTATCAGAGGCGCACTATGCTCCCTATGCGGCGCATCCTGGTGGCACAAAGATGTACAAAGACCTTAAGCATACTTTTTGGTGGCCTAAATTAAAGGGGGGTGTAATGCAGTTCGTGGCACACTGTTTGGTTTGCCAACAGGTAAAAGCCGAACACCAGCGCCCGGCGGGAAAACTGCAACCACTACCAGTGCCAGAGTGGAAGTGGGAGCGAATAACCATGGATTTCATCACTGGATTCCCGCGATCGCAGCAGGGTCACGACGCGATCTGGGTCATAGTGGATCGACTGACGAAGACGGCTTATTTCCTACCTGTTCATACGACATGGACACGTGACCGCTTAGCGCAGGTTTACATCAACGAGGTTGTGAGATTGCATGGGGTGCCGGCATCGATTACTTCGGACAGAGACACTCGGTTTGTGTCAAACTTTTGGCAGAGTTTGCAGCGGGCTCTGGAGACCAAACTGCACTTTAGCATAGCTTTCCACCCCCAGAGTGACGAACAGTCGGAACGGGTGATCCAAATTCTTGAAGATATGCTCCGCGCATGCGTGCTCGATTTGGGTGAGGGATGGGCACGCTACCTACCTCTTGTGGAGTTTGCTTACAACAACAGTTACCAGGCCAGCATTCAGATGGCGCCGTACGAAGCATTGTACGGGTGTCGATGTCGATCCCCTATTTGTTGGATGATTTAGGGGAACGGAAGTTCCTGGGACCGGACTTAGTAGAGGAAACCGAGGCAAAGGTGCGCCTCATCAGACAGCGGTTGTTGACCGCCCAGAGTCGGCAGAAGAGTTATGCAGACCGAAGACGTCATGCCTTGGAGTTTCAGGTTGGGGAGCACATTTTGCTCCGGGTCTCGCCATCCAAGGGATCAAACGGTTCGGCTTGCGGGGCAAATTGAGCCCGCGATTCGTTGGACCTTTTAAAATCCTGGAGCGCATTGGCCCGGTAGCTTATCGTTTAGCTTTGCCGCCAAACCTCGATCGGGTGCACAACGTTTTCCATGTTTCGATGCTCCAGAAATACCTCCCCGATCCGTCGCATGTTCTTGATGCTTCTTCTATTGAGCTTCGAGAGGACTTGAGCTTTGATGAGACACCGATACGAATTTTGGCACGAAAAGATAAAAAGTTGTGCAACCGGGTGATCCCCTATGTGAAGGTGCTATGGAGTAATCATAAAGAGTGTGAAGCGACTTGGGAGTTAGAATCAAAGATGAGAGAGTGTTTTCCTGCTTTATTTAGCACGGGTTGATGTTAAGTTTCGATGACGAAAATTCTTTTAAGGGGTGTGTGATGTAGTATCTTGACTTTTCCTGTCCTCTTTTTATTTCCTTTTTAATAAATTAGTTTATTAGGCGAAATAAATTATCAAGTTTTCCTCGGTAGACCGTGGTGGTTTGCTGATATTTTTCCATGTTAGAACCCGAGAAATGGTGAACGGCGGAGCGATCGGATCTGAAATCCGACTTACGGATCTCCCGGATTGAGTCATTTGTGTTAACGAGTACGATGGGATACGTCAAACCCGTTAAGGCTTTGGTGCATCAAAATCCGCGCCGACTGGTTTAGAACTTGGCTTAGGTGGCACTCTTATCTAGAAGTTAGTTAGAGAATCCCGTTTGTCGCAGTTAGAAATTTATTGTACGTATGAGAAAAGGGAAATTAATTATATTATATTAATTACCCTCCAAGAAAAAGGAAACCCTAATCGGAGAGAAAAGAGAGAAAAAGAAAAACGGAACCCGGATCTTCTTCGATCAACGTGCTGGAAGACGGGAATGAGGCGTTACTGTCAACGGGGAGCGGGTCCGGATCCTCACCACCGCGAGGAACGGGAACGGATCATCTTCTCCGGTAGATCAAAGTAAACGGCGTTAATTTTTGCGTTTTCGTCGTTCTTGGTTGGGTTTTCCTGGGCTTTTAGGGTTTCGCCGTTCGTCGCGTCGCCGCCGCCGCGGCACCTCTTGCCGCGCGGGGCCGCACCACCTACAGTACGGCGCACCGCGCACGGGCCGCCGCCGCGCGGGGCCGCACCACATACAGTGCGGCACACCGCGTGGGGCCGCCGCCCACGCGGGGTCGCAACGCATGCTGCGCGGTGCCGCGCAGGCGCTGCCGGCAGGCAGCGCGCGCTACGCGGGCTGGTGCCGGGCGGGGCGCTGCCCGCAGGGCGCGCGCCCGCGCGGACTGGTGCCGCGCGGGGCGCTGCCCGCAAGCAGCGCGCACACCGCGCGGGCTGGTGCCGCGCGGGGCGTTGCCCGCAGGCAGCGCGCGTCCGAGCGGGGCTGCTCCGCAGAGCGCGCCGCACGGGGAACTTGCCGCGCGGGGCTGGTGCCCGCGCAGGGTCGCTCTGCAACGCGCGCCGCGCGGGGAAATCGCCCGCGCAGGGTTGTCAAGCTCCACCGCCCGGTCTCTGTGTCCACCCGTGCGTCTCTTAGTTCATTTCTCTACTCGGGTGGTCTGGGTTTTTAAGTTAGGTGTTACTGATGTTTTCTGTTGGGGACTTTTAGGGGTCCGGGAGTCGTGCAAGGGCGCAGGACGGTTTTAGGTGTTCTATTCAATGCGATTCAAGGTGGGTACCCTTTTCGTGCGTCCTTTTTAAAGTGACGTCTCATCATGTTCTATGTAAGAGTAAAGTAGATGTGCTTATGGTTTTCAACTAACCCCTTTTCGCATGAGTATCCCTTTATTACTATCTGTTGCGACTGGTGTCGCGGTGCTCTATATCACACACTGACTTCGGTCTTTATGCTCATGGCTGCTTACGCGCACACCAGCGATTTGGCCACCGCATCGGTGTACTTTTCCGGAGAGGTGGTACGTTCACCCGTGTACCCCACAAGGTGACGTGGTGGGACCCCTTACGGTTACTTAAGGTGCTGCACAAGTACCGTGGATGGGTTAAAAGCACCAAGGTGAGAGCAAGGTGTTTCTGTTCGCTGGGGGTCCTTAGACCTTTTAGCAGGTGTTCCGTTCTGACTTACAGGGGTACTGTGGATTCATGAGGGGGAGTTTTGGATGCTCTGGTTTATCGATTTTCTTTCCTTTCAGTACTTATAGCATCTTACATGTTTTACATCTACCTCTTACTCTTTGGTCACTGACTTCCCACACTATGACAGGTTCGGTCAGGGGTGGGATCCGGGACGACGGTGAGGCCACGACTCGAGGATTTTAGCCCCGATTAGGGGCTGGTGACCTTTCTTTTACTTACGTTTTGATTATTTAGGTTAGTTAGCCTATGTGCGTGTGATACATTATTGTGGATGTTGGGTTTGAACTGTGTTTTATCGTGGATGAACGTTATTCCCTTACTAGTTGTTGATTCGGCCACTCTTTTCAAATCAAGTAAAAAGATTGCGAAAATATTTAATAAAATTTAGATGTCGTGTGGGCACCGTTTTACAACTCATGAATTTATCCTTTCTAAACTTGGTGGCCTTATTAGAAATGTCGATTGGCTACTTTCTCTTTTTTCTTTCGTACTTAGCTAGTGTGGTTAAAGCGTTATTGTACTTTCCTACGCCGTGCATACGCAAGGGTCACTCTGCCTGGCTCATCGAGGACTCTCACGTATGTGGCGGATCTGCGCACGTGCCCGGCGGGTGTACTTATAAAAAAAAAAAAAAAAAAAAATCTACATGTTTTCCGCTTATTTTAAACCCCCGGGGCGTGACAATGCTTTTTGGCATACTTGACTTTGTCGAATTCTAAGGTTGGTATAAGGTGAAATTTCAAATTGAAAGATGCTCAAAGAGTCACTCCCTAAAGCATTTTGACTAGATAGCATTATCTAATTTATTTGGGATTTTAAACATCTATCGATCTTTGTGCTTTCATTTTTTTTATTCAATTGATGATTTGATAAACGCATTACTCTTTAGATCGTGGTTGATGTTTAGATCTTGCTCAACTTTAGAGGATTTAACTTTTATAAATTTTCGTTTCATTATTTGAGTATTAATGATAGATTTAGCATAATCTATTTCTTTTGATGTGAAACGATACTTTTTGTTTAAAGTTGATATGCAAGAAAGCTTACATACTTTTTCTGAATTTTCTGAAATTTTTACAAATTTTTCTGGAGAAAAAGTTGCAGGCAATCCGGACTGGATGGACTCAGTTCGGATCCCGAACAATGGGATTTCTCTGCGTGTAGCCGATCCGGACTGAACTCCCGACCCGATCCGGACCGCGGCTAGGTTTTAATAGAAACGAAGGGTTTTTCGAATTCTATTCTCTCTAATCTTTTGTTTCTAGCTTCCTAGAGCTTCTCTCTCTAGAATCCAGGAGTTTTGGATTTTTCTCAACTAGATTTCTCTCGATTCAAGTAAGCTCTTTTGATCAAAATCACTGTTTTGCTCGTCTTCAAAACGTGAGAGGATTTCTTGGAATAATCTCGTTTTTAAACAGTTTTGGTCAAATTTTTTTGAAATAAGAACTCTGAATACATTAGATTTGCTTCTATGCATTGTATTCATTTGATTAACGGAATTTTAGGCTTCGATTTCTGAAAATTCGATTTTAGGGCAAATTTTGAGAATTTTCGAAAATCATGGATTGATCTATTTTTAAAATTTTTTTGCAAAACTAGCTTGATTCCTAGTCTCTATACAAGATAAGGATTGTTTGGGTATGATTTTATAAATTTTTTGAAATTAAACAATTTTTTTCATGTTTTTGAGTTCTTGCTCACATGTTGATTTTTGAAAATCTTTCAAATGGCATTTGGTTGGGTGATTGTGCTCATTGTCGCGATGGTTGGCACTCGGGCAACAGTCAAAGAGGAGCAAGATAGAGCAAGTCAGGAAGAAACAAATAATGCTCTTCAAGATGATTCAGAATCTGACGAAGAAGATTGGGAAGAAATATGCAGGGAAATACAACAGGTTGTTAATGACGAAGACAGGTTCGCATTAAAAAAATAAAGAACCTATGAAATCTTGTTCAACATTTAAGAAGTACACTAGACGGAAGAACACAAGGGGTAGTGGACTTCATATTAATGAGCCTCTTGTCGGTGTACAATCTCTACCTAGAGAATCTCCATGGATTGAAGGTAGATATGAACCATCTGCATTCTACTCTACCTACTTCGACCTCTAGGAAGAACATGACAGAGGATAATACATCTATGTCCTCCATCCGTCAAGAGCAGAGGCGATTGTCTGCAGAACAAGAAAGAATGTCACTGGATTTAGAGCAAATGAACAGGAAATGTTCGAAAATCTCAAGACTGCTCAAGGGAATTTTGAATAAATTTAGTTGCAGCAGTTCGAAAAGTTCAGATCTAGGATGAACAAGTTTTTCTTCTTCAGGTTATTTTGTTTATATGTTTTTCAATTTAGTTTTAATGCCTTCTTTTGCAGGTTTTTATTTTAAGTTCTTAGTTTTTACAAACTTTGCACTCCCTTCTTTTTAATTTTGGCTTAATTTCTGTGACAAAAATGGGGAAAGACACTTGAACTTGAACTTGAATGTTTGAAAACATTGATGCTTGAAAACGAATTTGAAAAACCTGAAGGTAAGTTGAACTTGATCATGCCACTACTAACTATTTGACTAATTATTTGGGCATGTAATATTACTAATAAGTTGCTTGATAACTGACATATTTTTAAACTTGTTAATTATTTTGACATGACATTTGAATTTTAATGATTAGAGATATGTAAATCTTTGATTGCTTCTTCTCATACATATCTAATAATTAATGTCATGGTGAGTATAAACTTTGTCTCTCTAATTGTTTATTGAATGTTTAAATTCTTGAGTTATCTAACGATTTCTTTTGTCAAGAATTATTTTTTTTTGCAGAGAGTACAAACGTCTAAGTCTAGAGTTTATTTTAGGTGTTTATCTCTTGTATTCATTTTTATTTGAATCATTCATGTAAATTTTTATTGTATGGTGATAGCAACAAAAATATCTTTTTGAATTTTTTAAGTGAATTTTTGTTTTGTCACGAAACCGCCAAAGGGGGAGATTGTTAAGGAATTTGTATTGCCGTATTTCGTGAAATATTTTGAGTCTTGAAGATTGAAGATGAAGAATTGTGGATCATATACATCAATCTCAAGAAGAATGAATTCAAAATGATCAAGTACGTTTAACTAAATAATTTTGGTGATCCGAATACATTTTTGTAGTTTAGAAACACTTGGAAGATTTTTCATTGCATAAAAATCAAAAACTGGACAAGTTGGATGTTCAGGATCCGGATCAGACCATTCCAGTCCGGACCCCGAACATAGTTTAGTTCATGCGGAATTCCAGTCCGGAACAATGCTCAGTCCGGACCCCGAACTATTTGCTGAAATCGCATGAACAGTCCGGATTATGAAATTCCAGTCCGGACCCCGAACTATTTTTTTCAGGAAATTTGCTGAAAAAAGACGACAGTCCGAATCAGCCAAATCCAGTCCGGACCGCCATGCGGGAAAAATTCTGTTAAGTCAGTTTTTGATGCTTATCTCTTTCCAAAGGTTTCTAACCTATAAATAAACCCTAATTTCATCTTTTAGGGTATCCGAAAAAGGATCAAAGGTAAAACCGAAAAACCAAGAAAAAGAATAAAAACGGAGATAATCAAAGTCCATATATGGAGAAGAAAGGAAAACATGATCAATCATATGTTTCTTCATCTATATTGATCAATTTGATTCTAGGGTTTTCAAACTCCTATTTCTTGTAGAATCAAATTGAAGAATACTTAGATGGCGTTTTTAGATCTATCCTTGATCTAACTATTCGGCGGATTATCATCAGCAACAAAACAACGATTTTCCCAAAAATCGGCGCTTGGATTCACGTGGCCTTGTAGATTCAAGGTGCTACCGCTCTCGTGGATTCGGAGCGAGGTACGTTCGTGTGATCGATACGTACTACATTGGTGAAGACCGTGGATTTGGTTGGACGTCGTGGATTCGACGTTGGACGCAAATTGTGGATTCGAGGAGCATTGTGGAACGAGCGGAGAAGATCAACTAGGAGCGTATGGAAAAGGTTGAGTCGTAGGGTTACCGTAAATCACCTTGTACGTGTTTAATCTTAGTGGATTTCGCCGTGTTATCGGTCCCGTGGTTTTTTACTCCTGTGATGGAGTTTTCCACGTAAAATCTTGCGTACTTATTTATTTTTCGCATTGGATTATTTTTTACGCAAAGATTTGGTGTGTTTATTGTTTACACCTATTCACCCCCCCCCCCCCCCTCTAGGTGGTTTTTCTCCTATTCAGATCCATATTAGCATAACCCACACAGGCTACAAGCATTCCTGCTGGCAGTCAGTAGCGGGGTTCGCGACCCTACGTATTTTGTGGTAGACCTCATCGGGCAATTACTTGCGATCAGCGCCATGGCCGTTGCTACAGGTGTGGACAGGCCGGGCACATTGTGACTAACTGCCCACAGAGATCTGCACCAGCTCAGTCCATTGTCTCTGCACCAGCCGTTTCTTCTCCACAGCAGAGCCCTGCACCGAGTGCGTCTTCATATAGACAATCCCCGCCTTCTCATCAGTCTGATGGGACGCGTCAGATTTCTGGAGGGCAAGTGTATGCCTTGACTGCTCCGGATGTTCCACCAGTAGAGAACCCAGCAGGTATGTTTGCAAGGTTGTAAGCTTTAAGTGATGAATAATTTTCAATACTGTAGTGAACTTTCCGGTTGTCCTATGTGTCAATCTTCACAAGTAACTTGTCGAAACTAGTAGTCTTGGATTATATCCAGACAATACTGGTGCCCAGCAAATTGATGTTGCTGTACATATTATAGACTCGCATCCTAGCTTAGTGGATTGTCAAACATCATGTTATAGTTAAGTTTCGTGGACAAAACTTTTTATAAGGATGGGGTAATGTAGTACTCGAGAAATTCGAGTTTGAAATTCACTAGAAGTCCTAAGTCCTATATATATATATATATATATATATATATATATATATATATATATATATATATATATATATATATATATAGTGTTGGCTTAAGTTGTGAATAGTAAATCGTTGAGACTTCGGGTTTTCGAACAAAGTTGGCTAACTTGATCTATCGAGTCATGCAACGGCAGCGACGACCAGCGACGATTCTTCAGCCTACCCGATCGGAAAATCCACCGCCTTCCTCTTCCCCCCAACTACAGCTTGGACGAATACCGCTGCTTACCCTTCATCCACGGCTGGATCCTCATCATCCACACCTCTCCCGATCTCTACCTCTTCAACCCCATCACTCGGGCCCGCATCCCCCTCCCCCCTCTCACCGCCTTCCCCGGCCTTGTCTTCAGGTATGACAATAGAAGGCCCGAAAAGGAGTACAGAGTACTGCACGGTCGCCACCAAAGACGCCGCATGAGCTGCGAGCAGATGCGCGACCAGTTCATCATATCCGCCGTCATGTCGGCCAACCCCGCCGCATCACCCTCATCCCGCTGCGTTATCATGGTCGCCCTCTACAGTACCTGGAAGCGCACATTCAACCGTCCGGGCGACGCCGAGTGGACGGTCGTCGACACAACATTCCGCAACAGGGTGTGCTCCATGACTTGCTGCGGTAACAAGTTCTACGCTACCGACGGCGCGGTAGGCATTTGTTGTGTGGCCTACAACAACGCATGTTTTGTGAGCTTCTTCGTCTCGGATGTGGTCTATTGGCTTCTTTCTCTTTACCCTATGTTGTGAATTCAGAAAGAAAATCATTCATCAGTCCTGAATCCGATGTCCCGGGCATTCACGCTCATATATTTGTACACATTGACGGATTACAGATTTGGTTGTTTTTACGTGAAATACAAACTACATCCTATATTTGTACACATTGATAGATTTGGCTATTTTTGCGCTTTCTTATCTTTACGTCTGAGGTTGGCAGGTCTTGCAGAACTTTCATATTACCTCCTCGGTGCATTGTGGGTTGAAAGTGTTAAGACTGTTCTTGAGCCGGTGCCATAAGATCAATTCTTAATTAACACTTTTTTCTTCACCTTCTCCGGGAGGTTACAAAATAAAGCATATCTTACTTACGACTCCAGTAAAGTATGTTAAATTAAAATTACACCCAATAAAAAAAAAAAAAAAAAAAAAAAAAAAAAAAAAAAAAAGATTTAAGCCCAACAAATTGATACATATAATGCATTAGCATTTGCTCTGGAGAGAGAATATATAAAATTATTACTAGTTGTATAAATAGATTTTCTGTGCATTGGCCAAACTATCCAATCACACTCACACATGATGAAGAGATAAGGTAAATTGAAGGATTGGTCTATGAAAGCACCTCCCAAAAGATGCTATACACTGCTTAGCTCTAGCTGGATTTGAGAATAATAAATGAACACATGAATTACAATATTTGTCAAACAGCTAACTCGCTTTCTGCGAGGCCAAGCTAATCTCCAGGGTGTAAAATATGGAACATTAGCGATTCCTGGTTTTGATAAATTTGCCTCTTGAGGCCTTCTTCTCCATCTTCTCCCTTTTCTTGCGGCTCTTCTCATCCTCTACATCCCCCTGTAACACATAGAACACTGTTGATAAGTTTTATGTTCTTATGGGATCAAGATATGGTAATATGAGCACTTCAATGTCTGTACCTCCGAGCCGCCAAAAAATGTTCCTTTTAAAAGATCAGAAACCTTGTACGCGCCAAATGCCGGTATCTGAAAGAGAGTAGAGTGTATTTGAGAAATCGAAATATAATATTTCAGCATGTGTTGCTTTGTCACTGCTCTAATTGTACCACTCAATTTTATTTTTTATTTGGTCCGCTGCACGAAAGAGCCGCGTGACCCTTGAATGCCGCCCTACAAAGAAGAGGCTCTATGATCTATCAATAGAACGAGGAACTACATAGAAGAGCCCCTGGAACAGTATAATAATTATGTTGTAATAATCAAGATGACGATTAGAACAAAGACCATAAACCTTAGCGTCCCAATCAATACGGATGAGAACTCTCTGAAAGTTTTGAGATTCTAAACAGCAGAAAATGGATAATCATGTCCTCCCAGATTTAATTTTGTAGTAATTAAGGTTCATCTATGCACATTGTGGTTGTATATTAAAGAGATTTAGATAAATAACATAATCTAAGTCATTCTAATTGTACCCATAGAGGGGCACAAAGTTCTACAATTACTTTATGAGTCAGAGGTGGTAAGCTGATCTAGATATCTCACCACTAAGTATGTCCACCAGAATTTTCCAGAAATGACGGACATCAGCTGCACAAAGCATGTTATGTAGATCACATCATGCAGATATCTGCAGTAAAGACAATTGAATTTCAATGGAGTCTTAATTACAAAAAGAAAAGAATAACTACATAGCATAGTATAAATAACAAGAATCGGAGACATACCCACACACTCCACCGGTCGTCATGTCATATCCACCATCTAGGAGCTCTCCGTCATCCGAGAATGCCGGCTTTGCCATATTAGTAAGTTGTCGATAGGGTAAGATGTACGCAACAGATGTCACAACAAGACCAATCCAATGCTTCCATGTAAAAGTCGAATGAAATATTATCATCCTCACTAGTACATATATGACCTGCAGAGTTGCTGAGTTATTGGAAGTGATATAAAAGCAACCATAAGTGCTTTACTTATCTTTACTAATCATAATTTCCGTATTTGTAAACTGAAACAAAAGAAGGGCAAATGGAAATCCCAATCAGAATGCAAGCAAATGACAGCCCAGCAAACCTTACAAGGCTCATGTTTGTTATATATAGTCTCAAGGTGAAGTCCTCACTACAATGTTGAGAGCCATATTGTTATTGCATGAACCAAGAGAACAAACCTTGAAGCATTTAACGAATCCTAATCTACCATTAATTCTTCTTAAGCGATTTACCATAAGAAGAACCAGTACGTCTTTTGTCCTAGCACCTTAACATATTACCCTGTACATTTTCAAATGTTGTTGCATTATCAGCATTCATAGTCATAGTTTAGCAGAAAACTTATCGCCATTCACTACCAATTTAACCAAGTGCAATGTATGGTGTATCTTCCTGTAAATAAAGTTGCCAGCACATGTCGTAAGCTACATTTTAGAGCCACAAACAAGTTGAGCTATCTCCTCATTCTCCTTTTCTTCTCTCACATATCATTTTAACTACTCTTACTTTACCTCACCCTAGTCAGCTTTAATTGAGTCCACTCTTTTGGTTGTTGTCCTTACTAGATCCACATAACCCAATAAATCTATGCTCCATATTTCTATCAGGAGCTCTAAAAGAATCGACACAACTAACAAAAGCGCTAAAATCCTAATAAAATAAAATCCTAATTAGAACAAAAGCGCTTAAAATATGGGGGAGTAAAGCTATCTATCTCGATACCGCATCTATTTCATGCAACATCAAGCGATCCCTCAACTTATATTATAAGCCGCAACTGATCTGTGACAAGATTTTTGTTTGCAGAATCAACTAATTCTGAGACTTCTTCACAACTCCTAATCTACTAAAAAGCAAACCTAATTTTCCAGTGATAGTTCCATTTTTGTGTCTCTATACCACGAAATCATCAAATTTTAGCCTTCATTAACAGCAGGTAACAAATACATTCAATTAGATATAATCTCAAATCTAGCTTCCAATACATTCTCAATTATCCTACTAGAAATTCAGCGATTAGATACTAAAACTAGAAATTTAGTAGAACAGATCATCGAATCATCCTTTTGCTATCATTTCACGCAAAAAAAAAGAGAGGAAAGAATGTTCAGATCTCAACAAACTCATTGAGGAAAACTGATTACTGAGGCAAAAATTAAGCGAAAAGAAAAAGGGAGAGAGAAAAGATTAGGGTTACGTTAGAGGCGATGATGAGGCGAAGGAGCATGGTCATGTGCTTCTTGTTCTCCTCCTTCCTCTTCTTCGCCCCCTGATTCGCCATGTCGCTCCTTGAAACCCTAGGAGAAACCCTACACCTCGCAAAGAAGAACCCCTCTGTGCCCGTTCATAATTAGTTAATTCGGATGTGGCAAAAATTCGGTACTCATAAAATTCGTATTATAATTTTTAAATTAGTTAAAAAATTTAATTAAAAAACGAGTTCGTCAACTGTTTAAATATACAATTTATACAAAAATTATAAGTTCATCAATTAAAAATTTAGGATAAAAAATTCGGATATTAAATTAAATTTTTTTTTGCTAAATTATACTATTAATATAAACAGTTATAATTTTTAAAAATTATTTAATCAACTTATTTAAGAAATAAAGAAAATACCTTTTCAGAAGAAAGACAAAAAAAAAAAAAATTAATGAAAACACAATTTTAAAAGACTTCTTATAAAGAAAAAAAAAAAAAATAGTGGGTAGATAAAAAAAAAAAAAAAAAAAAAAATGAATTAAGAGTAAATCTTAATTTTACTCACAACTCACAAATTTACAAATTTCACTGACAACTCACAAACAATTAATTAATACACAAATTTACAAAATCACAACTCACAAACTGGTGGTGGCGACGAAGATGACGAGCGGCAGGCGGCCCGGAGGGTTCAGATGGCGAGCGGCGAGCGGCCTGGGAGGGTTCCGATCTGATGGCGAATTGGCGAGCGCACGCGGTGACGCGGCCCGAGGTCCGAGGTTCCAAACTTTCGATCCGATGGCGAGCGCATGCGGGCATGTGGGAGGAGGCGGGCATGAGCGGACGTGAGAACAGAGAAGAGAAGGTGGGGTGGGATGGGGTGCTGTTAGCCAGTGAGGGATTTTTTTTTTTTTTTTTTTTTTTTCTTTTTCTTTTTTTTCTTTGAAAGCCGAATTTTTGAATGAAAAAAATCGGGATTCGCAAATTATTCGCTTATAATGATTTTTGGCTTAAAAAATTTATAAATTTTTTTAAAATTTTGAAAAGATTCGGATAAAACACATTTAATTCAAATTTTTAAAAATTCACAAATAATTCGTGAAACACTTTGTGAAACACACAATTAATTTTTAAATTAGCTAATTAATTATAAATAATAAATTAATTATTCAAATAATTAATTAAATATTTATTATAATAATAAATTAATTGATTATTTATTTATTTAATTAATTAGTAAATATATTAGTATATAATATATTAATTAATAATATTTTTTAAAAAATTATTATTTTACTAAAAAGACGAAATAATAATTTCACCCTCTTAATGGGTTATTCTAAAATAACCCACTTCAGAGAAAAATTAAAAATTTATTTTTCGGTTGAAAACAAGAAGGAAACTAGCCCTCTTATTTCTCTTATTCTCTCCTCTAGTCTCCGAACCAAACAATGCAAAATATACAGTTTTAACTATCAAATACATTTCTTTGAAAGTGGCGTAATTTACAAATATACTTTTCTTCTAAAAAAAAAAATAACCATTTTAAGTTCATGATCCTTACCAACTGTAGATTTCAGTAGTTTAAATCACTTTACTCAAAACATTAAACACTAAAAACTCTCATTCAAAATTGCAGAAATGTAGTTAAGAAATAAGAAGAGCAGCATTTTCTATACAGAAAAAAAATCATCAAAGAATGATAATAATACACAGGAATTAACGTCGACGAAAGAAACATGAATAATTGCCCAAATTCAGCACATTATCTTTTCTTTCATAGAATCACTGCCTGTGTAATCAGTTCCAATAGTTTCAAGGACAAGAACTACAAGCAGCCAAGAACAGGTTAAGATCAGCATTTCTATAGTTATACAATCATATATTTAATAAAATAGATGCTAGACTGCTAAAAGGTAGATGAAACAGAAATCTTACAAGGCATCGAGTTTATTTCGGTTCAGATTTTCCATAACAAGCATTTCCAAAAATATATTCTGAATCCCAAATGCATGCGCTCCACGAGAGCTGCCTTTAACTTAAGGTAAATGTACAAACAACAGAAGAAAGATCTGAATCTGAGTTATGATTTAAAGTGTGCTGGATTTCCAAAGGGTATCAAAGCGCATTAATCATCCTCTTCATGTCCGCAGACCTCCTAGGATCGGGCTCGGCAATTGCTCTCTCGGTCAAAACATGCTTGATTCGGCACATCGATTTCCTCACCTGCAATTTATAAAAGAAAGCACGGATCAACGCTTCTGTACTTTTCTTTAGCATTAAAAAACCCCAAGAGATGATAAATCAGTCGCGAAAGTCGTGATGTACAAGAGAGGAAAATCAGATTAGGAATAACCACGACTCAAACAACTAGAGGAAATTAGAATTCATATTTCGAGTTGGATCCTAGGTCATCAAACTAAAGTGATCAATCCAAGTGTTCAAACAGGAAGAAAACCCTTAACGAGGTGGAATTGTGATCACTAATCCTGGCAAATTCTTCTCACGGCAAACTGTTAAATTTGTTCCTTCTAAATAATCTTCATGAGAAGACCAACAAAACAAGCATGGGCTAGAATACTGTTACGTAGCCATTAGAATAGTTGGAAAAGAAAGAACTCACAAAGTTATATCGCTACATAGATGTTTTAGATAGCTAGAAAGATCTCTCGAGCACTACCTTTTACTGCTCTTACGGAAAATGAAAAAGATGTACGAAATTCAATCAAAGCAAGAAGACATTATTCATGGAGAACAGAGCACCATAAAACAAAAATGAAACAAAGTGACAGTTCCTACACTATCAGATAAATTTAGCTTGTTGCCTTACGTAGTGTTTGGTTTGGGTACAAAGGGGGAATAAGCCCCCTTTGTACCCAAACACAATAAAGTTAAGGGGAGGAACAAGGTGGAATACCTGTTCCCCGCTTAACGGGTTGTCCCTCTCCCCCCCCCCCCCCCCCCCCATGCCCCTTCACACTTCCCAAGCAGAGCCCCTTTTTTTTTTTTTTCCTTTTCATTACATACTCTCGAGGCAACCTTTTTACTTTATTTTTTTTTATTTTTTAAAATTAAAATTTTTAAATTTTAAAAGATATTTAAATTTATAAATTTTAAATTTTAAATTTTTTTATTTTATAAATTTTAATTTTTTTAAATTTATTTTTTAATAACTCTAAAAATTTTATTTTATTTTATATTTTTAAAAATTTTAAAATTTATACAAATTTTTTATTATATTTTTAAAATTTATATAAATTTAAAAATTAAAATTTTTGCACCTACTTAAAATTTTAAAAAATTAAATATTTTGCTCCCACATAAAAGTTTTATAAAAATTAAAATTAATAAAAATTAAAATTTATACAAATTCTTAAATTTTAATTTTTAAAAAAAAAACTAAGAGAAAGGATATATTAGTTATTTTACACAAAATACACTCTCTATTACTCTTATTCTCTATTTCTTACCAAACACTATTTTTCTTATACCTGGTATTAACCTAATATCCAACCAAACACAAATTTATAATAGTTCTAGCTTGTTCCAAAAATTATATTTATTCCTGATACTACTAGTTCTCTCTTATACCCCAACCAAGCGAAGTCTTATAGAACCTTAACTTTCTGACATTCAACACAATGATGTATGAAAATAGCTGCTTGGTTCATAAGCAACAATAGCAAGTAATCACATATTCTTTCTATTTCTCAATTAGAAATGGCAATAGAAACAATGTTTCACTTACCTACTCAATCACATTTTATTAGGATGCAAAATTACAAGAAACCATGGAAATGCGACGAAAATTCAAAGTTTGTTAAATGGAACTAATCTTGTCCTAAGGCCTAAGTTGCTTTACTTTTCTAATTTCAGCGATCTGTCATAAAGTAAGTGAGGAAAGGAAGACAGGCAAACAGGGTCAACAAGTTCGAAGAATGATGGGATGATGTTTGAAAGGAGGGAGCAGAAATAAACACTCAAGGGAAAGTGTTTTTCCAGGTCCTGTTCAGAATTGACCATACGTCATACACCATACCAGTGGCGGTGATGCAGATAGGAGAGAGAGTTGGAATACTTGGAAAGATTAAACTCCAGGGATAATGACTAAAATTACTAGGAATAAATTATCACCGATTACCACAAGATAATTTAGTAATGATAAGAGATATCTGAACATGTTGTTCATACACTCAAGCGGGAAGTATAGGGATGAGTAGCACACCTTAGGAATGCGTTCTGGATTAGGGAAACGCAGATTTTGGGCATGGAGCATCTGGCGTTGGGTCATAAGCATGTTCTTCTCTTTCAAGAGGACATACCATAGCTTGTGAAGATCATCCCAAGACTTAAAACGTAATTCGGAAGCCTTCCAGCCACGACCTGAGATAAATCTCTTTAAGCACAATGTGATGCAGATTAAGCAACTCGGCTACCAATGTAACAAAGTGTGGAACTGATAACAGGAAAAACATGAACTTCCAAACAAATTGCAGATAACATATCCACAATAGGTATAATGTAGAAATACTCGGCAGATCATTGCAATAGGAAGACGTGGATTGTTTTCACCGAAGTCCATTCAATATTTACAATACAAGAAACTTATAGAACTTTCTCTAACAAAAACTATAATCCCATCATACCATGAAAAGATACTATTGCATAAAGTTTTTTCTAGATTATGCTTGGTAAAATGTAGGCACAATATTATGTCCAATAATTCACATGCCACTGGCACGGGGAGTGCTGGTGTGAGCACAGCACAGCACGGCAGCACACCCCGTGCCAATGTCGGCACGGCTATCCGTGACAGTGGCACACAAGTGGCAAACGAGCACACATTGGCACAGGTTTTTCTATCAACATTTCATAAAAAAAAATAGTATGTTAGAGTGAATTAATGTTTTTAAGGCAATAAAAAAGGATTAGATACCATATCTCTTATATTTCAGTAAGAATAAAGAAATAAGCATCTTAATAACCGAAGTTATATTATGAAGTACAAGCATAAAAACAAAAATCGAAGTTATAAGTGGGTAAAATTTCATAGGAAGACACTAATATAGATAAATTCACTAGATCTAAAATGATTAATAAAACATTACCAATTTGTATTTTCCAGCTAAAATTTAGCCGCACTATGCAATGAAACTCAATAATTGCTCTAAATGCTAGTAAATCTACAAGATTTACATATTTTAGATACGAAAAAAACCTTTCTAAACCTTTTCATCTCAAAAAAACTCAACAAAGACCCTAAAAAAACTCATGAAAAAAAGTATTTTTTTGATATGGAATCGGTACGACCCGTGTAACATGCCGGCACGGCCTCAGTACGTTATGGCATGCTCAGCATGGGACAGCACGGGCAATTCTTAATAATGTCTTAGTAAAACATCTATCATCTCCTGGTTGACTAGCATTATTTAATCAACCTAGATTTTACAAATCTACCCGTAAGTTTAGGTAAAGTTAGGAGACACCGAGACAATCATAGAGAAGTTGTCAATGCCTTATGAAATAAGTAGCATCACTTAGATGCACAAAGCTGTTAATATCTCAATGCTGACTTGTGAATTATTGAACAAAATGCACAAATAAGATAAATTGGGCTGCCAATATAAATGCATTAAAGAGAAAGACTGAAGCTTCTTTCATCCATCAGAGTTTTGGTAGTAAGCTAAATATCCAAATTTCTCACATTGTTTTACTTGCTTCAAGTAATGCCAATTCAAGCCTCAGCTTAATCCAAAATATATGGGCATCTCATGTTTTTTCATCATTCTACAAAGTGCAAAGCAACTTAGAAGCTACTTTCATAATGAACTCGTACTTCCACTTCCGAGTACAACGATGTTAATAACCATCTTCCCAGAAATTACTTCAAGGAAAAACTACTGTTAGGAGAAACTCCTTGGGTAAATGAATTTTTACCATTGTTCATCTAAAATCTTTGCATTAAATAAAATCATATCTACTCCAATGAATAATTAAGACAATTGTCTGGCAGGCTATAAGTTTTTTTTTGGTTGAAATGTATAGACACCCCCTGAACTTTAACTCGATTTGAAATTGACCCCTGAACTTCTTTCTATTTGATCTGCACGCCCTTTACTCACTAAAAGTTTGATTTAAGCCCTTCCCTTGGTAATTTTGAAAATTTTGTTAGAATCAAAAAGCCAGTAAAATGCACAACGAATAAAATACATTTGTAGCTTAATATCGATCAACATCTTTTAATTCTAATAAACAAATATAAAGCCAATAAAATAGTTGACTACAAGTTAGAAAGCTGAAGAATATTAAAATATATTAGAATTTAAGAAAAAACCACATTTTACAAAGTCAATGACCCTCCTTCCTCTAAAATAATTCACTTACTTATCGGTTTATCAAAGAAAAATCAAATAAAACAGTAAACCCAAAATTGCTAAGGGAAGGACCTAAATCAAACTTTCAGTAAGTAGAGGGGGTGTAAATCAAACAAAAAAAAAGTACAGGGGTCAATTTCAAATCGAGCTAAATTCAGAGGTTGTAAATCAACTAAAAAAATGTTTAGGGGTCAATTTCAAATTGCAGTAAAGTTCGGGGGGTGTCTATAAATTTTAACCTTTTTTTTTGGTTTAATGAAAGTCTTACGGCAGCATGTCATTATTGCAATGTAACCAACGAAGCTACTCCACCCTCAAAGAAAATGTGGTATGCTGAGGCAGCAGTGGTTAATGCATTGGCCTGACCTTGTATCTTTTTATAACAGTTATATATAAGACGAATTGCTGAACACCTCCAATTCAGACTATAATTTTGCTAGAACTAGACAATAAGGTAAATCCTTTGTAGAGTTAATCTTTTATGCTAAATCTTGCTATTTATTATGACTGATAGAAGAAAATGTAGTTCTAAAAAATTTGTAAATTCTTCTTTGAGTAAGGACAGCATGTGATATATGGCGTGAATTGATTTAGCAATCAAAGACGAGGAAACGGTGTGCAAAACTAGCAATTTATGACTAGTCTATACGACTGATTCGTGTTTCATTATTGTTCATGTGATGACAATACTTAAACTCGAGAAATTATTCAGCAGCAACACATGTTGGAAGTGTTAGTTACTACAAAAATTACTACCAAGAATGGTAAATACATATAAGAACTATCTAAAATATGATGCAAAGTGTATAAAATCCGTTTAAAACCAAGAAGTAAATATTCATTTAACTAAATATTCACAGAAAGGAGACTTTTTAGTTAAATAATTACAAAAATGAGACAAAAATAAAATACCAGTAATTAAAATGACGACGGTAAGACATGAAACTTGTTAGGTCACTATAAAGTACTCTAGGCTCTATATATATATTGCAAAAAAAAAAAAAAAAAAAAAAAAAAAAAAAAAAACTTGTAAAATAGATCAATGTAAAGATCAATTATACGTTCTTTCTGCTGTGGTATTCAATGCATCTACTGACTCAGGGAACAAATCCATTTCGATAGTATTATGGCACATACAGGCACTATAGTATTACACCATTCCGATCAAGGAAGAGGTCAGAGCCGTACCATAGATGACAGGTTTCTCCTCATCAGTACTTCTGTCCACCTCAAAAAATTGCTCAAGAGGATTATTTGCAGCCTTAGCCGATGCTGATGCTGCGGCTGCTGCGGCGGCAGAAGTTTCTGGTTTAGCAGAAGAACATAATGTTCTCCTAAGAACCCTCGACAAGAGCATGATGAGAGCTCCTACCAATGGATCGACGAGCGGCACCGCCCAGGATTTGGGGATGGGATCGGAGCTTGGAGAGGGCGCAGGGGGTGGAGGGAGAGAAGGGGGTAGAGGGTGGGGGCATTCGTGTGAGATCAATCGGGGGTTGGGTTTAGTGTTTAGGGTTTAGGGTTAGGTATAAGATTAGGATTGTATGGGCTCAAAATAGATATATTTAACATAGAATTGTTATTCTATAAAAAATATTGGGTATTAATTAAAAATAATTATTGCTAAAATATAAATTAATAATAAATAACAGCCGCTATACAATAAATAGTCATTATTAAATTACCACTTAATATCTTTTTTTTTTTGTTACTGTGGCGGAGAAAAAAAAATGAAAGATCGCACTTAATATTTATTTTTATTGAGGTGACAGAGAAAAAAAAGAGGGATCGAATAGATACTATGACCAAGATCCTTGCATCGAGACTTAAAGAGGGGTTCTCCTTTGTTGGTTTCGACAAGCGGAGAAGTAGGGTTTAGGGTTTTCTTTCAAAAAGCAAGACGAGAGATAGAGAAGGCGTTTGAGACCTATTTAAATTTTTGGGGAATGCTTTCAAAAAAATAAATCAACCCAAGAAAAGAAAAAGAGTATGAGAAAAAACTTGAAAGAGAGATACAGAGAGTTTGGATTCCGACAATGTCATTTAGAATTTAGAGGTAAACGACTGAAATTTGATTCCAAAATACTCTAGTTTTGCCCAGTTAAATAAAGCCTATTTAAACTTAGCATCTTCTTCACTTTCGGTTCATCTTATTTTATTTATTTTTATTAATTATATTTTAAAAAAATTTGAGAAATTTTTAATAATATTTATAAGGTTATTTTTGGAGATCAGAATTAGATATTATAATTAATTTTGTATAATTTTTTTTTGTGTAATTAAAATGTAGGAGTTTAATTTTTGCTTTCTGAATGATCTTAACATCAATTATTTGATAGAATACTATATTATATCTATTTTAGATAATTTGTCATTTTTTAGACAAATATGATTTGAAGATTGAATATGGTATTTATTCTAAGAATTTGATCACACGTCTCATCTATCAAACATTGCATACTTCTGGAGCAAATTAAAAAAAATATATCAAATAAAATATTCATATATTCAAATATGGTATATGGCCCTATTTGGATGTTGGAACAAGTCATCCTGAAATAATTTATTCGACATGAAATTTTTCTTGTGCCATTAGGGGTAAAAAAAATTTATTTTTGCTCATTGAATAGTCTTGTCATCCAAATTTTAGTACAACCACCAAAAGACATGAAAAAAAATGAATGCATAATTACCAAAGAGCGGTCGAAAAGACGTAGAGAAAAAAAGGGAAAAAAAAAAAATCAAACACATAATTTCTAAACTCTAGCAAATACAAGTAGAAATGTAAATACCAGTACACATGATATCCAGTGAATCTAACAAAGAATAGTAAACGGTTTGTTAGGGACTTAGAAAATTTCAGTCTAAGCTCCTAGCCTAAACCGAAGTGAGCTTGTCAAGGTGGCCCAACTTCAATATCATTTATAGGAGGTGAAAAGACATTGTGGGAGGTGAAGAGATTTGCAACCTCCATCATCAATGCCACTACCACCATTAATGTCAAGGGAATGCCAAGAGTCATGCCAACCCACAAGGTTGTAAATGTAGGCTTAGTGGGTATTTAATGTAGGCTTAGTGGGTGAGTTGTACATAAGCCTATAAATAGGGGAGTTGGCTAAGGCCAATTCAACAAGAGAGAGTTGTATCTTTTAGTATTATTTTCTAAGTAAAGAAAGTACTTAGTTTTTTCTGCGGAACCACTACTCCTTTCTCTTTTCTTTACTTTTGCATTTAGTTGTAGGGTGCGAAGGTCCGGGCTAGCAAACAGAGAGCAAGGCTTGCCCTCTTCGAGCAGGAAGGCGGGCGCCGCACGAACTTTTGCTAGGCGAAAAGCTTAAGTTCGTGACAGTTGGTATCAGAGCCGGTTCGAACTAGGAACCATGTCTGATGTCACCAATGTTCCGGCTGAAACTCCAAAGCATCCTAGGTGAGGCAAGAGCAAAAAGCCACGGGGCATCACAAGGGAGGACGCTCCTTTGGAGGACCGTCTCGCGCTATTGGAGGATGCCGTGGTAAAAATAGGTGAATGATATTCTGAGTTGGCCGAAACTTTTGGAATGTTTCTTTATGACTTTCGCAGCATGGAGGAAAGTGTTACTACTGCAATGACAATCTTTCGCTCCGAACTTCAAAAACTTCAGGAGACCATTACTCAGCGAGATGAGGAGCAAAGTACCTTGATCGAGGATCTTGTTACTCGGGTCGATGAGGTCGAGGACCTTAAGTCACGGGTGACAATCCTCAAGAAAGCGGTGGGTAGTGATCCTGAACCTCACAGGGTCTATGCTTCAAAGGTACGTGTTCCCGAGCCTCAATCTTTTAGGGGAACGCACAACGAAAAAGAAATCGACAACTTCCTATGGCACATGGAGCGCTACATCAAGGCGCTGCGGCTAGACGAAGAGGAGGAAAAAGTCCAGGCCGCATCCATGTACCTCGCTGACGATGCGATGCTGTGGTGGCGTCGGCGATCTGCAGAGGCCGAGAAGGGCCAATGCGAATTGAAGACTTGGGAGAAATTTATGCGCGAGCTTAAGGCGCAGTTCTATCCCGAGCACGTCGAATATCTTGCGAGGAGGCAACTTCGACGACTCAAACATACCGAAACTCTCAAGGAGTATGTCAAGGAGTACTCCAAGTTGATGCTGTCCATCACCAACATGGTGGAAGAAGATCGTCTATTCTTCTTTCTTGACGGACTCCAACCATGGGCGAACAAAGTACTTGTGGGGCGCAACATGCAAGACGTGGGCTCCGCAATCACCTTAGCGGAGAAGCTGCCTGAGTATGAGAAGGTGAATCCGTCTCGCGGCAGAACACCCAAAGTGAGCAAGGCTAAGGGTGGGGGAGAACGCCGCGACCCAAAGGAGCGCAGGGGTCGCGACAAAGGACCTGCGGCGCCATCCAAAAAGCTGATGTGCTACGTTTGTGGCGAGAACCATTGGGCGAGAGATTGTCTAAAGAAAAAACAGGTAAATATTGTCCAAACTGAGCTGGGTGAGGGCAGCAGCGAACCAACTAAGATGGGCACTCTTAGGCTCGTCAATGCGGTTCAGGGGTTGGCAAGCAACGCCAAATCCCTCAACAAGGGACTCTTGTACATCGATGTGGTCCTCAACGGCAAGGCCACACGAGCGCTGGTCGACACAGGAGCCACTCATAACTTTGTCATGGAGGCGGAGGCCAAGCGATTAGTCCTTTCCCTCGAGAAGGACAAAAGTAAGATCAAGGCCGTCAACTCGCAAGCACAACCCATGTTAGGGGTGGCCAAAGGCGTGGCAATTGCAGTAGGACCTTGGAAGGGTACTGCAAACTTCACCGTCGCACCTATAGTCGACTTCCAAGTCATACTAGGTATGGACTTCTTGGATTCGTCAAAGGTGGTTCCGATGCCACACCTTGGAGCACTAAGCATCGTGGAGGAGACAACCTCGTGCATGGTCCTAGCGAGCCAGGAGACAACGGTAAACACCCAGACTCTCTCTGCTTTACAGTTGCGAATGAGTGTGAACCGTGGTGAGATGACTTACCTTGCGGCAATCCGCGAGGTGAGCGACGAGGCCCTCGAGGAAGAGGGCCTTTCGACGGAGATTGCGACAGTTTTGGCAGAATTCCAGGACGTCATGCCCAAGGAATTACCAAAGCAACTTCCACCTAGGCGGGAGGTAGATCATGCTATCAAGCTCGAGCCAGGAGCCAAACCGCAAGCAAAAGCGCCATACCGAATGGCCCCACCAGAGCTCGAGGAGTTGCAAAAGCAATTGAAGGAACTCCTCGATGCAGGCTTTGTTCAACCGTCAAAAGCACCGTATGGAGGACCAGTTTGGTTCCAGCGGAAGAGCGATGAAAGCCTGCGGCTTTGTATAGACTACAGGGCACTCAACAAGGTAACTATCAAAAACAAGTATCCTATCCCTTTGGTTGTAGATCTCTTTGATCAATTGGGCAGAGCGAAATTCTTCACCAAACTTGATCTTCGCTCCGGGTACTACCAAGTACGGATTGCGGAAGGAGATGAGAAAAAGACCACGTGCGTGACAAGGTACAGGTCCTATAAGTTCTTTGTCATGCCGTTCGGCCTGACGAATGCGCCAGCAACCTTCTGCACCCTCATGAACAAACTGTTCCATCCCTATCTCGATCGCTTTGTGGTCGTGTACCTCGACGACATCGTGGTATACAGCAACACCTTGGAGGAACACATCGAACACTTACGAACCATCTTCCAAGTGTTGCGGGAGAACCAGTTGTTCGTCAAGAAGGAGAAATGCAGCTTCGCGAAGGAAGAGGTACACTTCCTTGGCCACTGGATAGGCCAGGGACAACTCCGCATGGATCAACAGAAAGTACGAGCCATTTGCGAATAGGAGACCCCAACAACCATACCTGAGTTGCAGTCATTCATTGGGCTCGTCAACTACTATCGGTGTTTTATTGCAGGCTACTCTGCGAGAGCAGCCCCCCTAACGGATCTCTTGAAGAAGAACCACTCGTGGGATTGGAACCCTCAGGCACCGTTTGGTAACGGGAATAAGGGGGAATATCCCCCTTATTCCCGTATCTATTCCCAAACGGGAACCGGAAAAGCAGGAATTGAAATTCCTGCTTTTCCGATTTTAGGGGGATGGGGGTGGGAATTCGGATTCCTACCCCGACCTGGAATCCGCTGGAATTGAGTTTTGGGCACGAGCATCGAGGCACTCTTCTCCATTCCCTTCTTCTCCACCGAGCTTGCTTCTCCCATCTAGCTTCACCCTCTCCGCGCCTTCTTCTTCTCCGATCTAGCTTCCCCCTCGCCTTCTTCTTCTCCGATCTAGCTTCACCCTCGCCTTCTTCTTCTCCGATCTAGCTTCACCCTCGCTTTTTTTTTTTTTTTTTTTTTTGGATTTTTAGGTTGAGCAAAAAAAAAAAAAAAAAATTGATGAAAAAAAAAGAGAGAAAAATTAGTAGGTGTATTTTGGTTTTTCTTTTTTTTTTTTTTTTAATAGTGGACTGTGGATGGCTTGTTTTTAATTTTTTTTTTTTTTTTCTTATTTGGCTGCTGCGGCAAAAAATAATTAAAATTATTTTTAAATTTTTAAATTTAAAATGCAGAGGTAAGGGGTAAAATGGTAATTTCGCTATCATAATATATATATATATATATATATATATATATATATATATATATATATATATATATATATATAAAATAAGTGGGACGGTATCCAATGTGAGAGATCTCATAATTTTTTTTATCATTTTTGATATGATAATTTTATTAAATAAAATGAACCCTAATTCTAATTGAAGAGTGTCATTGGGGCGGATTTTTAAAAATCCGACCCCACTACCGAATTTAAAATTGAATTCGATGAATATTAAAAATTTATATATAAATTCAAATTCGATCAAAAATTTCAAATCTGAATTTTAAAATCTGAATCAGAGCTCAAAAATTCAAGTCCGAAATAATTATTTTTTTTTTATAATATTTCAAAATATATTATATTAAATTTAAATTTATTATTTATTTTAAATATTTTTTACAATTTTAAATAATATTTTAAATTTATTATTAGGTTGATTAATATCATAAATTATTTTATTTATAAATTATATTATAAAGGGCAAAATAGTCAATACACAAATTTATCACTTCTCAATTCTTCTTATTCCTCTATACTCAACCAAACACAATTTTTTCCTATTCTTCTTATTCTCCTTATTCCTATATAATTTACCAAACACAATTTCCTTTAATCCCGGTATAACTCATAAATCCAACCAAACGTAAATTTACACTAATTCCTGCTAATACCATAATCTATACCTATCCCCGGTATAACAAAATTTTCCTTATCCCCGAACCAAACGGTACCTCAATGCGTGGAGGCATTCGAGGACCTACAGCGGGCGGTGACGAAGGATCCGGTGCTGCGACTACCTAACTGCAGTCGCACCTTTGAGGTATACACCGATGCCTCATATTTTGTCATTGGCGGTGTTCTCGTGCAGGATGGACACCCCATTGCCTACGAGAGTCGCAAACTCAACGACACCGAGCGGGGATACACTGTCCAAGAGAAGGAGATGACCGCCATCGTGCATTGTTTGCGGACCTGGCAGCATTATTTGCTCGGGAGCAAGTTTGTGGTGCGCACCGACAACATGGCCACAAGCTACTTCCAGTCGCAGAAGAAGCTATCGCCTAAACAAGCAAGGTGGCAGGATTTCTTGGCGGAGTTCGACATGGTGATGCAGTACAAGCCCGGGAAGGAGAATCACGTGGCCGATGCACTTAGCCGCAAGGCAGAACTAGCGGCTGTGTGGCAACTTCGCGGGACACTCCGCGATCGACTTCGCACAGGAATCAACGAGGACTCTATCGCTCAGAACCTTGTGCAACTTGTCAAGGAGGGCAAACCGCGAAGGTTTTGGCTCAGCGATGGGTTACTCCTCACAAAAGGGCGGCGGGTGTTTGTGCCCAAATGGGGCAACCTTCGCCGCGAGCTCATAAAGGAGTGTCATGACTCCAAGTGAGCAGGTCATCCATGTCAGAAGCGGACTTTGGCATTGCTCGAGGCCGCTTACTACTGGCCACGAATGCACGAAGACGTCGAGGCCTACGTGCGAACTTGCTTGGTGTGTCAACAGGACAAGGTTGAACACCAGCGACCTGGCGGTCTCCTCGAGCCATTGCCTATTCCAAGCCGTCCGTGGGAAAGCATATCCATGGATTTCATCTCCGCCTTGCCAAAGGTGGGGGAGCGTGGGTCCATACTGGTGGTGGTGGATCATTTTTCTAAGTACGGGACCTTCATCGCAGCACCAACCGATTGCACGGCTGAAGAAGCAGCACGACTCTTAGTCAGCCATGTCGTCAAACTTTGGGGGATCCCCGAAAGTATTGTGAGCGACCGCGACCCCAAATTCACCGGCAAGTTTTGGACCGAGGTGTTCAAAATCTTGGGCTCTGATTTGCTCTTTTCCACCAGTTTTCATCCACAGACGGACAGACAAACGGAGCGGGTGAATGCTCTGTTGGAGGAGTACTTGCGGCACTTTGTGAGTGCCAGCCACAAGGATTGGGTACATCACCTTGATGTTGCCCAGTTTTCCTACAACTTGCGGCGCAGTGACTCTACGGGCTGTAGTCCCTTCGAGCTGGCAATTGGGCGACAACCGCTCGCCCCACACACAGCTGCTGCGGAAGAGCAGTTTCGCAGCCCTGTTGCTCTCCAATTTACCTCTAACTTGCAGAAAATAGGAGAAATTGCGAGGGCGAGCTTGGAGAAAGCAGCTAGGCGAATAAAGAAGTGGGCGGACGAGAAGCGACAAACTCGGGAGTTTGCCGTCGGTGATCAAGTGATGGTCAAATTACTTCCGCAGCAGTTCAAGGTCTTGCGCAAGGTGCACAAGGGGCTGCTGCGCAAGTATGAAGGCCCATACCCCATCGTCAAACATATGGGTAAGTCTACCACAAACTGCAGCTACCCGCGAACCTCAAGATCCATCCTGTCTTCCATGTCAGCAAGCTGAAACAATACCATGAAGACGCCGAGGATCTAAACCGTAGCGTGTCGCAGCGCGCCCCGGTGACCATGACTACATCCTTTGACAAAGAAGCGGAATCCATTCTGGACACTCGAGTAATTCAACGACGCGGAGTGCCGCCAAGCCCAGAGTACTTGGTGAAGTGAAAAAATCTCCCTTACGGCGAGGCTACTTGGGAGAAGGGTGACACACTTTGGCAATACCAAGCACTTATCGACGAGTTCCAGAAACAGCACGCGACGAAGACGCCTGCACATTAGGTAGGGGAGAGTGTTAGGGACTTAGAAAATTTCAGTCTAAGTTCCTAGCCCAAACCGAAGTGGGGTTGTCAAGGTGGCCCAACTTCAACATCATTTGTGGGAGGTGAAGAGACAATGTGGGAGGTGAAGAGACTTGCAACCTCCATCATCAATGCCACCACCACCATTAATGTCAAAGGGATGCCAGAGTCATGCCAACCCACAAGATTGTAAATGTAGGCTTAGTGGGTATTTAATGTAGGCTTAGTGGGTGAGTTGTACATAAGCCTATAAATAGGGGAGTTGGCTAAGGCCAATTCAACAAGAGAAAGTTGTATCTTTTAGTGCTATTTTTTAAGTAAAGAGATTACTTAGTTTTTTCTGAGGAACCACTACTCCTTTCTCTTTTCTCGACTTTTGCATTTAGTAGTAGGGCGCAAAGGTCCGGGCTAGCAAACAGAGAGCAAGGCTTGCCCTCTTCGAGCAGGAAGGCGGGCGCCGTACGAACTTTTGCTAGGCGAAAAGCTTAAGTCCGTGACAGGTTGCTTGTATGAAGGCCATCCAAACTTGCGCGCAACATAAATTTAAATATAGGAATGCACAACATCCCGCCAACTAAATGAACAATAGCAAGTGGTTGCATGTGTGCAGGCCCTCCAAATTTTTACGCAATGTAATGCATCGAACGTTCCCTTTTTTTTTATCTCTAGATAGAGTGTCATTGCCCTGTAAGAATGCCGCTAAAAAAAAAAATTGTGAAAAAATAGTTTGAAAAAGAACTTAAAAAATAGGAGAAGCATGTGAGGTCAAAACACATTGGGAAAAAGAAGATCGGACAGTCAAAAATAACTTAACACTTTAGGATGGTTCGAAAACAACTAAAAAGAAAACTATAGAAACGCAAGCATGGAAGAACAACTTATCACAAAAGGGTAACCAACACACCACATGATGAAAAAATTGTGAAATAAAATCATATAGTTGTGCCAAAGACGGTTAAAAATAAAGAGATAAGAAGAAAGAAAAACTAAGTAAGAAGGTGGCACCTTAAGCAATCACTAAAAGGGGAGGGAGATGAAGGCGGGAAGGTGGGTTTATAGACACCTAACAATTAATACAGCATGGAATATACAGAGTTGTTGATGCCAAAATTATCGCCACATAGAATACGTTGCGGTCAAATCAGAAGGCGACACGTGGCACAAATCATCGGCCGAGAATATCAATCGATGGAAGAAAAGGCCAACGAGAGATGCTCGCGTCTCAACCGAGATCGATCCCAGCTAAATGTAAACCATCGGGTTTGTCTCGTCCGAATGATAACAAGAGGCGAATCCAAGATCAAGAGTCGGCTGCTCGAGCCACAAAACGAAAGATCCTGAAGAAGGAAGGTACAAGATTTCGGGCGCAAATCACGTAACTAATACAGAAATGGCAAGCTGCGTCCCGCATCAAAAAGCGCCGAGAATCACGCCTCGATGCACCAATCTAAGGGATGAACGTGGACAAAAAATAGCTACTATCCAACCAAGAATAATCAATTCAAAAGAAAGTAGTTGAGGAATATGCGATGATTCCCCTTAAATTACGCCGATTATTCAAAACGGCGATCATACACCTAGTTCGGACGAGTATAAATTATCAAACCAACAAAAAAAAAAAAAAAAAGTCCTACAACCTCGTAAGCCAGTGACCAGCCCTACTTTTCAATACCTTTCATATCTAGATTTACTGCTTTCCAAGGATAAATTTTTAGCTTTCCTTATCATTTTCCTAGATAGATTTTCATACTAGCATTTACAGCTTTCCTCATCGCTTTCCTAGGAGTAATCTTACCTATAATTGGTCCCTTGTAATCCTTTCTCGAGCAACACTATTTCCCAATCGACTATTCGGCCGTGTCAAATCCTTGTGTCTAAACCTCAGTTCGGTTCCTCTAGGCCGAACTCTCTTAAGAGTTTAATTAAGAAGAACCCTGCCGAGCAGATCCCTCCTCGGCCTAATCGCTTGATACTTTGGCACGCAGGGCATCACATCTCGAGGGACAACTCACGGGCCGATCGCTAACCTGACCAAGTCAATGGTCAGCATCACATTTCAGCTCCAATAAGAGTAATTTTCGAAAGAATACTTGTTGTGATTGTATTATTGACATAAGAGCATATCTTTTTTGGTTGATAGGGACTACAATGTACTGTTTGCAACAGTAAAGATATTTATAATGTCTTAGGCTAGTATGCAAGAACCACATAAGAAATAACATTAGAAACAAAAAAAATAAAGAAAAGAATAGAGAGTAGGTCGTAATAATTGGGAGCAAGTGAGTGATCTTATAAAAATAAGTAAAAATAAATACAATAAAAAGTATAGTAATATATGAGAGATAGGCAAGTCCATAAATATCTTTAAAAATTATTGAGAGCCAAACTCATCAGAATTCTTTAAAATCTTTTTCATATACCCATAATATAATTAGCTGATCTAATGAAAATCTATTAAAATCTTCTCTATTAGACATAACATCATAGATAGGATAAAATTAGATAGCAAGTGGGCATTAAATGTGATGATCCGGACTCCCGCAGAACTGCGCAACCTTAAATAGTGACTGTAGGAAGCTTGTACAGTGCAACGAAGCCTGTAGAATCGAAATTGGATATTTAAAATAGACTTGGCACGAAAATCGGAGCAAATGGGATTTTCTGGGAGCTTTTTGCAAAATTTCGGATGAGAATTTGGCGAAACGGACGGCGGATTTGGACTCAGCGCGCGAAAACGGTCAAAATGGTATATTCACTTTATTTTTTCGGCACATTTTACTGTTCATGCCGGAATTACTGTTCCGGCGGCCGGCGGCGCCCGGCAGGCGGCGGCGCACGGCGGCGGGCAGCGGCGGAGCGCGGAGGAGCGCGGCGCGGGCAGGCGCGGGCAGCGCGGGCAGGCGCGGGCAGGCTCGGGCAGGGGGCGCTGGTGCGCGGTCCACGGCTGGTCGTGCACCGGGTGCACCGAAAGTCCCAGCTGCCACGTGGCAGCTTCCCATTGGCTGGCTGGTTTCTAGAAGCTTCTGGATGGATGACACGTGGCAGCATCCTATGGGCCGACATTTTCCGGAAAACCCGGAGCGCGGAGCAACCACGTGCACCACGTGGACACGTGGCAGCCTCCCAATGGCCCTTGCACCGGCTGTTTCCTGTTTGGGCAACGCGTGGCGCATTTTGGTTGGCCCGTTTTGGTGTTTCGTGTTCGGATCGGATCCCGTGTGGGAATATTCCCTTTTGGCCCACTATATAAGAGTTCCCCCACCCCCTCTCTTTGCACCTTGGATTCCGAGCCTTAGAGAGAGAATCAGAGAAAACTCCCAATACGAAAGTTTTTCCTCTCTCTCTCATCTTTCTCTCTCTAGAATCTCAGGAATTTAGGAGTTACAGATAGTGAGATATCTGCGACGCGGCGCACTGCGACGGTTTTCTTTTTCGGCCCATTTCCCGTCGCAGTTCCGTCGAAAATTCACTGCGGGCTAACCGGGTGGAATTTTTGGACGATTTTTGCGGCAGCGCGACCGTAAGAGGTAGGGCTTCGATTTCCGTGTTGATCATTTTGCTCCATTTCGTACTTTTGGCACAGTTTTCAAGTCCTCTTTGACCCCCCTTTTTACTGTGATGGTTTTTGGACAGCACCGACTTCTCCGATTTTTATCTTGACGTAGGAGCGTCAGATCGAGGCGTTTAAAGAGTCGATTTTGATCTACTCTTCGCGAGGAACGCAACCGTGATTTTTCTGGGATTTTAGGAGCTCATTTTAGAGGTGAAAAATTCCTCTTTTCCCGTGCTGTCTGAAAAACAGCAAATATTGTGCTTTTTGGGATTTGTATTTATACCGGGAGCGTTGATTTGCAGGATTTGAGGACTGTGGACAACCAGGAGACTACCTGGGGTGTTGTTTGAGCTGTTCGAGGTGGGCGGTTGTTGCTTACCTCATTTTTGACAAGCTCACTGGGATTACTGGAAATCCCCTAAAATATGACAATTAATGAGAACCATTGGGACAACTAACAGGACTACTAACAGGACTACTAACAGGACAACTAACAGGACAATTAATGAGAACCATTGGGATAAATTAATATGACAAATGACAAGGACCGCTGGGACAAACTCCCCTAAAAATTAATATAACCCACAAATGATATGATGACTTATATTGGGACACTGTGATTGAGACAAAGGCTGTGATCTCGCATGCAAATGACTTTTATTCAGTAAATCAATTGTTTTAAACCTTTGACACTATTTTACAACTTTTACAAATAAAGACAGTTGCATGCATGCCCGGACATCAGGTAAGGCCACTATTTACTGCTACACTATCATATTGGGATTTGAACATGTTTTATTGTTGTCCTTTGCATTCATATGTTGTTGCTCAAGTGTGAGCAGGGGTTTGGGATAGTGTAGCCAAGGTTGTGCTAGATTGTGGACTTGTGGGGTATTGCGGTGACCGCGGACAGTAGGCGGTTGACCAGATGTTTATCCTGGCATCAGATTGGGGTTGAGTTTGGTTTATTTATTGCATCAGTTGGGGATTGGGTTCCTATAGTGGATGGAGTTTCCCACTTTGATCATGGTTATGATCCAGTCCTGCTATATTGAGACATGTGCTACAGAGATACTTGTGATACTGATGACAGAGATATTTTACTCGTGTGGGTCGCTCCCCTCGAGTGCCACTCCGGAGGTGTGCTTTCTCGGACCCAGCCGTGTGTGCCGGTCTGATACTTATGTTGGGATGCGAGCCGTGTGAGCCGATCCCGCGGTTTCGAGCCGTGTGTGCAGATTCCGCTGAGCAGGCAGTACCAGTTGTTTCTGGTGACTAGATTGGGTTTATTTGGACAGATATTATTTCTGATGCATGCATACAGTTTTGACAGCATAATAGTGGTAGTTTTCCTGTTTCAGCATCTTATGTATCTTACCACTTCCCCTTTTCTCTTTTGCCTCTAGTAGTCCTAGTGGGTGCGTCAGAGTTGAGGTTTTTACCCACTAGGGGAGGCTGCTGGTTTATCTGGTAGTTCTCACCCCCATTGTTGTTTTCTGTTTCTTTCTTCTCCTTTATTTTGCAGAGTCATCTGCGGGAGCTGCTAGGCCATCGGCAGCTGATCGAGGTAAGGGGATCGCTGAATAGATAGATCTCCTGGGAGACTGAGAGCTGTAGATAGACATTGTACCCCCCACTCAGACTGTGAGATTCTCCTTTTATTTTGGGTCTGGCTTCCGCCAGCTGGTTGTATTATTTTGGTGAGCTGGGAGATTATTGTACATATTACAGTGGTATTTGTAGTTCCAGTCTGAGATACTATGTGGTTCTTCTATTTCAGCTCTGTATTATGCTCTTTTATTGTACATTTAATATTTGAGCAGGTTACCAGCGCTTCGTGTACGTGGGAAATCCCATGCGCACGGCGGATCTGTAGACGGGCCCGGGTCCTGATTTGCACCCGGGGCGTGACAGATTAAGTTGGTATCAGAGCTTAGGGATAGTTCAGTTGGGACTTAGGAAACCCTAGGCTTTTGGCAGACCCTAGGATAATAGGGCATGAGAGACGTGGCATTTTGCGAAAGTCGTCGATTTATTTTGTTTGACTCTTCCAGTGGGAGAAGAGAGGTCGACATAGCCTATTTCTGGTGGATAGTTATGTTGGCTGCAGACAACATAAAGTCACAGGAATAGGGGAATGTCTTTGACTTTCGCTAAATTGGGTCGTGTGGGGTCCCGATACTGAGTGTGGTTTCTTGTGGTAGGATGCCTCCGCGACATAGGATGTTGACGCGTTCTCAGCCTGATTCCCCTGAACCTGATCAGGAGGAGTCCGGGCAGGGCCAGCAGAGTGAGGTGCAAGAACTGCAGGCCCAGATGGCCCAGATGTCAGAGGCTGTTCGGCGTCAGGAGGAGGCTATGGGTCGGCTGACGCAAATGTTAGAGCAGAGGGCTCAGCCTGTTGTAGCACCTTCAGAGAATTCTCCCGTACCTTCTTCCCCTGCTGTGAATCCTCCAGTTGTACCGGTGACCCCGGCATCCCCTATTGCTCGGGGTACTGGTGGACAGCCGACTGGGCTGACAGGATCTCTGACCCGGCAGAGCAGCGGGGAGTGGTGGACCTGTTGATGAGGTTCCGCCAGTTTGACCCACCCCATTTTTCGGGGCAAAGTACTGAGCCGTGGGAGGCAGAGTCGTGGATCACGGCGATGGAGCGACGTTTTGAGACGTTGTTTATCGAGGATCGATATCAGGTAATTTTGGCAACGAACTTTTTGGAACACAACGCCGAAGCTTGGTGGCGGCGTGTTCGACCGGCTGGTCCGCCTGGGGCTCAGCTCCTGACCTGGGCGGAATTTCGCAATCTCCTTCTTGGGGCTTTCTTCCCGGAAAGCGTCCGGCAGAGGTTGGAGGAACAGTTGAGAAACCTCCGACAAGGAGATCGGCCCGTACACGAGTACATTGCCAATTTCAATCAATTGTTGGCATGTGTACCGAACGTGGCCAGGGACGAGGCGCACCGGATCTACATGTTCGAGCGAGGATTGCGCCGGGACCTTTTTCAATTGGTTCGCTCGCGTAGGTTGCAGACCTTGGAGGCCTCGATGGAGCAGGCACTCTACGTTGAGTGCGGGGAGGTAGTAATGGGGGAGGTAGCTCCAGCTCCCGTTGTGATCCCGGGGGCGAAGCGACCAGCACCGGAGGTTGGGGGACAATCTAGTTCGTGGAGGCCGCCACGACCGCCGCAGCCACAGTTCCCGGCCAAGGACGGTCCGAGCGACGAGGGCCTGGTGGATCCCAGAAGTCCCAGCAGCGGCAGCAGCAGCAAAGATCACAGTCGTCGCAGCGTGGGTCGCAGCGGCAGCCTCAGCGACAGCGGCAGTCTCAACAGCAATCACGACAGCCACGGGCCCCCGGCAATTGTATTTTCTGCGGAGGTCAGCATTTTTCCAACACCTGCGACCAACGGTGGGGTCGCTGCTATAGATGTGGACAGCCCGGGCACATTCAAGCTTCGTGCCCCTTTTCGGCCCCCACCACCCCTTCTTCAGCATCTGCTCCATCTTCATCGCAGCAGCGGTCGACGGCTCAGCGCCCTATGCTCCAGCAAGCAGACCATCTTCTTCCCATCCCACGGATTATCGCCCTCCAGCTCAGAGTGGGCGAGTGTATGCTGCGCAAGTAGAAGACTCTTCGGCAGCAGATCATATGGTGGCAGGTATCACCTTGCTTTCTGGCATTAGAACTCGTACTTTATTTGACACTGGAGCATCACATTCTTTTATTAGTAAATCATTTGCATCATTATATGGGTTAGAGGTAGGACTTTTGCCACGTGCACTAGAGGTTCAGATTCCCGATCACACCTTGCACGTGGAAGAGTGTTGTTGGTCCTGCCCGATGCAAATCGAGTCCTGGATTATGCCAGCTGACCTGTTGGTCTTGAGACAGCTGAAGGACATCGATGTGATCCTCGGAATGGACTGGCTGGCTCGGTACTTTGCGACTATTGACTGTGCCGCAAGAACCGTCACTTTTAGAGAGCCAGGCCAGGAGATGTTGGTATACCGGGGATGTCAGAGTGCTTTCTTTGCCTCTATGATTTCGACTTCCCGAGCGAGGCAGATGATCCATCGAGGATGTGTAGCCTTTTTGGCTAGTGTTGTTGAGGGGCCTACGGCGGCACCGGAACTCGGGGATATCCCTATTGCCCGCGAGTTTCCGGATGTTTTTCCACCTGAGCTGACTAGCATGCCGCCAGATAGGGAGATTGAGTTTGTGATTGACGTAGTTCCAGGAACTGCGCCAATCTCAAAGGCTCCTTACCGGATGGCACCGGCTGAGTTGCGAGAGCTTAAGGCGCAACTCCAAGATTTAATGGATAAGGGCTTTATTAGGCCGAGTGTGTCGCCTTGGGGAGCGCCGGTGCTATTCGTGAAGAAGAAAGATGGGTCACTTCGACTTTGTGTGGACTATAGGGAATTAAATAAAGTGACCATCAAGAACAAGTACCCTTTGCCGCGCATCGATGATCTTTTTGATCAGCTGCAAGGGTCTTGTGTCTTCTCTAAGATAGATCTGCAATCCGGTTACCACCAGTTGAAGGTGAAGGCCGAGGATATTCCGAAAACGGCATTTAGATCACGGTACGGGCATTATGAGTTTACAGTTATGCCTTTTGGGCTAACTAATGCCCCTGCCGCATTCATGGATTTAATGAACCGGATCTTCAAACCATACTTAGACCGATTCGTGGTAGTTTTCATTGATGATATCCTGGTCTACTCCCGAAGTAATGCGGAGCATGAGGAGCACTTAAGGATCGTGCTGCAACTTCTGCGAGAGAAGAAGTTGTTTGCCAAACTGGCAAAATGCGAGTTTTGGCTTCGGGAGGTAGTTTTCTTGGGCCATGTGATTTCCGCCGCAGGTGTGGCGGTAGACCCGGCGAAAGATTGAGGCAGTCCGAGATTGGCCCCGACCGACGACGGTTTCTGAGGTGCGTAGCTTTATGGGTTTAGCTGGGTATTATCGTCGGTTTGTGGAAGGCTTTGCGAAGCTTTCCACACCCCTCACTCGCTTGACGCGTAAAGGAGTGAAGTTTATCTGGAGTGAGGACTGTCAGAGGAGCTTTGAGGAGCTAAAGAATAGATTGATGACCGCTCCTATCCTTTCCCTCCCTGTTATGGGGAAAGGATATGTGATCTACAGCGACGCATCACACAGTGGACTTGGTTGTGTGTTGATGCAAGAAGGGAGGGTAATTGCTTATGCATCAAGGCAACTCAAAGATTACGAGAAGAATTACCCTACCCATGACTTGGAGCTTGCTGCTGTAGTGTTTGCACTAAAACTTTGGCGTCATTACCTATATGGAGAACACTGTGAAATCTACACCGACCACAAGAGCCTAAAATACCTGTTCACGCAAAAGGAGCTAAATTTAAGGCAGCGTAGGTGGTTAGAGCTATTAAAGGATTATGATGTAGATATTCTCTACCACCCAGGCAAAGCTAATGTGGTCGCTGACGCCTTGAGTAGGAGAGCGGTGCAAAGTTTGTCTATGTTGATCACAGACCAGGCACCGCTATTAGAGGAGATGAGACGGCTCGAGATAGAGGTTGTGTCCCCTGGGGTCTCTGCTAGACTGACATCTTTAGTCGTGCAGCCCACTCTGCTAGATAGGATCAAGGAGAAACAGAGTGAGGACCCCCACTTGACCAGGATTAAAGATCAAATTCCGAGTGATCAGTCAGGGGACTTTACGGTAGATGCCTCGGGAGTACTGAGGTACAGGAACCGAGCATGTGTGCCAGCGGATGCAGAGATCCGAGAGCAGATATTGCGAGAGGCCCATTATACACCTTATACCCTACATCCTGGTGGGACTAAGATGTATAAGGACCTCAAGGCACACTTCTGGTGGAAAGGCATGAAAAGGGATATCGGGAGATTTGTGGCTCAGTGTTTAACTTGTCAGCAGGTGAAAGCTGAGCATCGAGTGCCAGCTGGCAAGTTACAGAGTCTCCCAATTCCCCAGTGGAAATGGGACCACATTACGATGGATTTCGTGGTCGGATTGCCGAGGGCACAGGGAGGAGCAGATGCTATCTGGGTAGTCGTGGATCGACTTACCAAGTCGGCGCACTTTCTGCCCATGCAGACTACGTGGCCACTTGAGCGACTAGCCCAGTTATATCTGGATGAGATAGTGAGATTACATGGAGTACCCGCCTCCATTGTATCAGATAGAGACCCGAGGTTTGTTTCGCATTTCTGGAAAGTTTGCAAACAGCCTTGGGGACTGAACTCAGGTTCAGTACAGCTTTTCATCCGCAGACTGATGGGCAGTCAGAGCGGACGATACAAATCCTGGAGGACATGCTGAGGGCTTGCGTCTTGGATTTCGGCGGAGGGTGGATTCGACACTTATCTTTAGCTGAGTTCGCGTACAACAATAGCTTTCAAGCGAGCATTCAGATGGCTCCGTTTGAAGCATTGTATGGACGCAAGTGTCGATCACCGCTTTATTGGAGTGACGTGGGCGAGAGGCGGACCTTGGGACCAGATGTCTTGATAGAGGCAGAAGAGAAGGTCCGAGTAATCCGACAGCATCTTCAGACCGCCCAGAGCCGACAAAGGAGTTATGCCGATGTTCGGCGACGAGACTTAGAGTTTCAGGTTGGTGATCATGTATTCCTGAAAGTCTCGCCATCCAAAGGAATCAGGAGGTTCGGCATTCGTGGAAAACTTAGCCCCCGATATATTGGACCCTTTGAGGTATTGGAGCGTATCGGGCCAGTTGCCTACCGACTTGCACTTCCTCCGAGGCTTGCTGGTGTCCATGATGTATTTCATGTCTCTACTTTGAGGAAGTATGTCTTCGACCCATCGCACGTCATCGACTTCACACCGCTTGAGATCAGCGAGGATTTGAGGTATGAGGAGCGCCCACTGCGAATTCTGGATCGAGAGGTAAGAGAATTGCGCAATCGGGCCATTCCCTATGTGAAGATCCAATGGAGCAATCATGACGAGCGCGAGGCTACATGGGAGCTCGAGTCGGAGATGAGGGATGCTCACCCCTACTTATTCGAGACATCGGACTGAGGATTGTTGTTGAGTCTCGTTTCGAGGACGAAACTCTTTTTAGTGGGGGAGGATGTGATGATCCGGACTCCCGCAGAACTGCGCAACATTAAATAGTGACTGTAGGAAGCTTGTACAGTGCAACGAAGCTTGTAGAATCGAAATTGGATATTTAAAATAGACTTGGCGCGAAAATCGGAGCAAATGGGATTTTCGGGAGCTTTTTGCAAAATTTCGGATGAGAATTTGGCGAAACGGACGGCGGATTTGGACTCAGCGCGCGAAAACGGTCAAAATGGTATATTCACTTTATTTTTTCGGCACATTTTACTGTTCACCGGAACAGTACTGTTCCGGCCGGAATTACTGTTCCGGCGGCCGGCGGCGCCGCGGCGCGGCGGCGGCGGCGGCGCAGCGGCGCGGCGGCGGGGCAGCGGCGGAGCGCGGAGGAGCGCGGCGCGGGCAGGCGCGGGCAGCGCGGGCAGCGCGGGCAGGCGCGGGCAGGGGGCGCTGGTGCGCGGTCCACGGCTGGCGTGCACCGGGTGCACCGAAAGTCCCCTGCCACGTGGCAGCTTCCCATTGGCTGGCCGGCTTCTAGAAGCTTCTGGATGGTGACACGTGGCAGCATCCTATGGGCCGACATTTTCCGGAAAACCCGGAGCGCGGAGCAACCACGTGCACCACGTGGACACGTGGCAGCCTCCCATTGGCCCTTGCACCGGCTGTTTCCTGTTTGGGCAACACGTGGCGCTTTTGGTTGGCCCGTTTCGGTGTTTCGTGTTCGGATCGGATCCCGTGTGGGAATATTCCCTTTTGGCCCACTATATAAGAGGTCCCCCCCCCTCTCTTTGCACCTTGGATTCCGAGCCTTAGAGAGAGAATCAGAGAAAAGTCCCAATACGAAAGTTTTTCCTCTCTCTCTCTTCTTTCTCTCTCTAGAATCTCAGAATTTAGGAGTTACAGATAGTGAGATATCTGCGACGCGGCGCACTGCGACGATTTTCTTTTTAGGCCCATTTCCCGTCGCAGTTCCGTCGAAAATTCACTGCGGGCTAACCGGGTGGAATTTTTGGACGATTTTTGCGGCAGCGCGACCGTAAGAGGTAGGGCTTCGATTTCCGTGTTGATCATTTTGCTCCATTTCGTACTTTTGGCACAGTTTTCAAGTCCTCTTTGACCCCCCTTTTTACTGTGATGGTTTTTGGACAGCACCGACTTCTCCAATTTTTATCTTGACGTAGGAGCGTCAGATCGAGGCGTTTAAAGAGTCGATTTTGATCTACTCTTCGCGAGGAACGCAACCGTGATTTTTCTGGGATTTTAGGAGCTCATTTTAGAGGTGAAAAATTCCTCTTTTCCCGTGCTGTCTGAAAAACAGCAAATATTGTGCTTTTTGGGATTTGTATTTATACCGGGAGCGTTGATTTGCAGGATTTGAGGACTGTGGACAACCAGGAGACTACCTGGGGTGTTGTTTGAGCTGTTCAAGGTGGGCGGTTGTTGCTTACCTCATTTTTGACAAGCTCACTGGGATTACTAGAAATCCCCTAAAATATGACAATTAATGAGAACCATTGGGACAACTAACAGGACTACTAACAGGACAACTAACAGGACAATTAATGAGAACCATTGGGACAAATTAATATGACAAATGACAAGGACCGCTGGGACAAACTCCCCTAAAAATTAATATAACCCCACAAATGATATGATGACTTATATTGGGACACTGTGATTGAGACAAAGGCTATGATCTCGCATGCAAATGACTTTTATTCAGTAAATCAATTGTTTTAAACCTTTGACACTATTTTACAACTTTTACAAATAAAGACAGTTGCATGCATGCCCGGACATCAGGTAAGGCCACTATTCATTGCTACACTATCATATTGGGATTTGAACATGTTTTATTGTTGTCCTTTGCATTCATATGTTGTTGCTCAAGTGTGAGCAGGGGTTTGGGATAGTGTAGCCAAGGTTGTGCTAGATTGTGGACTTGTGGGGTATTGCGGTGACCGCGGACAGTAGGCGGTTGACCAGATGTTTATCCTTGCATCAGATTGGGGTTGAGTTTGGTTTATTTATTGCATCAGTTGGGGATTGGGTTTCTATAGTGGATGGAGTTTCCCACTTTGATCATGGTTATGATCCAGTCCTGCTATATTGAGACATGTGCTACAGAGATACTTGTGATACTGATGACAGAGATATTTTACTCGTGTGGGTCGCTCCCCTCGAGTGCCACTCCGGAGGTGTGCTTTCTCGGACCCAGCCGTGTGTGCCGGTCTGATACTTATGTTGGGATGCGAGCCGTGTGAGCCGATCCCGCGGTTTCGAGCCGTGTGTGCAGATTCCGCTGAGCAGGCAGTACCAGTTGTTTCTGGTGACTAGATTGGGTTTATTTGGACAGATATTATTTCTGATGCATGCATACAGTTTTGACAGCATAATAGTGGTAGTTTTCCTGTTTCAGCATCTTATGTATCTTACCACTTCCCCTTTTCTCTTTTGCCTCTAGTAGTCCTAGTGGGTGCGTCAGAGTTGAGGTTTTACCCACTAGGGGAGGCTGCTGGTTTATCTGGTAGTTCTCACCCCCATTGTTGTTTTCTGTTTCTTTCTTCTCCTTTATTTTGCAGAGTCATCTGCGGGAGCTGCTAGGCCATCGGCAGCTGATCGAGGTAAGGGGATCGCTGAATAGATAGATCTCCTGGGAGACTGAGAGCTGTAGATAGACATTGTACCCCCCACTCAGACTGTGATATTCTCCTTTTATTTTGGGTCTGGCTTCCGCCAGCTGGTTGTATTATTTTGAGTGAGCTGGGAGATTATTGTACATATTACAGTGTATTTGTAGTTCCAGTCTGAGATACTATGTGGTTCTTCTATTTCAGCTCTGTATTATGCTCTTTTATTGTACATTTAATATCTGAGCAGGTTACCAGCGCTTCGTGTACGCGGGAAATCCCGTGTGCACGGCGGATCTGTAGACGGGCCCGGGTCCTGATTTGCACCCGGGGCGTGACATTAAAAAACTGTTGAGAGCCAATTCTATCAGAATCCCTTAAAATTATTTCATATATTCATAATATAATTAGGTAATCTAATAAAAATATGTTAAAAGTTTTTTAATTAGCCATAACAATAGAGATAGGGAAGCCCTCCCATCGCTGCGATCTAGAATATCGATCGGAGCAGTAGAGAGAGAAACAAAGCAAGACAAAGATAGAAGACTTGCAGTAAGAGAGAGAAGATTAGGGCTAAAGCACCTCCATAGGCATCATGAGGGCCAACAAAATCACATCGTCCGCTCAACGAACAGGGCCATAGGGACGATCCGAGCAGCCAATAGGACAATCGGATAGATCCTATTAGAGATCCTCAGTAGAGAAGCCATAGATCGGGGGGGGGGGGGAGATAGAGGGCGGCGAGAGAGGGGGGGATAGGCGTCATGCATAGAGGGGAAAAGAGAGAATAAGAGAGGGGGTGGAGTTGCGCATAAGGATAGTAGAGAGAGAGACAAAGGTAAGATGGGCAGTAGATCGAGAAAAGAGAGAGAGAGAGAGAGAGAGAGAGAGAGAGAGGGGTAGGCGCTGCGCATAGGGAAAGAGAGAGAAAGATAAGAGATAAGATTGAGGACAGTAAAGAGAGAGAGACAATGAAAGAGGTAGGAGGCGCTCTGCATAGGGATAGTAGAAATAGATAGAGGTGAGATGGACGGTACAAAAATATGAAAAATTGAGATCTTGCTACGTAATGCGAAGGCACGCTAGTTTAGTAAAGAAAGAGAGAAGGAAAAAGGGGAAGGCGTTGTATAGGAATAGTAGAGGACAAAAAAGATGGAAAAAATAAGAACTTGCCATATAGTTGCAAAGGAGCGCCAAATAATATAGTTATATAGAAGATAACTAATCATACTTATAAAGTAATTTATTTTATTCCAAAAAATACTTGAGGACCAATATAGCATTCAATTCTAAACTTTGATCACATTTCTTAAATATCAAATATAAAATCTTCTTAAGTAAATTATGAAGATTTATCGAACAAAATATTCATGCATTCAAACAGGGCATACAACTTTTTTAATAAATCAAAGATATATCCGAAATAAAAATTTTAGGCATCCAAATGGAGCTTAAGTTTTATTAGCTGTAACGGCCAATGATTAGTGAAGTCTTTAACTTAAGCAAATTTTTGTCTCAATTTAGAAAAGAAAATGAAATCGAAATAATTAAAAATTAAGGAATAATTTTACATGTATCTGGATGAAATGATTAAAATTAAGAAATAATTTTGCATGCATTCTTATAAAATTTAAAAATTGCAGATTTATTTAATTATTAAAGATATCCGTCTAAAACTACCAAATATACAAATTTATTCCTACAAATTATTATTTAAATTGTTTCGATTCATACTGTTATGCTATTATAAAATATACTTTTTTTTAGTAAAATCTGCTTAGAATTTATAATTTTATAATCCATACAAAATAATATTAAAGTTTAAATAAAAAACATCAATATTTATAAAAAATATTAAATATAATTAAAATATATTATCCAAAAAGTAGAATGATCATTTAGTAAAAAAAAAAAGTCAACGATGCAACTTTAAAGAGAAATATTCAATAACTAAACCTTTGTAGAATCTCTAAACTTATTAATTGAGAGTACTTCCATGCCACGTGGCGTGCCCTCCGTGCGCCCCTCTCTTCCGTCTCTCAACTATTGCTTCGGGCCACCTTTCGCTCTCCCTCGCTTCGGTTCTCCCCCCACCCTCCCCTCCTTCACTTCGGTTTCTCTCTAGGAGAGGCAATGTGAGGAGAGAGAGAGTGAGAGAGAGAAAGAGAGAGAGGGGGTCCCTCCTTCGCTTCGGTTCTCGCGCCCCTCCCCCCGGTTCGGTTTTCGCGCACCCCCAGTCGCTTCAGTTATCGCGCCCCCCCCCCCCTGCCCCCCGCTTCGAGTTGAGGAGGGCTGACGTGTCAGCTCCTCCTCAACCCTCCCCTTAAAAAATATCTCATCCCTCTCTCACCCAACACACCCTCTTCCAAAAATATCTCCTCCCTCTCTCATCCAACACCGGTCCCGCCACTCGCCCCTCCTCCCCTCCTCCCCTCCCCCCCTCCAAAAG